>CM033039.1:3440000-4180000 GCA_019207045.1 Branchiostoma floridae x Branchiostoma belcheri | reverse complement strand
TGTCACGGACCACGTTGCTAGGAAGAACTGTGTCATTGACTGGGAGAGAGCCAATGTAATAGATAGAGAAGACAAAAGACGCATCCGTTGGCTCCAAGAAGCAATCTGGATAAGAAAGTCCACCCCGGTGATGAACCGGAATGGGTGGTGCAAACTCCGACATCGAAACGTCAGTAGGTGAGAGAAAAGTTGTTGTGTAAAAGAAAACTCGTATGTCCTATGATCTACCAACATGATGAAATCATTTTCGGAAACTTGGAATCCAGTTTTAGAAGTAAATATCTTGCAGTTAAGGAGCAGAATGAGCGGGGATAACAAAGGATTACGTTCCTCTTTGTCGTTGTTTTTAATCTTTCCAAGTGTCTTTGTGGGGAGAATAAAGTATAATGCATCATACATATAGTGACGTACCGTTCTGGCGTAGTTGTCCCTGTTCCTGATGTTGTCCGGAAGGAGTGAATCCAGAGTGAGGATCCGGTCCCGGATCCTTAACCGGGCCAGGGTGGCGTTCAGCCCCGTCTTAGCGGACTGTAAGGCGTCTTGCACTTCTTGGACCTGTAGAAAGATTTTTTTTAAAGGTAAGACGCTTAAGTGCCGGTGCAGTAGACATCCCTGCCCGTATACCAAATGACAGGTGTACTCCTAACCAAGAACCAAACTTCTTGACAACTTTCCATATCGCCTCTATAACCGCCCCCTGCGATGCCGCCTTGGCAGGTAAAACTTCTTGTTCAGAAGCACGTAGAACGTTACAACAGTCAAACACATGGCCTCCTGGTATAACAGATATCCCTACCGGTAAATGATTGGACAGGTATCCTCCCAACCAAGAACCAAACTTCATAGCTTTACATACCTCCTCTATAACAGGACCCTTGCGATGCCGCCTTGGCAGGTAAAACTTGTTGTTCAGAAGCACGTAAAACGCCACCACTGTAAGGCACATGGCCTCTTTGTATAAAAGACACCCATTTTGTTGTAATAAAAGAAATACATACCTCCTCTATAACCGGCCCCCTGCGATGCCGTCTTGGCAGGTAGAACTTGTTGTTCAGAAGCACGTAAAACGCCACCACCGTGAGGCACATGGACTCCTGCGGCAGCGGGTTGCTCGACTGGAACCCCGACTCGATGATGACGTCCTCCAGCAGGTCCTGGTACTTCAGTGCCGCGTACGCCAGCTTGAAGGTCTGTCTTCTCGTCTCTTCGTCTTCTACATGGTTGATCTCTAGACCTCCCTGGAATGGATAAATGAATTTATAAATGAATGAATGAATGAATGAATGAATGAATGAATGAATGAATGAATGAATGAATGAATGAATGAATGAATGAACTAGAAAGGCCGACATTTGCTTGAGAGCAAATACAGCATATTTCAGCCATCTCCCTCCTCATGTAACAATAGACTGTTCCAAAATCACCCATGTGCAAAAATGGAACACTTCTGCTTAAAATGACTTCTAACTACTAATCACACTTATGAGCAAAAATGAATCTTACAAAACCTCCTTCAAGAATGGACTCTTCTAGTGCACCCCATGTAGAAAGTTAAAATAGATGACTCCAAAAACACTTCCGCTAAGTAATGGAATTTTGAATCATCAGCCGTCCAAAACCATATATGACAAAAAACCTCTGTGCAAGAATCGACTCTTCCTGTTATACCCCTATGTAAATTGGTGCGATCCAGAAATACATCAGCTAAAATAGGACATCGACATAATCAACAAAGTCCACAAAATTAATTTAAAAGAATACCCCCTTCGTTGAAGAATGGAATCTCCCAGCACACCCTGTTTAAAATTGCACAATAGTCCAGAAATACTCACAGTACATGGCCTTTTGTATAATAAGCAACCCAGTCCAAAACTGAATTTTAAAAAAGTCCCCCGTGCATGAATGGACTCTTCCAGATAACACCAGGCTTGCTGATTGGCTGCCGAATCCTCCCCATGTGCAGTCTTCAGGTGGGGGTCAACTTCCATTCAACAAATGGAATTCGGAATCATCACCCATGTCCAAAACTGAATTTTTTTAAAATCCCCCCTATGTGCAAAAATGGACTGTCCCAGTAGTAGTCTTATGTCAAGTGGTTCAGTGCAAAAACACTTCCGCTAAAAAAAACATTAGCATTATCACCAAAGCCTAAAAGTAAATTTTAAAAAACCCCCCTGTCCAACAATGGACTCTTCCAGCAAAATGAGCTTGCTCATTGGCTGGTCATTAATGGGATTTACCTTGTCCCCCAACCACCTGGATGTCTATGGACTAGGTAGGTAGGTAGATAATTGGATCTACCTGGCACACCTGTGGCCCTGACACACCAGAATGACCTAGAGGTCGTTGACCTCGGCACTTCAATCTCACATATCCAAAACTCTCCCACAAAAACCTCCTTAAGGAGCCATTTTGAAGTGATGTATACCAAATATTATACATGGATCCTTTGAATAAGTATCTAGGGCACCTCTGTCCCAAATTTCAGGTCAATTGGATGTAATACCATGGTACAGGGGGCCAAATTATACAGTTTTGGTCCAAAAGTTGCAATAAAACCTTAATAAAATCATTTAAGGAGCAGATATGAAAAAAAAGAAAAAAACACATTTTGGTATTGGCTCACTCTACCCTTGTGCCAAATTTCAGGTCATTCGGTCCAGGAACGGCGGAGATGAATCACTTTGAAGATTTGACAGGAGAAAGAAAGAAAGAAAGAAACATTACGAATACAATATATTTCACCATACTATGTATGGCTGAAATATAATAAATGGTTTATCATAACATAACTTTTAGTAGAATGCTTTATATAAACTAATTGTGTTTTTTGACTGATACAAAATATATGTGAATAAAATCAAATTAAAACTAGAGTTCAACGAACCCGTCTCTTCGCCAAATAATCATGTCTTTATTTAAGACTTTAAGGTCTTATTCATGTATTACTAAATAGCAAATGACTGCATGAACTGTGTTCCTCACAAAGTTGAAACACACAAATATTACCAAAAACCAGACTGTGACCTGACAGATGACCTGGTAGCATCCCTGGTCAATCAGAATTTCATGCTAGTCAAAGACTTTGTCCCCAGTGTAAGGGTGTCCAGCTCCAGCAAAACATCTGTATAACAGCTGTGTCCATAGATATAGGTCAAAATGAGATATATAGAGCACAGTTTATTTCTGTTAATAAGTTTTGCTGCAGTACCTTAGGAAGCCGCTAGGGGGCCCACTATCATAATTTATCTTCGTTTTCCTGACCCCTACCCACCTACAAAATATTATCAGGATTTTTTCAAGGCTTCTCGAGTTATGCATTCCACAAACAAACGGACGCACACACTCGGCCCGCTACCGTCCTAACGGAAAATGCTACGTCAACTATTTTCGAACACAACCTTCCTTTCCGCAACCGCTACTTAAATACTAAATATCATGAAAATCCATACACAGCTTCTTGAGTTATATGCTGTTGGCATGGATTTATGAACTTTCCTCATTAATCATGCAAATTAGCTACTGAATTGCATAATTAGTATTACATTGTATAAGTCATCACTCATTCTATCTACATACCGAAAATCCTGATGATCCGTTTACACGTTCTCGAGTTATCCTCGTCCAAAGTTTGAACGGAAATCGGTGCCTGCAGTTCCCAAAAAGCCGCTAGGGGGTCCAAACTCACAGCACTTACTCTCTGTTCCAAGGGCTATCTACCACTCAAAAATCATGACCACAGCATGTCCAGAACACGAAGTGTCAAAATTAAAAGTTTTGCTGCAGTACCTTAGGCAGCCACTAGGGTGCCCATTATCGAACTTGACCTTCGTTTTCCTAACCCCCATCCACCTAACAAATATAATCAGGATCCATTCAAGGGCTCTCGAGTTATCTTGCATACAGACAAACGCACTTACATACAAATCCCGCTACAGCACCGTAGGTAAGAGCCAGGTAAACCATTTTCGCACTTGACATTTCTCTCCAAAACTGCTACACACCTACCAAGTTTCGTGAAAATCGCCCAGCTAGATTTTGACTTATGCTGCCCAAAACAAACCGCAAAAAACATACCAAGCTCGCTGCAGTACCGTAGGAAAACGCCAGGTAAACCGTTTTCAAACTTGGCATTCCTTTCGACAACCGCTACACACCTACCAAAAATCACAAAGTTCCATCCACGATTTCTGGAGTTATTTGCTGTTGACCTACATACAGACCCAAGTCAGCAATCTCATACTCTTCTTGGCGAAGAGAATAAAGGTAACAAACCTTGACGTTTCCGTATCTGATGGACTCCTGGTCCGATGGCCTTTTGTGGTACAGTCGGTGGTAGATTTGGGAGGCGTAGATATAAACGTGGTGAGGCACGATTCCTAACGGTTCATCGTAGGTAGTCTGGTAGGACGACATCGTCACATCGAAGTCTGTATTTCCTTATCTGAAATACAAAATAATGCAAACCGTGAGCAGAGTTCAAATACAATTATCATATAGCCAGGCGCCGCGGACCAATCAGAAGGCCCCGTTCCACGTTGGTTATGACGCCGTAACACGTAGATTCAGGCCAGGCAGGTGGGTATCGCTCCCCTGATTGGTCAGAATGAATCGACACCGGCACCGGTGTCGATTTGCATCGACACTGGTGCCGGTGTCGATGCAAATCGACACCGGTGCCGGTGTCGATTCATTCTGACCAATCAGGGGAGCGATACCCACCTGCCTGGCCTGAATCTACGTGTTACGGCGTCATGCGTCAGCAGAAAGGAATGCTTTGTACAGTGTGCAGTCCATGTTAGAGTTAATCCAAACATTATTACTGTTCACATTCCTTCAAATTTATTGAATATGTACACCTATAACTTAAGGTTGAATAGCAACACACTTGTCCCAGCAGAAGGGAATTTGTCATTATGTCAAGCCTTGGAAGTCTTGAATAAAGGATGTATGTATTATAAAGGAATTTGTTGCTTAAATGGGTCAGTTTGTGTAGGCTATATGATAATAACGTTAATGCCCCGCCTTATCCTCGGTGTATATGGTGAGATAATCCCTGGTCAGGTGCGATAACCACCTCATAAACCACTCACTCGGTGGTTTATTCGGTGGTTATCGCACCTGACCAGGGATTATCTCACCATATACACCTCGGACCGGGGCATTAACCCTTTATTCAATCTCTACAACAACAAAAAATGGAGATCTACTTCCGAATTTTGTTTACTTTGAATATTGTTTACCTGGATGTCTAATCTTCATCAACGTTTTAAGAACAGTTGCACCAGATCTCTCATATAATACCACGACCAAGACCATCGAAAATTCTTTTGGCCAGTTGCTCTTCTGTGCGCGTTCTGGATTCAACACTAAATAAACGCTACAATATAAAATGAAAAGTAGAGTGGACTCATTCCTCAAAGTACATTTGTATCGATATGAAGACGTGGCGTGAGTGTGGACGGTTGCCCAGTACTATTTGCCTACGATGTTGCAATATAAACACATTCTAGTCTTATTGTGCTTCTCCAAAGCTACATTCAAGTCCTTGAAGACATGACAGATTGCAAATTGAAGGCGAAAGAATAATGCGTGTTTTTGTCGCCAACAATCAGCAGGAACATTGAGTGCCTACTTGGCAAGTCCTTTTCAGACCTTTTCAATGGATGACCTCGAATGAGGCGAACTCAAAAGATCTGGAGGGTGTTGCCCCTTGCACAGTGCAAACATAAACACGCAAAGCGTTTACACGTGCTGTAAACAAGGGTTTTCTACAAACCTTTCACCTTGTAGATCTACTGTGTACTCTCGAAGATAGGTTTTAACAAAGAAGACTACAATAGTATCTTTTCCCTCTGAGCCAGAAATGCCAGGCTAAAATCTCTGAGAAGAAAGGCTAACAGACCCAAAAGACAACCAGGAGTTACATGCACAAATACTTTTCAGGAAAAGTCTCACAAGGCTGCCTTACACTTGTCTTTGAAATTGTTCTACAAGAGATCGTGGTCTGTTTCAGTCGTAAATTACAGATCCTTGAGTGAAAAGGTAGTACAGTTTAGTCTATTACAGTAGTGTATTTTAGCTTTGAAAGCTGTAGTGCACTTGTTTGGCAAGCGTCAGTTCCTTTCTCTTGACCCTCACGAAGCTGTACTCTACTGTCCTGTACGAGAGAAGTAGACAACGATGTCTTGTACGACAGTTTAAAAAGTGTAAAGACAGTCCTGATATGATAGGATGTTTAGACATCTGCCTGGTCGTACTCTTACTATTGTTTAAAAGCAAACAATACAAGGTTTTGACAATACAAGATACAATACAAAATAGAAAGCCCGATAAAAAACCACTAAAAACGTTTTAAAAAAGCCGGAGCCTACCCTCTGCCTGGAGAGTACTCTTACATCCGTTTCATGCCCATGTCCAATCAGAATTGACGTCAGGAAAACCGTCATGTAAACAGTGCACAAACACCACCCACCGGTCACACCCGGAACGCTATCCGGTAATCACCGCCTACAAGTGGATGTCAAGTGCTCAAATCCGCGTTAAAGCTTAGGCAGGGCGTGGAAAAACCTACTAGGCACGAACCACTTAGAAACACATCCGTATGTATCACACACTTAATGGTAAAATGATATACAGTGAAGTTATAATTCTTATTTGTGTTTCATTGTAAAATCCGTAGGCTACAGGGTACACATGACTTTCTGTCTTTCACAGTCCAAACGGTAGATAAATGAAGCACGACCTTACTCCTGCAGTGTTCTTACACACTTCGTACGTAGTTTTGTGTGGACTTGTGTTATACATTTTTGTGGAATTTCTTGAGAGAGCTGGTTGCGGTATTGGGTTGTTTTGCAGTGGCGAAATGATTGATTTGCACTGTGTCCTTGAGAAACGGTACATTTTAACGTGGTTTGCTAATAAAACAACGTCTATAGCAACGCCCCCTTGCTTAGCCAAGGCCTCTGCTCCTTAAGAGTTCAAACCTTGAAACACAAGGTCAAAAGTTAGCAAAACACGTCAGTGCCACACAAACCCGTTTCCTAGCTGTTGACGTCTTCTAGTGACGTTGTTTTCTTGTTACCTTCGTGGCAACGGCAGAACACGTTGTCGTTAACTAACTCACATGTCACACTTAATATATGGCGCAAATTGTTGCACGCAGTTTACAAATGGGTTTGGTGATAACACACTATAGTGCAGGACTAACAGGTCCATAAAGAGATTACCAGATAACGCTATAGACTGCACTTGAACATTATAGATACGTGTATGCGACTTGGGGTAAATACACCAGCAAAACACGCCACACGCTCGGTTATATTGTTTACATGGGGTACAGGATTTACAAAAAACGTGTAAAATAGATTCATATGTTTACGTAAAAGTATGTTAGGCGATAGCAACTGCCTAAAACCATCGTCGGTGGATGACATTGGGTAAATGTTCAATTGAAATCACCTAATGTGCTCTCTACCGATGTGAATTTTCTTTCGACTTTATCTTACGATCCTTATCATCAATAAAGAGAAAAGTAAGCCAAATAAACACGTCATACTAATTGACTCATAATCCATCGGGCCTCCTCTGTAAACAATCTGAAATGTGTACTGGGTGTTATAGAGGGTACTTATACGGGTACTGGGTGTTATAGAGGGTACTTATTAACAGAATGGTTTCCGTAGAAAACGGTTGATAGGCACATATGCTGTGACCGCCCTCAATGTGTCACAACAGCAACGTGTTTGACCCAGAATACAGAGGTCCCTGGTTCAAATCCCGTCATGTCACCGATCTTGTGCCCTTGGGAAAGGCACTTTACACAACTTTCCACACTTAACTCGGGTACTAGGTGGAAGTGAGTACCTAACTATAGTTTATTGATAGGGGACGACGTCTCTCGGATAGAATGTCAAATACTGACGGTGCCACAATGATCAACATGATCACTTAAGGAAGAAACAAATACAATGACAACATACTAACAGACAGATCATACTTTTCAACGTTGCCAAGCACATTTAACTTGAACATATTTTCAATTGATAACAAACGTCAAAAAAGAAAAAAATCATTAAGTTTTAACAAGAATCTTTAGAATGTACCTGCTAAAGTTTACATTCTTACAAATTCGTGTTAGGTCCCCAGTCGCCGTACGATCGTAAAATGAGGGCATTCTTCGGAGAGTCGTACATGCAAAATCCTCTGTCTTGTTGCAGAAATGGCTGTATGCATGTAGGCTACCCTCTACCAGGCTCCGCAGATCAGAAAAAGCTCCTCTGGCCGGCCGACTGCCTTAGCGTTCTGGTGTCCAGTTTCTACTACAATATTAGATCATCGATCCGCGGAGCCTGGTAGAGGCTATAAAGGCGGCTGGTTCCGTCACAGCCTGTTTGAAAAATTCTGCGAGATCAAAATCATACGACGAGCTACGACGAATACGTCGTTTGAAGTAAAATATGGTAGGGGCTAAGGTTAACTATCAAGAGTTAGAATTCTATAGAGTACGCATACACGTGTTGGAGGCTAAGAGTTAGAATTGTACAAAGATTTTAAGTCAATACTTACCCTTTCACGGGTACCAAGTTCATGAAGGTTGTAAGAAAAGTCACACTGATGAGGGTTTAGAGAGAAAGTGGTTAGAGATAAGGTTAAGTATTAAGAATTAGAATTCTACGGAGTACGCACACACATGTTAGAATTGTAACTGTAAATTTTGAGTCGACACTCACCCGCTCGCGGGTACGTACCAAGTTCACGGGGGTTGTGAGAAAAATCACACCGAGGAAGGTTCAGATCGAGAGAAAGTGGGAAACCTTTCTGACAAAACCGCTGTTGTGACCAGCAGTTAGAGTTCTACAGAGTGGGCACGCACATGTTAGAATTGTAACTGTAAATTTTGTGCCAAAACTTACTCGTTCGCGGGTCCCAAGTTCATGGAGGTTGTAACACCGAGGAACGTTCAGAGAGAAAGTGGTAGGAGCTAAATAAGGTTAAGTCATTGTCATTAAGAGAGAAGATTTCTATAGATTACGCACACACACATGTTAGAATTGTAACTGTAAATTTTGTACCAACACTTACCCTTTCGCGGGTACCAAGTTCACGGAGGTTGTCACGGAGAAAAGTCACACTGAGGAAAGTTCATGATCAGAGAGAAAGTGGTAGGAGCTAAGTTTAAGTATCAAGAGTTAGACTTTTCTACAGAGTCCGAACGAATGTTAAAACGTAAATTTG
The DNA here is from genome assembly GCA_019207045.1 of Branchiostoma floridae x Branchiostoma belcheri. Taxonomy (NCBI): domain Eukaryota; kingdom Metazoa; phylum Chordata; class Leptocardii; order Amphioxiformes; family Branchiostomatidae; genus Branchiostoma; species Branchiostoma floridae x Branchiostoma belcheri. Next base: position 4,170,763 of record CM033039.1, on the reverse strand, counting down.
TACCAACACTTACTCGTTCGCAGGGACCAAGTTCATGAAGGTTGCGAGAAAAGTCACACCGAGGAAGGTTCAGAGAAAGTGGGAAACCTTTCTGACAAAACCGCTGTTGTGACCAACAGTTAGAATTCTACAGAGTGAGCACGCACATGTTAGAATTGTAACAGTCACTGTAAATTTTGTGCCAGTACTCACCCGCTCGCGGGTACCAAGTTCATTGAGGTTGTGAGAAAAGTCACACTGGGAACGTTCAGACAGAAAGTGGGAAACCTTCCTGACAAAACCGCTGTTGTGACCGGCAGTTAGAATTCTACATGTTAGAATTGTCAACTGCAAATTTTGAGCCAACACTCACCCGCTCGCGGGTACGTACCAAGTTCACGGAGGTTGTGAGAAAAGTCACACTGGGGAAAGTTCAGACAGAAAGTGGGAAACCTTCCTGACAAAACCGCCGTTGTGACCGGGAGGAAAGTTTGGTCAACAGTATCGAGCCATCCTGGCAACCGAGCCACGATAATGGCGGCGTATAGCGGCCGCATCGACAACTGATCAAACATTTTGGGGCACAATCTGATATTTATCTCTAACCTTTAGCCCTCTCGTGTGCACACACTTTGAACAGGAAGGGTCAGGGCGTAGCCTGAGGTGTCGTAAAAGATCGATCTGACAGATTACGACAATGGCCGGCACGATTTACAGCATCGCGATGCACTTGACTGCATATTGCGGCATTATGAGGTGCTGTGACCCTACGTGACCCCGTAAGGACAAAAGGGCCTTTCGATAAGGTCTCAAAGGGCCTTTCAGTCGTTACAGTATTATTGGTACAAAGGTTTTCCTTAACATCATAGACTAAAACGTTTCTACGTAAATCTGAGCTCTGCTGTTAGTGATAGGTCCCTTAAACCGCTTTCCACTAGGACGGCGCTATCGCCGCGCTCTCTCTGCGACCTAAAATTCAACAGATCACTCAATGGATACTATAAAAAAAACGAATCGTTTTACACTTTGTGTATTTTGTTGTCTTCTCAGCTACACCTTTTTCGTTTTGTATGATATACCCAGTGCGAAAGTGAAGGTTACACATATCATATTTAGGTCGCAGTGAGAGCGCAGCGCGATCGCCATCTAGTGAACAGGGGCCACGCACTCGAATGATGTTACCAAAAAATCATTACGTCATAATAAACCAAGCAATGATTATCTTTGAAAATGTGCTAAAATACTTCAACCCGCGCATTTCATTTTTAAGGCAGCTACCTTTTAAATTCTGTAACCGGTTATGTAAATTTAGTTGGAATAAATTCTGAAAAGAACGCATGCATCAAAGACCGTTCACTACACCCCTTTACCCGTACTGCCAAGCGGTTAGGCCAGAAGACACAGGTATACACAGACAGACAACGTCATCAATGCTTTTTTCCCTTAAAGTGAAACGTGGACGCATGGCCAGAACTACAATACTGACACTGAAAAATAAGTGCTGTAAATGCAGAAATGTTCGCGGTGGTTTTATGTTCGTGGTTTTCGCGGTGACCACTTCACAGCGAACTTAAAACCACCGCGAACATTTTTCCATTGTAGTTTGAGACTGCAGTCTATTGCACTAGCGCGAACTTAAAACCACCGCGAACACTTCATTTTCCAGCTACCACAAAAGTAAATCCCCGCGAACGTAATAACATTTACAGTACTCTATCTAATATGACTATGACTTACCTCGCCACATGTACATGTGATGGTCTGTCTCAGGCCTTTTAAAACTAAACTATAGTGTCGACGTCAGTGAAAATCAAGCTTGATATTCTGCCAGCAAACTAGGATCGCTTCGTATCTTAGTATTAGAGGAATGTTAATTGTCGTTCTAAAACTCATTATCTTAACAGCGTAAAATCAATAAATTATGTACAGTACTGTATTCATCAATAAATAATGAGCTTTGCCTTTGATGTTGTACTTGAATACCACACAAGTGGTGTCACAAGCGTTTGAAGTTGTATTGCATGTGACAGGTATAAGAGATTTAATAACGGGTCATGTCATTACTTATACACCTATATCTGAGGAACAATCACGATTTTATGGGTTAAGCAAGATATCAAAACTACCAAGATAAACAATATATTAGTTATTTTAGATTACGTTGTTGTGCGAAAGGAATGTTGATTGTTACCAAATTTATCATTTTGAGCCTTTAAACAATGTAACATCCATATATAATATATCATATATTCATCTTTAAACGATTAGGGGTCCGGTGGACTTTATTGTTGTACTTGAGTACAACGATAGCGTTTGAACTTTATGTTGAATCTGATATACATGTAGTAAGTTTACGGTACTAACACGTCTACCCCTCTTAAATTCTGACTTGTAGGTCACAAATTATCATAAATTCAAAGCACAAAGATCTTGTTGTGATATCGTATGTAACGGTTTCAGCAATGTTTTTCAGCAACAAATAAAGGCAATACATTGTCCCTAGCCAACTCTAAGAAGGTAACAAGGAGTTGTTTTGACTGAAAATTTTGCGTCTCTCTGTACAAAAGGAATGTTGATTGTCAACTTCACTGAACTTATCTTTTTAACAGTGTAAAATCGATATATCAAATGTTCATTAATAAATAATGAGCTTTGGCCTCTGCTGTGGTACCCCCATACCAGTGAAGCCTTCGAAGTTTAGATTTGAACTGACAAGTGTGCATATTTAAGAGCCAGGTCTACCATGATTTAAATGTTGGGGTATAGAAACATTTAGTTTTCCTTTTGTTAGCATGCTTTAAGAAACACTTAAGGAAATTACATTGCAACATTTTGAAGCTTCCTTTCAATGTTCTTGATTATTTCTCAAAACTTAATGTAAATTTCTTAAATATTATTTCTATGCGTTTCAATTTTGCACGATATATTCTTGAATCGTAACCTATCTTCAATACCCGCCCCCCCCCCAAGATTTAAACGAAAAACAAGAGAAGTTCCTCTACCAAATACCTTGCTTCAACTAACATTAACACCCTTAAAATCAGTTGAAGAATTAAGTCGAAAACATTGTCAAATTTTCGGCTTTAAAGCCACATCCATTCCCATATCCATTACCAAAGACGTACCCAGCCCATTACCTTAACATGTACATTAGTCTACAGTATTGTCACGTAATTTACTGGACTTAACGCAACGTTATTAGGTTTAGCGATTGGACCAGTGCTTGACAAAGCCAAACTCTCAGCGCGCACAAAAACATGCCAACTAATTATATTAGCTTAACGCTTCAGCCACCTAATTCGTACGCCTTATTACCTCAGCGTTCCGTATAGCCATACCCGTTACATAGTAACACACGAAACGGCCTTCGGAGTGACCAACACATACCTTTACTCTGCTACAAAGCGTTTTCCTCTTAAAGGGTGTCGAATGAGGAATTCTACAATTAGCGTACGAGCCGGAAAATCCTTTCTAATGACGGATTAAGGCTCTGCATCTAATAAAGAGCGAATCTTGGCGTGTTGCCTCGTACAATGGGATGTTTTCTTAAGCAGGGTGGAGGTATGGTCTCAGTACCATAGTTACCGGGACTGTTGACATACTCTCTAGGCAGAGGTCAGGCTATAGCTTCTTTTTCACATCCTCTAAACCGTTTTTATCGCACTTTCTATTTTTCCCAGACTCTCCTCTTTAGTAGCAGGAAAAATTGAAGAACTGACAGGAGGAAAAACTAAAAAAAAAGTACCCCAAAAGAAGTCAGAAATGAAGTCAGAAATGAAGCCCGATCTTAACCTCTGCTTGGGGAGTCTGTTGACGTAACGTACTCTCTAGCCAGAGGTCACGCTATAGCTTTCTTCTAAAGCGTTTTACCGCACTCTCTACTCTTTCCAGACTTTTCTCTTTAGCTGTGAAATAAATTGAAAAACCGACAGAATAGAAAACATAAAAAATGGTCACAAAAAGACGTCAGAAACACGCCGGAGCCTAACCTCTGGAGAGTCTGTTGACGTAACGTTTAATCCTGTATTTGTTCTACAGTTTAGCGTACAGGAGAAGCATTATACTGTCATGAATAGAGTGTTTTCGAGGACAACGTCGGCATGATAAGTCCGCTCCGCCTTTTTCTACCCCCACGACACTGCCCTTGGGTGTATTTGCCTTCCTACTTTCTGATTCTTTCTCTTTTTCTGTGTTACTAAAACAGCCGGTTACCATGAGAAAATATGACGTCCATAGTTTTAATTGTCAGTTTAATTGTCTGCCATAATTTCGCTGCGGCTACAAAAGTTGAAGACTCTTTGATGATTTCTTGAAACGTACCGTAAATTTCAATTTCCAATTGCCTTTTTTTCATATTACAATTTTATATTACTACCATTAACATATTATTCACAATATGCAGTTCAACTATCATTCTATGAAATAATACTTGTAGCGTAAATGTGGTATATATCATAGAATATGACATAGTCCGATATAGCATGAAAATGTGTCTATTGTTTGATAAAGCCGTGGGTTCAGCTGATCTTTTGTGTCTGTCATAATTAATCTTTGGCCTAATCCGCTGATGGCTGTACGTAAATATGGGTCAAAAGGTTGCATTTATTATTAATAAACAACTTGCGTCATAGCAATAGATCAGACAATACCCTATTGTAATGTCAAAGAAACTACATACCAGTGGGTCTCATAATTAAATACCCTGATTTGAGTGAAGGTGTTGGATTCGTGTTGCAAAAATGTCGTCACAATTGATACAAAAATGTCGTTACAATTTTCCGGAAGGTATGCTCATATAACTGTCATTGGAAAATCTGGTAGAATGCTTTTTTAGGTCCCAACAAATTAAGTTTTTTTTTTCTCTCAAAGTTTCACTTAATCTAGTTTATAGACAGAAAATAGTTCTATAAGGTTGTAATGCAGTTAGGAAATTTCTAGATCAGGTAGCACAAATTTCCCTTTACGTTGTTAGAATGAAAAGTCAAAAAAAAAAGAAACATACCTACAGCGGAAATATCCTCATTGAGTGACCGTCTTTCCCACTCTTGTCTGGAAATCACCAATGTTGTATCTTGTCAACATCCGTTGCACTATGAAAAGTGCGGACATACAGGTACAAACTCGCCTCTTGTTGATGAAATCCTGGCCTCAAGTCCCTCAGAAAAAGCGTTAAGTGCCACTCGTCTGGTGGTACAGCGCTCTTCACTGCACTTGTCAGGCGACTGGCTGTTACACGAGGGTTACCGGTTGGGAGCACCGTGCGTTATACAGGCTATCCTCTGGGCGAAAGATATTATCACAAAAATTCCCTCACAGGACGCACAAACTATGGTGGTATTGTACCATCAAAATGTACACGTAAGACGACAGCATTCAGGATACGTCTTGAACAGATAGAGCAGTCTCTTGGCGAAGAAAGTCCTTCAGAAAACGTAGTACAAAGAACGTCAAGAATCACTCGGCACCGTTCTCAACATGCACTTGTCTGACGACAAATTCCTTTATGACATGTTGGCGTTCCGTTTTGTAACGACTGACCCCAGTGCTCGAGCACCTGGCTATAGGGCCATGTCAAGGGATCAAACAAACACGCTATATTGCGCTTAACAAACAATGGGGGTCCTCTGATCACGCTATAGAAACATGGGAGGGGCTCCTCGGTCAACAAGAGTCGTTTGTACCCCAAAACACCGTGACGTAGCGCAAACAATGTCGTCGACAGGGCCTGAAAAGATCAGGCCATCAAAAACACTTTGCTCTGTTTTCTGACCCAACAAACTCCCCTGTTCACGAGTGGTGCGGTCTTTGTTGCCGTTTGACGTGGCGTGATGTTGGCCGATTGAACTTTGTTTAAGGGGTGGTTAGGGCATGCTGTGAGGACAAGTGAGAAACAAGGTTGCCGAAAGGGGGTGATGGCGTGCTGATTGCTTCGTTACGGTTTGCCAACCGTGGCGTTTGGCGTTGAGTGATAAGATGTAGTGGCTCCCTAACTAAAAAGCCCCAGCATTGAGCAATATTAGCCCGAGTGAGGGTTTTACAACTTCAATTAAGTAAATTTTGGGGGGCACCTTTCTACGTAATAAGATAAAGTAAACTCTTTTCCATTCCATACCAGCATTTAAGGGGCAAATATTAGATGCCGCATCTTGTGTCATATCCCGATCATGAAATTAAGGCTCACAATATCCCATATTGGTCGCAGTGCGGTAGCTTAAAATGGTATCTCACTCCACTTGAGGCACCCGTTCGGCACTGCAGGGTTCGTTCTCTGCGGCACTGTCGTGTTATTTTCAATTTCCGATTTTTAAAAATAATTTATTAGATACTGCGTAATACATAAATGTATGACGTAGCAGACAACAAAATACACAAAAAGTAAGAAAATTCATTTTTCACCTCTGAAATTTGTTGAGTAATCTTTCCAACCCCGCAGTGCCGCACCGGTGTCGCCATCTAGTGTAAAAACACGCCAAAATCTTGAGCGATGACGTTTCATGCTATGATAAATTAGGCGTGAGAAGGTACAAATCCCCGTGCTAAACAACTTAACCATAACTCAATCCAATTAAATGCTTCAATGCCAACTAATGGTTGTTCTTGTTTGTTGTCCGGCAAGTCGATGACGTCATTACGGTTTAAGCTATCAAAAGTAGCGCGTCTTGGCCAAATCGGCACCAATCTCCGTAAGGCCACACCGTCTTAATTTTATGGATGACGTCCTCTGGACACCCCAAAACTAATGCGCGCGGGCGTAACAAATCCAGCAAATAAGCTGCTAAACCACAGGACTTAACATTCAGTCCTTTAATATCATTCCTCCCCAGGTTTGCTTTGTCAATCGTCGCTATTTCAATAATGTTTAATATTGCCATTTGTACTTAAAGAAAGAACAAGGGCCTCCGACCATGTACCGCCTTACCCTGGAAAGCAGATCCTCTGGCAAGAATGAAATTCTGATTGACCAGGTATGCTATTGTGTAACACGTGGTCACTTTGTTTTTAGAACAGTTGAAAATCAACGCGCGCGCGGATGTCATCGATGTTTTAGTCAGTGTGGCCTAAACAGTTTTATCAGGCTAGTAAATCACTGTTGGCAAGCAAGCTGACGTTTCGGTCACCGTCAACTTACTCAGGGCAATTAATAAATACTGACTGTCGTGCTTCGCAATGCCGCTAGGTGTCGCTACTACAATGTGAAGGATGAGGTGAATTCTGATTTCCAACACAATTGGACTTTACGAAAATCCCTTTCATATGTTGGAAATTACAGTTTAAATTATATTAAGAACTAGAGTTCGGCGACCTCATACCTCCATGAAAATTTAGAGCTTTCGTAAATTTCATGCAATTGACTAACACATCAACATAATTTATGCATGGTGTCGTTCATCATTGACTAACGTACACATGTCACAATTATGAAATTCCCATTATTAATCATAAAGCGGTTTTGCAATTTCTACATAAATTGCAATTTCTACATAAATTATGCAAAGAAGTTCCTCATTACCATATTTGGTATCTGCTTATTTTCCACCTACCATAATCAACATGTGTTACATGTGTTGAGGTCCAGCTATTGAAAACAATGGAATTATACAATTTCCTCATTAATTATGCAAATTAAGTCCTCATTTGCTTAACATGAATATCATTATGAACATCTTTGCCTAAGCTACCTGCATGCCTAAAATGCAGGCAATCCGTCGTTCCTTTCTACAGTTATCCTCTTTGGAGTGTCTTGACAAAAACACCCCTGCAGTTCCACAATTAAATGTTAGGGGCCTGAAACTTGCCCCACTTTTTTATGGCACTAAAAGCTATCTACCACCTAAATATCAAGACCATAGCATGTCTGGAACAAGAGATACATTGAAAAACTGCTATGATAGAATATTCTCATTAATTATGGAAATGTACTCCCATTTTGCATAATAAGTATCTTATCTTATAAAACATTGTCTAAGGTACCTATATACCAAAAATCATGAAAATCCATTGTTCCCTTCTTGAGTTATCGTCTTCAGAAGTTTTTGACAAAAATGCCCCTGCTATCCCAAAACTAGATGCTAGGGGGCCCAAACTTATGTCATTTCTTCCTGAGCACAAGAGCTATCTAATACTTAAAAATCGTGACCATAGCATGTTCAGAACTCAGAGATAGCAAAACCGGAAGTTGCGCTGCAGTACCAAGGGTAGCCGCTAGGGGGCCCAAAATCTAATCATTTCCAGCTTTTGTCACACACTATCAACACACCAAGTATGAAACCAATCCACCCAACTGTTCATGAGTTATCTTGTTTACACACAGACAGACAGACACACAGACACACAGACAAACGCAGGGTAAAATATAACATGACATTTCATGGAGGTAATTACTTCTACTGACACAGATGAACTGCCAACTTAAGATTGGAAGTTCTCCTGTAATTTCAAACCATTTCTTTATAATCTGCAGATCATGTTTAGGTTTAATGATTTGTAGCGGTTTGATTTTCATGATGTAGTTTAAATTAATTTAAATGAATAGATAATTTCCTTTTGTATTAATGTTTGCCTCTCATTATGTACATTACGTTTCATCACTATTTAGTTTCTGACGGGGAGCCATGAAAAATTGCATATGCTTCTACGTCCCCCCTGAATATTTTCCTTTCACAGTGTATCATCATTTGTTTTTAATTGTTGAATATGTGCTGAAATACATCAAATCATTCAAATCAATATTTCTTTCAATTTATTCCGTCGGAGCGTCACAAGTAGGACAGACAGAGGCAGCGGTGAGGAGTCGGCCGGCAGTGGAAACAGTCGAAATGAATTTGGTTCTTCGAAAAGCATGCGACGTTCCAAAATGAATTCTATTCTTCGAATCTAATTCTATTTCTCGAATAGAACAGACTTCTATTCCCCGGATAGAACAGACCTCTACTCGACCGATAGATCTAGAACAGGCGTCTGTTTATTCCGTTGGAGCGTCACAAGTAGGACAGACACAGGCAGCGGAAACAGGGGGAGGCCTAGGAGTGGGCAGCCGTGCGAGATCCTGGGACTGTTCCACCATGACGAAAGCCGAAATGAAGACGTTGAGGATGGTGACGATCATCACCAAGCCTGTAGCCCAGTTGTTGGCCCTGTGAGGACGAAACAAACAACACGATTTTTGAAATTATTTACGTACCTTTTGTAGAATATAAGATAGTGACTAATAGACTATTGAATATTACAAGAATATTACAAAAATGCAATTGCAAAAAGGGCACAAGGAAAATAAAGTATAAAAAGCCAACATTTGCATCTGCAATTGAAAAATAAGTCATAGTAAAGAATTATCTACATATGAAAAACATGTATTTGGCAACCTCTCACTACAGACTGTAGACATGAGTTCGAGAAATTAGGAAATTAGTTTCTGTTTTCTCATTACTTAGCTTGTATGCATGGCAGACAGGGTGAAAATCTAAGAAAATACGAATTTCTAGATAGATATTTCACGAATGATACCCACATCTCTGCGTGTTTATGGTGCTCCGGGTCCTCGATACTGTATCGGGACTTGATGAACAGCAGGATTCCCACCAGCACCTGGACAATGATGGAGCACACCAGCAGGAACATGACGAACTCGAACAGGAATACTCGGCCATTTCTGCCCTGAAAAAAAAAAAGATAGTCAAACCTGTCCTTAGTGACCTCTCAAACGACTCACCAAAATCATTGATGAAGGTAGCTCAGCGGTGAGGTTGAATGAAATGGATTTGGTGCTTCGTTAGAACATACTTCTATTCTCCGGATAGAACAAACTTCTATTAGAACAGACTTCTATTCTCCGGATAGAATAGACTTCTATTCTCCGGATAGAACAGACTTCTATTTTCCGGATAGAACAGACTTCTATTCTCCGGATTGAACAGACTTCTATTCTCCGGATGGAACAGACTTCTATTCTCCGGATGGAACAGACTTCTATTCTCCGGATAGAACAGACTTCTACTCTCCGGATAGAACAGACTTCTACTCTCCGGATAGAACAGACTTCTATTGTCCGGATGGAACAGACTTGTATTCTCCGGATAGAACAGACTTCTATTCTCCGGATAGAACAGACTTCTACTCTCCGGATAGAACAGACTTCTACTATCCGGATAGAACAAACTTCTACTCTCCGGATAGAACAGACTTCTACTCTCCGGATAGAACAGACTTGTATTCTCCGGATAGAACATACTTCTTTTCCCCGCATAGAACAGACTTTTATTCTCCGGATAGAACAAACTTTAATTCTCCGGATAAAACAAACTTCTATTCTCCGGATAAAACAGACTTTTATTCTCCGGATAGAACAGACTTTTATTCTCCGGATAGAACAAACTTTCATTCTCCGGATAAAACAAACTTCTATTCTCCGGATAGAACAGACTTTTATTCTCCGAATAGAACAAACTTGTATTCTCCGGATAGAACAGACTTTTATTCTCCGGAGAGAACAGACTTCTACTCTCCGGATAGAACAGACTTGTATTCTCCGGATAGAACAGACTTGTATTCTCCGGATAGAACAGACTTCTATTCTCCGGATAGAACAGACTTTTATTCTCCGGATAGAACAGACTTCTATTCTCCGGAAAGAACAGTCTTTTATCTTCCCACCAAGACTACATACCTCGTACAGGACCAGTTTGAGCTGAGCGGCGTTTGCTGTCATCAGCGCCATGTCCATGAAGCCTTGCGCCATGGTCTTCTTCTGCGTGAAGTTGTTCTTGTCCAGTCCGCTCCTGGTGACGCTCGGACCCTTCATCATCGCTCTCAGGTTATGGAATCTCCTTTTCTTCCCCTGTTGCTGATGTTGTTCGGGAATCAACTGTAAACGAAGACAACATGTAAAAGAGGTATTCTTTGTTTTATCATGGCCGGGCAGTATGACTTATACCTAATCTCCCATACAAATAACCATATCTACATACGGACCATTTGGACATGTGGCGTCTTTTTAGTGCATGAGCGTTTTCCACTTGCCTTGATCAAAACGCGTTAACGAGTCCTGTCTATTGAAACCGACATTTCCTCCTCAAAACGGTTCTTCCAGTTAAACCACTCAGACCAATCTATACTGTAGCTTCTAATCTTGATAGTTACCTGAACGTACCCAAGACATCTGACCCCAAGTTCCTAACCTATACATCTTAACTTATAAAGTGTTCTACTCAAGAACGTTTGTGTTTAGGCTTAACCTTTCCTTTGACGGTATACGTTAACCATTTGAGTTCATTATGTGTATTCTATGAGAAGTGTAAATGTATGTACGTGTTGGCACCCAATATCACCTAAGCTGCCTGGGTTTCCATGTATTGCATTGTGTGCAATCTCAATAAATTAAATCCAATCCAATTAAATTAAATTAGATTAAATTACGAGTAAGTTAGATTACGAATACAATATTTCACCCATACCTGTGTGTAATAATTAAATTTTGACTACCAGAGACAGAGTCTATAGAGTGGTCACTATAGACAAACTTGACTGTCTTTTCCATAACTTTGGCAAATTGACAACGCATCTGGGAAGATTTGCATGTGCGTACTGCGATAGAACGTTTGTTGATGTTTGCAAAAAACGACATGGTTCCTTCAGTTATTATACTCTTCAACGTTTGTAAGAACGTTACTATCATATGGCCAGAGGACGTCGACCAATCAGAATGCGGCACGTAAGTGGTGAATAAGTATAACCCCCCGTATCCAATCAGAAGGAAGGATACATTGGTCTCGTTCTCAGGGCATTGCCAACCACTAGTGAGTGAAGGTTTTTACAACCCTGGGTACGAGAGCCAACATGGCGCCGCGGTTCAAACTCGGCGGACGCGTAGTCGGTAGTTCATTCTGTAGTTCATTCTGTAGTAGAACCGACCATAACCTATGGCACCATGTACCCCTCGGGACGGGTCATTAACCCTTAATTAACTGTCTGCTTTCAAAGTGTCACTAGTTGTGAAATCATGTGCAAGGAATTAGTTGTTCAACAACACTCTAAAACGTGTTACAGACGCCAGCAGTTCGACCGTGCCCTCCTGTGGTGTGATGCCGCGCCTTCCCTTGGTATGATGCGTAGGTGGTACTCTCCAAGCAGAGGTTAGGCTCCGGCTGATTTTTAACGTTTTCTTAGTCGCTTTTATCGGGCTTTTTATTTTGTCATTATTCTTGAAGTACGCCAGTCAAACGTTAGGTTTTGACACAGCAAGATGAAATAAAAAATAGAAGTCCCTATAAAAACGACTAAACAAAACGTTAAAAAAACAGCCGGAGCCTAACCTCTGCTTGGTGAGTACGTAAGTGGTAGGTGAGCCTTTTGTTCTCAGTTCCCAGAAAGGTGACGCCATTTTTCAGTGTGTAGGACTACCATATTTACACATAACTGATTTCTGAATTCTCATGTTTCAACTCATTGAAGTGTTGTTTTTTTTTAAACAAATCTATTTATTTATCTCAAAACCGGTGGGTAGCCCCTACAACTTTTGAAAGTTGATTTCCAAGAAGTCCCACCATATATGTAAACAAGGCAAACAACGTGTTACATTCAGTCAAAGTTAACCAACCGGTGGACATTTGTTTGGACTATCTATCGCCAAGGATTTGATAAATTGCAAGTGAATAACGTCAAAACCAGAGAGGAACAAGCCACTAACAACAGCTACCTTCACAGTGCCTACCCACATGTCAAAGTACACTAATATTGATTTTTGTGACATTGCTTGTCTCTGTATCCCTGAGCTCTTAGAGTCAAATGTAATGAAATATATCGTCAAGAATTTCAACAACTTCTAAGTATAACAAGTAGGCGACGTCTGTGTCACGTTTCCACACACACACCCGCGCACACACACACACACATGTACACACAAACACACACATGCACAAACACACACACACACACACAAACACACACATGCACAAACACACACACACATACATACATACATACATACATACATACATACATACACACACACACACAGACACACACACATACATACACAAACACACACACACAAACACACACATTTATGTATATGTATAGAGAGAGATAGAAAGACAGGGGAAAAGAGAGATACAACAATCCCACCCACCAGTTCAGCCTGCACGTCCTGGCCTTCTTGTTTTTCTGTCCGCTCCTTCGTAGGTTCCTTCTCAGATGTATTGGTTTCGGGCATACTGAGACGAGTTCAGATGAATATTTTCTGTACGAAATAGCCCAATTGACTCTCTGGATGTGCCAAAGTTCCCAGCTTAGCCCCCCCCTTTTGTTTCCAAGTAAAGCTTGTAGATCGTTATAAGCAGCACTGCTGCGGGTGAAGATCGGGACTTGTTTTGCCAGTTTGTGACACCGATCTTTTGTCTCGTTACACTTACAAGTACGTGAAACGAATACGTAGAATTCAGAATTGATTTCGTCGAATGAAGCTGCAGTTAGTGATGTCATATGTTACAACTACTGTAGATCAGATAACCAATTTATTTGTACCAGCAGAAAACACACATGTTTCTCGGTATCCCGGCAGACGATAATTAAATTTGTCCTAATAAAAATATGAATTGATCGTTAAAGTATTAGCACCAAAAATCTTCTTATTGTTGTAGTATGAAAAGAGAGAAGGACACATTAGATGCAGCCATTAGCGATTGTAACGCATAGTGCCTTATTAGTTCCATTTCCATTTAGCATAGTTTAAAATCATTGTATAAGTTTAGATTGACCATGAGACCACATGTGGTCCTTTTGTGCATTTAGCCCACGGCGGGGCATGAATATGCAATAAAGATTATCATCATTGTTGTTAGAATGGCCACAGGAAGGAGGGTCTGCATGCTCTTTTCCGTAAGGCGTAGGCAGGCCTTTTAATTTCCCGTAATTCGTAGGGAAGCTATTTTATTTCACGTAATTCGTAGTGAGGATGGAAAATTTACCGTAAAGCGTAGCCAGTGCATTTCACGTAAAGCGTAATCTAGCCCAAAATTTTTACGTAAAACGTAATCTAGCCTAAAAATTACCCGTAAATCGTAGTCTGGCCTCCCAAATTTCGTAAGTCGAAGCGTAGGAAATTGCGTTTCAAAGGATCAAGATTTCAAAATTTTGCCGGACCTCCCTTGCGACTATTCGGTCATCGACATGGTAAAAATTGTATCGGTGGCCTCGCCCTCGAAAACCTTTTTGCTAATAGAAATGTCATTGAAGTTATAAATTAGCTTAGTCTGCCAGCAAAATTTGCCCATCAAATAAATTGCAGGAAATATCATTTTAGAGGGTCAAGATTTCAAAATTTTCATGGTCCTCCCTTGCCCCGCCTCGCGCCTTCGGCGCTCGAAATTCTGAAAATGATATTGGGGGATGTGACGTGTCAAACTCAAACACCCTTTTTGCTGATAGAAATGTCATTTAACTCAGCTTTATAAAATAGCCAGAAAAACGTAGGAAATCGCGTTTCAGGGTGTCAGGATTTCACATTTCCCCGGACTTCCCTTGCGACACCTCGCCCCTTCGGCGCTCGGCATGGTAAAAAATCTGTTGGGTGGCTTACACTGAACCCCTGTGAATCTTTAATTAGATATGCCATTTAACTTAGCTTTACCTACCAGCGAAAATTTATCCACAAAATGCAGGAAATGGTGTTTCAGAGAGTCAAAATTTCAAAATCTTCCCGGTGGGGCATGCCTCCGCCCTTGCCGAGTGTTGCCAGTCTTTCAGAATTTAGCGTAAACCGTTGGCGGCCTTTCTGAATTTAGCGTAAAGCGTTGCCAGCCTTCGGAATTTAACGTAAAACGTAGTCGACCGTCCTGAATTTAGCGTAAAGCGTTGTCAGGACCCCCCATGCAGACCCTCAGGAAGGGGCAGTAACAGTAACAGCAGTATTGAATAGAAATGAATGAATGAATGAATGAATGAATGGTTTTATTTTATCAACATGATCAGGCAAAAAGTATATAGCAGCCACAGGCTGAATTGCATACTTTTACAGTTAAAATGTTTGGCTTAGGCACATTACAGCTTTACATTTAAACGCACTGATGACGAGATTTGTATTCTTAAAATCAACAACAATACTATCTTAAAACAGATAGGTTTAAATCAAATAAGTTCGATAAGTCATGCTCCTTCCTGTTTCAGTGACGGCAGATCCCCGGTGGCTCAGAACACTCCTTGGCCAGCTAAACTCCTGATTAGGGCTGGGTATCGGTACAGCGTACCGGTACAAAACCGGTTTTTCTTATTGGACCGGTCCAGAAAAACCGGACCTGAAAAGAATAGGTGGACCGGATGTTGGACCGATTAGAAAATTAACAGACTTTTTATCAGGCATTCACACGTTTTGGCGCTTGCAGGTGGAAGATAATAACAAGAGTGAACTAGAGTAGAGAGTTTATAGTCATTTCTACCAAGTTTTACTGTCAATCGTAAGGGTGCAGTTAGCGTTGTATGATTCTAAAACGCTAGTGTGAGTCAAATAGTCCACCAAACAGATTTGTTTGTAGTGAAATGGACCATTGCTTTTAGTCATACTGAATCAGGTTCAGGTTCAGGTCCGAACCTGGACCTAATCCTCTGGACCTGAACCGGACCTGGACCTGAATTTTCTGTACCGGTACCCACCCCTACTCCTGATGCCATCGGTAGATCTGCCAGGAGATTACTTGCATCCTACAACTCTGCAATAAGTGCAGGCAAACACCAAGACAAACAAAACAGTCTCCACTAACAGAAACAAAATCTCCGTTTTTTGGAGATTGTTTTTCCAAAAATTGACACCTACGGCAATGTGAAAAGATCCCAATCCTTCAAACAAAGTAAAGTCTTGCCCTAGTGCTAACTGCAGTTAAACATGAGAGATTCAAACAGTGCAAAAACAATATAAGAAGTGTTTACTCTAGTCTAAATGCTAACTCTTGATTCTGGGTTATTGGGTTTGACTTCTTTGTCGGAGACGGTGGAAGACGAAAGATCCCACCTTTTCTATTATGTGTGGGTTACTTTTGTGATGTTAAAAGGAAAATATTTTTCATGTTGTCAATGGATTTGAAGAAATATGGGTGGAATTTGGTGGCTCTTTTCTTTCGTGACCGTAGAACGAATAGTTGTTTTTTATATTATAAACACAACGGCCAAAGTACATGGGATGTTTTCACAATTCAACTTTATACCGATGTTGCCATGCTTTTGAATGCCTTCCGCTGTCAACCTAGTCACAGGTTAATCCGTTGGGCAAGTCGGGCATACGCAGGTTGAAGTGGTAACGTTTGTAGTCGGCATCATCGGTGTGGTGTGTGCTGTGAAAGAAATAAGCTAGGCGTTAGAAATAAAGTCATCGGTATGCAGAATAAATAATCGACCCTTCACTGACAGTTTCACGTGAAATACATCCTAATTTACTCAGAATTTAGTCGAATAAGGAAACTAATACAAAGCATCCTCCTAACGCCCGGTCCCCAACGACACTACCTTATGGGGCCCTGCTATCCCATGCCCTATCAGTGGCTTTTATGATTGTCGCCACAAACAAGCTGTCAACCAATCAAAGAGTAGGCCTTTCTTGGGCTTGTTGTTGTCGCAAGCTGTTTCGCAAAGGCCGCTGGGAAGCTATCAGCCAATCATGTTACGTATTACATGGCTCCATCCTCCTACGCCCGATCCCAACGGCTGACTGCCCATATAAGGGCAAGCTCATTAATATTTATAAGTAGGGCGCTCCCTAACTGGTCTGATTGCACAAGAAAGCAGAGGTAACACAGGTCGTTTTGACACGACTGTGGTCCCTCTGCGTAGGAGAATGATACAAAGGGACTTTCCAAATTCAAGAACACAACACTAGACGTCTGGCCTAGAAAGGCCAAAGAGGTCAGAGATCTTGCGTTCCAAAAAGATTTTAAAAACTTGAACTGAATTCGAAGATTTTTCGAAACTTGTCAGCCGCACGTTAACACTAGTTCACCTTAATCCACCGGGTGACCTTTATTCGTTGTCCTTAAAAACAGCTCATTTAGGAGTATTAAGTCTGCGAACAGTGGTTTCAAATTTGCAATATTTTCAAAATGTTCCGATTCGAAGCTACCGTCCGTCGACTTTATGTCCTTAAATACGATTTTTTTAAACGGATATAGGTCACCATCGGATAAAGGTGAACCAGCGTTACATGGAATAGTCACAACACCAGACTACTAGAGATTCAGGAGTCCAGAAGGGCTGGCGACTTACAAATCAAAGATCTTCGCGTTACAAAAAGATTTAAAAGATTATTAGCCTGCTGTTACTTGGAATAAACACAACACCAGACTTCTAGAGGTCCAACAGTCTAGAAAGACTGGCGAGTTACTAAAACGGGGGTCCCTGCCTAAAATGGAACTACATTGTTCCTACCTGGCCTGACGAACTCTAAGGGTTCTCTATGACAAATATGACAATATGACAAATCAAAGATCTTCGCGTTACAAAAAGATTTAAAAGATTATTAGCCTGCTCAAAGCTGTATTAGGGGCCACCTCTACAGAGGGGCCACCTGTCCATAGTGGCCACTTTTTGTCGGTCCCTTGGGTATTTTATCTACAAGTTGCCACCTCTATACAGAGGCCACCTGTCTATAGTGGCCAAATTTGCCCGGTCCCTTGAGTGGTCGCTATAGACAGGTTTGACTGTACTTGGAATAAACACAGCACCAGACTTCTAGAGGTCCAACAGTCTAGAAAGACTGACGAGTTACTAAAACGGGGTCCCTGCCTAAAATGGAACTACATTGTTCCTACCTGGCCTCCGAACTCTAAGGGTTCTCTATGACAAATATAACAATATGACAAAAGATTTTTGCGTTACAAATGACCAAAGATTCAGATTCAGCTTTATTGGTTCTTGGCATGGCAAATGACATTATAAATGCCACATGAAATGTGCCAAAGAATTACATTTCGTAAAATCGTAAAAGTTGTTACAATTCACAAACATACATAATCACTAATCACATTTAGTTTAAAAATCTAGACACCAGATTAAATATAGCAGTGGCGGAGAGACAAAGTGAACATAACTATGTCAGCAACAATAACGTACGTAGAATTTACAAGAAGAAAGTAAAGAGAAACGAAAGCAGACGGGGTTTCGTCAGCTGGACTTTACCATGAGTACTGGTGGTAGGGCCGACTGTGGGAAGAACTGGTTGCCCAGCAGCCGTTGGAGTCGCCTGCGCACTTGGTAATGGGTGTGAATTATCCACGATGGCGAAAGCCGAGATGAAGACGTTCAGGACAGTGATGATCATCACCAACCCTGTAGTCATGTTGTTGACCCTGAAAGGCAGATATACAAAAGAAGCGGTCTTCTCTCTCATCACTGGAACACCTGTGGTCGTCAGCACTAAAAGTCCAGTGGACCTTCAGTGCTGAGGCAGCTTTCGCACAGGAATACCTCCTTCCTTTCAGCACTGGAAACCGAGTGCTGAGACTACAATCAGCACTGAATTTCCAGTTACTAGTAGATTTCTACCTGTAAGTAACCGATTGTTAGTCAAACAAACAATTGAGCTCTTTACCACACACAGATAGAGTAGGTGATAGTTGTCTATCCGTTACTACTTGTTGTTTGTAAAAAAAAGACGCAACTTTGCTGCACAAGTAGAATGTGTTCTCCACCTGTACATGATTATAACTACACATTGTTTGTGTGTATAGTTGATATAAATTTAATTCAGCACTGGAACATCGGTGCGGTGCTACTTTTGTACATTTACCCCAGAAAGTACAACGCAAACAGGAAGATTGAAACGGGACGGCGGCAGGTATCGACTTCTGATAACCTTTGACCCAATCCTGACGTCACGCATCCCGATGATCAGTGCGAGTCAGGAAAGTGGGTCAAATTTCTAAAGGGCAAAGGTCAGCATAAGACACAGACTTAGAGACTCTACTCTTAGCCAACAGAGATAGCCGTGGTGCCGTTGAAAAAAGTACATGTAACAGTAATTAAAGCTTTTTTTTTCTTTGTTGAAACTTGGACCTGGATATCAAGGTAAGAGATTTTTTCTAAGTGTTTGGAATAACAGAGTTTGGGCCTTGTTTGTGGTGTCCAGTACGCCCTAGACGTTTGGACGTTTGGTGTTTTGATGTGCACGTGGCTGCAGTGCAGAAGGGCAGACTAGACATATCGTATACTATAAGTACTTATTCATAAATACTTACATATCGATGCATTTGTGATGTTTCAGATTGTTTATGTTCTGGCGGGACTTGATATATAGCAGGACTCCCACCAAAATTTGCACAACGATGGAAGCCACCAGCAGGGCGATGACAAAGTCTGCCATGAAGATTCGATTATTCCCAGACTCCCTCTGAAAGTATGATGCCCACATTAAATCACTCCAGATAAAGGGAGAAGGGAGAGAGAGCAGAGGGAGAGAGAGAGAGAGAGAGAGAGAGAGAGAGAGAGAGAGCATAGCAGAGGGAGACGGGGAGAGAGGCGGAAGAGAGAGAGAGAGAGGGGGCATAGCAGAGGGAGAGAGAGAGGGCAGAGAGAGAGAGGGCATAGCAGAGGAAGAGAAGAGCAGAGAGAGAGAGCAGAGAGAGAGAGAGGCGGAAGAGAGAGAGAGAGGGCAGACAGAGAGAGAGAGGGCATAGCAGAAGGAGAGGGGTGAGAGAGGCGGAAGAGAGCAGAGAGAGAGAGATCAGAGAGAGAGAGAGAGAGAGAGCAGAGAGAGAGAGAGAGAGAGAGAGAGGGCATAGCAGAGGGAGACGGGGAGAGAGGCGGAAGAGAGAAAGAGAGAGAGCAGAGATAAATTCGATTAAAAAAAACTATTGCAGCACAAATGGCTGAATTGTGATTCTTACAATCAATGAAAAGATGTCACGTCTAAACAGTGTCAATGTGAAAATACTAAATACACAAATAATAATTTACAATATTTTGCTCAAAATTTATAAGTTTGACACCCACAACAGATATACATCAAATGTACAATTCGATTATTGGAAGGAATTCTATGCGACGAAGATAACTCTTCAAATAGAACAAAGGGACAAATAACAACCTTTCATTGCAAACGTAACTATTCTTTTCTCGGAAGCTGTATCTGTATCTATATAGCCGGTATATCCGCCCTTCGGCGTAACACACCAGCTTCGCAGCGGCGCGGCAGCAGCTGGTTATACTACACGGAACGACCTATCACACCTAACTTTTGCACCTGTGTCTTCAAGCGTTCTTTAAAACTGTCTAGAGAAGGTGCCCCTACTATGCTTGGTGACAGAACCCACTCTAGGATAGGTCTGAGAAAATACGAATTTTTGAACACATCAATCCTAGGATGGTAGCTCTGGTACTTGAAGGCATGAGGTGAGTTAAACTCTTTATCACTGACCTCAGTCAAGACCAGCCTGAGCTGGCCAGCGTTTGCCACCAACAGTGCCATGTCCATGAAGCCTTGCGCCATGGCTCTTGTCTGGGTGAAGGTGTGCTTGTCCAGTCCGGTGTCAGGCTGGTCTGCCTCTGGAGTAGACTGCGGAAAATTGAAGCAATGAAATATTTATTGACACGACAAAAGTGCAGCGACTTTCGCAAGGAGAATGGGAGAGAGAAAGAGAGTTACAGTTAGAGATATAGATTTTTTTTACAGACAGACAAGGAGAATGTGGCACTGCACTCAAGGTTTGAAACGTATTTTAAATAACAGTGTCACATACAACGAACAGACACAAAGTAAAAATAGTCGTTTTTGAGGCCTTAAGGGCACGATACTGGAAAGCCTATCACCACCTTTACGCTGTATGTTTCTCACCTGTTCAACTCTAGAGAGGCTCCTCCCTGTTGTTCTTGTCAGCAGATCCCTAAGCCTTTTCTCAGCTTCTGCTATTGCCTCCTCTTTTACCAGCTCAATGGTTTCATCCTCAGTCACAGCAAGCTCTTTGGGAATCCGTTTTAACTTAACGGCTATTCCCTCATCTGGTGAATCATCCACAGCTTCTGCCATACTTGGAGCCAAGTTTGTTCAATTGATATTCCTGTGTGGAAGAAGTAAGATTTTAAAAATGATGCTTGGTGCCTTGATGTCAGTACCTTAACCCAGCCCAACGCAGAACCAGAGGAAGTCGCGTATTTGAATATAAGTTGATTATAGCAAAAAGAGACTCTAGGTCTAAAATTTTGTTTTGTTTCTCGCACAATCGTCAAGTGGAACTAGCTGCCGGGCAACATTGCTCAAGCCCCGACATTCGAGGTCTTTACCGCCGTAATCACGGTAATGGCCCATTTGCCGTAAAACGCAGCCCCTCGGCGACTCCCCGATTGGGCAGTTAGAGGTTAAAGCCCCCTTCACACAAGGGCACGAATGAGCCGGAATGCCGTCGGAATGAAAATTCTTTTCCATTCCTTGCAATTCCTGGCAAATTGTAGTGTGTTCTAACTGCAATTCCGCTATTTGTGCCCGTTCTTTTGGATAGTCCGAAAGTTTTTGACATGTTAAAAACTGTCGAGGTGCTTTCGAAGTGGAGAAATATAAAATGGCATTCAGAGTGGATTCTAAGTGGATTCTAACTATTCTAACTGCAGTCTTACCGCATTCTGCGGCATTCCAACATTATTCTAAGCATTCTTATCTCATTCGATAAAGAATCGAAACGGCAAGCCATCTCGAATCCTGTCCGAATGTGGCCGAAAGAATATCTGGAATGTAGTTGGAATGTCTAGAATACACTACGAATGCACAGGAATAGAAAAGAATGTTCATTCTAACGGCATTCTGGCTCAATTCTTCCCGTGTGAAAGGCCCATTTGGAATTCCCACCCGAATTGGCCCGAATGTGGCACGAATTTTGCAAATAATTCATTCTGGCTGGTTCTGCTTGATTCCTGCTGATTCGGTTTCCGTGCGAAGATAAACAAGACAAAGAAGAAGAAGATGTGACACCGTGCAGTGACTCTCTGTTTGTTATTTGTTATTGTTAAAAAAAACTTGTAGTGCTGCGCCCAACATATGTGTGGAAGCATATGTTGGTACTGTTTTCACTATGCTACTTTTTGTGAGCGACGCGCCTGTCCTGTACTGCCGGAACGTTTTCAAAAATACGTGACGTACGGACAAATTGCACGTACGGCGGGTTGTGCCCTTAGCTTTATCTTCAGGAGGTGAAAATCCCGACCGCTACTAATCTTCGCGACCCTTTGCTTGGAGAATATAAATGGCGGCGTTTAGAGCTCAGAATATACTGAAGGCCCCTCAATGAGTATACATACAGCTACAAGAACATACTCTTTCTTAAATATGAGAGTATACCTACCTAATCAGCTCTTCCCACACCTGTGCCGTGCCCAACTCAGCTCCGACTGGTCCCAGCGCCCGATCGGCGGCATATAACCTGGGTCAACAGGAAATCACGTCATCTTTTCTCCGAAACAATCCCCCCCCTCCCGGCCCCGCCCGCACTAAGCATGACACCCCCTCATATATACAAGTTCAGCTGCTAGTCAGCAAAAATAACAACCAGCTCATATATACTTTTTTTCAGATGTTCAGCTATATGACGTCTTCCGAAGAACATGCTATGATTATTGCTATATGTGCTACTTTGACTCTCAGCTGAAAACTGAATACATCTGTTTGAATCGAGCAGATGTCTTGGATGAAGCACCTGTGAAAGAAAAATCGTAAGGTCATATCTGGGAAGCAGGGCTCTAGCCAGCCTCCGTTTTTCCGTCAATTGACACGGAAATTTGCTGCGTGTGACGGAAAAATTTTAAAACCAATCCGTCAACCGTGACGCACAAAAATCCGGCTTGGTTGAAGCTACAGGCGGCTTGGGGACGCCGTCCACGGCCGTAAAAGCCACACACTATTTGTTTTGCTATTGTTATCAGTATTGTTGACAATGTGTGTCGGCGCCCTTTAGCATACGATAATCTCATTAAAAATCCGTTTTTCAAGGTCTCAGTTCAGTCTTTCTACGTCATGGAAGAGTGTTTTCGCGATTTTCGCGACAATGGGAATTGGCTGACGGAAAAAAATTTCGAGCTGGCTAGAGCCCTGCTGGGAAGTGACATCTCCTCTACAGAAACAGATTCGTGTGTTGATCCATATTGCAATTCTCTGGTCTGAAGTAGTCGGAAATCTTTCCGACTACTACTATCTACGCGACTCAACCTCTGCTTGGAAGGAAGACTAAACATATTCCCAAGCTTACGTTACTGTATTATGTCACAGCAAGATATGCTTGGAGATTAGGTATAACCGCCATTCTGCGTAACACACCAGCTTCGCAGGCACGCGGCGCGGTAGCAGCTGAACGACCTATCACACCTAACTTTTGCACATCTATCTGAAGTGATCTTTAAAGCTATCCTGGGACGATCCTCCTACTGTTCTTGGGGATAACAAATTTAACTCTTCGATATAGGTCCGGGAAAATACGAATTTTTGAATAAGTCAATCCTTAGGTTAACGTTGGTAACTCTAGTGCTTGAAGAAACACACGCTGGGCGACCCCGACTGACATACATAGACCAACATGCTCGAGCTTGGAGGTAATGGCAGCAGGTCGAGGATTTGAAGTACTCTATAAGGCAAAGAAACATCTGGAAAGATGGACTTTGTTCGGGCAACTCAAGCGAGATGATTGCAGTTACTGAAACTCTCTTTACCATTCAGTGACTGGTACGTTTAAATCCCTTGGCGTAACTTTTTCGAACATCTGGTGTTGCTAAATTTTGCAAATGGTGTCATTTCCTTGACGAAGTTTTTTCCCAGAAAATCAAACACGTGTTTCCTTTACCCCAAGACGTGGGCGAAAGTAACCGATGAAGTTGACACTTTCTCCTTGTAATGTGTCAACAAGCAGATGGCAGGACAATAACACTCCATTGTCGATGTCATCAGGCTTAGAAGACTACGTAATCACGAATGTAATCATGTTTTGCCTGTGCTGTTTGTGAGATTTTTTTCTTCAGCCGTTTCGCTGCGTCTTTTCTGCTTCTACGAACCAGGCGTCGGATAAGCATCCTGTGTATTATGAGGTAAATCATTAATAACTCAAGTTGAATGAACGCCCTTTCTACGTCCCATCTTGTGTTCGCTTTGTGTTTTGGCAATAACCCAAGCCCAACAATCCATCAGGCTGGTAAACAAAGAAAAGGACACAACGTTCGGCCATGTGATTAAAATCACATTAAAGAAGGCTTGTATGACGCTTTAGTATTTGTTAGCTGAAAAATAGATTGTAGACCCCCCCCCCCCCCCCCCTTCGAAGAAAGACTGTTTTCTTTGAGCTTGACTTTATTTGGACCCACAATTAGCTCGGCACTGTGAGAGTTTAAAAAAAAAAATCAATTTTTTTGTGTTGCCATGGCAACCGTTTGTTGATAGGCATTTTTGCCGAAAATTGATGATTTTGGTTCGAACAATGCATTCTTCATGCTATATTACTGCTACACAAATAGAATCTTATGTTATCTAGAATATTTGTCATAATGAAATATGTATAGATGATGCTAATTTGATGACGTCATCGGAAAATATCCATAAAAAATATCCAGGTAAAGATATTCGATATGTAAAAGAAGCGGCGTTTTGTTGTGGACCGTATTCGACCAGATTTTTTTCCACTGGTCGTAACATTTTACTTACGATCTAGAGTCATTTTCATGTCTACATAACTCAGAAAACAGTTAATAGAGTTTACGCGAACGTACTACTTTGCCTCCAGCTACCCGAATACCTGCTTTCCCAGGAAACCCATGTCCATTGCGAACAGAAGCACATAGGAAGGACAAACAGTTTTGTGACATTCTACCTACATCTTCGTATTATCCACCAATGACTGTAAGAAACCTATCCCATACTACAACTTCTGTTTTAGTTAGATATGTAGATGTAGATGCCATACTTTGTACCCCGTACAATTGTTGTGCAATAAAGCTATCTATGATCACACATTTTAAGAGTTAGTATACAAACGTCACAAAGAAGAGCAGTGGGTCGGCAAATCTTTCACGCAAGATTTCGGTGTTTAATGTTTTATAACCAAATTTTGAGTGCTCTTCCAAACCCCTATGTCACAAGAATCAAAGTCCCAGTAGCCGCCATGCGGACTTATGATGCATTGCACTACATTACACATGCAACGGGCATTTGTAATCAGGCATATTGGATTGGTATCAGACTGTGTGGTAAATTATTAGCTTTCTTACGTTAAGAGGATCGTGCACATTAAAACAGACACATTCACGCACAGGCACGCCCACAGGCAACCACAATGTACATGCATACACGCACACACACACACACACACACACACACACACACACACACACACACAAACACACACACACACACACACACACACACACACACACACATACATTTAGCAGTGTCCACAACTGCCACCGATCCCAGCTTGTATGAACAATGGTGCCGGTACAGCAATCTTGTCAGGGCCAAGGTTTTACCAAGTAAATAGTAATGCTTCTTGTCATGTTATTCCGTACAAGAGACATTTTTTTCAATTAAAATTAAGCACACGCACAGACAGACTGTCAAACAGACAGACAGACAGGAAAACATAGCCTTCACGACTAAGGTTAAATATATCAATGGAATTTATACCTCGTCAGTGCTTGGTAATACTGCAGAGAAGAGGTAAGGCTAAACAGAATGTTGTTTATGTACAGCGATGTACAGCGTGTGTCTCTAAGTGTCCGAAGAAAGTGAATTGGGTTGCACGATGTTTGACTATGCAAAGAGCCTACAACCTCAAGTCTTATTTTCACTACATAAATCGGTGGAAATAACCCATTTTTGATCAGTTAGCAAAAGTTTAACCCACTCAGGATCCCCGACATGGCAACAGTGACAGTGGAGTATTTGATAGTGATTGTGGGAAAGCTTTTTACACATAAAATCAGTTCCAAGCGTACACGTTAATGAATGAATGAATGAAGACCTTCATTGCACAGTTTTAGTACAGGTCACAACAAGTCAAAACCTATGTTCATATAAAAGTATCACAAATCTTGTCTAATACAGAGGTTCGACTTCTTCTCGCTTCTTGGTAATGGTGAAAATGTAGGACTGTATGTGTTTAGCTATGGTTGATTTGTCAAAACGCATGAGGAATATAAACTTGTCAGTGTCTAACATGAGGGAATCTATTTTCTATGTAATTAAATAGAATATTTCTCTCATTGGCATACACATCACAATCAACAGTGAAGTGCACTTCATCTTCTACCATGTTTGAAGTACAAAATTGGCAAACTATTTGTTCTAGAGGAGTGCTGTTGTACCTTCCTGATTCAATCCGCAATTTGTGGCAACTGATTCCTAGTTTATTAATTAGCGATGGTAGGTCTGTGCCGAATGTTTGTAATTTTCAAATACTGCTCTTAATTGTATGTGGACTTCAGTAGTCTGTACGTTCGGAGTTTGTTTTTCGCACTTAAACTGCCTTTATTATCGTTATGAATGTTGGTTAGGAAATTCTGGAAATAAATATCCTTCAGTCGTTGGTGGATTACAGAAAGTAGGTGGGATACATTTGAATCTGTTGATTGAGGGGCTTGCCAAACAAAAGTGTCAGCAGGCCTACAACCATATAATATCTGAACAGGTACAAAAACAAATGGTAAGAGAGATCGGGTTGGCAGAAGTTGCGTTGTGATCGGGAAAGTCTCATTGCAAAGACGGGAACACTACTGTAGGGCTGGGTTAGGTTAGGTTGCTGTTCACAGAAACTGTGATAGCCAGTAACGTTGTACTTTTGTTTCATAGAAATTCTTCACAGAACCTGGGGACATGTTCTTCCTATCATTTCTTGTCTTCGCTGTTTGTCTGGCTCTTTTTTGGCCTTCCTGCTTTAGTGAGTGTAGGTCCATGTACAGATTTATGTTGTGCTGAAGTAGGTACAAAGTCGACAAAATCATGGCCCATCGTTTACTGCAGTTGTGCAGATACAAAATTAGTACCACACACATTGGTCTTCAAAATTTTACTAGTAAGATAAGCTCTGCTTATGGCAGAAACCCACATTTGTTTCCAAGTCGTAACTCTAGCAACGTTACATGTAGTCCCTTTGTTTGGTCCCGGCTTTGCTTGTTATTACACGAGAAACGCAAAACAAATCTTACTGTTACCCTATGTGTGCAGGCTTTACCAGCGCTAGACCAACATCCTACCACAAGACAAAACACCTTGATTATAAACCTCAACGTTTTGAAGGGAAATTATGCGTTGGATAAGAAATATTTTCAATTTTTACGGAGAGTTGCATAGCGAGCCGCTGTGAGCCGCACTCAAAGTGGACCCAAAAATTGTCGACTTCGCTCGTTGCTATGGCGTCCGGGTAGTTGCTAGAGGTGGATCACGTGACTGAATAAGCCCTACAACTCACCTTTGTCAGATGGATATGATGACAGTCAGGCTCACTCCCTGATGTCTCTTGCTAGCTTGTTGTTTTCACGTCTGGATCATCGCCGCCGTGAACATGCATTAAGAGTAAACGCTATTTGCTTGTCGAGTGAGCCGTCTCGAGTTCCCAGAACTGCAGGCCGTAACAATGAACTTCCCGCCGCAGAGTGTACTTAAAGCCCGGACGTGTCCGCGAGTCAAATTTAAACAATCAACATATTAAGTGCAAGGTGTAACAAAAAGGCTTTCGTTGGTCTTTGAATGAAAGAAAGAGATCAAAGACTTCGGGTATTAAGAGAACGGGGAACCTTTGGCCGAGAATGAGGTCAACCGTACCCAAGTGCAAAGGTAAAGGTAAGGGCACGACCCGCCGTACGTGCAAATACGTGCTGTCTACGTGCCAAAACGTGGACAATCGTTTGGGATCCGTAAGTGGTAAGTACCGCCTCCGTACGAACTTGAAGGAAATCCGACGGGTTTTGGAGCACGCAGACACGCCGTAGAACTTTACGAGTAGGCACGTACGTAGCCTCCCCAAAAAACGTATTGACAAATTGCACGTGCGGTGGGTTGTGCCCTTAGCTTAAGGGCACGGTCACAAAAGTCGTGCGGTCGTCGTATTATTGCTAACTTTTGAAAATGCCTTGAGAGTAAACGGCCTTATTGTTCTGTATGCCGTCTCGAGTTCCCAGAACTGCAGGCCGTAACAATGAACTTCCCGCCGCAGAATATACTTAAAGCCCGGACGTGTCCGCGAGTCAAATTTAAACAGTCAACATATTAAGTGCAAGGTGTAACAAAGAGGCTTGTCATCAGCTTTCGTTGGTCTTTGAATGAAAGGAAGAGATCTTTGATATGAAAGAAAGAGATCAAAGACTTCGGTTATCATATGTCTGAAGAATTGCCCTCACGTAAGTTACATAAACACGTTAAAACAACAAAATGTAAGGTACAGATGGCAGAACGCGTGAGCGTCGGGTATCATATACTCTTCTTGTCTGACTGAAGAATTCCCGTGAGTTTTTTTTATTTCATTTTATTTTTCACATCTTTATTTAAACAAGTTTACAACATAAAACATCTCTGACTTACTTACTTTACTTGCAGTACATTAAAGAGTATTACAAATTTGGTCAGTTTTTTTTGCCTGTAAGGTAATTGCCATTAATAGAACAGCTTCAGCTTGGAAGCTTACGTAATTTTTTTTTTTCATTTACGCTCAGCATACAAGTTTTTAAAAACACTTTTTGCTATTGTTAACAAGAGGTTAATCATTAATGTACGTGAGTTAGCAACGCACGGTATAAGTATGAATGTGCGGTACAGATGACAGAACGGGGAACCTTTGGCCGAGAATGAGGTCAACCGTACCCAAATGCAAAGGTAAAGCTAAGGACACATGTACAACCCGTCATACGTGCAAATACGTGCTGTCTACGTGCCAAAACGTGGACAATCTTTTGGAATCCGTAAGTGGTAATACCCCCCCCCCCCCCCCACACACACACACACACATTAGGCGCGATTCGATCGGACGACGAGTCTGCTAGCTCTAAAATACGAGGAGGCATGACCCTGACGGGAAGGGGGAACTCTGTCATTTCTTCGTCGGCATCAGGGTCATGCCTCCTCGTAAATTAGAGCTCGCAGACTCGTCGTCCGATCGAATCGCGCCTAATGTGAGGGGGTATAAGTACCGCCTCCGCACGAACTCGTAGGGAATCCGACGGGTTTTAGAGCACGCAGACGCGTCGTAGAACTTAACAAGTATGTGGCGACGTAGCTATCCCCCATAAACGTACTGACAAATTGATCGCACGGCCGGTTGTGCCCTTAGGCTTTCTAGTAGCTTAAGGACATGGTCACAAAAGTCGTGCGGTCGTCGTATGATTGCTAACTGTTGAAAATGTCTTAAGAGTAAATGTTATTTGACGTCACTGGTTCCCAGAACTGCAGGCCGTAACAATGAACTTCCCGCCGCCGTGTGTAAAAAGCCCGGGCGTGCATGTCAGTCATACGGTGTATTATAGCACCTGTTGTGGTCATACCGGCCCTTACAGGATGGCATACCCTTTCTTCTAGCTGAATACAAGACGGGGAAACGCCACGTCTCCCGTCAGAGCGTGTCTGTGAGTCACTAACAATCAACAAGGTGTAAAAAAAAGACTTGTCATCAGCTGGTTAATTTTGTGGTCCAACGTCATGCGTCATTACCACAGCTTTGAATGAAAGAAAGAGATCAAAGACTTCAGGTATCATATGTCTAAAGAATCGCCCTCTTAGTTAGTTAAACACGTTATAACAACAAAATGAGAGGTACAAATGAGAGAACGCGTGAACTCTGACCGAGTTTGAGGTAATACATCTAGCCAAGTGCAAAGGTAAAGAACAACAACTTTGATCTGCGCTTAACTCATACCTGGGTCGCGATAACATTCGATGCGGGTGATCGGTCGATAATTTTTCGTATCACACAGGTTTCCATCGATTAAATAGCACTCTACTGCATTTTTTTTCTTGACCGAGCATGAGGTAATACATGTGGCCAAGTCCAAAGGTAAAGAACAACAACTTTGATCTGCGCTTAACTCATACCTGGGTCGCGATAACATTCGATGCGGGTGATCGGTCGATAATTTTTCGTATCACACAGGTTTCCATCGATTAAATAGCACTCTACTGCATTTTTTTCTTGACCGAGCATGAGGTAATACATGTGGCCAAGTCCAAAGGTAAAGAACAACAACTTTGATCTGCATTTAACTCATACCTGGGTCGCGATAACATTCGACGCGGGTGATCGGTCGATAATGTTTCGTATCACACAGGTTTCCATCGATTAAATAGCACTCTACTGCATTTTTTTTTGTTCGAATTTTTCTCGAATAAAGAATAAAGTTGCTGGGGCAGGTTGAAACAATTTGTCGAATTGTATCCTTTTTATGAGTAGTTTGGCAATTAAATCCGTGTTTTCGACCTGGGTATGTCACCGTATGACATGAATAAAATTCAACACGGTGTACCTGTATTTTGCATCACCCACGGCCTCAGCCCTCCCGCGGGTCGGATCACCCTCCGGTCTTTGGGCGATCCAACCATGGTCGGGCTGGTGCCTCGGGTGATACTGAATACACCGTGTTGTATTCTATAATTGAACAACCTCCAGCAAGACAACACGGACCTCCCTTGAGGGTGTATTCTTGTTCACTTTTCTGCATAACTTTGTCCTGAACAAATATCGCGTTCAACCGTTTCTATGAATCGTTCATTTGAAAAAAAAAAGTATTTCAAATGCGCTAAAAACCGAGAAGATCTTTATTGTACACATGTTTCCCGATGGACCAATCCGGGTCTTTCAAAAGAAAAAAGTACAATATCTATTATCAAGATTGGCTTTATCTAGATTCTGTTTAATTTTTGAAACTTCAGTGTCAGTGACAACCAGGGCTGAAGAGACTTTCTAAAAGCCTACAAAGAACCATTGCGTAATACCCCCCTCACATTAGGCGAAAATCGATCGGACGACGAGTCTGCGAGCTCTAAATTACGAAAAGGCACGACCCTGCTGCCGACGAAGAAATGGCAGAGTTCCCCCCTTTCCGTCAGGGTCATGCCTCCTCGTAATTTAGAGCTCGCAGACTCGTCGTCCGATCGATTTTCGCCTAATTTGAGGGGGGTATAACCAATTTGCAAACAACCCGACCCCTTTCTATTGTAACCGCCCTAAGATAACCGAGCGTTCGAATAATGGTCACACATCGCTAAACGAATTTCATAGTTTTATATGTTTTGCTTCTCTTAAAGGTCAAGCTTCTATATCTTGCCTCATCTTCTAATGATGAAATGAAAAATTCACGTAAATCCAATGTTGTCCATGTCCGATCACCTAGTGGCAAGGGACGTAATTCATGGTGTAAACAAGCCAGAATCCTGTGCGGTTAGATGTCATGCTATGAGAAATTCTGCGTGAGAAGAATACCCCAGGGTAACGTGCAGTCCTTGAAAGGCAGCATACAACACTACGGAACAACACTCTGGAATCACCTGACCGTAGAACTGAGGCGTTCCAGCATATGTAGAGATGATAAGATACCTTTTTTGTCAGAATTGTACCTTATCACTAGCGCTACGACCTGTACTTAGCTTGTTTGAGCACAAATGTACAATAAAGGTCATTCATTCAATATAGAGGGATGACGTGGCATTAAAGGAATTCAAACGTGGACTGATTTCTATTAAGGACTGATTTTAAATGCGAATTTTACCCATTGATAGGAATTCAATATGTAATCATACATTGTTGTTCTATTTTTGCTTTTTGTTGGATTGTATGTTTGTGAAGTTTTGTGTACCCAGGGTTTCTGAAAAGCAGGGCATTAGCCCTGATAGTAATACCTGGTTAGATAAAATAAATGAAACGAGAAGGTACAAATCCCCATGCCAAGCAACATTAAACAAAACTCAATCTGCTTAAATGCTCCAGTAACGTATTAAAGGTGCCCTTATTTGGTGTCTCGCAGAGTCAATCCAGGACAAAGTCGATGACGTCGATACGTTTTCATCCTATTATACTGTAAATGCAGAAATGTTTGCGGTGGTTTTATATTCGCGGTTTTCGTGGTGGCAACTTCACCGCGAACATCTTTACCATTAGAGTATGAGACTTCAGTTTTAAGTGCTACCACGAACTTAAAACCAACGCGAACACTCCATTTCCCACTACCGCGAAAGTAAATCCCCGCGAACTTAAATGCATGTACAGTAGTAGAGCGTCGTTGCCAAATTTTAGCAGTCTTCGTCAACAGTTTTATCAGTTTGGAAAATAACTCGTTTACAAAGTTCTTTTTACACATTATATCTAGCCAACGTTTCGGTGACCGTCTGTCACCTTCTCCGGCGCAATACTAACTGCAATACTACTCACTGCTGCTAGGTGATGCTGCTGCAGTTGGAAGACTGTGCAAACTTAAGGTGCTTCTACAGTTGAGCTGCATACATGATGTTTTATGATGCCTCAATAACTGCCTGTCGTCAACTAGCTAACACTAATTCACCTTTATTCGGTAGGTAACCTATATCCGTTGTTTTCAAAAACAGGGTATTCAGATATATCAAGTCACAGGACGGCTGTCTTAAAATTGTGATATGTTCAAAACATTGCAGTTTGAAACCAACGTGGACCTGACTTCCCTTAATACTTCCTGTATTCAAAAACAACGGATATAGGTTACCCCACGGATAAAGTTGAACCAGCGTTTCATGTACGTAGAGCTTAATCCGTTGGAAAAGTTGGACACACGCAGGTTGAAGCGGGCACGTTTGCGGCCGTCGTCGGTGTGGTGTGTGCTACGAAAGAAATCAGGTAGGTTAGCATGAAAGTTCATCTGTGTTGGTAGGACACATTATAGAAATTGCTAACCTTTCTTTCCAACACTGAAATCAATATAGGACTTCTTTTTTTTTAAATTTTTTTTTCAAGGCTTTATTAGTAAAAACAAATAATACATTTGTCAACAACAGAGTATCTAAGCTACTATTGTTCAATATAGGACTTTCTGATACTTATGACCCCCTCCTGCAAAAGTGGCGTGTTCCTGACGTCAGTGCTGGAGATAGAGAGGGTCATTCTGTGAACAAGGTCGATGGAGTTCGACCGAAAATTTAGGGTAAGTCATATATTGCTTTCAGTGTTGGAAAGAAAGTTTAGCAATTTCTATAATAAATCAGGTAGGTGTTAGAGATAAAGTCACCAGAATGCAGAATAAACAATTGATCCTTCACCGACAGTTTCTAGTGACATCCTAATCTACACACGACACGAAAACTGAGTCGAGGAAGGAGACGACTTTCCTAATTCAAAAACACAACACTAGACGTGTATACATGTAGATATGCAGTTTAGAAAAGCTACCGAAGTCAAAGATCGTTGCGTTACAATCTGATTAAAGAGTAACTTAAGTCCGTTACATGGAATAGTAACAACACCAGACGTCTGTGGATTCAGCAGTCTGGCAAGGCTGACGAGTTACAAATCAAATATCTTTGCGTTACAAAATGGTTAAAGAGAAACGAAAGCAGTCGAGTTTAAGCAGACGAGTTTTCGTAAGCTGGAGTTTAGGCCCGCTTTCCACTAGACGGTGATCGCAATACGCTCCCACTGCGACATAAATAGGATATTATGTGTAACCTTTGATTTCATACTGGGTATATCATACAGCATGAAAAAGTGTGAACGGGAGGACAGCAAATAAAACACACAAAGTGTTAAAAAATCGTTTCTTTTCTATACAATTCGTTCAGCGATATGTCAAATTCTATGTCGCAGAGAGTGCGAGGAGAGAGCGCCGGCCTTGTGGAAAGGGGGTATTACCAAGTGTACTGGTCGTAGGGCCGACTGTGGGAAGAACTGGTTGCCAGGCAACCGTTGCCGGCGCCTGCGCAGTTGATGGAAATACTGACTGATCCACGATGACGAAAGCCGAGATGAAGACGTTCAGGACAGTGATGATCATCACCAGGCCTGTACTCACGTTGTTCACCCTGAAAGTACAACGCAAACAGCACCCTTAGAGCTTGACGGCGGCAGGTATCGACGTCTGATAACCTTTGACCCAATCCTGACGTCACGCATCCCAAAGTGTCTAATTCCTGATAGACAAAGGTCATCATCAGGCACAGACTTAGCGACCTTAAGTAACCTTTTGCTTAGCATATGCACTCATATTTAGCCTAACTTCAAGTTGGTTAAACTAACAGTAAATCATTTTTGGATATATTGCCATTTTGAACCTGGACATAACAGGTAA
The DNA here is from genome assembly GCA_019207045.1 of Branchiostoma floridae x Branchiostoma belcheri. Taxonomy (NCBI): domain Eukaryota; kingdom Metazoa; phylum Chordata; class Leptocardii; order Amphioxiformes; family Branchiostomatidae; genus Branchiostoma; species Branchiostoma floridae x Branchiostoma belcheri. The sequence continues at coordinate 4,136,557 of CM033039.1, read as the reverse complement.
CTGTTAAGAGTGTTAAGAGTTTTTTTTTTAATAACAGAGTTTTAGCCTTGCTTAGTAAGCTCTAAAACGCTGGTGTTTTCATGTGGTTTGGATGTATAGTGCAGAGGGGTAGACTACATACCAGGTAAATATATATACACATCCTACTATAAGTACTATAAGTGCGCCAGGAGACGAGAGGGTGGAGAAGGAAGTGCACACTCCTCCTTAACCGTAAAAAGTCACGTGCCAGCCAGGCAGACTGGTCGCCCTGTCTGCCTACCATTGTCTTCGGATGCCAATAAGTCAATAAACTATAAGTACAGTGAAATCTGTCCGCGGAACCACCTGGGGCAGGCAACCACCTGCCGTCAGAGGACACATTGAAACAGTCCCGTACATTTTTACATAGTTAAAACCCCCTCCCAAGCAATCACCTGTCTTCCCCAACCGGCAACCACTTTTTAACAGTCCCAAATGGGCATTCAACCTGCCCTGAACAACCAAAATTGATTGACATCAGCTGACAGCCATATTATATGCCAAACTATGTGGGCACAATTACCATGGACTTTGATACTTCTTTTCTGTACTTACATATTGAGGCGTTTCCGATGAGTCGGGTTGTTCTCGTCCTGGCGAGACTTGATGTATAACAGGATCCCCACCACAATCTGCACGATGATGGAAGACACCAGCAGGAACAGGACAAACTCATACATGAAGATTCGACCACGTCTTCCCTGTAAGTATGATGCACACTTGTATAGTAAAATACTCCAGAGAGAGAGAGAGACAGAGAGAGCAGAGAGAAAGGGGAGAGAGAGAGAAGCGAGTGAGCAGCGAGTGAGAGAGAGAGAGAGAGAGAGAGAGAGAGAAAGAGATATGTTTATATGATTAAAAACACTCGCAGAACAAATGGCTGAATGATGATTCCTTACAATTGGGCCAAACATCTTAACAGTATCAATGTGAAAATAATAGATAAATAAACATATTTATCCTCAAAATATTTTGCTTAACTTAAAATTGAAACGTTATGACACCCGATGCACAACAGATATACATTAAATGCTGAATTCTATTGTCGGAGAGGAATTCTATTCGACAATAACTCTCGAACAGAACAAAAACAACAACCTTTTATTGCAAACTTTTTTTCTCAAAAGCTAACTCTTTATACTCCCTTTCCACTAGGACGGTGCTCTCGCCGCGCTCTCTCTGCAACCTAATAAAGTTTGACATATCGCTCAACGAATTGTATCAACTTTGTGTGTCCATTTGTCCTCTCAGTCACACTTTTACATGCTGTATGATATAAAGTCATCTGGAAGAACTTTATAGTGTCACCTGATGGATGACTGAACTGAATTATATATACCCAATATGAAATCAAAGGTTAGAAATATCCTATTTAGGTCGCAGTTAGAGTGCATCGCGATCGCCAAAAGGGGGCCTTATCACTGACCTCAGTCAAGACCAGTTTGAGCTGACCAGCGTTTGCCACCAACAGTGCCATGTCCATGAAGCCTTGCGCCATGGACTTTGTCTGGGTGAAGGTGTCCTTGTTAGGCTGCTCGGACTCTGGAGTCGACTATGGAAAATGGAAGTATGTTTGTGTATGTAGTAGTGAAAGGTGTTGTACCTGTATAAGGACCATCTTCCTGCTATGGCTATCTTTTTGCTTACGTTTTTTTCCCATTATGGCAAGCATTAGGAATTCTGTCTATAGTGTCTCCGTTACTTTTCTCTGATCGAATAAATCTATCTTTATCTTCTTGAAGTAGTTGAACTGTAATTTCCAGCACAAAAATTGGACTCACTCAAATTTTCGACTGCACAGAATCAGTCTTTGTAAAGGAATGAACAATCCACTGCTGTCGTGACGTCACGTTATGCTGACAGAACACGTGACTCAGTGAGCAGCGGTGGGCGCCATAGACTTCCTGCAACCTATGATCCACTGCTCACTGAGTCACGTGTTCTGTCTGCATAACGTGACGTCATGACAGCAGTGGATTGTTCATTCCTTGACAAAGACAGATACTGTGCAGTCGAAAATTGGGGTGAGTCCAATTTTTGTGTTTGAAATTACAGAAACTATTTCAAGAATGGCTTCTACCAACACAGATGAACTTTCAAGTTAAAATGTAACTCTAAGTGGTGACTGTATTTTCCTCACCTGTTGTCTAGACAGGCTCCTTCTCAATGCTGTTGCCTGCATATCCCTAAGCCTTTTCTCAGCTTCTGCCAGTGCCTCCTCTTTTCCCATCTCAATGGTTGCATCCTCAGTCAAGGCGAACTGTTTGGGAAGCCGTTTTAACTGAACGTCAATTCCACCGTCATCTGTTGAAGGAACCACCGCCTCTGCCATCCCAGCTTGTTTAATTGATATTCCTGTGTGGAAAAAATAAGATAGTGAAAATGATGTTTGGTGCATGTATAAACTATCAAGATGCGAATGTATCTTTTGAGTGATCATCATCATCATTTCTGAGTGATGATGTGATCAAATTTGCGGGAAGCTTGTGTATGCGCGGCAGCTGGGGAATTTGGATGAATCGAAGCTCTATTTTCGTGTGGTGTACTCCAACCGGGTAATAGGTATTTTGTATAGGTACACATTGTTTAAAACACCGGGGCCTTCACGGATAAGTGGGGACACCATGATGGTATGTGGTCTCACATATGATATAATCAACAGAACTAGAAGGGTACCAACTGTTGATTCTTTTCGACCATTACCTCACAATAGTGACTAAAAAAGTACGCTGTTGTTCAAACATTTGTGTCAATAGTTTAAGATACTATTTGTACTGTCAAACTCTTGTTGTGACGTTACATGGCTTTCCAATGTTATGGGACTTTATTTGTTCAGCAATGTCAACGTGCATTCAGGTAAATTTTGACCTGTTTCGTTCAGGTGTTCCAAAGATTCACACCTAAAGATGGCAGCAATGATAATAATACGTTTATTGTAAGTTCATGCCCGATGGCTAATTGCAGGTACAAACAACACATATAATAAGGAAAGTACAAAGTTGCTAGGAACTACATTCTATGACTATGCTGTGCTACTTAGTGCATGCACATTATACTGGTTTTGTTGGGTTTCACTTCTTCTTTTTAGGCAGTGGAAGACGAATTTACCTACTTCTTTTATAATGTGTGGGTTCTTTGATTTTAATAATAGGATCGATTTCTCATTGTCAGGGATACTTAGAAAGTAAGCGTGTATTTCGGATATACTCATAAGTAGTTGGTCTCTTATATCATCATAAAAAGAACAATTAGAGATAAAATGATTCTCGTCTTCCACAGCATTTGAGGGGCAACATCCTCTCAGACACATGATATCAACAGCATAGTTGTTATAGAACACCACTGTTGGTGCATGTCTTCCACTTTTGTGTCTTTCCTATTCTTGAATGCATGGTGAAATGGTTGGAGTGGTAATGATTCGTAAAACAAACCACCGTACCATGCAGGTTAGCGTTGACCACAACTGCCACGGATCCCAGCCTGTATAAACAATGGTGCCGGTACAGCGCACTTTTCAGGGCTAAGGTTTTACCAAGTGATGTTAAAATTAAAATTAATGCTTCTAGTGATGTCGTTCCGTACAAGGTACATTTTTCAAGCACACAGACAGAAAGCCAAACAAACAAACAGACAAACACACAGGAAAACATATTCCTTCACGACGAAGGTAAAATATGTTAATGGAATGTGTAAAGATTCGGTGCTTGCAATTGGCAATAGTGCAAGGACGGGGTAAGGCCAAACAAAATGCTGAGTCATGATTTTGCATCGGAGGGGCCATAATTCTTGAACTAACTTTCCAAACATACACTGGAATGATAATCACCAACGTTACATCTACATGTTACTTAAAACTGCACATATAGTCTTACAATGGCAAGCTTGAAAACAAGCAAAATGAATAGATAAAAGGCGTAAAAATAAGATCGCTTTCTAACCACATTATCCATACCAACACAAGCGTTAGAACAAACGGTATCAGAAATACAGAGTTGTTAACAAAATACAGTATCCATGGACGTCCTCGTCGGGCGCCGAATATTGACTTGTATCCACTTGTTGTTTTTGTTTGCATGTATAGTTGTAGAAGACCTTACAAAAGTCGCTGTACTTTTCTTGTATCCAATAAAGACTGTGCCATGACGTCATGAAGGGGTGCCCTGCTATTCTGTCTTTTCCCAGCAGCAAAACTCAATGTTTTTCCTTCTTCAGGCCAAATTAAAAGATATCACCAAAATTATCTCTCCCTAATGCCTGAATGACGTCTGTGACTGAATGTAAATCAAAATCTATTTGCAGAGAACTAAATTAAATAAGACTATCCCAAGCATGCCCTCAGACTGCGATCGTACGAGGATCGCACGATAATTGCACGTCGATTGCACGACGTGTGTGACCGGGCTGGTAAGAACAGCTAGCACTAACTCACCTTGTCAAATGGATATGATGACAGTTCGGCTCGCTCCTCTGTGTCTGTCGCTAGCTTGTTGTTTCCACGTCTAGATGCTCACCGCCGTGAAGATGTCTGAAGTGTAAACGCTATTATATTGTCCTCTGCCAGCGTTCCGTCACGCTTCTCAGTTCTGAAAACTGCAGGCCGTGACAAAGAACGTTAACATCCCGCCGCCGTGTGTAGAAAGCGTGAGCATGTCTGTCAGTCAGTCATAGTCATACGATGTATTACAGCACCTTTGGCATGCCCCTCTTTTCTAGCTGATACAAGACGGTGTCTGAGAGTCAAACACTAAACATAAGTCCAAGGTGTAAAAAAAAGCTTGTCATCAGCTGGGAAATTAAAAATTTGTGGTTCAACGTTATTACCACAGTTTCCGTTGGTCTTTGAATGAAAGAAAGAGGACAGAGACTCGGACCGGGTGATAATTTTCAGTATCACGCAGTTTTCTTGGTTGTATATCATACAGGCTTCCATCGATTAAATAGAACGCACTCCAATGCAAGCGAACGGGCTTCTTTGTTAGATTTTTTTTCGAATTGACGTTCTTAAAGCATATAAAGTTGTTGAAGAGCTTTGCAATTAAATCAGTGTTTACCGACCTGGAAGTGACATAAATAAAATACAACCCGGTGTATTCATTCATTCATCCATTCATTCATTCATTCATTCATTCATTCATTCATTCATTCATTCATTCATTCATTCTTTCTTTCTTTCATTCAATCATCCATTCATTCATCCATTCATTCATTCATTCAGTCAGTCAGTAGTATTCACCATTCAGTGGAAGTAGTAGTAGTAGTAGTAGTAGTAGTAGTAGTAGTAGTAGTAGTAGTAGTAGTAGTAGTAGTAGTAGTAGTAGTAGTAGTAGAGTAAATTTATTTAGTTGAATTTCAAAAGAAAAAGTTTTCTTTCACATACTGACATCGACTTCAGAGAATAACAATATTTGACTTGGTATGTCAACTGAAAGAAACAGAGAGTCAGACAATTTTGTCACCTCAGCGAAAAATGTATTGCAACATTAACTTAAAAATTTGGCAAATGATGTGACGCGACATGATTTGATGTTGATGTACTAATCACTAATTTACCTAATCTATCAGGCGCCTGGTCTATACATACAGTTTCACATTCAATAAGTAAGCGCTTAAGCACTCTGCACTCCCACCGTTTGGCAAAACACACGATGTTGACAACGACAATTACAATAGGGATTCCTTATTGTACAGAAAAATGTTTTGTCTGAATCTTTGATTTTTTTTATACGTTGGCTTTGAAGCAGAATGATTGTCGTGAAAATATACTGAAGTTTGTACAGGCTTTATGTAAGCAAAATCATTACAGTCCTTATGTACGCAAACCCAAGAAAAGGGACCCTACAGTCATTTGGCTAAATCCTAATCCTTAGAAGCTTATTCTGATTATGAAAAGCACGATCATGATTTATACATGGGAAGCTTCAGAAGGCACATCCGGTGTTGTAATCATCATTTCAATCCTCGGTAATTAAACTAAACTGCAATTTATAATAACAGGTCAATCCACAGGGCAAGTCGGACACACGCAGGCTGTAGTTGGCACTCGGGTGCTTGTTATCGGTCGGGTGTTTGCTAGAAAAGAAGTTAGGAAGTTTGAACTAAAGTCATTACTACAAAAAGTACCAGACTCTTCACCAACAGTTTTGGATATCGTGCATTCTAATTGATCAATGTTAGTAAAACAAAACTGGGTCGAGTGAGGAAGTAGGTACAAAATCGCATTTCCTACGGGCACGGCGCTAGGGATGGGAGAAGTTAGGAGAAAGACCGACGAGATTGCAAATCTTTTTATGTACCAACTGTGCTGGATTTAAGACAAAAAAGCAGGAGATTTTCCCAATACCGTAACCTGGTTCATCGAAGACAGGAGTGAGACCAACCGATGGAAGAGCCGGTTGCCCAGCAACCGTTACAGGCGCATGCGTAGACGATGGCGATGACGCAGGTGACTGTTCCACCATGACGAAGGCCGAAATGAACACGTTGAGGATGGTGACGATCATCACCAACCCTGTAGCCCAGTTGTTGGCCCTGAAAGTTTGGTTTTATTTTAGATTTAGCTAAGAAAATCATTTTCAGAAGATCTTGGTACTGTTTGATCGTGAATAACTGATTTTTCTTGTTGAACCGGTCCGAAAAAAAATGACCTGAATAATCAGTGGACTTGATTTTGAACCGAGTAGAAAATGAATAGACTTATTGGGAGGTGTTTACTCATTTTGGCGCTTACCGGTTCAAGAAAACAGCAAGAGTGTAGTAGACTAGAGTTTCTACCGTCAAACGTACAGAATTTACATGAAAACAGGATTTTAAAACGCCAGTGGGGGTCGGATATTCCGCCAAATAGATATGTTTGTAGAAAATTGAACCACTGTTTTGAGTATCGCCCATTCGCAAGTTTTCACAAACAATAAGGTCCAGGTTCAGGATCCTCTGGACCTGAACTGGACCTGTATCTGACTTTTCTGTACCGGTATCCACCCCTACTTTCAAGTGCTTACATTTCGCAGTACTTGTGGTGCTCCGGGTCCTCGATGTTGTAGCGGGACTTGATGAAGAGGAGTATTCCCACCAGGATCTGTACCAGGATGGAACACACCAGCAGGAACATGACGAACTCGAACAGGAAGACTCGGCCATGTCTGCCCTGGAAGTTACGATAACATACAAGTCAAGTCAAGATACAGAGCGTTCTTGATAAGGTACATGTCTTATATTATCAGATAGTGGGAAAGAAAGTACTCCAAAGACAATTCTATTCGTCGACTAGAACTTAAGTACAAGGAAGGAGATCTACTGTTCACAAAGAGTTCCAAAGAATTATATTGAGCAAAGTAAGGCTGTAATTTCCAACACTTTTAAGTTAACCCAAATTTTTGACCCCAACTTCAATCTTTGTCATGAATTGGACAAACAATCCACACATGTGACCAGTGGATCATAAGTAGCAAAAAGTACGCTTTTTGTGTTGGAAATTACAGCTTATCTTTACTCAGAGTGAATCCTACCATCGCAGAAGAACTTTCAAGTAAAAGAAACATTCTATGCGACATCGAAAAGAATATAAAAAAAGACTTCTATTATTCGAAACGAATTCTATTCTTCGAAACGAATTCTAGATCTATTCTTCGAAACGAATTCCATCATTCGAAACGAATTCTATTCTTTAACTAAAACCCTGACCTCATACAGCACCAGTTTGAGTTGAGCGGCGTTTGCTGTTATCAGCGCCATGTCCATGAAACCTTGCGCCATGGTCTTCTTGTGTGTGAAGCTGTTCTTGTCCAGGGCACATCCTTTCGTGCTAGGTCCCTTCATCATCGCTCTTAAGTTCTTAAATTTCGGCTTCTTATGCTGATGCTGATGCTGTTCCTGCTCCACCTCTGGAATCAACTGTCCAGATGGGATGATGTGAAGGAACATGTTTGTACAGATCCCTACTATTTTTTCAATAGCTAAGTGTTAAAAGGCCATACATAAACTCTGCCTGCCTAAGTGCTTAGGCCAGTGACTTGCCCCTTGCTCCTTTCCGTCATGAATCTCCATGTCACACGGTCCTGTGCTCTAGCTATTTTCCACAGTCTTAAGACTAAGTCCAGTGTCTTTTGTGTCTTTGGATAGATCCTAATGTTATGGTATTTTGTATGCGAATAGAGTTTGGAAAAACGAAGGTCAAGTTCGATCATGTCCCTCTTAGCGGCCACTATCTACATGTTTATAAATGTAGGGTAGCAAGAAGTAGCTTTAACCTGCTTAGAACCATGGGAATGGCAAGGACCTTGAATTTCAAGTTACGATACAGCCCTTAGAACAGTTTTTGTATCTCAACAACAATACTCACCTCCGACCTTCTGTGAGACATTTCAAAACTGCCGCCCTGCTAAACACATGTACGGCGGCCTTGGCCTCAGGCAGTCTTATGTCATGCAAGTCAACTATGTCATGCAAGTCCCCCCCCCCCCTACCACACACGAAAACAACTATTGTTCCGCGTTCTGTTGTAGTAATGCAGTAAATATTGGCCACTCTTTACCAGTGACCACCTCTGCACAAGGACCACCTTGCCAATATGACCACTTTTTGGTGGTCCCTTGACATTTTCCCATCAATTTTATAGAAACATTTAGAGTCCTGTCTACAATGTACTCTTAGACTACTACGTTTTACGTTTCTCCAGTATAATTCATGACGATATCAAGTAAGTAAGAAAACGGAAGATAAGTCTCAATCATTAAGTCAAGGTGAAACAAGGTTGAAATTGCATTATGGCACCATTGTTTATACAGTATTACACACCTTAGGTTGGTCTGACCTTAACAATGTATACGGAGGCCACGCCTATATCCCACATGTGTAAGCGTCATGTTTACATACATATATATGATTATACAATATTGTTTCTCTGTGTCATCAAGAGATTGATAGAATCGACTTTTAGCCACAATGTTCCCAGCTTACGTCATAACGTTTCAGTCATGTTTACATGGTGCGTTTTCGAACAATAACAGTAACATGGCGACTACGTTCGACACACACACACAAGGTCATAATTACCAGGTCTGTTTGGGTCACCTCTTGGCCTCCATGGTTCGGTGTTTGCCCCATCTCTCGTGCCTGGTTAGAATCCTTGGTCTTAGACGACATATTCAGGCCTACTTGGATCGATTTATGTTGTGGTAAACTCACTCAGATATTCGTTTATACGCGATGAAGTGTCCCAAGTTGTGGAGATAATTTGTGGTAGGGTAAAATTTGGGCTAACATTGCCGGGGGCGGTTTGGGGAAGTTGTTGTTCTGCTTCGTGGCTTAGATCATTTGTGTTCATGATAAGTGCTAATACGTGATGAGAATATATATGTATATATATCTGTGTAATGTGCAATCGGTAGAACTGCCCAGTTCTTATTTAGATAAGGCCATGCTGACTTGACGTGTTGTATATGGCCAACATCCACGATCAAACACATAAACATGCTTGTACACAAACACACACAAAACACACAAGCTTACATACACACACATGCATGTAAATAGTTACTTACACATACACACACACATGCATGTAGATAATTAATTACACATACACACACACACACACATGCATGTAAATAGTTAATTACACATACACACACACATACACGTAGATAGTTAATTACACATACACACACACACACACACACGCACACATGTACATAAAGTTGATTACACACAAGAACGACAATATCTCATATATGTTAAGCCACATTTTCAATTTTCTGCATAGGAGAAGTGTTCGACAATGGCAAAATTATTGATATATACTATAAACGGTGCCTATCGATATTCAGCAATAGCATTAATGTGCATATGTGCCACTGTAAATTCGCATGTGGAAGTAAAAAACAATACATCACTTGGCTAGCAGAATTATAGGGTACAGAAAACTACGAGCAGTATTTACATGTTAATCACTGTTTATCACTGTAATTGTCTATTAGTACGGTGTCTTATTGTTTAATAGTTTGGAACACAAAGTGCATTGCTAGTATAAATATGGTGAAATAAACTCGAGTGCTCAATATGATACATTATAATTTATCTGAGAAGCATCTACAAATCTTTTTTTATGAAAAAAAACATTAAAACGAGAAGAGACTGAACTTATTCGTATTCGTCATACTCATAACACAGATGTGATATTGAAAACAAGATCGTGCAAAAATAACAGTTTTCTCAAACATAAAGAACAACATTGTGAATTGAATTGAAATGATCACCCAAAGAAACACAGAAAGCCCACCACAATAAAAACATAACTCATTTTTTAGTGATGTTACACCATATTGTACCCTTCCTTACGCACAACAGACAAGGAACCAGAATGATACAGTTTTCTCATCGACCACATTTAAGGTTAGCGACGACACCAAAGAGTGAGATTCGTTAATAGCTGTGTTACGTCGTTGTTGGACAGATGCAGGTGGTACTCTGCGCCAAAAGAGCTCTGATTGTCGTCGTATAACCAACTATAAGTTTGAAACAAGAAGGCGTCAGTTAGTAAAATTGGAAGCATCAAGAAAAGCGCTTACTAATAGGTAAATACATTGAGTCGGTGTATAGAGAGAGTCAGTGAAGACATAATTATATGATAACGTTTCCCTTACGCGGTTTATTTCTATGTACTCACTAAGTGGCTAACTACCGTTCCAGTTACTGAGGGAAACATAATGATTACAATGCATTATAATAAATCCTGCTAGCACTATGCAACATTAAGATACATGTATAGACAAAGGTGATAACAGTATGCAAAAGTTTATCTATTGGTGCACATCATATATAGTCGGGCGCAGCTCAGAAACAAGACGTCTGTGAGTGCATACAGTTGTATTGAAAAAAAATTACTATTTCATATAGCGACGAATGTTAAAGTCTTGACTTTATTGTCCAAAAATTATATGTTGTTTATTTAGTCTTTAAAGAAAGTTGTGAAATATAAAGGGGTTTAGCATTTCACCCCATAGTTATACATTGGCACAATAATTTTCAGTACATTCAGATAACTGTATGCTAACAGTTATACATAATTTCATATACACACAGTCAACACTACCATATCCCTACCCTACTGAAGTTTTTAGGACGACCCTGTCCAACGCTAACCTGCTGAGGACGCCTCTGTGGAGAGGGGCGCCGCCGCCGGCGCCTGCGGTACTGCAGGGAGGGAAGCTGCTGTAGTTGAAGCGACCCCTGGCGGTAGTGAGGTGTCCTCCAGCATGATGAAAGCGGAGATGAAGACGTTCAAGACTGTGATTAACATGACCAGTCCTGTAGCCCAATTGTTGGCTCTGTAGTTGAAAGGAAAAGATCATATTTAAGAGCATTTTTTGTTTTCCATCTATTAGCTTTCACGTGCATTCACTTGCTCAACTTTTGACAGACTGTGCAGGAGTGCAGCGGGTTTGGTTGCACATCGCCGAGTCCATCTGTCAGTGAACTGTTCGTTCGTCAGGATGAAAGGGACAAGAATAATTAGCCCCATAAGTGGTCAACCACATAGACTTGTTTGAAGAAATGAGGAATAAAAACCAAACAAAAGATAGTCTATCCAACAGATTTAGAAACATTTCTCCACCTACCTGTCGGCCATGTGCTGTTCTATGTTGTACTGAGACCTGTACAGTAACAGCGCACTAGTTGCTGTACCTACCTATCGGCCCTGTGCTGTTCGTTGTGCTGTTCGATGTTGTACTGAGACCTGTACAGTAACAGCGCATTGCTGTACCTACCTGTCGGCCCTGTGCTGTTCGTTGTGCTGTTCGATGTTGTACTGAGACCTGTTCAGTTCAGTAACAGCGCACTAGTTGCTGTACCTACCTATCGGCCCTGTGCTGTTCGTTGTGCTGTTCGATGTTGTACTGAGACCTGTACAGTAACAGCGCATTGCTGTACCTACTTGTCGGCCCTGTGCTGTTCGTTGTGCTGTTTGATGTTGTACTGTAACTTGTACAGTTGGAGCGCAATGCTGTAGCTACCTGTCTGCCCTGTGTTGTTCGTTGTGCTGTTCGATGTTGTACTGAGACCTGTACAGTAACAGCGCACTAGTTGCTGTACCTACCTATCGGCCCTGTGCTGTTCGTTGTGCTGTTCGATGTTGTACTGAGACCTGTACAGTAACAGCGCACTAGTTGCTGTACCTACCTATCGGCCCTGTGCTGTTCGTTGTGCTGTTCGATGTTGTACTGAGACCTGTACAGTAACAGCGCACTAGTTGCTGTACCTACCTATCGGCCCTGTGCTGTTCGTTGTACTGTTCGATGTTGTACTGAGACCTGTACAGTAACAGCGCACTAGTTGCTGTACCTACCTATCGGCCTTGTGCTGTTCGTTGTGCTGTTCGATGTTGTACTGTAACTTGTACAGTAACAGCGCACTAGTTGTTGTACCTACCTATCGGCCCTGTGCTGTTCGTTGTGCTGTTCGATGTTGTACTGAGACCTGTACAGTAACAACGCATTGCTATACCTACCTGTCGGCCCTGTGCTGTTCGTTGTGCTGCTCGATGTTGTACTGACTCTTGTACAGTAGGAGCGCGCCGACCACGATTTGGAAAGCGATGGACAATCCCAGCAGCGCCATGATGAAGTCAAAGAAGGGGATCCGCCCGTCGTGACCCTACAACAAGGTGAAAACGTGGATACGTGATGAGTTAAGATGACACGGTTTTGTTCAGGCGGTCTCACCCACGTACAACCCAACACACACACACACATGTGAGGGCAAATTCACACACAGAGACGCACATACACACGCACACACGCAGACAGAGAGAGAGAGACACACACACAAACACACACACTCACAGAAACACACACACACACACACATACAAATAAACAAACTCACCAACTGACACATGCACACATGCACACACGCTCATTCTCACTCTCTCACTCATTTTCTCTCTCTTCCTATCTCTCTCTCTCGCACACACACAAACTTTCTCTGTCTCTGTCTCTGTCTCTCTCTCTCTCTCTCTCTCTCTCTCTTCCTCTCATTCTCTCCCTCTCTGACACACACACGCGAACGCTTCAGCACAATCTTACCTCGACCATGACGAGTTTCATCTGAGCAGCGTTCGCCGTGAGAAGCGCCATGTCCATGAAGCCTTGCGCCATGGTTTTCTTCTGGGCGTAAGCGTTCATCCCCAGAGGGGGTCTGACCTTGGGCGGGCCGGCCGGCATTCTCTTGAAGAACACGAACTTGGACTTCCCTTGTATTTGCTCTTGCGGCACAAGCTGTAGTATAAAGGAACCAAGGCACCACGTTCATTGGTATTTTTTCACGCCCTCCGTGAAATGGAGTCATTGTGATCAGTTGGTGGTGTGTTTGTGTGTGTGTGTGTGTATGTGTTTGTGTATGTGTTTGTGTGTGTGTTTGTGTGTGTGTTTGTGTGTGTGTGTTTGTGTGTGTGTATGTGTGTGTGTGCATGTGTGTGTGTGTATGCGTGTGTGTGTGTGTGTATTCGTGTGTGTGCGTGTGTGTATGTATGTGTGTGTTTATTGTGTGTGTTGGTGTGAGAGTGTGTGTCTTCAAATTAAGGCTTACATGTACTCATTTACAGCTGCTTTCTACGATTTACAGTGTGGGCAAAGTCTTTCTTGTGGAAACGGATGAAATTGATGCTCGCGGATGTCAGCCACATGATCAAATCGGCAATATCTTTGTGGTCCGCAAACGCAATGGTCACCCGTGCATAAGGTGGGGTTACGTATATAGGCGCGCATGGGAGTATTTGCTCAACTAGGCCCCACAGGTCGTTGGAAAATATTAGAAATTGGACAAACGTAGACAGATAACATATAAGACGAGTTAGCTGGGTCGCTAACGATACTTCTCGGTCAGCTAACTCATCTGGCATGATATGTATCTTTATTTGTCCAATTTGTACTATTTTCCCCGCGGCCTGTGGAGCCTGGTAGAGACCAAGAGCTTCATACGCACCTCAAACGGACTTGAATATATACGCATGTGTGCCTGTAAATGGTGTATGTACAGGCAAACTGACTGAGCACAACTACGCAAATACCGGTAACACTTCCGGTTCATAAACAAATTTAATAGGAAACCCCACCCGACTCTTGAAGTCCTGTGACATTCTCATTGGCTCTCAAAATGTTTACGCGTTCCAAAGCAAACTTGTGCTCATGGGAGCGGAAATTGTCTCATCAAGTTTCTAGTATTTTGTAAGCAAAGCCGCTGTACGTGTAATGCGTGTATGAGAGACAAATATGTATCTTGTAGAACCGACACGCTTTACTACACTTTTGAAACAACGCAGCTCTGGAATCGTAATGATTTAGACTATTCCAAACAATTTACCTAAAGTTTAACATAAGAGTCCTTGCATGCGTGTTGAGTTTGCGACAGCGAATTTTGGCCATATTATAATTCATCTGACAATATTTAGACCCTTGTCGACGGTTTTCCCTTTGACAACCAAGCTGAACATCTTGTATAATAGCATATATACATATATAGCTCAAAACCATAAGGCACCGACGACGCAGGGTGTGCCTCTCATGCATACGAGTATGTTCTTTCTTTGCTGTAGGTAAAGCAAACATTATTAACAGGGCTGTTGAATTAATGAGGTCCTTTTGAGTGTGTGTTTTGTTGATTTAGCATGGACAGATGTAGTCTGTTCCATCCTGTAAACAGTAGAGGGGTATACAGCTACCGGTGCAACAGAGAATTATAGCTAGAGTGTTTGCTTTTCAGTCGGTTGCACTGTCATCAGTTCGAGTCCCGACCGAGTCAATACCTTACACATACGACTTTAAGACCATATGCTGCTTTTTCTGCTTAACACTCAGTTCATATGCAGTTCAAGTCATCCTCATACGAGGTGCCATTAACAATGTCTAACCATGCGTTTCGATCAAGCATGGCGGCTAACACTCAGCATTTTGAAAAGAGTCTGTTACCTTAACACATACCACTACAAGAGGGTTGGCCGCCTGTGATGGCATGAAGCTACGTAGTACGTACTATCACAGAAACGGAGATGGGCGCCGCCTGATTGCACCGTAGTCTAGTTCCCCAGGCGCCTAATAACGGTGATTGCAGAAAGCTATGTACGTACAATCCCAGAAACAGAGATGGGTGCCGACCGATTACACCATTTGGTTTGGGAAGGACTTAAGCTTCTGATCTTGTTTCAGTTACGAAGGTGACGAGAAAAAATTGCCAAGCCACATGCCACAGGGTTGAACACCGCCTAGAACACATGTACATCACTAATACTCTAACGCCGCTTCAGTAGTAGACGTATCAAGAGGTATAGGGAAGTGAAATGCGTCCACAGTCAGCTAGCAAATAATTGATTTGTCTGCTTCGGCCGTGCCAGTTTTGTCAGCCTGGGGCGTGAAAAATCACTCAGTTAAAGTTCCGCATTGTGTCGTAATAGCGTATACGAACAGTTTTGTGTTTCTTTGGAGAATTCACAAGTTTCTTGAGGGAAAACTACAAAACTATTTACAGTACCTTCGGTAGCAGACAAGCCCTTTTGCAAATTGGTCGCCCTATTTTGGGTAATTTGTTTTACACACTAATTATAAGACCCCCTCCCCCCCTCCATATAGGTGTGGGTAAGACTACAAAAGATTTGTACAATGAAGCCGCTGTCATAGATGATCTTTGTACCATATTGGTTCTTTGTTTTAGATCTCATCTCTCTTGCAATAATCATTTTATGTCAAAATTCATAGCCGTATATATCGATTTAATCCAATGAGAAGCGTTCTAATTTTTCAACAGATTTGACCCCATTGAAGGGTTATAATATGTTGTATATACAAAATGTATAACCGTTTGTAGTGTAGAATTGAGCGTAACGCTATTTCATAATGTTGACATGTTTTATCTGACAGTGATACACGTGTTGGGACATGCAAGTCGATTTCAATATTACTGAATCTGAAATTACGTCTGAGTCCAGCTCATTTTAAATTCTGATGAGTTTAGACGACTTTGAACGCCAACTTTCGTATAAAAACTACTAGTATCTATAATCTAGAGCAGTCACTTCCTTCCGTATTAAATCTCAGATTGCGGCCTCCTTTTTTCAAACTCCAGTCAAACTCAACGACCTACGTACATACCATGCCAAATAGCATCACAATGCAGCGAGAGGTTCTTGAGTTATGCTGGGCACAAATGTCCGGAAACACACACAGACACACACCCAAAACAATCCCTTAGGGCAAGCACGCTCTATATAACCGCTCTATACAACGTCCTTGCCCAGGGTCTATTTTTCGTGGAGGTAGGAAAGACCGTGTCCACATGACAACTAAATAATTTTAGCAGTAGTAACAAAAAAAGTCATGGATATAGGAGAATTCTTTTCACACAACCAGCAGGCACTTACATTGCTTACGTTTCGATGTCTCTCAGACACTTTCGTCAGAGCTTCTATTAAACTGGAGTTCTGCTTCTTAGCACTATATGTAACCGATGTAGGTGGTTGTGTACAAATAATTCTCCTATATCCCATATTCTACCAACTTGATGAAACTATTTTCGGAAAAAGGAAGTTGTTTACCGGCTGGTTCTGTGCCTGGTCCGTGGTTTGTCCCTCCTCCACATTCAGGTTGTTGATATTGACCTGCGTGTGTGCCTGTTGCTGGGTCATTTCTACACCTGTGCTGTCCGCTTTCACCTGGTTAGAATCGGCCATGCTTGCAACTTGATCTTCTCTTCTGACAAGACAAGACACACCTGTGGTGTCTTCACACTTTCTTAAAAACGCTAGCTCTCAGACGTCGCTGCTAGATGAACTTCGGAATCCTCCAAGCTTCCCAAGAAAGACCCAGTAACAAGAGACGTCCCCTTTTGCTTTCAGTTCCCAGTTTCTCCGGTGTGAATATTCATAGACTAAAAGCTCCCTGGGAATCCCACCCTTTGTGAAGTGACCTGGAAAAACCTCCTCCTTTGTTTGTGTTCCGGCAGCCAAGCCACTTGTCCGACCACTCTTTTGAGGCAATCGAACGTGTCCGAAGATGACGTCACAGAGCCCGGAAAAGCCCGAAGACATGAACAGGTGTCCGATGATTGAAGGCTGAAAACTAGAAACTGATCTGTATATTGATTTTCTCGTCAGACATTAAAGATCAAACCAAAGACGCTCGTGAATGCAAACTAATTGCAAGTATATGATTGATCATAAAATTGAGTTATCATATTTGCTTGTTTGTTTCAAATATTAAAAAAAAACGCAAGCACTAGCATTATTACTGTATCAACTTGTATACAATTCGTACAAATGCTTTTACTCTGTATAATTCTGTCAAAGTTAAAAATATCTTTGTTGCGGTTCATCGTGATTCCGCTAAGGATGGTGGCGCTATTGCACAGCTTCCCATAGGTCAGAGGTCAAACACCTGTCACGAAGTTTGCAAACAAGCAAGTTGAAGTTCCCACAGAACAGATAATATCTGAAACTGTCTAAAAAAACGTGTAAAAATACGGCTTTTACTAAATAAACCATAAGGGCTTTTCTGCTTGTTACAGCTAACTAACAAATGTGGCCGACAGGCTAAATAAAAGTTCAAAACTTGAACTATGCGGCTCTAGATGTCTTTCTGAGGGACGACTGCAGTGTGCAAGATGTCGGTAGCTTGAGGGATGAATCTACTCTACTATGTACTGTTACAGCTAGCTAACAACGATAGCATAGAATCGACATGGAGGCGGAATAAGTTTAGAGTAAGCTAGGTTTATTTTAGGGTTTTGAGTCTTCAGTGGCGTCGTTACCTGCGTCACAAGTAAGAAATGTTCCCCAACCATCTATCGTGCGCATCTATGTTTCATTTGGCCATGTTGATTTTATCTTTTTATCATACGAATGACATTTACATCAATTTCGGCTGTTCCCACACACCCTTGTAAATCATGCAACCCAGCTGCAAAATATCGGAAAGCAAATCTTCTGTTGAATGCCAGCAAGGAAGGTGAAAGAACAAATAAAGAATCTATTGTTTGGTATTGTTTACCTCACAAGACAGCAGAATTTGTGCTACACAACACTTTGTTGTCTTTAAAAAATCAAACCTTTACAATTCTTGCATTATACTCTAATTATGATATAAAGAGACATGCAAATATTCCGAATATATTCGCAGTACGGTCACTTATTAGTTATTACCTTCTAGTGGAAAGGGGGTCTAAACAAGCCATGATATTGAGCGATTATATTTCCGATGATGCTATGAGTAATTAGGCGTGAGAAGTTACAAATCCCCTTACTGAACTACATCACCAAAACTAGGCCCAATCACATAAATCATAAGCAAAGTGTCCTTCGAATTAAGCCTACAGCTGATTAAGGGCCCCTTATAATTACAACACATATACATGCACGCCGTTTGTCAGATCCCCTAACAAATGATCCCAATAAATGCTATAGTGTTAATCCGTGCAATGCCCATTGCATTCCATAAGTTACATTTATTATAACATCGCCTCTATAACGTCTCCATCGTTGTAGGTTGTGGTTTGATTTTGAAGCCGTATAAAGTTCAAGCAGGCTGTGAACGAACGAACCACCGGCAACCATTTTCAGCTGACTTTGAACGACGTGCACAGGATCGAATATCCCAGAATTTGCCCTCAATTCACAATTCACAATCGACAACGACAACACGGCGAATGTGGACAAGTCATGGGTCAAGTATTCCCAAACCAAACATGTTTTCAGTTTGAAGCAGGATCGATCTGTATGTTCCAACACAGAAATCGAATGTACCCAAATTTTTCACTGACCAACTCAAATTTTTCACTGACCAACTCCAGCCTTTGCCAAGTAATGATGTTCTGTGACGTCACGTTATGCAGATAGAACACCAAAAACGATCCTAAGTTGCACAGATATCAACCTTTTCAAAAAAGTAAGTCAACCTTTGTCCCCCTGTTTGATACCAAATGGCCATTTTTGGTGACCTGGCCCATGGACTAGTCTATGATACTGGAGTTGTAGGGGCCTGTATGGGGGTTGTAGGGGCCCGTGTAAGGGTTGCAGGCGCCTGAGTACTTTGCGGTGTGCCTGGGCCAGCATCCACAATGACGAAAGCCGAAATGAACACGTTGAGGACGGTGACTATCATCACCAACCCTGTAGCCCAGTTATTGGCCCTGTGAGGACGACACAAACAGCGATATTGTTTTTATTTAACATTTAACGTTATGTAAAGACTTTGTAGCATATAAGAGTAACTGCCGCGGTATCACGGCCAACTAGGAACTCATTCCTGCATTCAAGAAGTGAATTATGGTAGTTGCGTGACACTACATAGCTTAGTAGAGTGGTAGACTGGTATTACTTACCAAGTTGGCAACTACACTCACGACTACAGTGATGGCTACGTCGCTTGTATCACTTCTACAACTACAGTCATGGCTAACGTTACTTCGCTAGGGTCACTTCTAAAAGTACAATCATCACATGGGCTACAACACAACATACTTCCTGTTTTGGTACATTCTCGTCATGTAGACTATCTCTGAAACCAGGCGTAAATTAATGAGCGCGCTGATGTCATCCATAAAATCTAGTTACTGTGGCCTACAGATTAGGATAGTGCTGTGCCTATTTTCGTATTGTGAAGCTTGTATGACAGACAAATCTAAGAAGATACGCATTTTTAGATTTTTAAGCTTCTTCAAGAATAACACCCACATCTCTGCGTGTTTGTGGTGCTCCGGGTCCTCAATGCTGTATCGAGACTTGATGAACAGCAGAATTCCCACCAGCACCTGGACAATGATGGAACACACCAGCAGGAACACTATGAACTCGTACCACACCACTCGGCCATTCTCGCCCTGAAAACATAGAAGAAAAACCTTTAAAATCAAAAGTCTTCAGTGGCCACTTAAAGAGCTAAACGAAAGTCACAGTGTAGTAAAAAAGTTTAAACTTTGTTCCACCACAAAAAGAAAGTCACAGTGATTAAGGCAGAGAATGAGTGAAATGAATTTGGTTCATTGAAAGCATTCGACGTTTCGAAATCTGTTCTGTTCTCCGAATGGAGCAGATTTCCATTTTTCTAATAGAACAGGTTTCTATTCTCCGAAAAGAACAGATTTCTATTCTCTGAACAGGACAGATTTCTATTCTCCGAGTAGAACATATTTCGATTCTCCGAATAGAACAGATTTCGATTCTCCGAATAGAACGAACAGATTTAAATTCTATTCTCCGAATAGAACAGATTTCTAACCTCCGTTAATGACCTTTCATGACTGACCTCATACATGACGAGTTTAAGCTGAGCGACGTTTGCGGTAATCAGCGCCATGTCCATGAAGCCTTGCGCCATGGTCTTCTTCTGTGTGAAGTTGTTCTTGTCCAACCCGCTCCTGGTGACGCTCGGACCCTTCATCATCGACCGCAGGTTGTTGAACATCCTACGTTTATGCCCCGGTTGCTGCTGTTGGCCAGGAATCTATTGGGAATAAAGACGGCATTCATGTGCTTATTTATTTATTTGTTTAGTTCATCTTAAGACGGGTGGTAGCCCCTTCAACTTTTGAAGTTGGCTTCAATGAGGCCCAACCATACATGTAAACAAAACAAGACATTCAGTCAAAGTGGAGTCACCAGTGGACAACATACAGTAGAGAAGGATCCATTGTGACCCGTGATGACGTCCCTGATGTCCACGGTCAAGGTTCAAGAGAACACTAAAATCCAAGGCGTCTACAAAATCAGTGTCCATAAACGCTCCTAAGTCAAAGTAAGAAATAAAATAATCAAAAGAGGATTCTTTGTTTATCTTTGCACAGACGTACTTAATGCTCCCGTATCAATGAAAAAACTTCTGAATACGGGTCATTTGGACACTGTAGTGTCTTTTGAGTGGTCCCTTGGATCGTTTTCCCATTGCCTTGACCAAAAAGAGTACTTCTGCGCGAAGCATGCTGGGAGAGGGCCAAACCGTCATTTCGTGCAAAACTGCCTTCCAAGAAATAACGGCAAATCAGGTGCATTGTAAAGCTTTGTAACATAACCTTACCATTGTGGCAACGTTTTACACCATAAATGGCACTTGCGTCTTGTTTAGGCTCTATCTGGTAGCTGTATACGAGTACTAGGGTAGAAACGCAGATAATGACGCGCACATAAAACTTTTTTTAGGTTATTGAGACCAACCCAAAACAAAATTACGTCTGTTTATTTCATCTACATTGAGGTGGCAAAGCTCATAATCTAAAACCTATGGCTTCTTCGCGGCGCTAGATACGAGAGTGGTTGTACCTTATATGAAAACGAACACCAAATAGACAAGAATTGTAATAAGAAAATGTCCAAGCAGGACGCGCTTAAGTACTTGGCGTCATGCACGAATGACCATATAACAAACAAAATACTTATGTAATTACGTATGTCTCCACTTGTTTGAAAAAAAAGAGGAGAAAATATTAGATGTAGCCAATAGTATTAAGATATTTCATAGAAGTACACAGTGTTGAAGTTGATTTTCGATCCAGTTTAGTCTATAGCTACTGCAACTGAGTTACTGTATAGATTTAGTTTCCCTTTTCAGTCGTCAGACCACACGCCGTCCTCTGTACATTTAACCTACGGGCATGAACACGCAATAAAGATTATCATTGTTGTTATACTCTCAAAACGCAAAATCAAACGTATTTACAATAGCAAAACAAAGCCGTTTACCTCCTGACGCTGTGTTTGCTCCATAGTCTGTCCCTCCACGACATGATTTTGGTGGTTCATTATCATATCAACCTGTGTTTGCGTCTGTTGTTGTGTAACTTCTGCACCTGAGCTCTCTGTGTTCACATGGTTTTCAGTCATTGTGAATCCTTGGTTTTCCATCTCGACAAGTCACAGTTGTGGTGTCGTTTCACTTTCTAAAGACGCTAGCGGCTTCTTGATCGGGAATTCTCCAAGCTGTCGAAGACAAACACAAGCGACGCCTTCTGCTTTCAGTTCCCCGTCCCTTCGATGCACGAGATAAATGTTCCCATGGGGGAACCCACCTTTTGTGGACAGTAACTTGTCCGACAAGTAGTAACTCGTCTGACCACACTTTCGTAGCCAGGGCCCTATGATCCCAGATCATATAGATAAACTTACAAACAGGTCTTTTGAAGGAAGGTTGGAAAATACCGAAATACGATTTTCTTGTCTTTTATTTCCCCATTCAGAGGTAAGTTCGAAGCAAAAACACCCGCACAAGCGAAATATTTTCAAATATATTTTTATCACATTAACCTCCGGACAATAGCTTTTGTAAGCGGATCTTATAGGCAAAATGTCGACATCTACATCTACACAGGGATAACCCGGAAGGCAAGGCGTTCCATTGTAGAATTGTGCGAGGAAAAAAGGAAAATTTGTTGAGCGTACATGGTTTGGTAGTGGTTCCCATGCATTGCAGGTGGGTACCCCTCAGGGCTGGCCAAGCCAGTATGTACTAGTATGTATAAACGCTAGTTCACCTTTATCCGTGAAATAACCTATATCCGTTGTTGTTTGAAAAGTGGTATTTATATAAGGATATCAGGTTGACGGACCGTGGCTTCAAATTGCAATTTTTTTTTCTCAATCTACTGAAACCACCGTCTGTCGACTTAACATCCCTCAATACCCCGTATCTAAAAGCAACGGATATAGGTTACCCCGCGGATAAAGTTGAACTGGCGTTACTAGTATACTCATCACGGTAAATTGTGAGAAGAAGGCGGGCGTTCCTTCTCCTTTCAGAGAGAGGGTCCTCAGCCACTGCAGGCCTTTGAGTTTGAGAATTTGTGTCACTCTGCTATTCTGCCGGTTGTCATCCATTATCCCTCTTGTCGGTTGACAGTGATACGATATCATACGACGTATGAATTATATACTAGTACTCACAACGAAAAACTTTTACTGCGTTTCACGGCCATTCCGCTGTGAATTAGTGGCGCTGTTGCACAGCATCCTCTAGGTCAGAGGTCAAACACCTGTTTACGCGGAAGTAGCAACAAGCTTGAAGTAGCAACGGAACAGACAAAAGCATCATCTGAAACTGCTTTGCGCTTCAAAACGAGCAAAGGTCCTACTTGCACCAAGTCACAAGCTTTGCTCTCCCATCTATAGCCTACAGAGATACCATGGAATCGACTATAAAGGTGGAATAAGTTTAGAGTAAGGTTTATTTTGGAGCTCTGAGTCATCAGTGGCGACGTGGTTCAGAAGGCGTTTTCACGATGACGACTGAATACATGACGGGAAGTTCGCGGTAAGTGCCGAGTGTTGTTCGTACTTCTTTGTTTTGGCAAGGAGGTTTTAACCTCCTTGGTTTTGTTGATGACTTCATAGTCCAAGAATAGAGGACCACTATAAAAGCAGCCGAGCTTACTGCGAATGACAGTACTAAGATTTTCAGGAAGGTCTCAGAGAGGCAGACCTGAGAGAGATTGAAATATTTGATATCTTCAAACAGTCGGCAATAGTCGGACTGAGCCCTGCCCCTGCACAGTCGCATTTTTACGGACTTGTTGGTCGCCATTTGTCAAGAGATCTAGAACGTAAGTGTCTGTTAGAAAAGTGCAATGCATTTGTCTATGTGTGACTTTCCTTTCAGTTTGGTCTTCAAGCAGATGTTACCTAGGAGTAGAGAAAAGTATTCGATGTGAATGACTGTATTTCCCTGACATAGTGACAATACTTATAATGGTGTATTTTTTTTCTGCAAAAAAAATATATGAGAAGTAACGAATTGAATTGGTCGGGCATTCCAAGTGTTGTTATTAATTAAAAGCTTCTTATTCTTTCTTTTGAGGCTACCAACTTCAACATGCTGAAGAATTTGTACATTAGTCATTATTTAAAAGCTGTAAGGTTTGCCCCATCACACACCAGGGCATGCCCCCATTACAGTATTTTACAAAAGGTGTGATGGGTTCTTTAATGGGTTCTGTCACCAAACACAGGACCTCCGTTTTTGTATCTATATAGCCGGTATAACCGTCGTTCGGCGTAACACACCAGCTTCGCAGGCACGCGGCGCGACAGCAGCTGGTTGCATTGATGATGATGATTTTGACCTAATATCATTCAACATATCGCACAACTTTGAATAGTAAAATCGCTCTAGTTTATTTCCTGGCTATCGATGAACTTCTAGGGGCGTTTCATTGCTCACCGATCACATCTATGAGTGGGGATAGGCTGCGATGATGCTTGGGGCAGCTATTAAGTAACTACCCTGCTCCCAGAGGAATGTCATGTTTTTAACTTATATTATATAGTAATAGTGCCGAAGTGTAGTTTTTATATAACTGAGTAAAATTCATCCTTCTTGGTGCACTATGCATTACTACTTTGTACTTTGCAGTGTGTATATGACTGCGTAAGAGTTTTTTTGTATCTAGATCATATGTAATATTAATTTTGTAAATTGGATGTAATTCAGTGTAGAAGGAACTCTGACACTGCGATTTCCCAATAAACACCATCTATCTATCTGTCTATCTAGCTCCAGCCCTGCAGACCGAATGGGGAACACCAGTGGATCCCCGGCTGACCTGCGGACCCTGTCGGAGGTGGACGTCCAACTGCACGGTCAGAGGAAGGACATCAACCTCCCGGGAGACTTCCAGAACGACAAACTGGCCTTCATTGTTGATAACGTCTTCTCAAAAGAGGTGAGGAGTATTGGATGACAAAGTTATTTGTAAATAATCTCATTCGTTCATTCGTTCATTCGTCCGTCCATCCATCCATCCATCCATCCATCCATCCATCCATCCATCCATCCATCCATCCATCCATCCATCCATCCATCCATCCATCCATCCATCCATCCATCCATCCATCCACCCATCCATCCATTCATCCATCCATCCATCCATCCATCCATCCATCCATCCAGCCAGCCAGCCAGCCAGCCAGCCAGCCAGCCACCCTTCCATCCATCCATCCATCCATCCATCCATCCATCCATCCATCCATCCATCCATCCATCCATCCATCCATCCATCCATCCATCCATCCATCCATCCATCCACCCATCCATCCATCCATCCATCCATCCATCCATCCATCCATCCATCCATCCATCCATCCATCCAGCCACCCACCCTTCCATCCATCCATCCATCCATCCATCCATCCATCCATCCATCCATCCATCCATCCATCCATCCATCCATCCATCCATCCATCCATCCATCCATCCATCCATCCATCCATCCATCCATCCAGCCAGCCAGCCAGCCAGCCAGCCAGCCAGCCAGCCAGCCACCCACCCTTCCATCCATCCATCCATCCATCCATCCATCCATCCATCCATCCATCCATCCATCCATCCATCCATCCATCCATCCATCCATCCATCCATCCATCCATCCATCCATCCATCCATCCATCCATCCATCCATCCATCCATCCATCCATCCATCCATCCATCCACCCACCCACCCATCCATCCACCCACCCATCCTTCCATCCATCCATCCATCCATCCATCCATGTTGTTCTTCATATTTCATTCAATTGTACAAGTGACTCCAACCAGAATAGTGTGCACATATGTATCATCCTAATATCACATGACATGAACATTTTTCTTTCTATACCTAACATTGAGATATTCTATATTGTGATTGTTTTGACTAATCTTATATTTCAGGAATGTGTAGAGCTGATTCGGCAGACGGAAGAGCAAGGATACGAAGTTGCCATGCTCAATGTTGGAGGGGGAAGGTACATGTACAATACAAATAGACACTTTGAAGACAGTAATTTTTCTCTGCAAGACTATCTTCAAACCTTAAGGTATTTCACCTGGCTAAGTTGGCATTTTGACCTTCCATTGTTTTCTCATTAAAGAATTAAGAATTAATGAAGCCGTAACGAGTATTGATCGATGGGCATGAACAAATTCTAAATCTAATTTATTGGTGACCATATTGATGACATCATCAGGTTTTATTGCCCCTAACATTATTTTTTTTATGATTAGCACTTTCATTTGGTACATATACAATCATTATGTTGGAGGGGGAAGGTACATGTACAATACAAATAGACAAATTGATCAATCTACTGAAGATCTGTAGTACTTAGAAAATATTTATTTTCATCCAATTAAAAAGGCATTCTTTTAATAACTACAGATCATTTAATAACTTCATTTCCTTGGTTCTGAAAATGTCACATTTTCCCCTTGTAGACAGATCCTGGCTACAGACTACAGGAACAGTGAGCGATGCATCATGGACTCAGCAGAGAGAGCAGAGAGGATCTGGGAGAGAATCAAACAGTACGTGCCGCGTAGATGGGCCAGGAGGAAGGTGCTTGGGCTCAATGAGAGGTAAAGCTTTTTGTTTTCATGTAAGGTACTGTAAATGCACCAAAAAGTAGTTACTCTTGACTGGATATGGTTTTGGAAACGGTCAGACGTTTCGGATAGAATCCACTATCCTTCGTCAGTGACACTGAAGTGATCTGGAATTAAGAAACTGGTCTTTTATACTCTAACTATGAATGAAGACAAGTTCAGATGTCCAATAGAAAACGTTGTTAGACAATTCAAACAGAAGACAATTTGGATACTGTAAATGCATTTAAGTTCGTGAGGATTTAATTTCACGGTAGTGGGAAAAAGGACTTTTCAGGGTGGTTTTAAGATTGCGGTAGCACCATTCACTGTATCCGTGAATAACTTCATCAGGTTGGCAATTATTCATATAGTAAGGTTCTTTTAGCACAACCAGAGAATAACTTACTTCCGACGTTTTGGTGTCTGTCAGACACCATCATCAGGGTGGAATGACGGAACTACTTCTTGCTGCTACTTATAGCCGATGTAGGTGGCGTTGCAGCAGCAAGAATGCCAGGGGGCAAGAGTCATTGACAGAGAGGAAAACAGAAGAACTCGATGGATTAAAGAAGCAGTTTGGATCAGAAAATCAGTGCCAGTCATGAACAGAGATGAGGGGGGATACAAGCTGAGCCACGTCTGGGATGGCATTCTTGCTGCTGCAACGCCACCTACATCGGCTATAAGTAGCAGCAAGAAGTAGTTTCCCGTCATTCCACCCTGATGATGGTGTCTGACAGACACCGAAACGTCGGAAGTAAGTTATTCTCTGGTTGTGCTAAAAGAACCTTACTATATGGACCATTCACTGTAATCTCTTATTGCCATGGAAAAATGTTCACGGTGGTTTTAAGTTCGCATTGAAGCAGCCATCGCGAAAACCGTGAACATTAAACCACCGCGAAAGTTTCTGCATTTACAGTAAATTCATAAGAGAATCAGTCAATCAGTGCTAAGCTCATGTTGAAAGTATGATTATCATATAACTTTCTGTTTTCTCTGTTTTGTTGACAATGTATAATTTTTTATGTTAAGTCAAGTAATATTACATACATGTGCTTGTATGCATAATGTATTGCAAATACTAGTCCTCAACTTTCATTTATTTGGCCATTTTTGCATAAAATTTTCTTGGCCTTTAAAAAGGTAGCACCTGCATGTCATTAGACATATAGAAGTAGTATTGATATTTGTCTAAAATATATGATTGTCCAGATATAAAACACCTAGTTTTATTATTATCAAGGTTCTGACGTGTGTTTTGTGTCGCACAGACTGAGATTTCTGAAGTACGGTCCAGGGAACTACTTCCATCCCCACATGGACGGGAGTTACCGCCGGGACAATGGAGAGAGGAGCTACCTCACGCTCATGCTGTACTTAAACGAGGTAAGTCTGGATTTCATTACATATTGACATGCTGCCTGTATTCTGAAGATTTTGTTTTTGGATGTATGTTTGTTAGCTTGTGTGTCCAGATTTTCACATTAAATGCATGTAAGGCAATTGGTCTCACTACAGAAAGAGGTCTAATACACAACGCATGAATCGTGAAATTACTATAAATGCAGACATGTTCGCTGTGGTTTTATGTTCCCGTTTTTCGTGGTGACCACTTCACTGCAAAGTTAAAACCACCGCAAACATTTGCCATTAAGATATGAGACTGCAGTCTATAGCGCTACCACAAACTTGAAACCAACGCGAAAACTTCATTTTTCTGCTACGGTGAAAGTAATTCTCCGCGATGCATTTGCAGTAAGTTCAATAATTGTATTGTTGCTAGTCTGTACAGGCTGTAACTGGCCCGGGGCTGGCCCGATATTCGTTGGGCTGCTATTAGTGAGATTTAATCAGGCTACAATGTTGTAATCTTAATAAATTTGTACTCTACTTTTCCTGCAGGGCAGTACAGGAGGTGCCACAAACTTCATCTCACCCATGTTTGCTACTGGAGACAAGATCAAGGAGAAAGTGCCTGTCATTCCTAAACCTGGTAGGATAACTTGTTTGAGCAAGATAGTTCCCTCTCTCTCTCTCTCTCTCTCTTACACACACAGACACGCACACCATTTATACAGTCAATCCTGTCTATACCATCCCAAAGAAGGAACACTTAGAGGACTTGCAGGAAAATCATATCTAAATTTATAAAGCGAGTGTATTGGGTTCAAGTGACCACAATAGCCAGGTTCTTGTGCAACAGTGGACACTAGTACAGGACTTGGGTTCCTGACTTCGGTTGGTAAGGTAATTAGGTAAAAGGCAGTGGAAGGAGAGGGATGGGCTCCGCCTTCCAATACCTAGCCCTAGACACAGTGAATGACAACTCATTGGCCCTTACAGCCTCAAAAATACTTTTTTCTCCAATATCAAAATAATTTTCTACTTCAATCCAGGTCGAGTGTAAGTGTAGAAATGGGTATACCTGACTTCAGTACAGTACTGTTGTTGAAGTAAATTGCAGTGGAAGGAGGGTTGGGCTTCACCTTCCACCGTGCCCTAGACACAGTAAATAACAACCCACTGTCCTTAAAGCCTCAGAAAGGCTTTGAGACTACCTTTACCGATATCATATTTTGAAATACAATATCAATGATTTACGCTAGCTCTTATTGTTCTTAGAAATTAGGATGCCAATTTCATTCTATATTCATAATCTGCATATGTACTTTGTTTGATACTTGTTTTAGGTTGATAAGTTTGTTTCTTCTTTTTTTTCTGCCATACATTGTACCGTGTACGATTGTTGCGCAATAAAGTTCTTCTATACCAAATTAATTTATTTTCTACTTGCAGGTCGAGTCCTGGTGTTCCAACACGACATTTATCACGAGGGCGAGGAGGTGACAGTGGGAGTGAAGTACGCCATGAGGACGGACGTGATGTATGGTGCTGAGCCGGTCCAGGAGGAGGAGGAGGAGGACAAAGATTGACTTACTCCTCTTCATCTTCTGGTATCTTCCAGGGTTGGACAAGTTTTCAAAATTTCACTTGTCCTATCGGGCAAGTACACAAAAAATCCACTTGCCCGAACCAACTTTTCACTTGCCCGGAATTCAAATGACATTTCTTCTGTGTATTTTCACTTCCAAAATGGAATTATTTTATCATTGACTTCTTTTCTGTGTTTACCAATGCTTGACACCATGACTATGAAAAGATACAATGTATCAAAATCTCACCCATGGAAAAATTGGGCAAGTAGGGTTGGACATGCACTTGCCCGAACAGCATTTTCACTTGCCCGGGACAATCGGACTACTGGACTTGTCGAACCCTGCCTTCAGGTTACCCCTATGCCATGATGTACAGCGCAGAACCAGTTGACGAAGAAGAAGACTCAGACAAGGAGTAACCTAGACCAGCTAAGGTTATGCGTTGCACTATGATTGCTTAGTACCATCCGTATAGCAGTTTGCTCCAACGTTTATTATAAACTATATACAGTCGCTTCTTTGCTATTCTCTGCCTGGGAACCTTGACATCTCTATTAATTGTCTGGAATCGTCCAAATTTTAGACTAGGGTGCTGATTGGTCCCCATACACGAGCAAATTAAGGAATGGCCATGGGTTCAAGCGCTTATTCTTACAGGTGTCCCAACACCTGAAATGCCCTCCTTCCACTTGCGAGAGGGCCTGTTGTCATCACACAAGCGCTCTAGAACCCGTTCCTTAATTTGCTCATCAACTGACGTCAACACCAAAAGGTTTGAATGTGCAGGCCCCCAGACGGGTAGCAGAAGCAAACATGGGAGCAAACTTTTACCCAGATGGTACCCTGGCTACAAAAAGGCAGCATCACAGGAAAATATCTCAACCCTGTCTGAGTTCTAAAAGACCTTTTTGGACTCCAGTAACAGCCCACATTTTTCCGATCACTGCCTGGTTCTTAGGGATCACCTGATGTTCATGGAGCCCTTTTGCAATACTCTAAAAGAGGACAAAAAATGTAAAAAAAAAGATTATGTATATTCCAGAAAGGTATATTTTCCACCTTGACAGCCCTTTTTGGCTGTTGTAAGAGTGTATTGAACAATTCAATGCAGCAATCGGCTATGGCAGGCTTTATGAACGAGAGCAATTTTAGATACTTGCTCTTCCCTGCACATTTCACAGATTTTAAATTTTTACAAACACTGTTGTATGTATAGTGTACAGAAAAAATGAATTATAATACACTGAAGGATGACTATATTTTGTCAAAGAAAAAATTGAAATACAAAAGAAATATTAGCTTTGATTTTATTATGATCATACAAGAAATCCTCTGGAGTACATTACAATAAGGATGAGTATTGAATCAGATATTATGCAGTTTATTTCACTAACCGTGTCCCTGCTGGCTTACCATGGGAAACCAGCTCGAGAAGCTTCGCAAATAAGAGTTACCGATCCCCTGCCTAACGCGCGCCCTCCCGCCTCTATGCACCCGCCCCACTACCAGCTGGCCCCACTTACGCGCCGGTCCCCAACTATCGCTCGCTTCGAAAGAGGCAAGTGATAGTTGGGTCCAGCTGGTTCGTGGGTCGGCGGGTGTTAGGCGGCGGGTGTTCCGTGCGCGCGTTGTAGGGATCGGTAAACTTTGCGTGCCTCGTTAGGAGTCTGCATTTTCCCAGGGTACTGTTGGCTAAGGCTTATGTTACATTTCCACACCAGGGCCTGGCTGGGCAGCTTTTGGAAACAAAAAGTGTAAAAAGACCAATCTACAAAAGACTTAAAGAGAATAGCTATTGGTATTATTTGTGTATATTTTTACATATACATTTCTATTTTTTGTTTCCACAAACAGCCCTTCCTGGCCCCAGTTTGGAAATGTGACGTTAGGAATCAATGCAAACTTGGCAAACCAGGGCTCGAAATACTGTGTGCATGTGCACCCAGGTGCACCCAAAATTGGAGCTGTGCACCCATTTTCTGTGTGTGCACAGGGTGCACCCAAATATTTTCTTAATATGTTTATGTATATAGAAATATCAAAGTATACTTATAGTCTAGTATACACCAAATTCTTGACATCTAAGTATTAGAAAGATAATAAGAATGTCTGTCATGGTACATGTACTTGTTTAAGAATTTGATAACATGTAACTAAGTTTTGTTTTTAGATTTTTCTGACATTCTACTTAAATTTAAGTGGTGCACCCAACATTTTTTTGTGCACCCAATTTTTTAAGCTGGGTGCACCAGTGCACCTAATCCCAAAAATGAATTTCGAGCCCTGCAAACTGAAGCTTAAATTTAGCAACAAAGTTTAATGCACTGTGCGTAATGTTGTATCACATGTATGTATCATAGTTAACAACTTTTAAAATATGTGTTTTTGTGATGCATTTGTATACACTTCTCATGATGGTAAAGTTGTACTTGTCAAAATGTATTAATGACATTTTACATTGGAAAAGATATGTATTTTATATGTCCCACACAGTGTATTTGTCAGGTAAATGGTAGAAAAAATACAATATTTTTCAGTTGTTTCCACGACTGGCAATACAACGATGAAATGTAACATTTTGAGAAAATATTTTACAAAGAAATGCAAATCTCACTATATTCTTAAAGAAAACCACCCTTACCTGTATTTAGCCACACCAATTTAAATTGTTGGTTTTCTGACTATCATGAAAACAGTAGGCTGGGAGGAAACTTTCTCTGACTCCCTGAATTGAGTGAACTAAGATACAGATTACCTTCAGATGTTCATGTTGATGGACAATAAGGAAAATGAAGAAATTAAATTGGAGTGGCTTTATTCAAATAATAATAAATGTTCACAAAATATTTTTAGTGTCTTGTGTGTTACTTAGTATTCAACTGACACTTTTCCGAAAAATGCAGCCCAAATACTTTACCAAGAAATGCACTCTCACTACATTCAACCCAAAAATATTGACTTCAAATTGAGAAAAATATAGACCTTCCTCACATCAATAAATCTGTCTTTTTATGAGCATTACTTTACTGATGTAAGATTGTAACGGATATTTACGGATAGAAAACAAAATATCTCCATTGAATTGAAACACCTTTTTTTTTCACAGAAATTTGAGGGGACTGTGTTAAGGTTTTCTGTGGATGGATGTTTTCCTAGCTAGTTGTAAGAGTTTTATGTGTGTAAACTTAACGTTACTTTGCGGACAGTTTTCTGCGGAACGGTGGTTTCCTCGCCGGCTGTAAGAACGGATTATCGATGATAGAGTCGGAGTCTCGGTTCCTCTGGTCCTGAGACAAATCTTGTGAGGAGTCTTGTCCCCTCCCCTCCCCTGGAGTGTCTTTACTATCCCTGGTGCCTGCTGTCTGGGCTGGAGCGTTCTGAAACATTCATAAATTTATATTTTATGTTAGTAAAAAAGGAAAAGCGTCAGAACTCAACGCGTCATGCTTGAGACAAAGCTTAGGTCCCATTTGTCCGGGCTCCGAAGCCACAAATTTGTCCCATGGACTCCTGGATACTGAGCACTAGATATTTGTTACTGGGTTCATTTTACATGTAAGTTGTCTGTCTGGGTTCATTTTACATATTACTGGGTTCATTTCACATGTAAGCCCAAATTTAATACAACCCAGTGCCTGGCCGGGCCCAAAGGTACCCGGTACATCTATTTACATGTAGCTCCTGAACCAGCACTGTGCACTAGTACAGGTATACCAATCTCCAAGCAGATCCTATAGTAGCATAAGATAGTATCAAAAGCTGGCAGAGGAGTGAAGCCGGCTTAGGAGTGCGTTATACTACCGGGAAAACAGACACATTCTGGCCCACAAAAACTTCTTGGCCAGTTTGGTACTATCTTATGCCATTGTAGGATCTGCTTGGAGATTATTTTGTACAGCACCACATGCACAGTATGTATCACACACAACCCAGCCGTACCTGGTGTTGGGAGGTGCTGGTTGTGTCCATGGCTTCCTCATCACTCGTCTCTTCTGTAATGTCCATGTCTGCACCCAGGAGGGACTGGATGTAGGGGGCGGGCAGGGGGCCTGGTGCTATCACTATGGTAACAACAAACAAACAACAAACAATAAACAATATGGTCCATGTCTGCACCCAGTAGGGATGTATGGGGCGGGCAGGGGGCGTGGTGCTATCACTATGGAAACAGTAAACAAACAAACAAGCAATAAACAATATAGTCCATGTCTGCACCCACCAGGGATAACATGTACCGAGCAGGTGATAATATTCACATATGCACACAAACACACCCACACACAAAGACACACACACACAAAGACACACACACACAAAGACACACACAAACACACACACAAAGACACACACACAGACAAAACAAAGACACACACCACACACACACACGCACACACACACACTCACACACGCACACATACATGCACACACCACATACACACACACACACACACACACATGCACACACCACACACACACACAGACACACACCACACGGACACACACAGACATGCACACACCTCATAGACATACACACACAGACACGCAAAGACACACCCCACATACACACACATGCACGCATGCAAAGACACACTCACACACACACACACACACACACACACACACATATATAGAGAATTTTTAGAAAGATACTAACGTGGAAAAGAGTTCTTGTCATCTTTAAAGAGGCTCTGAGTATCTCCAGTTTTAGCGATGAACCTGGTCAGCGCACGCTCGATGTCTCTTCTCTGGGACGCTGCTGTTTCTCTAATCACCTGATAATCACTCGCTGGAGGCCGGAAGGTCTGAAAAAAAAAGAATATACAAATGTATGGCAACGTTAAAAAGTCACAAACTAACATGTAGTAAGGAAGGTATAACATGATAAACATACAAATGTATTTTTCTATTCCATCGTTGGACACTCACATTCTAAAGGGAGAGAAAGATTAATGTATGGTGATAGAACTGATTGATCTGAAAATAGATGGAAGTTTGATATTTTTATTGTAATGTACAATGTAGCACTTAAGCGTCAATACTAAACGGCAGATGCTATGGTAGAATTTGACGAATTGTAAATGTTATATTTCATATGTATAATAAATGTATACTTTTAGACGTCTGTTGGTGATCCAGTCCGAGTTGTGTCAATTTGTTGAACAGTGCATTCTAGTTGACTGCTATACTGTCATTTTGTATGTTGGAACCAATAAAAACCAAATCATGTATACAATGCATATGTATCTAGCTTTGTTATTATGAACATCCCTTGGGTAGTACATTCAATGGAAGTCCTGTGTTTGAAAAGAGCCACACCACAGATATGACATTGATAAAGAATCCACCACACTTATTCAAAAAGAAAAGGGGTCCTTCACAGTGTGAGGGGTCATTGTTAACAGGCCAATGGCTGCCACTGGGGCAAATACTACTCTTTTGAGATCACTAAGTACCGTGTATACAATTATAAGCCCCTCACAACTTAGCCCCTGACTGCAAAGAGAGAGTAGTTGGCCCACCCAATAACCTACAAATGTACTCTCCAAGCAGAGGTTAGGCTCCGGCTGTTATTTAAAGTTTTTTTAGTCGTTTTTATCGGGCTTTCTATTTTTTATTTTATCTTGCTGTGTCGAAACCTAACTTTGACTGGCGTACTAATGACAAAATAGAAATCCCGATAAAAATGACTAAAAAAAAACGTTAAAAAAACAGCCGGAGCCTAACCTCTACTTGGAGAGTACCAATAACCATGACAACATCAATCCAAAACTTACAGGTGTTCTGATGTAGGTGTGCGGGTCGGGGAAGGCAGGCAGGTGCTCAGGTACGTAAGACGGGTGCGGCTTCTTGGTACCTGTTTGGAGCACCTTAGGGTTTCCTGGTGTCCTGGCCTGGGGCTCTGAAAGGGGGAAAATAAGATTTTTAGTTTGAGAATATTGTAAAACCTATCCACTTAATGGATAGTAAGAAAAGTGGCCACTAAAGACGGAATTCTTACTGCTTGTGCCATTGAGAACACCAAAGGGACCACCAAAAAGTGGCCACATGTACAAATGTACAAGACCAGGTGGTCTGTGTACTTGACTGAAAGTATGAGCCTAAGCAAGGCTGCATTGCACTACAGAATACTGTAAATGTATAAAAGGTCACAGGGATTTAATTTCGCGGTAGTGGGAAAAAGAACTTTTTGCAGTGGTTTTAAGTTTACGGTAGCACCATGCACTGTAGTCTCATGCTGCCATGGAAAAATGTTCACACACGGTAGTTTT
Source organism: Branchiostoma floridae x Branchiostoma belcheri (assembly GCA_019207045.1). Classification (NCBI taxonomy): domain Eukaryota; kingdom Metazoa; phylum Chordata; class Leptocardii; order Amphioxiformes; family Branchiostomatidae; genus Branchiostoma; species Branchiostoma floridae x Branchiostoma belcheri. The sequence continues at coordinate 4,100,963 of CM033039.1, read as the reverse complement.
AAGTTTGCAGCCACCGTGAAAACCACGAACATCAAACCACCGCGAAAGTTTCTGCATTTACAGAACTTGAAAAAGCATCATATTTCACCTCACCAGAGGATAGCTGCTTACCAAAAGTTTATGTGTCATCCTGAATCTGATAACTGTAGAATATCTAAAAAGATTCCCAACTTACGATCAGTCATAATTTTTTATGTACTTGCACGATAGGACAAGTGAATTTTTGAAAACTTGTCCAATCCTGCGCATAGCATTTAACAAAACATATTGCACAACAAGCCACTTGAAAAAGCATCCTGCTTTCTTTAAACAGAGAATGGCTGCTTTACTTTTATGCTTTCATAGACTTGTGTTATTGAGCTATATCTTAAGACTGGCGTCGTTCAGCTGATATGTGGATAGTATTTTAGAAAAAATTCCAACTTACGAGCGGTCATAGTGAGGCGGTTTGCCCTCCTGGCATAAGCTGGCAGCCCTTCAATATCTGCACCTAAGGACAGATATAGACAAAATTACACAGATCCTAGCACATGTATTCTGTGTTTGACTCATTTTCTTTCAACTTACACCCACTCTACAATCTTATAGCAAAAGAAGACAGTAAAAAAAGATAATATATCAGACCTTTTAGAGACTTGAGCTGAGTTCAGTAATATTCACATTTAGCTTGGCAATGTAACCTGTGTCAATTGTTCCTGAAGTGGTTTATAACCGTACAAAACTACACGACATATAGGCAAAATAACATTATACAGAGTATACAGATAGAACTAAATGAATATAAATCCTTGTTACCCATCTCTATGAGGGACACAGTGACATCAGTCAGCATGGGCTCAGTCCGACCTGCCAGCTCACAGTACTGTTTGGCACTCCTGCCCATCTCCGTGATATCTGGGAACAAACAGTTCAATATTAGTTATTACATCCTCATGACCACAGCGTGCACAAAGTTACAACCTACCTAACCTTCAATCATTCAATGTAACATTTCTTTATGTACTCTACTGACTTTTAATGATGCTTAAATAGTACAACTTATCTCAACTATTTTTTACTTTTATTTACGTCTTTTTTAACGGGAAGGACCTCTACTAATACACTACTTGATAAACAAGCTCGAGGTGTGGCTCTCCAGCTTTATGTCCCACCTGAGAGGAATGCCCATACAGGTTGAAAACTTTAAAATGCTTATTTTTTTAAAGCTTAAACTTAGAACTCTCAACAATTTTACGATATGTAGGTGGTTCCAATCTTTTACTAGTACAGTCCTGGGTAGAAAACAAACTGCTGATTCTGAGATCGTCATTGTCCTGGCGGGGGTTTGTTTGTTTGTTTGATTGTTTGTTTAGGGGTGTCACCTTAAGGCCACACCAATTTAATTTCTTGGTTCACGGATTTTTTCATAAAAAATATGGAGCGAGAGGGCGAAATAAAAATAAAAATTGTAAAATGGTTGGGGTAAAGGTAAGGACTAATCCAAAACATAAAGAATAAAAAGTTTTCAGCTTAAAAAAAGTACGAAAACACTATTACTGTACAGTAAGAGCACCTGTACCCACACTTTAAGGAGCTTATGATATAAAGGCCAATTTGCTACACCAGAAAGTTGGTGAATGGTTTCATTAATGGTGAAAATTTGCTGAGTGGTAATTTTTATTTTTATTTTTTTTTCCAAAAAATTGGAGCGAGCGAATGCGTGAACCAAGAAATTAAATTGGTGTGGCCTAATCTTTATGTTCAAAGCTCTACTGGTGGAGAACTTAAAATCCTTGAATGTGAGAGCGCAAGCCTTTGGCGGTGAATTTACCAAAATAGCGCATGGCAATATTAATCATTTTTGGTAGATTTGACTTTGGCAATCGAGACAATGTTACTTGGTGAGAAAGTGGGTACTGAAATTATGTGTAACTTATTGCTTGTGCTCAATTTTCTCTATAGTAGCCACCTGTCTATAGTAGCCACATTTGTCCAGTCCCTTGAGTGGCCACTAAAGTCTAGACAGGTTTGACTGTACTTACAACTCTGTAACATCTCTGTTAAGCTCTCCAGTGCTGCCTTTTCTGCAGTGCCGAACCCTCCCTCCGTACACAGGGCGCTCACGGCGACCGTCAGGGCACGCCGGCGGGCAGATGCCAGCGCTGAGGCCTCTGTGGAGGTCATGGTAGGATCTTTGCTGTTGGTGAAAGATTGAAGAATGTTGAGACATGAAGCATTTACATTATAAAAGTATAATGTTACCGGGTAACACTAATAGGCATGGACTCATGTTGGTTATGTCGGTAACGTTATTTGGACCACGTACATAGAGAATTACCTCATTTTAGATGTATTAGTATTGACCAGTAGCTAAATAGCTGGAGAGTGACTTACATCAATTTAAAATCGTTAGGCAATTACATCTGTATCTACACAAACAAACAAACATGTACTGGATTTGAACAAGGCACTACCGGGCCTGCGAAATAATAGGCGTTAAACGAGGACAACAACAACAACAACATTAGGAACTGAGGTTAATACGCATACGCAGACACGTTTTCCTCTTCCTGTTTTCCTCTTCCAGCATTCCTGATAGTAGACTGCTGCACATTGAAGGTGGCTATCTCAACCGAAAGAACACTTAAACGTTATTGTTTTCATTGTCGTTAAATACAAATACAAATCGTTTATCTCTAGCAGTATCTCTATATTTGTTTGTTTCACAAAGGCCCTCTACTAGAGCATAACGTTAAGAAAGGTCATAAGTTTCACATCGATCTGTATCTGTAACCAGTCCATTGTTGTAGACTTCGATATACATGTATGGTAGAGCATAAAACTTAAATTTAGTTAAAAGAAAGACTTCACTACGGTGAGCGTATGCCCCCCTCCCCCACATAATTAGAGAAAACTGACCTTCTTTAAATCACTTGGTCGAATTCCGAATAGATGGGTAAGTTAACAAGACTTCCGAAAACACACATAACTCATGTCTAGCCGAATGTGTGAAGAAATACACACATAAATCGTCAAAACACAGTCACCCCGCGAAAATCATCCGTTCAGGCAGCCATCTTGAAATTAGGCTATACCATCGGAACGGCGGGGAGGTTTTTGCAAGGCAGCGAAATAACATTTCCTGTCTTCGCATTTTTTTGTCATTATCTACAAAATAACAGTCATAAATATGTTGATATGACACATCTCTGCACATTTCAACACGACTTAATCAGTTTTAGACTGCATTTCGATAATCAGGAAGTGAGAACGTTGACCTCTAACCTTTATACCCAGAGGTCGAGCTGTCCTTGTTTCTCCATCGCCCTGCTACGTTCCAAGTGACTCTGTTTTCTCTAAAAGAAACTATCTATTGTGTCGGTAAGGTGTACTCTACAATAATACTCATGTCTTCTTGATTTTTTGCGTTAAGCATAGAATTGCAACGTTACGTATACGCCAGTGGCGCCCACACAACGTGCATATTGTTTATGTGGTGAGTGGGTGGGGGGCACATGTTTCACAAATTATTTGAATCAAATCGATTCAAAATGTTTTGCGTTATGGCTTCGCTTCCTTTTGTCCATTTTGGAAAGTTTAACAGCGCAATGATTTCAACAACTGTCGTTTGACTGGTTTTTCACCTGAGTGACCTATATTGTAAAATGTAAAGTGTTAACGTTAACTGAATGGGTTGATGTTGAAATTACTTAATTACTAATACTATGTTTACAGGAAATTTATCTTCATATCCTCTCCTCTTTTTCAGCACTCCTACATTACAGAGAAGAGACCTTAATCACGGTACAATAAACATATGTTGATCAGCTTTCTACCAGTACTAAAACAAACTCATTGTTGCTACTGACTGAAATAACAACAAAATAAACTTAGAAACATGCGGCTTGGTAAGCTGGAGATAGCAGCAGTGTTAAGTCTGGGCTGGCTGACGGGACTGTACATCTACAGACCGCTGCTGGAAAAGTACAGAAGAGAAGAACTTCAGGATGCACCAACCTCGACATCTACAGCTGTTGGGACAACAGAACAACAAGAAGAGACGACGAGGACTCAAGAAGAACAGCCAAAAGAACAGGGTCAAAAGGAAGGAACTGGACAATGATACGAGGGGCATTCAATAAGTAATGCCCCTGACCCACTTTCAGTTGTCTGATTTAGATGAAATTTTGCATGTGTAATGAGTCATATCTCTATGGGTTATGTTGCAAAAAACAGCTCTGAACTAATTGTGGTTACTGATTTACTGGTGTTTGAACTGAGTCAGGTGTGAAATGGACCAGGTGTGAAATGGAGCAAGTTGAGTGTCGCGCAGTGATCCGGTTTTTGTATTTGAAAGGACGCACACCAAAGGGGACTTTTGATGAAATGAAAAAAACTTATGGTGATGATGCCCCATCATATGACCTTGTAAAACGCTGGCATCCTGAATTCAAACAAGGTCGGAAGTCTGTGGAAACAGCTCCCAGACCTGGTCGTCCCTCTTCTGCCATTGATGAGGCATCTGTCGGAGGACCAACCTGGGATGTCCTACAAGAACGGTGTCCAGAGCTACATCAAATGATGGGAGAAATGCAAAACTCTGGGTGGTTTCTATGAAGAGAAAGACTAATAACTGTGCCAAGTTTCATTAATCTCCTGCTATGGGAAATGGGTCAGGGACATTACTTATTGAATGCCCCTCGTACTTGGGAGAGAGGGAGGGAAAGAAAGAACAAATGGAATGACAAATTTTGAACCTACTTTAATTCAGTGCTGCAGTCGTATCTCGTTTGCATATTGATGAAGACATCAAACGGATACCAAGATACCATAGCCACATAAATGTTTCTGATGAAAAAGAATGCTTGTGTATGTCAAATCCTTCTTCATGATTGTTAACATCAAAGAATTATTCCGATAAGTTATTTGTAAGTGGTAACCATATGAACAGTTTCATAAGGTTGGTACATCACAATCACTGGTTAACAAGTAATTTGTACACAACCAGTATAGATGACCACTTGTCGACTTGACAAGACTTGACTTGACAGTCTTTCTGTGACTGTCAATTTACTCAGGGCAGTGAACTGACTGCTTGTTATAACAAGTATTGCAGCTCAGGCACTGTTACACACACGTATGTATCTGTAAATTCCTGTATTGAGTTCTTAGACCTTTTTTGCAACATGTACAACGTATTTTGTTCATCACTTATCTGTATGTTTACCAAAATATCAGGTAATAAATCTATGTTTAGTTTATTGATGATAATCTTCAATAAGATGTTCAGCATACATACAAACTCAGCTCCATGTGATCTGTAACAGGAAATATTTACATATCAACTACTTTACGTGTTGCCCTGTTGTCTAGCATGCACAAAATTAGTAAGTAGTAAAATAAACGTCTTCAAAGAGAAAAGTACCCTGTTTTCCATAAATAGGCACAAGACGATTTGCTTGTGGTATGTGGTCGTGAGCTTCAGCGACAGGCTATTGGAACTACTGTCGTAATATACACCCTGTCTTCTCTTACATGTAGCCTCTCCCATACATAAAAAGGAATACAGTCAAACCTGTCTATAGCGGCCACTCAAGGGACCGGACAAATTTGGCCACTAAAGACAGGTGGCCTCTGTATAGAGGTGGCAACTTGTAGATAAAATACCCAAGGGACCGACAAAAAGTGGCCACTATGGACAGGTGGCCCCTCTGTAGAGGTGGCCCCTAATACAGGTTTGACTGTACAGTCAAACCTGTCTATAGCGGCCACTCAAGGGACCGGACAAATTTGGCCACTAAAGACAGGTGGCCTCTGTATAGAGGTGGCAACTTGTAGATAAAATACCCAAGGGACCGACAAAAAGTGGCCACTATGGACAGGTGGCCCCTCTGTAGAGGTGGCCCCTAATACAGGTTTGACTGTACATCTATATATAATGCTTATATGTACAATTCTTCTGTGCCTCATAAACCCTGGCATTCATCAACTTATCCTAGCTGTTCAGATGAAGAGTCCTGGGGAGCCATGGATGACCCCATAGTCGAATCGGCCAGTGTGACGCCGTTAAGCAGCTGACTTGTAGTACATGTCGGAACTGAGCGCTGGCAACTGGCAAGATGCACCAATCGCTGATCCGCCATTTCTGCTTCAAGTTTGAACCCACACTCCGCGGCAAGATTCCGTGCTTCTTGGGCCTTCTCTTGTGAGAGAGTGAAGCCCTCTTCTCTGTAGTACAGATCCGACTCGGTCAGGAGAAAGCGACATCGCCCGCGCTTCGGCATCCCCTGCCACAACTCCTTGCGAACCGTCTCGATGCTCCTTCGGGCGGCCTCGACATTTCTCGGGTTGACGTTTCGTGCCCGGCCTTGCTGGGTGTCGCAGACGAGGAGAGCCGAAGCCAGCTTCGTGTGAGCTCGCCTCTGGTGGGCAACGCACCCCGAGGGGTCCTTCCGCCAATGGCAGATCGCCAACTCCAGGCTTTCTCGGACCTTTAAAACAAGACATAAACTTGAAGAGTTATTTGGCTTTTTGGAGTTTTCATTCCAGAAATACTTTCGATTGTAACAGGAAAATGTTGTCTGTAAGTCGAGTCGGAATCATCACAGTATAAAGAGCCCGTTATCATCGGCATCGCATGAACGTATCAAGATTATGTGTAAATGTTTTTGATACACAAAGGAACCTATTGAGTTAGTATGCTTGAATTTTCTTGTACGTCAACTCATTTGTAAGGATCAAGAGAAGGAATTCAGCATCATTTCTGTTTTGAGGGCTCCATACAAAATAAAGGTCACTGCCGCCATGGAGCCCGGTTAGATTTGTTATGTTATCTAATGTTCTAAGTTCTACTGTTCTGGTGTTCTTTTTGATATTTTATTGTTCTATATAATGTTCCATTGTTCTATATAATGTTCTATTACCTCATCGAACATCCTGTCCGAAGGGCAGCTATCGTTCGCTATGATGTCGGTGTACAGAGATCCTTTGTTGTAACAGGCGTTACCTGTATCCTCGCCGATCTCAAAGTCTGACAAAGCCTGTAGAAATAAGAATGAAACTTTTGTTTTAAATTGTTAAAAGAATACAACAATGCCAACTCTCTAAAATTGAAGCATTCTAATAGCTTCGGATGCCGACCCCGTCCCAAATTATTCCAAAGCGTCCGGCCCCGTCCCAACCACCCCCCTCCCCCTAAAGCGTCCGGCCCAGTCCCAAACCCGCCCAAAGCGTCCGGTCCCGTCCCAAACCCTCCCAAAGCGTCCGACCCCGTCCCAAACTCTCCCAAAGCGTCCGGCCCCGTCCCGAACTCTCCCAAAGCGTCCGACCCCGTCCCAAACCCTCCCAAAGCGTCCGACCCCGTCCCAAACCATTCCAAAGCGTCCGGCCCCGTCCCAAACCATTCCAAAGCGTCCGGCCCCGTCCCAAACCCTCCCAAAGCGTCTGGCCCCGTCCCAAACTCTCCCAGACCGTCCGAGCCCGTCCCAAACTATTTCAAAGCGTCCGGCCTTGTCCCAAACCATTCCAAAGCGTCCGAGCCCGTCCCAAACTATTTCAAAGCGTCCGGCCTTGTCCCAAACCATTCCAAAGCGTCCGACCCCGTCCCAAACCATTCCAAAGCGTCCGGCCCCGTCCCAAACCATTCCAAAGCGTCCGGCCCCGTCCCAAACTCTCCCAAAGCGTCCGACCCCACCCCAAGCTATTCCAAAAGCGTCCGGCCCCGTCCCAAACCCGTGCAAAGCGTCCGGCTCCGTCCCAAACCATTTCAAAGCGTTCGGCTTCGTCCCAAACCCTACAAGACCGTCCGATCGCGACCCAAACCATTCCAAAACTGTCCTAGACCCCGTCCCAAACCCTCGCAGACCGTCCCAAACCGTCCCAGGCCGTCCCTAACTATTTCAAACAGTCCAATCCGTTCAAAACCATTCCAAACCGTCCGATCCCATCCCAAATCGTTCCAGACCGTCCGAGTCAAACAATTCCAAACGTCTGACACCGTCCCATGCCCTCACAGACCGACCCGAACCCTTACAGACCGTCTTAAAAATAAACAGTTTCAAACCCTTGTAGGCCACCAGAGCCCGTCTCAAACCCTCCCAGACCGTCATCATTAGGTTCCTAATGTTGGTATACCCCACCTGCTGTGCGTGCTCCATACACCTCTCGGCCACTCCGTACTTCCGGGCTACCTGGTAGATAGCGGAGAGCAGGTAGTACGCGCGCCCGGCCAGCATGTTGGTGTTGTCGGCTGGCCTCTTCTTCAGCGTCTTCAGCGCACCTTTGGCGATGGTCACCGCTGCACCGAGGTTACGCTTGTAGTACTCCGCGAATGCTTGCTGTATGTGCCAAATAATATATATTTATTTATTTGCAAATCCATGCCCGTAGGCTAATTGCAATGATACAGACAGTGAAAAGTAACAAGTGTCTATTCTAAATACACACACGTCAGCTATCTATGTACATGCTTCTACTTCTTTACTGGGTGGTTTGACTTCTTCTTTGGAGGCTGTGGCTGATGAAAAGTCCCACTTCTTTAATGATTAGTGGGTTCTGTGATTTTAACAGAAATATAGTTTTTTTGAGGTCTACTAACTGGTGAAAAGTTGGAAATAATGTTTTGATTGTGTCAAAAAGGTTGTTTCTTTCGTCCTCATAATGGGGGCAGTAATAAGAGTTAGAATCTAAAAAGAGACAGCATCCCTTGGGGACAGGCAGAGATGGCTGCGAATGACAGACGACGATGGAAGTTTGCTGCCTTATGTGTCTTACGGCACTGGAAGACTTAAGGTCTAATTATAAGGTAAGAATCTAAGAAAATGAATGAATATGAAATACCACTTCTATGGTCTTATCAGTTGAATACAGTTCATAGAGATAAAGCTGAAGTACAGTCACACTACTTAAATGCCTAAGAATGGAGAGTCGGCCTAAGTAAGTAATTAAGTAGCAATCACAGTAAAACAATAAGGATGTGATATCTTATTGTATCTACAATGACTGACACAAATGTATACTAGTATGTATAAGTTCTACTCAATTCTTAAGATCTCTGTAAATGTACAGGCAGCTGTAGCTTATAGTACACTGTTTATCTAATTGCAGAAGAAACGTGCATTTTCTGTGCGATTATTTCAAGCATATTTCTTTCTCTTTAATGACGTCAAATTTCAGAGTGTTAAAGGAATAAACGTAATTCTGCCTCCCACAGAGACAATAAGATTATGAAAAGATATGACCGCTCACCTCCAACACGACCACCAGGTACAAGTCCACGTCTTTTCGCTTGTACGTTTTCACCAGCTCAGCAGAAAAATAATCAAATTCGGTCCAATTTCCTGTAAAACAGATTTCATAGTGTCAGGTATCGATGATAACTCAATGAGATGAAATTTTACATGGTTATTACCCTTAAAAAGAATTGCCCCTTTTTAAAAAACTTTTTGGGAAAAAATTCAATTATGCCGACACAATTAAGTAATTATATATTGGTATATATATATGATATGATTGTAAGCTTAAGCACATGCACAATCTTAGATTCGTCTTACCCTCCTCTCCCAACATCTCCAGTCTACCCAAGATCTGACCATACGATTTCGTTTTGAGGCTGCCTGTGAAGGAAGAAACGACATATCACCAGACGGAACTAAGATGCTTCGATGTTAGAAACAAGCTATAGTTTGTTTCCCTACGAAATCGACCGTACCGCAACTGAAATTTAAATTGTATCTGACCTTTGAGTTCATAATTGCCAAAAGATGCAAAATAAGTATGATGTAAAAGACAACAAAAACATATTAAACGTAAAATGCGTTGAGAGGCCTGTCATGTTTCTAATCGCTTAACTGTCGCAGTCTCTAGTCAAAAGAGGTGTAGATAATTACCTGTTCGTTTTGTGCGCTTCATCACTCTGGGGACGAGGGCACTTGAGCTGTCTGTCATCTCTTTTGATCCACGGATCCAAACATCTTTCCATCTTGTAGTCTTCCGTACTTCGTCATCTTCATCTCTGACTTCTCTTTCTGAGTTGTTTTTTCGTCTCCTGCGCGCGCTGCACGTTTCGATGCTGATCGTAACTTCGTCAACGAGTTCTATGGTCTCCGAATCGGTCGTCGTGTGTTCGGGTGTTTTCGGCAACGTGTTGTCGTTGTCGTTCCGAAGTTTGGCGACTCTTAGGCCTAAGGATACGTCAAAAGTAGTGGCTGGTCCGAAGAATCGTAGCCAGAAGCCGCAGATGTTTCTGGTGAGCGTGATTTGTGACTGGTCAGGGAGTAGAGGGCAGTACTGACACCGGGAGGGCCTGTCGCAGTGGTCATCAGTAGACACATTGCTGACAGAAGTCACATTTATAAGATATTGGCGAGACTGAGAAAGACAAATCCAAGGATAGATTATAGAAACTGAGGGTAACCGTAAATTTAAAAATGTTCAGTACTAGAAAAGAGTTTTTAATGTTACACAAAATAAGACGAAAAACAATGAGAATGAGGCGGATCATTACAGCTGCTTAGAAAAAAGTATTAGTACAAGTATCGCAGTGGAACGTTTCCTTTATTTGCAAGGAAACTGTTCTTACGTCAATGCCAAAAACGATATTATGACAAACTTTCTCCCGCTAAACAAACTTGGCTTTTCTCACACTGGTCTAAACCAAGGAGGGTTTTTTTAACCTCCTTGTCTAAACACAAGACTTACCGGGTCATTGATATCCGTTCCCAGAATGCCGTTCGACAGGTTCTCGCTGAAGGACAATGCCATGAGCTCGTTACTGCTGACGTCATGTTTGACGCCGACCAATAGACGACAGTCTGCCTCAGGGTCTGGATCACGTGACCTTCTACGGGTGGACAGGATTGGACGAACAGGCTTGTGCACAATGCACAGAACGGGGATAGGATCCTCGTGTTCTAGGGTGGAACAAAAAGAAATAGAAAGTTCTTGATTTTCACCGAATCCATATACGTCATCTTCTTCTAAAAAAAATGAAAAGAGAAGGAGCTGTTTAATTGCATGTCGATTTCGCCAGTGTATTTCGTGCAATTATTCTAATGGTGCAACAATGCGAAGTTATTCAGCTGGACCGCATCGGTTTGGTATTTTGGGATTCCGTGCAATAAACAGAAGTGTACAATAATCCGTTGTGCAATTAACTGGCTTCTACTTTAGTAACTGAAAGTTTTTATCAACAGAAATCGCGATCAAAATCAATTGCAAATACAACCAGTCCAATAACCGATTCTATCAGTAGAGCTCCTGGTAGGAGTCCATATGTTTTTCTGTGCGTGTAAAACACAGTCAGAAATTTTCAACTTCGATCTCTATTGACAGAGACTCCGATCCTTAACGATGGAGTCGGTGATTTTGTCTGATTGTAACCTCTACGCTACGAAATCTCTTGTGAATGCAGAAAGCAATGTGTGCATATAAATATGAACCTCTCCTCTACACATTGTACAAATTTTAAGAAAATGGAGAAAATAAAAAAGACTAGAAACAAACTAAGACAAAGCTATATGCATCAACAGTGCATCCATTATCACATAGTGAAATCGTTCTACCGCCTTTGTTTGGATTTCTAAAATAATCAAATCGACCCCCGTCAAGTTTCCAAATGGAACAGTCCAACCTACCGACAGGTGGTTGTTCTTCAGGTATCCCATAATGCACCACGGAGTTGGCCCCCACGGTGAGGATGTTGACGTTGGTAGAGTCAGTGACGTAATTGAAAGACTGTATCCCTTTTCCTATGTCACCTATCACAGATATGGCTCCTGGGTAATACAAAGTGTCATCCATCGTTAGAGTGTTTGATGATAACATTTTTTCACAAATGTGCCAGACTGCATAAACGTGCAATTGATTAAAAGGAAGTGAAATAGAGTAAATTAACAAAGATAACTCGGGCAATCGGAATGTATTTGTCAGTACAAAACCATAGCAAAGCCGGCGGATCCATTCGTACAATACAGTGGAACAGAACCAATGTATTTATTCCTCTCCGTGTAAGAATCAGAAGTCAAGCATTTAGTTGAGTCCTGTCTAAAACTTTCAGCCCAATTCTGAATTCCCTTAGAGCAAGAAAGTGCCTTGCTTAGTGAAACCAAATTCCTCGATTGCAAATTAAAGAAGAAACGAATACGAACTACCTTTTGTTTCTGCCACATCGACGGTGTCTTCCAAGGCTTGAACTTCAACTTGTCTTTTGCATACGCCGTCTCCATCTTGAAGACGTTCTAAGAAATGTTCTTGCTCAAGAACATCTTCCTCAACGTGTCCATTATCAAGGTCAGGTGATTCGGAACCATGGTGGCTGCCAGGTTCTCTTCTTCCATCGTAAGAACTTTCGTCTGCAACGTAGAAACCATACGTCATCATCTATGTCATGTGTGACCTACCAATCAGATAAACGCTTAGATATCAAAAATCATACGTTATATGTAGGGAGGTTTGTGATTTGAATAACGCATGTGCAGCGAGAGACAAGAACTGTTAACAATACACTCACTCACACACAGTCACACACACACACAATCACAAACACAATCACACACACAGAGCCACACACACACACAATCACACACACACAATCACACACACACACACACATAACCAAACACACACATAAATTCCATATGCCCCCCCCCCCACACACACACACGCATTTGTTATTATGTAGGATATTCATACAAAAGACACCCAAAACAGCTACAAGAATAATAGATCGTTCTACCCGTTGTTTAATGACGTGTGAATATTGTTACAGACTACACGAGTGTGGTTGTGTAAGGGAATGTGCATGTCATTCAACAAGTGACAGTCAATACGTGTAAGAAAAATCGGTCAGGAAAACCTGCAAGACAAACTGAAATGCCATGGTAACTTATTTGTCCCTATCCAGCTGACACGTCTTCTTGGACACTACCTTTAGTACAGCTATGGCATCTGCAAGGGATTCGACCTTTGGGTTCTAAGTCAATAACCACGTGCACCTAACCACAGGACCACGTCACAATAAGCGTACTGTCCCTACTAATCGGTAGTCAATCATTGAAAAGGCGTGGTGAATTGGCGTGGGGAAAAGGCATAGGAAAGGTAATTAAGAGAGAGGCTTGTGGTTTTTCGCACAACCGATACACCACCCTTCGGTGTAACACAGTGCGTACAAGCGGCGTAAGTTCAAAGTGTGAAGTTTGAACCACTCACACCGGGAAGGACCCCAACTCTTTCTAACAAGGAACTTCAACGCGCTTGAGGTGTGGCTCTCCTTACAGAACTGACCTCTACGTCCCCTCCTAGAAGACGCCCTGAACATCGTCGTTATTTTCTCCTGAGCCGAGTGAGGGAATACAGTAGACCGGTAAGACGCCCTGAACATCGTCGAGAACTCAATTTCACCTGAGTCGAGTGAGGGAATACAGAAGTTGCAAAGCGTCTTAAAGTAGGCTACACCACAGGCGGCTGCATCGGATTCGAACCTAACCGTGACAAGGCCAGCTTACTACACGTTCATACATCTGCTGTTTGTGTTTGGGACCAGACACAGGTAAGATACATTCGCTATGGTTTGCAAAAGGAGAGTTTGGTAGATACTTTTAGAACCAGAAATTAACACTATATACGAGAGAGTTCGGTAATGGACAGTGTGACACGAGTCAAATCTTTGTGACACTTTGTGACACAGTGTGACACTAGTCAAATGTAAACGTATCAAAGGTATCTATCAATGGTTAACAAATCCCAAGGCCATTTTCTTGCTAGTTTAGCTTTATTTGGCCGATAGCAGCTAGAGTCAAGAAGAATCGATTTGGCCGGCTATGCTCCTTGGCCAGCTTTGATACTGTCTTATATGGCACCGTAGGATCTGCTTGGAGATTTCTCTTCAGTATAACTGACGAGAGATAGCGCATACTATCTGAAACATCTGACCGTTTCCCAAATCATATCCAGTTGCTTGAGTTGTTATTATTTGGCGTAAGTTATTACCTGAATGTCTAACCTTCATCGACGTAAAATGACGTTTCTTTCTACATTTCTACATACATTATCCAAGGAGGTTGAAAGAGGGAACCTCCTTGCATTATCTATAAAACTGAATGTATTTTCCCCATGTTGGGCATGGATATGCAATAATGATCATTGTCATTGTCAATAAAGATTGTTCCACGATGGAAGCACGAACCGTCTGGTTGACCTTGGCAGTGCTCCGTGTGACCTTGGTCCTGCTGCCCCAGCAGGGCTACATCCACCCGGACGAGTTCTTCCAGGCTCCGGAGGTCATGGCAGGTCAGGATCACCTTATATGGTGTTTACAATCATGTGGCTATGACGTAGGCATTGACCGCCATAGTGGACGGTGAACCCCAGTGAAAATGGGTATTTTTTGTTTGTTTGTTTGAACCTTTGTTCATGAAAGGTACAGTAGGCCACTTTTCACTGATATCATAAGGGAAACAAGAAATCTTTTAAGAAAAGTTGTGCATTGCCGCGTATTTTATGACTGAACTGCTGAGAGCGACACCTAGCTTCTTCAGTAGGAAATGCAGCAAAAGGGGATATTGGAAATTTACCTCATTATCATAATTTATGTCACATGAATTATTGGCACATTAAACAGGTTTTGTAAAACTTTTTGACCCACAATGAATATGCATTATTTTTCATTACAAAATAAGTTCCTTCTGATGCAATTTGTGATATATCTTTATATAAACATGGTGAGTTAAAGCGTAGATTTATTACGCTGGACCACATACAGTAACATGCGTCTAGAAGAGCGTTTTAATACTCGCCTGGAATGTACCATTGTCTAACTAAGCCATGAAACTCGGCCGCGATTAGCCGCGAGTGAGCGAGCGAGCGATTAGCCGCGAGCGAGCGTGGTCCAGTGGATTGGCTTGCCTCCCTAATGTGTACCCTTAGGGGTCAACTACATATGAGTATGGTCATCGTATCGAATGGTCATTACTAATTTTGAACTGTCACCTTCCAGCAAAAAGAAGGGCCTTTGGAAGGGGCTTTGGAAGGGCTGGGTTAAAAGGTCCGTCCATTGATCCAACCATGGAAGAAAGCTGGCATAAGGCATTGCCGCTGGCGCGGCAATGCAAAAATTAAGAGTCAGACAAAATATATAACAGAGGTACAAAGTACTAATAAGTCTATACACATAGTCTTCACATGCATGGTAAAAAATGCATTTATGGTTCTATTTTTCACTCACATTTGTTTGCGAAAACATGAAAAGAACAGACTGAAAAAGCGAAATTTGTTGTGTTTTGATACTCCGTCTCGTTTTCCTGGTGTTGTTACGGTACAGGATATAAGAAACATAATGATTGCATAATACACGTCAACAAAGTTCCCAAACACGCAGTACGTGCAATGCTCATCAAATCAAGATGTTCTGTTCTTTACATTCACAGGTACGGTTCTGAACTACAAGGTGCGCCTGACTTGGGAGTGGACAGAAGACCTTCCAATCCGGTCCCCCGTCCTCCCTTTCCTCACCTCCGGTATACCTTTCCTGGTGCTGAAGACCATCAAATATCTAGGGCCACTGCCTGAACTTCTGAGCGCCTATAGCCTACTCATTGCACCGAGGGTTTGGACAACAGTTCTCTCCTTCTTCATAGACTTTTGTCTGTGGATAGTTTGTAACAATGGCGAGAGAAAGTATATGGGCGGGGAAATGGATGGATTCAAGTGTCTTGCTGTGTATTCAGCCTGTTATGTGACGCTTGTCTTTTTCACGCGAACGTTTTCCAACACGCTTGAAGCTGTTCTCTTTGCGGGCGTTCTTGCTCTTGTTGTCGACTCTATCAAAGGCAGAGACCCTTTAGGCAGCAGCCCAAAACATAAAACCAGAAATGGAAAAGGTGAAAAACTTTCCGATTTAGTTCATGAGAAACATTCTTCTAATTCTCATTCGGTTCCGTTGTCAATGCTGATCATAGTAGGGGTTTTCAATCGTCCGACTTTCCCTGCTTTTGCTCTGGTACCGATGTTATACTGGGCATTCTACCACAGCAAAGGGTGGAGGTTAAAGGAGGGGTTTTTAAAAGCATTACAATTAGTACCAGGAGCTGTAGTGACAGCTATGATCTTTGTCGTCTGTGACTCCGTTTATTTCGGCTCTCTCGACGTCCACTTCTTAACTGTGGACACATTCCTTCAGTCACCCTCAAGTCTTCTTCAAAACCTCACTGTCACTCCTTTGAACTTCTTAAGGTACAACATGGACATGTCCAAGGTCAAGGACCATGGTTTGCACCCAAGAATGACTCACCTCCTTGTGAACACCCCACTCTCGTTTGGTGTCCTGGCCGTCCTTGCGTTTGCAAACATCCCCGCTTGTGTCGCAAAACTGTTCGGTCATTTTAAAGAAGGTGAAAATAAAGCGCAAATAAAGAGCAAACTTCAGGCACCTTCAAATGAATCCCACCAAAAACGACAAGTAAAAAGAGCTGTTGATGACACTAAAATGTTGTCCCGAATCCCTTGTGGAAAAGGCGTTGACTTTGAGATGTTCTTCCTTCTCTCCTACTTCATTCCTATCTTCATCTTGTCCTTGATCGCCCACCAAGAACCCAGGTTCATCACCCCGTGTCTCCTTCCTCTTATGTTGGCCAATCACAACAAGATTAGTTGGGCGGGAGGCAAGTTAAAGAAACTCCTTTTTGTCGGGTTTGTAGTCGGTAACGTTTTCTGTGGTGTTCTGTTTGGCGTTCTGCACCAAGGCGGGATCGTCCCATCCTTGCTGCACCTGCATCATCTAGTGCGGCAGCAAAACTCTGCACAAAAAGTGCACATCTTCTATTTCCACACGTACATGCCGCCCCAACATTTACTCGGGATCCATGGCAACCAAACAACCAATCAGAACGTTGGCCACGTGTTACAAGCGACCAATGGCAACGAAGGTCCTGAGGTTCACTTGCATGATCTAGCAGGTGCGACAACCGACGTTCTTTTCAGCGAGTTGGAAACTTTGTACCAAGAGAAGCTTGTTAATAACAATACTCATATCTATGTAGTTTCTCCCAGTTCGCTGTATAAAGAAGTTGCCAATCATGGTACTAACATAGATCTAGTTTTAAAAGAAGTTTTCTTTCCACACTTAAGTATGGAGGACCCTCCTAATGTATGGGATATTGTACATAAGCCGTCAGGAAAGAACACTTCTCTGCTTGAGCGACTTAAGTTGACACTTGGGTTGAGTCTTTATGAGCTCCGCTGAGGCGGCGACAACTGAGCGAAGGAGAATCTCTGTCAGTTCCCCTTTCCACTAAAGACTGTGACCACGATGCGACCACCGAGCAACCAAATATTTAAAATATCAATGAACAAATTTCTTCGATGAAGAACAAGTCTTTTTTTAATGTTTTGTTGTCTTTTTAGATCATGATTTTACATCATGCTCATCGAATGCGCCATACCCCAGTTATGAATTCCTTGGTCATACAAGCACGGTCGTGGTCACTGTACGGTCACCAGGGGATCGCCGTCTAGTAGAAAAGGGGCCAAGTATATTGAGGTATATTTTGTTGCTGTTTTTTTGTAATCATACGTATACAAGATGGATCATGTTTAATTGATAACGTCGTAGATGATAAAAATAGTTTTTCATTAGATAATTTCGCCGATGTATGGCTATGATTAAATAGTGGATCGTTGTCTACATAATATGTATCAATACAGCTGGGATTGTGCTGCTGTCTTATAAATAGAGGTTTATTTGCAAGTTCGTGCCCGAGGGCTAATTGCAAGTACATGGTATACACATAGTAACAATGGACAGTCATAAACAATATTCTAATCTAATACTAGTGTTGGCTATTTCTAAACAGATTGGGTTTGACTTCTTTTTTGGAAGCAGAGGGAGACGAAAAGCCCCACATTTCTAAAATTTGTGGGTTCTGCGATTTCAAGAGAAAAGTGGCTTTCTGTTCGTCTGTCAATGTGGGGAAGCTGGGATAAGTCTTTGTGACTTCTCTAAACAGAGTGATTCTTTCAGTTAAAAGCTAAATATGGTATCCGAAATATGGTTTTTCTGTCATTTTACGAATGTTTGTATTAATTAATTGTATGTGTGACGACATTTTCGTCAAGACATGTCATTTTATAGATTATCATTATCAATTGTTGATTGTTATTGTTTTATGGTTTAAATTTATTAATATTTGGAATGGGTTGTGTTGCTGTTTTGCAAGATAAATATAATATTCAAGTTGTGTCATTGCATACTTTTCTTATAATTATGACTTAGATACAGAGGCGATCGCGCTTTTTTACACAGCCAGAAAGACACATTTAATGTATCTCAAAGCAGATGTAGGGTGGAATATTTTAATGTTTTCTGACTGAAAGCGAGGGTGTCTTTGTCAAAGAAGCCCGGTCGTTAGAAAATATAGCGATCTTCCACCCTAACATCTACTTATATTAGTAATGACGTCACCACTTTTCCTTTCAGTCCGTCTGGCGGGGAATCCCCATTTCCGTTTCGGTACTTTCCACGTAGCATGAATCATTTAGAGGAGAGTCACGTATGGAAACAATACCAACCCGGAAGTGCCGCTATCTGATATGTTTACACAAAACACTGTGTTACGCGTTCGAGCCATCGGCTCTAAATGGCTGTTTTCTATGGCTTATTAAGCGTTACAAAATATATCGATTCCACAGAATATAAGCTACCAGGACTGTTACTTTATGTAGCATTCTAAAAGAGAACCGAATCACAAACGAAACACCTTCTAATGCATCTCCTACTTTACTCTGCAAGCAGAGGTTGAGTCGCGGCCGGAGATAAAGTAGTCGTCGAAACATTTACAGGCGCGCTTCTCGTATGTCTCCACGACTCGACATCTGCTTGGAGAGTACTAACCTTCATTGACAGTCTTAGGCTATACGTCTTTTGTGTATCTACCGTTATTCGGAAACCAGTGACCCAATGAACAGGTACCCTCTGTTCGATAACAATGTATGTTTTAAAATCAAATTGCATACTACATTGTCTAGTGTAGTGAATTTGATAATTTTTCCGCAAATACATATCTTCAGCAATCTGCAGCATGCTACACATACAAAATGTATTTTTGTCTTACAAATATAAGGTCAAACCTCAACATTATGTACCCTATAAGATCGAAATATTGAAAACGGTAAGTTTAAAAACCTTAAATTGGTTTAATTAAAGAGGTCTGCTAGTGCAGCATGGGTAATCCCTCGGTATGCAGACTTCAAATATCCTGGTGTTCAAAACATTCTTCCACCGTTTTTTCATGTGACGGACTGTGACCCAGCGGCATAATGAAGGTTGACGTTACTGAAACTTTACACGAAACTGTCTAAAACATGTCTAACGCTACAACACAAAATTATAAGTTTTAAGCTTAAGCCGTGTTCTACACATACCTTGAAACCGCTGCAGCCCTTTCCTCCAACGCCGATACCACACTCCGGAGAAAACGGCCAACAAGACCGCTCCTATCACTACAGTGAACAGAACAGCCTCCATGGCGGAACACCGGTAGCACTCAGATCTTCACGAGCCGACTCAGACAGACAGACAGATTAGTGTTGGAATATAATAACAAGTCTTGCGTCAGCCACAACATAACAGGAGACGCGCCCATGGAAAAAAATATCCCGACTCTGATTCATTCAGCCTTACCGTCCAAGTCGTATCGCTTCTAGTTAGCACAGTGAAATATCATGAAGCATAGGGACGAATTGATCGAAAATTCTGGCAAGCGTAACGTGCCCAAAATCGCCAGTGTAGGTATTGATCCCGTGCTGAAAAGGTGCTCTATGTCTGCCTGTAGCGAAGTCACGCATGGCTCATTGTTGATCAACAAAGGCAGGGTTTCACGTTACGGTGGCTGAGTATGAGTCACCACTCGCTCTCGTTTTCCCTTTCTCCAAACTATAAATAACCGTGTCGATTTTGTTTGGCGGGCTACGTCTTCCTCATATCTTCGCTTGTTACCACTAAAAACAGGAAGAACGTTAAATCGATTATTCGTTGTCTGTTAGTTGACGCCCAGGAATGATTTGTTTGTGACAGGTCAGAGGTGAGATGTCATGACTCTATGTCACATCCTGTCATGTTACACATGCATGCGTGATATTGAATGAGCGTAATGCATGACAAAACCGCATGGGGCCGCTAATGCACGGCACAGAGATCTGGAAATGGATTCCGTACATTGACTGTTCAGATACCTTTACATGCGAACGAACGTACCGAAGCCACTATATTGAACAACAGAAGAAAAACACCGAAGACTACTTGCTGTGTTTCATCCGACTCTGGCTCTCAAACCAGATATACTTATCAGTATCAGTAGCTTATATCAAATCAATTTTCGCAGGGATTTAATTTCCAACAAATAGGGCAAGGCGGCTTTTCACGGGCGTTGGTGTTTATTGTTAGGTTAGATCGCTGATTCGCACTGTCAATATATGTTTCGCGTTAGCGGTGGAAAAGACGGACATAAGACTTCCCAGCGTTGAAAACCTTCCCGGCACAAAAACCTTCGCGGCACAAAAACCTTCCCGGCACAAAAACCTTCCCGGCACAAAATATCTTGTCTCTATATGTTTAAAACCCTCAAACACCCGAGTGGGGTCCATTTGGACCCCAGGCGTACATTTTGATGTACCATTTGAACATCTTTTAACTGAAGAAAAAAATCCTTCCGTGACTTTGTCGATCAATATCTTCTACACCTTCTCTGAAGTTTTTACGAAGATTGATTCAATACTGTGGAAATTATTGAGAAAGTCCGTGTTCAGTCCGTCTGGGGTCCAAATGGACCCCAGCAGTTTTTGAAACAAACTTTTGAGACTAACTCCTTAACTACTTATCGTATGACCACCAAACTTTCAGAGGATACTAAACATGTAAAGCCAAATCCTCATAGAAACTTCTGTGTCATTACCATGACATATGACGACACTATGACGTCATTTAGATAATAAGGGCGGCCATCTTGGATTTTCACTGATGACGTCATGAAATTAGCATAAATTATAAATTTTGAATCATGAAAATAACATTGAATTTCCTAGAATTTCTTTGCTGTTAAAAAACAAGTGTAGTTTGCCAAGAAAACATTGTTTAAATCGAAATTGACAATTTTTTGCAAAAATATGCCTTTACGAATTCCGTTGCCATGGCAACCCAAAAAATGATCAACTTACTTTATTGACTAAAAATGTTTGCTAACTATATTTTGTGATATATTACAAAGTTTCGAAGCTTTAGCATTAGCCGTTCATGAGTTATGCGGCAAAAAAGTTGCTGAGGGCCTCAAAATTCCCCTCTCTGGTAAGAATAGGTTTAGTGCAAAAC
Organism: Branchiostoma floridae x Branchiostoma belcheri; assembly: GCA_019207045.1. Lineage (NCBI taxonomy): Eukaryota > Metazoa > Chordata > Leptocardii > Amphioxiformes > Branchiostomatidae > Branchiostoma > Branchiostoma floridae x Branchiostoma belcheri. The sequence goes on along the minus strand of CM033039.1, from coordinate 4,079,629 downwards.
GTGGTCGTTCTGATCTTTTGCATAAATTATGATGATGAGCTGGAATTAGCAACGCTTTAACATCTCAAAATATTCCTCTTACATTGACGAAGCAATGTATGTACAATGATCACCGATAAGAATTGGAACTGAGAATTTATGAACAAAACATTTTGGGGTCCGTTTGGACCCCACTCGGTCATTTTAGTCGCAAAAAAAGGTCGGGTGCTTGAGGGTTAAAAAATCGTGAATCATGAGGGTTACTCTTTCCAAAACAATAAACGCCGGTTTGGAAATGTGACATAGGCCATACCAGGCGACTGTGCTCTCTTGGTGTGCCATCAGTATTTTCATATATATGATGACAAACGCACAGAGCTGTTCACATTACTTTCCAATTGTTCTAAAGAATTTGCCACTCTCTGTTCGATAGATAAACTCAACTACATTCTGGGAGGCGATAATCCACACTGTGTACAAGTAGGCAAATGTATCCACGAATGTTTATACCATAGAACCAATAGTGTAAATGACAAGCTAGACCCTATATGTTGATTTATTCATACCTATAGATATCCATATATGTGTTGTTTATTATAGCTGTACTGTAAGTAGCTGTTATACACGTAGACCTTATTACGAAAGTCGCTGCACTTTCGTCGTGTCCCAATAAAGATATAAGATCCCACCTAGCGATACCCCACTAAAATACAGTTCCCATGCAGCATTACTTTGACAGAGTTCGGCACAAATTTTCTACTCACACCTAGGGATTAGACTAGTTAGGATGCAGTGTGGTTTGAGAAAAATGAACAGGACCAACTTTCTTTTTCTGATAGGAAGATGAGCTTGCACAATTGATGGGAATACATGTACAACCGTGATTCATCGTTTAAAACACTGTTCTAGTTTAAAGTATGCATGTTGTAGATTTTGACAATTCGTTAACTTGTATCCACACAGATTGATGTTGGGACCACCTTTATTGTAAGGCTGAGAAAGAGCTTAATGCTGCTTACATTCTTACATTATGATATAGGTCATGGTTTCCAGACAATATTACTTTCCGAGAGAAGATAAAAAGTGTCCAAAATCAATCTCTATCTCACCCAACACCCCCCCCCCCCGGCCCAGGTCATTTTAAAAGCTTAGAGGAACTGCATTCTCATGTACGATTCCGAAAGGTTCATTTTAGAACCCATTTATTTTCTAATCACGTTGAATCCGGATTCAGCCTGAGTCGCCGATGTAATAAGGGCGCTGACTCATTGTTTCCTGTTTTTTTTTCAAGTTCTGCGTTATGATAGAAAGTAAAGTTCTTTCTTTCTAATCGTGTTGAATCTGAGTTGAGCCAGCGTCACTGATGCGATAAAGCGCTGACTCATTGTTATCTGACACTTTCCAACTCCTACGTTCTGATAAAAAGTTCCAAAAGAGCGCACATGTCTCGCTCCAAAGATATTATCTAGTGTTCCCCATGGTACCATTTTAGGACCATCTGAGTTTTCCTTTTAACACAAAAGTTGATCTGGAGTCGTTAATATAATAGCCAAGATGACTCATGCTTTACCCGGCACCTTTCGCTTCGCACACCGAAACAATTACATTTACAAATGGCGTATATTAGAATATATTGCTCGCGTTTTCCACACTTTGTCTTCATATTCCGCCAGAAATGCCATTTCTCGTTTCCATTTCGCTACATCAGCCGTCCCCGTGGTAAGACAACCATGGCACTAATGCTGACGGAATTTAATTAAGGCGCCTAAGTGTCCACCTTCGTGGGAACTCGCGCGGCGGGTTATCAGCTGTTTTGGTCTCCTGCTTCCCGAACGTTGCCGCCTGTCAACTCATCTGTCATCATCGTCGTCTCTCGCCACCTGCTGCCAAATTTACGGAGTTCGGCTGCACAACTTTGTGGTGCATAAACTACTGTCCTAAAGATTCCTAGATTCCTACATGTAAAACGACAATCGCAATACAGTCCGTGGAGTATTATCGTTAATGCGACACATGTAGATCAGAAATATGCACACATAACGAAGGAAGATATATGTTCAAATATCTCGTGTCATCATCTGATCACGATGTGCTGGAAAATCTCTGTAAGTTCGTCTACCCATGTTTTAAGAAAAGAGAAGAAGCATGTAAACCATAGTACATGTATACCTTTTCGTTTGATACCTTTATATCAAACTGATTGCTTTTAGCCCCATTGGGGCATGAATATGCAATAAACTTCATTGTTATCGTCATTGTCATTATCGCCACCTCTCTCCACCTGCTGCAGGGACAAAATGTACCGAGTTCGGCGGCACAACTTGTGGTGTATAATCTATCAAATGATTCCACATAAGGACATAAGGAATTGTACAGAAAAAGTGGCAAAACAGGCGAACTCTTGCTGGCAACTGTCCTAAAGATCCCTACTTGTAATAAGATATCTGGCAACAGGACAATAACAGTCCAACGAGAGTCCATGAAGTACAATGCCAGTCCCTCGCCACCTGCTGCCAGAGCAAAAATTACGAAGTTAGGCTGCACAACTTGTGGTACATCTATTCCAAATAGGAATAGTAAAATAAAGTGGCAAAATAGGCGAACACTTATTGAAAACTGCCCTACTCCTACATGTAAAAGGATATCTGACATTGGGACTATGACTAAGACATTCCATGGAGTATCGCTTCCTGCTGCCAGAGCAAAATTTACGGAGTTCGGCTTACAAACTTGTGATGCATAATGTGTTACACGATTCCGCATTAGGTTCGTCCAAAACAGGCTGAAAACTGTCCTACGAATCCCTACTTAGTAAATAGATATCTGACATGAGCACTATAACGTCCAACAAGAGTCCATGGGGTATAATAGCAGTCTCTCGCCCCCTGCCACAAGAGTAAAATTCACGAAGTTTAGATTCACACCTTGTGGCACAGAATCGATTAAACAGGTCCTAAGGTTAACTAGAGACAGACGAACCTGAAAATCGTCCCAAGCTTAAGGATACTAGTACTTACGGTCTAAATTATCTACATATGGAGCTGTGAGAGACCTTAGATGACGGCGTATTATTGCCGTCTCTTGCCCCTTGCCGCCAGAACGAATTTACAGCTTCAGCTTTAGAATTCGACATTACCACATTTTGCTTACTCGTCCCCCTCTATTCTTCTTTCTTTTTTTCTGCACTGAGATTCCGTCATTTTCTTCATTTTCTCCTTCTTCCTTCCCCCTCTATATTTCTCTAAGTATATCTTAGACTTTAAATCCTTACATATCTCGTCTGGTCCAACACCGAGTCTGTACGTCGTGCACAAACCCCCAGTGAACATTTGTATTGATTTCTGAATGCGCTTATCTTGATTTGCAACGTGTTGAAGAATTAGTTGTCACCCAGAATATCTCAATAAACTCCATCAACAAGTCAAACTACATCTTAGCAATGGGGCCAGTTTTGGGGGCTGGAAAAGTGCAATTCATGATAACTGCAGCTTGCCATTAGAAATGCTCATGTTGATAGTCTACTCCAGGAGTTTTGGCTACAAATTCAGGGTAATTTCTTTTTACACTGGCTCTTTAGAAAGAAGATTGAAAATGTCAGTCAAGGATTTGGGTGCTACACTTCCTAGAGTTACTCAAAAATGCCTTGTGAAAAATTGGATTATCAACTTTCACTGCTTGGAGAAAGTTGTAAGTTGAGTTTTTGTGTTCCGTCTTCTAATATAAAGTATATTTAAGTACACTCTGACAAAAATGGTGTTGTGGTTTAAGAAGAAAACGAGCCCACAAATTGTATTTATTGCATGCTGTTATGTGGATCTTCATTTCCGTGCACACTGCATTGGTCATAATAAAAACCGAGCCAGTCTTTTTCTTTATCTCCTTTTCACACTTGTGCAGTGTGACGTGCACTGTGGACTGTCGATGTCGTAACTCATGCCCTGAAACCTCCGCTGCACTTCATCAGTTTTACGACTACTCCCAGTGCTGGTTAACATGGATTTTGAGCCGTAAAACGTTCATCAGTCAGTTAATAACGAGCTGGGAGTTCGAGTTTACGACCACCGTAAAACGTCATCGTTATGCAATCTTGTGTGATATATCATTCTATATTACACAGCTAGAGCCGTACACTGGGCATGACTGTCGTAAATTCTTTGGTGACGTGCTAATTGACGCATTCGTCTTACTTTCCAGTAAACCAATTTTACGATGCGATGCCAGAATTACTGGGTGTTTAATTCATATGCGTTCTATTTAAATATCAAGGTATCAAATTTCAAGGGTGGCCCAAGGGTGATCGGCACGACCCTATACACCACCTGGGAAGGAACCTAAAGTTCTCTTTACTCTCTTTTCCCCATCTTCTTCGTCTGCAGGCATAAAGGTCAATGACCTGAACCAGACGGCTGTCACCATGGTTACTGTTGAAGTAACAGGCACCTTGTGGTATTACTCTAGCATCTACTCTGACAGTTCACGATAAAGACACGTAATCCGTGATTATATTGTGTAGCAAGTGGCAGGACAGAGCTGTGGGGCTGGTTATGGCGTAATGAATGTATTTGAGTAAGACGAAACAGAGCAGTAATTTGATACGCCAGACCATGTAAAGGTAAACATTCTATACTTGCTTGCAAATGCCATATTATATTTCTAGTAACTTTTTTAGCTGGTCACCATGCTGGATCAAGAAGTCTGGAGAGACATTCTTCGTGGCGCCTCGTACTACGAGAATGAACTGAACTGAACTGAACTTGCGGCTTATTGGAGTTTCCTGAAGACACCCCCCCCCCCCCCGAGTCAGCCTGATGAATTTTGTCCTCTTCCCAGCTTTGGTTCCAAACGATAAGCCTGACTGCTGTATAAATCTCCAACTCTTCAGAGAAAACCCGCGTCACTTATCACATCCCGAGTGTGCACTGCTTTAAAGATATCGTAGACGGTCGAACAAATCACGCAAATAACGAAAATTCGTCTTGAAAGATACCGTCTCTTTCACGAAGGAATCCGGCAGATTGTAAATTGGAATACGGAAACGTATGAGATACGCTTCCATTTCTTATTCCAAGGTTGGTGTCAATCCAAAAGAGCGTGGCAGTGAATGCTACGTTCGACTTGTTTTTATCTATTTTAGACGAAGGACTGTAAATCTTATGATGGAATTTCAACAATATGTAATATCTATCGACCCATTCTTATTCTAAGGTTCGTGTCAAGCCAAAAGAGCGTGGTGGTGAATCTATGTCCAACTTTTTTTTATCTGTTTCAAGAAGAATGACTGTAAATCACATGTAGTTTATCGACCTTTTCTTATTCTTAAGGTTGGAGTCGTGTCATCAGGGTGTAGAACTGAATTTTATGTGCAAAGCTTTTTCTTCACTTTTGGAAGAATGACGGTAGACCTTGTATATGAATGGAGAAATATAAGGTACACAGCACGTTTTTAAATCCTGTCATGAACATGACAGGAATGGACATGACAACCGAGAATGGACAGAATGGACATGACAACAGAGTACTAGTATGGCACTGAAGTTAATGATAGTTTCTTTGACCTCTCAGAATCCTCCAGGTACTGCCTATTTAGATGAGAAAAAAGACTGAATTGTGATTCTAGAGATATGTTGCCAGTTTCGCATTCCAAAGTTGGTGCATGGAAAAAAAAAAGTTCTCTATGGTGTAAATAGAGGTGCCTACGTGTTGCGGATTGAAGTAACATCATTGTAAAGTTTGATCTTTTTTTCGTTCTCACTTTCCACAGGTGACTCTTCACCATATTGGTGTTTGTGTTTATCGGTCTTTCCGTGTCTCCTTCAGCTGTCTGGTGACTGCTTCTCATTCAGGAGAGGAATTTGATATCCAGGTTCCCCGTCTTTAATATCTACTAACCCTTATTGATCACTATCGTGGTCATTTACTAGATTCAACATCACAGTGACATACTGTTATATTTGATTCCTGGTCTTCTCGACCAACCGACCCTTCCAGAACAAGAATTGTGTAGTACAGATCGTGCACTGTGATTCAATAATTTTTTAGAAAGATTTTTTGTTGCTTATTTCAAAGTTTATGACGTTGTCAGATGGACGTTGCATTGAATTTGAGTTGATTCCCCATCTTCAAGATTTACTAACCTTCGTTTTATGCTAGATTATGGAGATACTGTCTATCAAAAAGAGTCGTTGATCGTAAGATTGTGATTCAGTAATTTATGAGAAAGACTTCTCCTTGCTTTTAAAGGTTATTTCAAAGTTTTGTCATGTCAGAAGAGCGTTGGCTTGAATTCGGACTAAGATTCTTCTGTCTTCAAGATTCACTGACCCTTATTGATCATTGTCATAGTCGTATGCTAGAATATTCAGCCAGCAGCACAATGATATACCGTGGTATCTGATGTTCATTTCTGGTGTTCTCAACCAAGTGGCCCTCCCCGATCTATGTCGGGAAGTGAAGATCGTATATTGTGATCAAAGAGTTCATGAGAAAGATTTTTCGTTGCTTATTCCAAAGTTCATGTAATTTTCAGACGAACATTGCCTTGCATTTGAGCTAAGATTCCCTATCTTCAAGATTTACCAACCTTCGTCCTATGCTAGATTATGGAGACACTGTCTATCAAAAAGAGTTGTTGATCGTATGATTGTGTTTCAGTAATATATGAGAAAGACCTCTCCTTGCTTTAAAAAGTTATTTCAGTGTCATGTCAGAAGAACGTTGCTTTCAATTCGGACTAAGATTCTCTGTCTTCAAGATTCACTGACCCTTATTGATCATTGTCATAGTCGTCTGCTAGAATATTCAGCCAGCAGCACAATGATGTACCTTTGTATTTGATGTTCATTTCTGGTCTTCTCAACCAAGTGACCCTCCCTGATCTAGGTCGCGTATTGCAGATCGTATGATGTAGATTGTTTAGTGCAGATCTTATATTGCCATACAAGAGTTTATGAGAAAGTTTTCACGTCGCTTAAGGTTATTTCAAAGGTTGTGTCATATCAGAAAAAACGTTGTGTTGAATTCGGGCTAAGATTCTCTATCTTCAAGATGCACTGACCCTTGTACCTAACGTCTGTAACCCGAAGATACCCTGCCAAGCAGCTGCAAACATTATCGCACTTACAAACTCTTGCATCTGCGGTGGCGTCACATTGACATGGTGGTGAATTCGATGTTTTGTATGCCTTGCCACTTCCATTCACTGATCCATAGACATCCCACCCGGAAGCTGCTATGATCGAACGTCTAAACTTCTCCATCTACTCTGACATCACATTGACATGGCGGTGAATTTGATGTTTTGTATGCCTTGCCACCTCGTGGCACTGATTCGAAAACACCTTCACCTAGAAACTGCAACTATAATAAAACATACAGACTCCTCCATCTGCGCTGGCATCACAATGATATGGCGGTGAATTCGATGTTTTGTATGCCTAGCCACCTCCATTCACTGATCCAAGGACACCCCACCTAGAAGCTGCAACTATGATCAAACTTCCAAACTCCAACATCTTCGCTGGCATCACAATGACATGGCGGTGCCACCTCGTGTCACTGATCCAAAGACAACCCGCCTAGAAGCTGCAACTATGATAAAACTTCAAAACTCCTCCATCTGCGCTGGCATCACAATGACATGGCGGTGAATTCGATGTTTTGTATGCCTGGCCACCTCCATTCACTGATCCAAAGACAACCCGCCTAGAAGCTGCAACTATGATAAAACTTCAAAACTCCTCCATCTGCGCTGGCATCACAATGACATGGCGGTGAATTCGATGTTTTGTATGCCTAGCCACCTCCATTCACTGATCCAAGGACACCCCACCTAGAAGCTGCAACTATGATCAAACTTCCAAACTCCAACATCTTCGCTGGCATCACAATGACATGGCGGTGCCACCTCGTGTCACTGATCCAAAGACAACCCGCCTAGAAGCTGCAACTTTTCCACTGGACGGCGATCGCTCGGCGAGCTTACAGCGACCAAAGTTAGATTTGCGTGATTCTTAATTTCATACTTTTCGATTTCATAATTGGAATTTGATGCAAGGTGTAAACGTATGATTTTAAAAACACCAAAATACGCACAATGTAAGGAAGTCATTCTATACCTATGAAATTTGTTGAACGACTCGTCAAACCTTTGGTATTGTTCGGTGGTCGCAGACTGTAGCTGTAATAGGGGCTGCAAACTGGAATACACCTTGCATAGATGGTAGAACCCGACAACAATAGCTGAGGGATGAAAAGATGTGACGGATCGCACAATAACTTTCAAAGACAAAGACTTTTTAAAACCTTAAGTTTAAAGTTTGATTGTCTTTTGCTTTATACCTTTTCATTGGACTCTATTTATGTTTACCATCGCAACTAAAAAACCAAGTCACTGAAAGGTCGTGCAGCGGTCGCAGCCTCTAGTGTAGAAGTGGGTCTGCAAACATTAACACACTTCTTAACTCCTCATGAAATCTTCATCTGCTCCGCGGAGCTGCTCCCAGGAGACTCCGCGGACACGGAGGCTGCGCGGTGAGTAATGACAACGGGCTAATAAAGATAATTGGAAACTTGTCAGGCTGCAGAAACAAATGGCGGGAGGGAAGGAAGGCGATCGATCGGACAACCTGACCCGCAAACGTTGTAGGGGGGTGGCCTGGATTGGCCCGGGGTTACTCTGGGGCAGGGTTGTGCTTGTAGCCAGCCTGAAATCATTTTTCTTCCCCGCGATTTTGAATGCTTTTGAGCGCCCAAGGCATGAGACACCGCGCCTCCGGTGTTGCATTCCCAGGGGGTCCAGGGCATGGTTCCCCGGAAAATTTTGAAATCTAGACCACTGAAATGCCATCTCTTGAATTTTGAGGCGTAAATTTTGCCTGTATACAACAACATCTGTCTTCGTGAAAAGTTACAGAAGGGAGACGTCTTTTTTATATCTTTATCTATCAATTTTTATCCGCCACAGAGGACGGGCAAAACTAGGATAGGCAAAATTATTTCCGTTCACAGCTGCAAATGAGCAGAGGTGGGGATTTGTAAAGCAGCGTGTCACTCAGCAGGAAAGCTATCAAACTGATGCTAGTGTGCGTCTGAAGAAAGTTTGACCATAAAAATAGTTCCGTGTCTGTATCTGTATCTGTCTATAGCCGGTAAAACCGCCCTTCGGCGTAACACACCAGCTTCGCAGGCACGCGGTGCGGCAGCAGCTGGTTATCAATCGATAACACCTGCCTAAGACAAAGGCCAAGATCACAATATTATTGAATTTTAATGAAAGCTATCAAGACATCGGGAGATGTAGAATTGTCAAAGCTGACGACGACAAACTGCTAACAGATGTTGAATGATTGTGGACCATTTCGCTACAGATGATTTGGTCATCTTCTTGCCAATGATTAAATTGCAAGCTAAATCTTCTAACCATAGAAAGACAATCGGTAGAATCCTCTGCTTTGCTCAATACACCAGTAATGAAGCAACATGAGGTGGTTTCCATATTTTGAGGCTGACAAAAATGTTGAATACGAGATGTTACATTTGTGATCCTACAATAAACGACAGAGATTTAAATGGCATTCACTTTAAAAGTTGTTCAGAGTCCACTTGAGATCACGTGACTTCGCAATGATCTCCTCAAGTTCAGCCATCGATTTCTGAGATCGAACTTGTGGAGCTGAGTTACAGGAGGACCCGATGATTTGTACCGGAGGCGATTTCTTCTGGCGGTTTTCTTTGTCTTTGTGCCAAGACCGCCGTAAGCGCGATCAATTAGCGTCCGAATTAGATGTTAATCCCAGATCATTCGATCGCTCACGAGCCGATACTTCGACTTCTGCAGCGTTGAGACGGTAAGAAACGGATTAGAGAGCCAATTTTCGATAGAGTAGGGGATGAATGAGGTAGGGTTGTTCCACATTGATTGCAATAACGCTGAAACTCACTGCGGATCAGCCCAATAATGTTGTACGTTTTAAAGAACAAATTGTTTGTTATAATCCAGATTTCCTTTCCTTTACCACTAAAGGGTTTCGTTTATTTCTCTCGAAACACGAAATTGATTGCAATAAGGCTGAGTCTCAGAATTGATCAACTCAATAATGTTGTATGTTTAAAGAAACAAATGGTTCGTTATAATCCAGATTTCTTTACCTTAACCACTAAAGGGTTTTGTTAGTTTTTCTCGATACAAGAAATTGATTTCAACTAGAAAGGCCGACATTTGCTTAAGAGCAAATACAGCATATTTCAGCCATACCCCTTCCCACGCAACATTGGACTGTTCCAAATCACCCCTGCGCAAAAATGGAACATCCTCTTAACAGTACATTATCCCCCAAAGTGGACTGGTATTGTGAATTGATTCCAGGTAAAAACAGAGCTTGCTTCTATTTTTCAGAAAATGACAATAATCACACCTTCCATTCAGAAAATTTTCATCATGACTGAAAATTGTTGAATGACTTCATGTAATGCCCTTAACAATTTTCAGTACGATAACTAGGTGGAAGTTTAAAAAAGTATAAGCTCCTTGTGATGTGGGTACATTTATTATTGCAGTGAACTTTTTTTATTCAAGTAGGGCATACGATTTAATAATTATCAAGCAGGTGCAGGTACTGTAGGAGCGTTTGTTTTCTTCAAGCTGTAAAACTGTTAAACTGTTTTACTTTGCATGCAATCAGCCATCGAGCCTATTCTTATTTTAGTTTAACAACTTCCTGCCAGACCCGGAAGATACGATTGAACCTTGTTCGAGGATTTATTTTCGTCTGTCTGGTCAGTCTGTTCATACCCTGAGAGTGTTTTATTGGGCTGAAACTCTGGCAGTTTAAAGTTACTTACAATTTAAATGTTCAAAGTTTATGTCAAACAACAACAGCACTAGGAAATGTGGCCACTATAGACAGGTGGTCACTATAGAGAAAATGCTGATCTATTGACTAGGAGCCATACGTTACACATGATTTCAGTACACTGATCATTAATCATATAAACATTGCACAGGTAAGCCAATTGTTTAGATGTACAATTAAGTTCAAATAATTCTGAAGAGAAATATTGATGAGAAAATAATCATTCTCGCCACTGTCTAACTTATAATTACGTATCAAAACTAAACGCAGATTTTCTAACTAACGAACCTTTCGCTGACTTCATCAAAGGACCGCCGGCTATCAATCAAACACGGCTGTTGATTAGACTTAGAGTTTCAAACAGTCATGTGCTGTCTGCCAGTTGACAGCGAACTTCATGCTACGTGATGTTTTACATTGCTTGGACCTTCTTTCCTACAGCGGTGCTTCTACAAAATATTTAGACTGTAACACTGAGTCCCACATGTTTTATAGAATAGAATTTGACGCAGAACAGCGTTTTTTGCTGGGTATTTTTCTTGAAACATGTCCGTCGGAATATCAGCGAGGCGGCGACGTAGGGATATCAGACCGTCAACAAAAGTCGCACGGCGGCTAACGGCGCAGCGAAGATACTAGCGCTATAAATAAGCGCTTCAACTAAGGATGGCAACCCGTACAATATTTTTGTATACTGTTGAGCTAAGTAAAGTTTGTTGTTTATGAGGTTTTAGCTGTCTTTGATGCTTTGACCCGAAATATTTTAAAGTCAAACTGCTGAAGAGAAGTAAGTGACTGCTACGATTATCGTAGATATGGCCCTAAAAAACTGATAAAAGAAGCCTTCTCAATAGTCTAAAATGCAAGAGCTTCCGGGGGGGCTTCGCCCACCTGGGTCCCCCCACAGTGGCCCTGCCCCTGGACCCCGCCAGGGACATTCGGCGGCCCCCGGACCCCTGTCCGACGCTTTGAAAAAATCCTGGCGAGAAGTCTGTACGGCCTGAGTCTTCAAGTTAACGTATTGTGTGGTCCCGCTTATGAATATTGATTAGCCTTCGCTTTCCTCTTCGCTGATTGGCTGAACCATTAATTGAATTAACTCTTCCTGCCGGCTAGACGCAGGTGCAGATGTCGGCTCTGTGGGGTGAACGTCCGAAAGGTCATGGCATGGAGAACGAAAGAAAACCAATTTCCCATAAAAAAAGTGCTGCAATTAAGCCTTTTACAGTACTTTATGCCAAAAATTTTACTTGGATCATTTTACCAACTATCTTATGCCTATCTATACCAAATGTTACTCATACCAGGGTACACGGGTGCAAAATATACCGTTATAAGACCGTCAACAACAGTCGCACGGAGCTAACAGCGCATCGAAAATACCATCGCTAGCGTTTCAACTTCGGATAACAAGTTATAAGTACTGTTGAACTCAGTAACGTTAAAGTTTGTTTTTAGTTGCCTTTGACGGTTTGACCTGAAATAGTGTTACGCTAAACTCCTGAAGAGAAGTTAAGTGACTGCTGCGATTATCATAGATATGCCCCTAAGAACTGATACAATATAAAGCCTTCTGAATAGTCTAAAATGCGAGAGCCTTAGGCGGGCTTCGCTCCCCCTGGCGGGAACACTGCTATATACGGGATCATGAGGCCCGGCTTATGAATATTAATTAGCCTTTGGCCTCCTCTTCGCTGATTGGCTAGGTCTTTGATTCAATTAACTCTCCGGCTGACGCGCACAGGTGTGGCTCTGTGCGGGGTCACGGAAGGTCACGTCAGGAGGCCAAAAGAAAACAAATTTCCCCTCAGAAAAGTGCCAAAATTAATCATTTTAAAGTTGTTTATGTCCAAAAATTTTACTTGAATCTTGTTACCAAGTATCTAATGCCTATCTATACCAAATTTCAGGTCATTTAATTGTAATACCAGGGTACAGGAGCCAAAAGTGTCCTTTTTTGGTCAAAAATTGGCCAAAAATCGCAAAAATAAGCATTTTGTTGCACTGTACACCAAAAGTGTTATTGAATTTATATGAAGGGATTATCAAGGCACATCTGTGTCAAATTTCAGCTCATTCGGTTGCAATACCAAGGTACAGGAGCCAAAAGTGTCCTTTTTTGGTCAAAAATTGGTCAAAAAATCGCAAAAATAAGCATTTTGTTGTACTGTACACCAAAAGTGTTATCGAATTTATATGGGGGCATTATCAAGGCAAATCTCTGTCAAATTTCAGCTCATTTGGTTGTAATACCAGGGTACAGGGGCCAAAAGTGTCCTTTTTTGGTCAAAAATTGGTCAAAAAATCGCAAAAATAAGCATTTTGTTGTACTGTACACCAAAAGTGTTATCGAATTTATATGGGGGCATTATCAAGGCACATCTCTGTCAAATTTCAGCTCATTTGGTTGTAATACCAGGGTACAGGGGCCAAAATATACAGTTTTGGTCTAAAATTGACCAAAAAATCTCAATAAAATCATTTTAGAGGCAGATATTAAAAAACTGAGAAAAAAGCATCAAGGTATTGGCCCATTCTACCCCTGTGCCAAATTTCAGGTCATTCGGTCCAGGAACGGCGGAGATGAATCACTTTGAAGATTTGACAGGAGAAAGAAGAAAGAAAGAAAGAAAGAAACATTACGAATACAATATATTTCACCATACTATGTATGGCTGAAATATAATAAAACTGAAACTTGGAGTGGATAAACGGAATAATGTTGTACGTTTTAAGGAACAAGTTCTTCGTTATAATCCAGATTTTCTTTCCTTTACCACCAAAGGGTTTCGTTTATTTCTTTCAGTACACGTCATTAATGTCAATAAAGCTGAGGCTCAGAATTCAACAATCCAATAATGTTGTATGTTTTAAGGAACAAATTGTTTGTTATAATCTCGTTTTTTCTTTCCTTTACAACTAACGGGTTTCGTTTCTTTCTCTCAATACAATAAGGCATGGCTGAAGTTAATGTACACGACGTTGAGTTCAATAAAGCTCAGTCTTGGAATGGATCAATCCAATAATTTTCTACGTTTTACCGAACAAACTGCTCGTTATAATAGTTATGGCACACATTTAGACAGATTATCCGAAGAGGCTCGGTGGACGTCACTCCACCGTAAGGAGAAGTCATGTTAAGTGCCTTTCCCAAGACCACAACGTCGGGGCATGGTGGGAATCGAACTCGGGACCATTCGATTCCGAGCCGAACGCTCTACCAGTTACGCCTCAGGTACATTCCGAACAGGTGCATCGATGTCAATCCTTTGTGACATCAATTTCCGATACACGGACGTCATCTTTAATGACTTTGATGCCACAGAAGAGTCAAACAAGGCTTCAGGCGTTACCGAATAATGAATAGTATCGTCTGATTTATCGACAAAACTGACAACCCGTTTGTCCCTTTTCACGAAAGATATCTAAGATAGCCCTGACCTTTGATTTATGCAAATGAGCGTGACCGTGACGTCCTCTTGAGAATATTGTTGAGTCGGAAATTATCATGGAAGGTCGTCTGTGTTTGTAGTCACCATAGTACAGCGTTCTTCCAACACGAAGGTATACAACAATAGTACAAAGCTGAACTTCGTTCCGACGCAAAAGTACACAGAAATCAAATGTCCAATGAGCACTGTCACCTTCTTCGTATTGACCCTGAAGAAGGCGACAATGGTCGTTGAAAATTTGATCCGTGTGTACTTTTGTGTTAGAAGAAGATTAACATTGTACTACTGTTGAGTGTCGTTGGCGTTTAAGTTGTCTGACCTTGGAGATATTTATCCGAATTCATGCCATTAAAGAGATACTTTGATTTGATAATGTTGTGCTGTGTGTAAAAAATGAATATGCTTACGTTTGATGTTTTCAATGTTGTTATTTTTGTGTGTATGTTAGTTCCTACTCTGTTTGTGTGTTGAGGGAGTGAAATGATCAAAATTCCCAAAAAAGGGGTATTTAGAAGTTTTGCGATGTATGTTATGCAATTTGGGTGTTCATAACAGACAGCAGAGCTTAAAAATTAATTCAACAAAGTACCATAATCACAAAGTTGCAGTTCTGCTCATTTCTGCAAGAAGTCGCTATTTGGTATCAATTTTCTTTAGGTATTTCTACAGATCGTCGAATGGAGGACGTATAAAGTCGTTAAGATGTGAATTAAACGTATACATGAAGCAAAGTATAATTAGCTAAATCAAACATGGACAATATTTTCAAGAAGCTTACAGAGAGCTACAGGTTGCTGACTACGTATACATACGCTATAGCATATAGAATATCAAAATATAACCATTACATGACCATGAGTCTAAATGATGTTGCTAGGACCATCGCATCACAAGTTAAGCCTACCAGGGCGTACAAATCTAGTTTTACAGCTTTAATGCTTAACGATATAATTACCAGATTTTAGATGGCGTACTAAAGACTTAGCACCTTTTTCGTCGTAGATGTAGCACTATATAGCCTCAGACGACAGCAGATCTAGATCTTCTGAATTAAGTATATTTAGCTGATTAAAGGTCTCACTACACTTGCGGCCCCGGTGCGGCACTGCGGGGTTTGTAGATGACTTAACGAATTTCAGGGATAAAGAACGAATTTTCTTCGGTTTTGTGTATTTTGTTGTCTTCTACGTCATAGGTTTAGGGAATATCTAAGTTATAAAAAATCGCGAAAATAACAAAACGATCCCTGCAATGCCGCACCGGTGCCCCAAGTTCAGTGAGACACCACCTTACTATACTGGTGTACCAAACACAAACGCAGTATGATATAACCATAACCATTATAAGATCATACGTTTTGGATGGCACCTAGCTTATATCGTAACACCTTTGGCGTCGTAGGAATTTCAGAACCATATCCAGATAACAGCACACTTTCAGCAGCTGTCTACGTTACCAGAATATAAAAATGTTAACACAATATAACCATAACCGTAACGATACCCTTGCCGCCAGTAATTTGGTTGGTGTAGACTTACTCGGGCTTACACGGAGACAAAAGTCTGATCCAAGACGGGAGAAAAACCGGTTACAGTCGATCCTTCGGGTCACCAAAAAGCAATTTGGTTCCCTGTATCTCCGGCGGAGGCGTCGGCAGATGTTATTATATCCTTGTCGCTCGCCAACTGTCGGCGGGACGCTTTGGTTGTAAGCTGGAGTTATATACGTCTGGTGGAAGCTTGCCGAGTGGTTTTATGAGACATGCTTCCGGGACTTCCGCACGGGAATGATATTAGTAAGCTCTGAAAATCACAAGTGTTCTTTTATTTGTAGCGCAATAGGTTATACTAGATGTACAAACAGGTACAGAAGCTGGTGTGTTACTCCAAAGGGCGTTTATACCGGCTATACAGATACAGATACAGAAAAAATCGAAGTTGGTGTGTTATACCGAAGAGCTGTTATACCGGCTATACGGACACAGATACAGAAGCTCATGTGTTGCACCGAAGAGCGCTTATAGCAGCATACAGATACATCTATAATGTGTCGTGTAAGATCCCATGTAACTCAATATCCTTTGCCAGTATCATATTACACCATGACACGTTCATATATATCACCATGTTGTAACATGACACCCCCGTGTTCTGGTTCTGCCACTCTAAAATCCCGCTGCGGGTTCGGAGCAACTCAGTGGAGACGAGCTAAAGCAATGAGTGCCGAGGTACCCCGGATGTTGGCGCTTCCGTGGGTCTGAATTATGCTCACAAGCGGAAGGAGTAGCTCTTTTATTGTATTATAGTATTGATGAACATGAGGCAAGAAGGCATTTTAACTTGAAAGTTCATCTGTACTGGTAGACGTGGTTGTAAAGCTCTAGTGTTCTATCTTTTTTTTCTTTATTGAAAAACACATAACATTTGCAAGGACAATGTGGCGCTGCACTCAAGTTTAA
The DNA here is from genome assembly GCA_019207045.1 of Branchiostoma floridae x Branchiostoma belcheri. NCBI lineage: Eukaryota > Metazoa > Chordata > Leptocardii > Amphioxiformes > Branchiostomatidae > Branchiostoma > Branchiostoma floridae x Branchiostoma belcheri. Next base: position 4,062,890 of record CM033039.1, on the reverse strand, counting down.
CAACTTATTTTAACAGCGTCACATAACAAAATACAAATGAACTTAGGTAACTTAGCTCAACATAACTGTGCGCCATTTCCCACCACCCCAAGTCATAAGGTAGTATCAATTAGCCTAATTGAGTACAGATGAAAAAGAGAATTAACAAAAGTAGAGTTGATACTTCTATATGAACTACTTGACTGATACAGTTACGTAGAGCTAGAAGCGCTTAGTATCCTCAATGTAAGTTTGCGTGAGTTGCATCGTTTTAAAGTTGTACACAGAAGGTAACAATGCGGAACCTCTGAGAATGAAATATAAGTTGGCATTGTCTGACATATTATTTAGGTTTACACGATGACCAAGTAAATCTGCAAGATTGCCGAAAGTGTTCTATCTGCATAACGTGACGTCACGGGTTGTTCAAGAAGAAAACTCATCATATATGTACATCCCATATATATACGGACTCACCAGGACAAGGGTTTTAAAAGAAACCAGCAAACGTCTTCTCCAATTAGCCAATCAACCAATCATGTTCCAGTTCGACACGCCGATCAATCAATATGTCACGAAGTAAGAACAGTTCTGATGAATCGCCGCCAGACTTTTAGCACGGAAGGAACTCGTTTACAGACATCACGTTGTGGCGACACCGCGATCATTTCATTAGCACGTCAAACATCCATCACTTTATGGCCTTTCACTGTGACTCCTTTCAATGTTGTATTTATAGCGTGTAGTGTGTACTAGATTACGTGTATCTGTATCTGTACCTATATAGCCGGTATAACCGCCCTTCGGAGTGACACACCAGCTTCTGTATCTGTACCTATATAGCCGGTATAACCGCCCTTCGGCGTAACACACCAGCTTCTGTATCTGTATCTATATAGCCGGTATAACCGCCCTTCGGCGTAACACACCAACTTTGCAGGCATGCATAACATGCCAAAAGAGTCAGCTGTCCCAAGGGCATGGTTTGCAACCTGCTAAATCCGCTGGCATGTTATGGGTATATTTGTCCAATTTCTACTATTTTTCCCGGCGACCTATGGAGCCTGGTATTGGCTAATAATTCCACACACTCAGACCTCAAACGGACTTGAATAAAAACGCACGCGTGAAACCAGCTTAAGATGTACAGCGCGTAGAATTAGAAACACGCGTACATTTCTTCAACCCTAAGGCCTACGTCACATTTCCTACCCGGGGCCCGGCCGGGCTGTTTGCGGAAACGAAAAATTAGATTTTATAGCAATGAATATGCACAAGGCATGCCGTTGAATTGTTTTTGGTCCATTTTGTGTTTTTGTTGTCTTTTGTATCATATTTATCGTTCCGGAAAGCTGCCCGGCCGGGCCCCTTTGTGGAAATGTGACCTTAGCCTAACTTGTAGCGACGAGAGTTTATTGCAGAAGGAATGTTAGCATGAATTTGCAATAAATATATTATCATAAAGATGATCCTTTTGACTATCTGGTGAAATAAAATTAAGATTGAAACTGGGGTTGGTACATTTCTTAAGCCTTGTTTCAGTGTATTTTAATGGAGAAGTCCAACTGTGTTTTCAGTCCTGAAAGCGTAAACGCACCTTAAGATGTACTGCGCGTAGGAATACGCGTATATTCCTTCAGCACTAACATGTAGCGACGAGAGTGTATTGCGGAAGGAATGTGAGCATGAATTTGCGATAAATATATTTTTACAAAGATGACCCTTTGCTTTGGACTTCCGTGAATAGTTGAATCATGTTGGTACGTCACTGAATAAAGAGACTCTTTTTACACAACCATTGCTTTATTCTTTGGACTGTTTGGTGGAAAAATAATTAAGATTGAAACTGGGGTTAGTACTTTTCTGAAGCCTTGTTTCAGTGTATTTTAACATGCTTTCCTATGGTGAGGTCCAACTGTGTTTTAGTCCTGAACGCGTGATCCCACTTAAGATGTACAGCGCGAAGGAATACGGGTACATTCCTTCAGCGCTAACATGTAGCGACCAGAGTTTATTGAAGAAGGAATGTGACCATGAATTTGCAATAAATGTATTATCATAAAGATGACCCTTTGGACTGTCTGGAGGAAAAAATTTAAGATTGAAACTGGGGTTAGTACTTTTCTGAAGCCTTGATTAAGTGTATTTTAACATGCTATCCTATGGAGAGATCCAACTGTGTTTCAGTCCTGAACGCGTGATCCCACTTAAGATGTACAGCGCGAAGAAATACGAGTACATATCTTCAACGCTAACATGTAGCGACGAGAGTTTATTGCTGGAGGAATGTTAGCATGAATTTGCAATTAATATATCAACATAAAAAAGACCCTTTTGACTATCTGGTGAAATAAAATTAAGATTGAAACTAGGGTTAGTACTTTTCTGAAGCCTTGTTTCAGTGTATTTCAACAGGCTTTTCTTTGGAGTGGCCCAACTGTGTTATCAGTCTGGAACACGTGAACCATCCTTAAGATGTACAGCGCCTAGAATTAGAAACACGAGTACATTCCTTCAGACCTAACATGTAGCGACGAGAGTTTATTGCAGAAGGAATGAGAACATGAATTTGCAATAGATATATCATAACTATATAGATGACCCTTGTTACTGTCTGGTGGAAAAAAATAAGATTGAAACTGGGGTTAGTACTTTCCTTAAGCCTTGTTTCAGTGTATTTTAACAGGCTTTCCTATGGAGAGGTCCAACTGTGTTTTCAGCCCTGAACCCATCTTAAGATGTATTACGCGTATAACCTTCAGCGCTAACATGTAGCGAGCATAGTTTATTGCAGTAGGAAAAGCCCCAGGGAGGTTCGGTTGTAAGAAGATAAAACCGCGGCTTCCTCAAAGAAGATTAGAACAGAATCCCCGGGCTTCCCGCCTTCTGGTTCACTGGCCGCTCGGGATAGCTTGGAGCGATGGCTGTGAGATACAATATCAAACGTTCACCAGAGACAGAGGCTGGGGTTTTCGCAGTCGACTCGGAGTACACTCAACATTTCACATATAGCTGCCGGTTTACAAGTCTTTCTACAGCAATAGTTTGGTGTCACTTTTACAATTATCCAAGTTTCATTTCTACAACTACAGTCCTGGGTACCTCGCAAGTGTCACTTCTACAAATACAATTATTAGGCTACAACACAATATATTTGCTCATTTTGGCACTTTATCGTTATGTTGACCATCCATGTTGACCATCCCTGTAGAAGAAATAAAATCTTGTTTTTCTGAAATCAGGCGAAAATTAATGCGTGCGCTGATGTCATCCATAAAATTTTCTTGCTGTGGCCTTAAGATACGATATCAGGCGTTCACCGGAGACAAATGTTGGGTTCGCACACGCGTTCTTGCTGTTAAACATGGTGAACATTCCGCGCTCAAGCACGGCTCATCGGAGTCTGTGAAAACAGAATTTCGAGTACTCAAGTACTCTGTTGTAGCTGCGGGTGCCGATGCGAAGGCATTTCCCACATCTTATCGCACTGCCCTTAACATATTAACCAAAGTTTACTTCTAATATGTTGATGCTGTGTGCACAGCTCTTCTGTGATATATTTCTTTCAAACCTGGTGGTTTTCCAACATCTCCCGATAGCTACATTTCCACCACAAGGTAGAAGAACTCATATCATCTCCCCGCCAAAGCATCACCGTCCCGGGGCGCCCATTTCTGTCCTCATAAGAGCAGCATCTTTTGTTGCCAAGAGAGCACCATCTGGTGTGCGAGCGTTATGTCTTCCCTAGCCGGCAACCGGATTTCACTAGTGGGGGTTTTAGTCCGGAACTCCAGATGCGATTCCTCAGCACATTAACGGCGCACTTAGGCCACCTCAATTCACTGCCTTTGATCTTGGACCCTTTACTTCTAACATGATACACAACTGTTAAAGATGAAAAAAGAGCAACTGAATCGTATACGCCAAGTATCAGGCAGAATCCACTACCGTTCGTCAGTGAAAAGCAGTGGATTCTACCTCAAACGTCTGACCGTTTCCAAAAGCATATCAATTTGCTATAGTAAATGCTATTTAAGTTACTTAAAGTTAAACCCTTCCCGCGCCAAGATGGCGCATAGGGCGGTGCCCATCTTTGTTTCATTAGCTCTGGGCCACACACAACGCAATCAACTGCTATTTGGCGTATCTTATTTCCTGTATGTTTAACCTTCATCTATAAACAGAATCTTACCATTGACTGTCGGAACTGTGTGTTATAAGGTAAAGACCTTCCCTAATGCTCTTTTCATGTATGTCACCCCAATTCATATCCTTGTTTGTCGAAATATTAATGTTATCAAGGGCATTGGGCCGAGTTGACCAGGGCGTTGGGCCGAGTTGACCATATTTGCAATGGGCCGAGTTGTCCTGATGCCGATATTATGACCTTATCGTAAGACGCATCATTTCTAGTGGCTGTTTAAACATTTAAGGACCAGTAATGTATCTAAAAGGTTCCGCATCAGCAAAGCAGGCACTTATGAAAATGATGGCAAAGTTAAGGGCCACATCATGCTGGTGTCATCGCACTGAGAGCGCTGACGCTGCAAATCGGGACGGTTTCACATTTCAATAATAGATACTGCGGCAATTTCGAGCCTAATCAAGTTTTCCAGCCCAGGGGAGTCGAACGTGATCTTGAGATGCAAGAGAAAAGACGTGGATGAACATTGCCAAAAGTGACAATATCGGAATACCTTAATTACAAGTTCATACCCGAAGGCAAATTGCAAACAGAGTAAAGCAGTGGCATACATAATTGTATACTTAGAAACGTGATTTTACTAACACGTGATCTTACGGATACGTGACGTCAGCAATTGGTCAAATGGGCCAAGACGACTTGATTCTATTTTTCATCCGAAAATCTACCCCGTAACATTTGACGTGTCGACGAGGACCTTCGAAAGTCGTCCGATCCATATAAATCGTGCCATCATCTAGAGAACAACTGAATAGGCTACCCAGGCGTTTGAAAACAAACAAACAACGGGAGTAGCAATGATGAAAATGCAATTTAAAGCTGGAAGAATTCGTCAACTGATCCTGCTGCGTTGAAGGCGGTAATTCAATTACAATACTTTGAAGCAAAAAAAGCCCCTTGAAAACCAGTAGACAACGAATCTCGACTTTTGCCAGTAAAATTGTAGATTTCAAATCCAACGCTATCAGTACGGGAGCACAAAAGCCTCATATTTTACGCATGAGACTCACGGTGTTATCGTTTCTACAGTGTCTTTTTACTATGTCCGTTGGTCGGGAATTATTGGCTCTCTATCTGAAATAGGTGCTGTTGCGATGTTCTTTGTTGATTTTTATAGCTTTCAAATCAAACCTTCGCCGTAATAGACTACACTGGTATCAATACGTAGGTTTATATGACATAAATATTCATATACAGAGACAAAGTATACACGCATTCATCGCTTGGTTATAAAGATTTTATTACAATTCCATCATACAATGTTGGTAAAATCAATGCGTAATGGAGAAAAGGGACATTACAACATGAGAATGGAGTTTCACTCGGTGATAACAGGATACGTGATGAGAACAGGTCGTAATAGTACACTGTGGAACGGGACATAAAATGGCGGTCTTGTGCTTTCACAGCTTTCTCAGAATGTCAGTCCATGGAAACAGAGAATCTGTTCTGTTTGAATCCGTTTGAAAGGTTGTGATTTAAGGGCCAGAAGTTGGGCCTTATAGTTACAAATAAATAAGTTACTATTAAAACAAAAAGTGTCCAGACCACTGCATTGGCGGAACACAGTGGACTAAAACAAAAACAAAACTTTCTGCGGAGCAATGGTAAAGTTACCATGCTGGATGTAAATGTTTTACACACAATCAAGAACCGTTTCTATATTCCATCGTTGTTTAGATGAAAAACGGATGTATAACACATTAGTATTAAACTTGTTATCTCTTTTATGATCACGTAACATGATAATAATCTGTAATGGAAACCGATACCGCCTAAACCAGAAATGTCTAAAACCTATATCATCGAATATGGTGATAACATCGTGTTTACATAAAAAGCAAAACCGTTCTCACTTCTTTCCCAAAAAGAACAGGTGACAAAAAGTTGTGTGAAGAGACGCCAGTCACTTGGGTATGACGTCATCGATGACGTAGCCGAGTTTGTAGACCTTACTGTATGTATGACTTGTGTCTAAACTGTGCCGTTGAGAATAGGGACAAACGTGTAAATGTTATCGATATTCCACATTATCTTCCCTTTTTTCTTTATCCTACAAATGGGTTTATAATGACGAGATGTTCCATTCGCTATCACACATGCAGCGTGGAAATAAAAACGAGACTGAGATAGAAAACATTGTCGGAAATATTTATCTTTGTTTAAGTACTGTACATTTTTTTTCGAATTCTAATACTTTATACCCTGATTTATACAAAATTCTCTTGCAAGAACCAAACTGTACTTTGTCTTTGTACAACTCAAAAGCGCTCCTTTTGATTGAGAGTTTCAGTACAATCTGTTCATTCTACGAAGTACGAGGTCAAAAATACAAAAATCTGTGAATTTCAGATTTACGTTGTTTTTTCAAATTCAATGATTCTGTGACAAAATCGTTCGTATTTGTAGCACAAAGTCGAAGTACAGTTCGGGATTAGAGTAACACGCCGACAGTGGTACAGTCTTTGATACAAAGAGGTGTTTGCAACAAGTGGATACTCCATGAAGAGCACCCGTCAAGACTCTCCCTCTTTTCCTCAATTCCCCACCCATGCGGTCCCAACCCCTTGCAAAGCCCCCCACCCCCTTCCCATCAGAGCCACGTACTAGACTCCCCCTCCCCCTCTCCATTCTCCGTGGACGGGTTAGATATCGTGCAGCCGCCGTCCTCTCTGCAGTGGTCAGGCGGCGCGAACGTGACACACTTGGGTATGTGGTTGGGTATATGGTCCAGCTCCCTCTCTGGAGGAATAATGACGCTTAGTTTATTCGTCTGTGTGCAGATATCGTTCATGGGAATCAGCTTGTCCAGGTTGTACGCGTGGTCGTTCTCGTAGGTTAAATCCTTGGTCAGCTTGCGGATTTTTCTCCTCCTCTTCCAGCCCCTGATGCAGAGCAGTAGCAAACAAAATATCATGAAAGTGCCGAGCATGGTCGCCACGTTGCTGCCTATGAGTGCTAACGTTGTTTTTAGATCCTCGTGAGGGTCCTTTAGACTATCCGGGCGGATCATGGTGGTAGGAGGAGCCGGAATGGTAGTCCTCACGCGCTCCTCCGAAGGTTGCATAGGTTTTCCGCGCGTCGTGCTGTCGCAGTCCGTCGTGGTCTCCTCCCTCCGCGTGGTGGTATCCGTGGTACTGATCAGCGGCGTCGTCACCTCTCGTTCTTTCTCGTTCACCTTCAGATGAATCGTCACATTCACGCTTCCCACAGGGTTGGACGCGTTGCAAGTGTACGAACCGCTATCAAACCTTCTGGCGACCGTTATATTCAAAACGTTGTCTTTCCCGACAAAGATGCGATCTCCAGGCCCTACCACGTCTTGTCTATACCGCGTGTTGTTGGACGTAATCCACGTGCCAGTAGGCGGAGGGAATCCGCTTGCGTTACACGGAAGCACTGCGTTTGTCCACTCGTCCACAGTGATGTTAAAGCTCAACGTATACATCGACGGTTTTACGCACATAAAATCATCGGGAGCAAGTTCCGCGAAATACTTATCCCTCATGTGATCAGGAGTGTTACACTTGACCCGGAAAGCCATGTTGTTGTAGAAGAAGTGGTACTCCGACTCTGACCACTCTTTCAGCCAGCGGAGGTTACAGTCGCACCTCCACCGGTTCTCCCATAGCTCTATTATCTGTAGCGACGTTAGCGCAGAGAACAGATTCACCGGTAACGTTTGTAACCTGTTATCCCGCATCTCTAGTATCTCCAACAGCCCCAAACCGCTGAAGGCACCTTCCTGGACCGTCTCAAGCTTCATGTGGTTCAGAATCAGGTGCTTCAGCTTGGTCAGGTTTAGGAACGTGTTGGTCTCGATCACGTGGATCGGGTTCCGCGAGAGATCCAGCTGTTCTAGATTCGTCAGATGCATCAGAGCTTTGATGGGGACCTCGTGGAGGTTACTCTCGGTCACCCAGAGCTTGGTGAGGTTACGGAAGGTGAGGAAGGCGGTCGGCGCGATGTTGGTGACCGGTCCGATGTACAACTCGCTCAGATGCGGCAGGGATCGGAAGTGGTTGACGGTGATATTCCGTATGGGGTTATCCTGTAAGTAGAGAATCTGGAGATTCGGCGTGAACGTAAAGGCGACCCCCTGGATGGCCGAGAGGTTGTTCTGCTGCAGCTGTAACTCCATCAAGCTGGTTAGTCCGCGCAGACTAGTCTCAGCCGCGTAGTGAATCCGGTTCCCGTCCAACCTCAACCAGCGGAGGTCGTTCAACTCCGCGAAACACTCCGCAGGTAGCTCCGTGATCTTATTGGTCTGTAGGTACAAAGAACGCAGGGTACGCAGCCTCTGTATGGCTTGGCATGGCACGCTCTCCAATTGGTTAGAATCCAAACCGAGAATTTTCAAATTCTCCAGCCCCGCGAAAGCCGAAGGTGAGATGTACACAATCTTATTGCTGTTTAAGTACAGATTCTGCAGCTCACGCAAATCCGAGAAACTGTTGGCAGGTACCGCCAGAATCAGGTTGCTGTGAAGATTCAATTCCACCAGACTGGTTAAACCACGCAACGACTGCCACGGTACATTTTCGAGCTTGTTATAATAAAGATGCAAGATCTGCAGACTGTTCATCCCGTCGAAAGCGTCGGGAGTGATGTAACCGATCTCATTGTTGGATAGAAGGAGCTGTTCGAGCTTGTCGTTGTTCCTAAAACTGGCGTCCTGGACCATCTGGATCTTGTTGTCATAGAGATAGAGTCTCTGCAGGTTGCTCAACCCTTTCAGTGCCTTCCTGGGAGCGGCGTCCAGCTGGTTCCCAGGAAGCAGCAAAAACTTGAGGTTGGTCAGCCCGTTGAAAGCCCCAGGTTTGATATCGCTGATGGCGTTGTACGAAAGATCCAGCGCTTCTAACCTAGTGACTGTCACGAACTGGTCGTTCGCCAGTTCCGTCAGCTTGTTCCTCTGGAGGTAAAGCCTCTCGCTTTCCGTGGGGAGAGGTTCGGGGATCTCCTGTAGATTCTTGTTGCCGCAGTCTACCTCGTTTATAGTGGAGCACGTGCAGGGGGAGGGGCAACTGGAGTTGGCAAAATTCCACACGGCAAAGTGAAGCAGCAAGAGGGAGACCAGGATCACCTTACAGATTCCCATGTTTGTTGGCTGGTTGGTTGCTGTGGGAGTAGTAGTAGTAATCTCAGTATCGACGCCTCTGTCTATTCCTTTTCATGCGACCTGTGTGCATAAAGAGAGAGAGAGAAAAAGCGATCAGTTAGAATGCAATAACGTCGGTGGCATTCGCGAAAGTTCAGGGAATATTGTCTCATAAAAGCGGACAAATCAAGCCTTATTGCAAAAGCAGTTCGTCAGCGTCCATCAGTATGCTTTGTACGCCGTACACACTCGGTATTGATGAGAACTACAATAGAATATGACACCACAAGAACGATATTTTGATTGCATGCAACGCTTAATGCTGGCAGAATGTATTTGCCTTCGTGTGCGTTTCATCAGCCTATATCAAGATAAGAGGTTTCTGCAATAACTGCAGTTCGTTCAGCACCAAGGACGGTCTATGGGGGAATTGCTGCCACACGAAGTGCGTGCATTATCGACCAGCAAGTGTGTTGGCGTGCAATCATCATACCAAAAAGGAAATCTTTGCAAAAACTTGTCGAGATCGAATGATCCAACGGAAATAATATGATCATAATGACAATGAAAGACACTTTAAATTTCTAGTTGTGAATTGTTGGTAAGAATGAACTGAAATCGGATACAGTAGAGGTCTTTTTAACACCAAGGAATAGTTTTGACTAAATCACTACACGTACCACATGGAATGCACCAATGATTGTCAGAAAGTACTTTAGATAATGACCTTATCAAAATATCACCAAAGCTGGTGGTGAAAAAGGAACAATCTCAAGGATCCATTAAAAGATAGTACGTTAATATCATAATGTTTAAGATAGACACTTCCGTTCGAGATATACATCTTAATCTTTAATGAAAATGCATTGTGCGAATCTCTAGGCATTAGAAACCGGTGCCAACAGCATTTCGTAAGGCAGGGTGTGGTTAAATCACTACCACACGAAGTGCAGTCATTATCGAGCGAAAAAGAAAACGTTCGCCACTAATGTTAGCTCTTAAAGGGAGACAGCTGCAGCTACATTAGCGCTAAGTGTTTCTTCAAGCGATTGCCAGCTACCCGCATACCAAAACTTCACAAATTCAAGGCATCTTCTATAAAGTTTATGAAGGTTAAACATCCAGGTAAGCAATATTCAAATACAAGTCAATCTCTACAACTGGATAAAAAAACGGAGATTTATTTCCGGACGTTTCGAGTGACATCCATCACTCTTCTTCAGCGTCACTAGAATGAAAGATCTTCTAAAACATCTTCTATAACATTCCGCAAGTTTCGACTTAGTATGTAGATGTTTATCCTACAATAGGGACCTTTCTACTGGTAATTGCGATGAGCAGGTATAGGTATAAGCCTTACACATGCATGGCAGTGAGATTTCTGTTGCTATTAGAACATACTCGTGCGTCTCTTCCTGTACCGCCCCACTTCTCGGGTCAATAAAACACGTTTGAGTTAAGTATCTGATGTTACCCCTAATCTCCATGGCAAGTTTCATTTGCAGGGCTCGAAAGGCAAATCCAGCACAGTACAGGTAAAACTATGGTTGTGTAAGTATTTCTGATATCTACATCTACTTACTTACATATCTTACATGCCAGTAGCAGCCCCAAAAGAAGCACGGTGTTCAAGCACCATTTAATTTAATGTTTTGCAAAAGAAAATAGAAGACTGTCAGAAAATACGTTGTTTTCTTGTGGCCTAAAAGGCAATGAAAATGAGTGGCGTGGGTAAATGCAGGGGCAGCTGATTTTGAATATTACACACACAGGTGCAGCTGTGCATGAAAAGAATTACGAGGCCAATATGTATGTGATGCATACATGCATATCAATTGTTTCTTCATTTTGTTGGACATACTTAAAGCCAACGATAGTAAATGACTTGTACAGATGAATATGTCAGGGGCGGGTGGATTTGAATATTACCTAGTAAAGTTTAGGTATGCAGAAAAAGTATAAAAGGTATTTCTAGCCCCGATTCGCATTACACCAAAAGTGTCCATTTTTGGATGGACTAAATGGCGAAATAATGAGAGCCACAGGTGAAGTTTGTCTGGCGCAACTGACTTTGAATGTCACCTGCATAGAAAAGGGGTACCTCAACCCCTGAATCGTGAAGACCCAATCTATCACTAAGTGAAGCCCCCGTGGGCATACATCTCTATTTGTGCTGCCCAGACATGCGTGGCGCTCTGTAGACTTAGACTCAATTTTCCCAGGGAGAAGAAAGCGTTTCTCCATCGATCCAGACCTGAAGATTACACAGTGTGCAAGGTGAATGGGTTTCTGGGGAATGTCAGGAATTCACTCGGGCTGCCCGTAACCCCATTAAAACTCTTCCCCGTCTGATAGAAAGCTCTACTTCGTGTACATAAATAGTTATATATATATATATAAAATCTTTTAAAAATCCCTCAGTAGTCGGTGAAGGTCCCCTTTGGTAACTGCTCGATGCAGATCAAATACTAGTACATCAGCAACATATCCTTATGATAAGATCGTAGTATAACACAGCGGGCTTTGAAGTATTGAATCCTTTAAAAGGTCGGAATTTTCCACACCAGTTGACATATCAAAAAGAAGTTTGTAAAGATGGAGGTCCCCTGCAACCCAATCAAGCTCCTTTCACCCAGAAATCATGGTAGTAACGGCGTGGCGGGCTAGATTCGGACAGCACCATTTGGTAGACAGTTGGTGAAAGATGTGATGGTTATCAACACACGAAGTTAGTGTCAACTCCGTGCGGTAAAGTTAAGGTCACGTTGCCAAACTGTGCAGTGTGCTGGGCCGGGAAGTTAGGCCGCCTTTCCACTAGACGGTGATCGCGCTGCGCTTTCACTGCGACCTAGATAGGATATGTGTAACATTCGCTTTTACACTGGGTAAATCATACAAAACGTAAAAGTGTGACCGAGAAGAAAATAAAACACACAAAGTGTAAAAAGATTCGTTTCTTTTCTATAGAAATCGTTGAGCGATATGTCAAATTTTAGGTTGCAGAGAGCGGTATTAGGTCCATTTTTTTCTGGACCGGTCCAATTAGAAAAAAAAGTTTTTGTACCGGCACACCGTACCGGTAATCTCCAAGCAGATCCTACGGTAGCATAAGATAGTATCAAAAGCTGGCAGAGGAGTGAAGCCGGCTTAAGAGTGAGTTTTGCTACATGGCAAATGGACACCTCTTGACTGACTACACTCCTTAGTCAGTTTGGTGCCATTGTAGAATCTGCTTCGAGATTACGTACCGGTACCCACCCCTAACTATTGAGCTTTGGAAGGGGTTTAATAGGAGTGGCCTGCGGTGGCCAATCTAACGCTCCTGTGCACCTACAAAGGAACCTAACAACATCTCCTGTCCAAATAAAAGTGGGAAACATTTGGATTCATTACGTATAGCTCGCCCATGACCTCAATGAAAAGCGGTCTGCTGGCCAATTTGAGCTTCTCATGAATAAATAAAGTTTCAAACAAACAGTCTCTAATTGGCGATAAGGGAAGTTATCAGATCCTCTAAAACAAACATTAGTTCTCTTACTAAAAAAAAGGCATGCTGTGTTTTTCCTGCATTTCCCCTGTGCTTCGACTATTGAACTGAGCTTTGGAAGGGGTTTAATAGGAGAGGCCTGCCTGGGCGGCACCAGTGGCCAATCTAACGCTCCTGTGCACCTACAAAGGAACCTAACAACATCTCCTGCGGGAGGCGCCGCTGTCCGATCGATCAGAGTCCAAATAAAAGTGGGAAACATTTGGATTCATTTAAATTCTGACAGGTGATATTTAACATTCCGTGGCGAATCATATTTCTTCATCGCTTTTTTTTATTTTGTCAAGTGCAAGTGGATATTTGTGTGTGCTCTTAGCAAAAATTCTGTCTCTTATCCAAAACAGCGTTGCATTGCAAGCAAACATTTCTGTTGAAATTTGACTCAGTTTTATGTTTAATTTCTACTGGATATATGGAGGATAAAACTTTTGTCATTCCACAAAATGATAGTTACACAAAATTGTTTTCGTACAATCAAATGACGGATACTGCACCATTGACTATTTTCAAAATTCATGTCTTTTATAGTAAAAGATATTGAGCCCATTGTATGGAACTATGGGCTGCCTCATCTAGATCGCTCTAATGATAGTCCAGTCATGCCAGCCCCCATTATGTGTATTATCACTGATACAATAGCATATTGTTTATCACTGTGGTAATAGCTTTTATCATGGGATCCCTGCACCCCAATTGCAAGCCCATTGTATTGTTAACAAACCATACTTTTTATGCTTGGATAGATTCCTAAATGAAAGAGAAATGAAAATGCATTCTCTGTATGTTCTTTTTTATTGAAGTGAAGTAGAAGATGAATTGTCAAGTACTCTTCCGAGTGCACCACAGATAGGGTCCTACAAAACCAAAGTCTGACATCTATGTGATGCTATGTATTACCTCTGGGGAATCAGACATGGTTCTATGACGAATTTCTATTGCAGAAGTCTTTGTGAAAACTATGTAAAATGGGTTTCTCACCATATCTTTGATAAGATACAGTTAAAGTTATAGGCCTGCCAAAAATGCCATAAATTGTAGGCTTTTAAGCATTCCTGTTGACAAGGGTCAGATAGCTAGTAGCCTCTATAATCAGACAGACATGAATGCAGAGGTCATAGTTTTTCTTACTGCTTCCTTCTGAGCTTTTTAAAAAGGAAATCCTTCCAGCAAACATGCATGCATTGCAGTGTGAATAATTCTAACAACTTGTGTTACGGTCTTTGAGACTCTGTCAGCCAGTGCAAAAACACGTTTAAGGTTTGTCCTGAAAAGCTAAGCAAAATAAACGAGCAGAATTTCCTTATTAAGGATAATGAGTTTAAGAAGTCTTATTGTTTTTGAGTGAAAGTTGATCATTTTACATGGTACTTGCATTTCTGTACACAAAGTCATCACTATTATTACTAACATGCTTTCAGGTCATTTCAAGTTAAGAAAAATCCAAGACTTGTTAGTGAGTGCTTCACTTTGTGCACACTAATAGCTATATATTGTAACACAATCTTATAAAATCTGCCAGTACTAACACTGTGCGCACTGCTATAGTAATCCCTGTTACAGAGGCTCAGCAGTAAGGAAAGAAGGTGATTATATTACACAGCTAGCAAAAAGTTAAGCAAAATAAATGAAGACCACATCCTTCTTTCAAAGGTTCAGAAACTTTCCATACCACTTGACAAATTCAACAGACATTTATAAAGATAGAGGTCCCCCCTAATGCCCAGCATCTCGGATCAGCTTACAGGTACAAAGTACCTTCCAGTGATCATATTACAAAAGCTAAGCAACATAAATGACAAGCACTTCCTTCTTTAATGGCTTGGAATTTTTCACACTAGTTGATGAAACCTACAGGAGTTGGATATGGCACAGGTTACCACTACTACCCAGAATTAGGAATCAACTTACAAGTACAACAAACCTTTACAGTGATCACTTTTCAAAAGCTAAGCAAAATAAATGAGAATCACTTCCTTCTTTAGCGCCTTAGAATTTTTCACACTGGTTGATGAAACCTACAGGAGTTGGTTACAGCACAGGTACTTGCTACTGCCCAGGATTGGGAATCAACTTACAAGTACAACACTCCTTCTGGTAATCACTTTACAAAAGCTAAGCAAAATAAATGAAAAGCACTTCCTTATTTAGAATTTATCACTCCAGTTGACGAAATCTACAGGAGATGGTTACAGCACAGGTCCCCTGCTCTTGCTCAGCATTGGGAATGGTTACAGCACAGAAGGAGTCAGAAAATTTTGTAAAGAAATAATAGCCCCCCAACCCCCCCCCCCCCCGCCATTCCCAAACAATAAGTATCAAGCTTACAAGTTCAATCATACAGCATATTACACAGCTGGTCTCACAGTAGAAAAAGCTTACCATAATGCATGAGAAACACTTCCTTATTCTACAGGGTAGAATTTCCCTTAACAGTTGACAAATCCCAGTGAAGTTTGTATAGACACAGGTCCTCCCTACTACCCAGACTTAAGTAATATCAAGCTTACAAGTTCAATCATACAGCATATTACACAGCTGGTCTCAAGGTAGAAAAAGCAGCTGAAAAGCCTAAAGCAAAATAAATGAGAAACTCTTGAATTTTTTCCCTTCAAGTTGACAAACCCCAAATAGCTTGTACCTACACAGGTCCCCCCTCCTGCTAGACATAAGTATCAGTTTAGTACAGGACAATCACACTGCATATTACACAGCTGGTCTCAAAGTAAAAATAGCTACGGAGGGTGGAATTTTCCTTACAAGTTGACAATTCCCAGTGAGGTTTGTAGAGACACAGGTCCCCCCTCCCGCCCAAACATAATGCCTTCATCCATCATTGCCAGCTCTGTACCAGCTGCTGTTATGGGGTCAGCGTAGCGGGGACTAGGAGGACATTCTTCAGACCATATCCTTACAGCAATTTTGCATGGATTGATTTTGCCCGGGTGAAGGTTAGTGATTTTTAAAAGCAGTTTTGGCACAGGGATTTTTATCATGGTTTGAGTGATGAAATCAAATTTAGGCTTCAGTAAAGATGAAAACTACTGTATATAGTACAGGATTATTTTTTTATCAGTTATCTGACTTAATGCACTGTCTTGTGGAAGGAGGAAAACGTACTATTCAAGATTGCATCAAATAGTTGCAGAAAAAAAACAATTAAGTAAAATACTCTGAATATTGAAACTCCAATGAATAGAATTTTCCTTGAAAATATTGTCTTGCAAATTTCAACAGTCTTATTCCAAAAAAGACATACCTTTAAAGTTAGATCCTTGTTGACACTTAGTTCTTCAACTAGACTGCTTGAAAATTTTACGATATTTAAGTCAAATGATGACCTATGACGAATATGACTGCACCGTAATCAAAAGTAATGTTTGACTATGTTGAGTCCTTATTCACAAAGTTACTTCATGCAAACATTCAACAATTGGAAAGTAACCCTCTCATGCCCTAAAAAGGCTGATGACCCTACTGCAACTTCATACTTCAAGCACCAGTATTAATGGCACCTAGAAATAAGATCTATGCGGCATGTCATATTTTACATTCTGAGCACCGATCGGCAGTCAGTGTCAACCGTAATGCTAAACATGTAGTGTGTGACTATGTTGAGTCCTTACTCACAAAGTTACTTCATACAAACATTCAACAATTGGAAAGTAACCCTCTCATGCCCTAAAAAGCCTGATGACCCTACTGCAACTTCATACTTAAACCGCCAGTATTAATGGCACCTAGAAATAAGATCTATGCGGTGTGTCATATTTTACATTCTGCACACCGAGCGGCAGTGTCAACCGTAACTCTAAACATGACGTTGACTGATAAGCGGGTTGTTTTAAGTCAAATAGACTAAAAGGCTGTCTTTAATTTTTAGATACTTGTCAGTGGTTGCTTCTGCAGCTAGATTGCTTGCAAATTTTACGATATCTAAATCAGATGAGGACCTACGACGAATATGACTGCACCATAATCAAAAGCAGTGTGTGATTATGTTTAAGTTGCAGAGTACTTTCCCACAAAGTTACTACTGGATATTAAAAAATTCAACAATTGGAAAGTGAGCCTCTCAAAAAGGCTACTGCAACTTCATACTTCAAGCACCAGTATTAATGGCATCTAGAAATAAGATCTATGCGGCATTTCATATTTTACATTCTGCACACTGAGCGACAGTGTCAACTGTTACTCTAAACATGTAGTGTGTGACTATGTTCAGTCCTTACTTACAAAGTTACTTCATGCAAACATTCAACAATTGGAAAGTAACCCTCTCATGCCCTAAAAAGGCTGATGACCCTACTGCAACTTCATACTTCAACCGCCAGTATTAATGACACCTAGAAATAAGATCTATGCGGTGTGTCATATTTTACATTCTGCACACCGAGCGGCAGTGTCAACCGTGACTCTAAACATGACGTTGACTGATAAGCGGGTTGTTTTAAGTCAAATAGACTAAAAGGCTGTCAGACACAGGTCGTCAGGAGTCACAGGCTTCTGATGGCGACGCCCGACGACGGATGCTCACCAGGAAAACTTGGCACGGAATTAATGTGAACGGGAACACGGGTGACAGAGATGGAATGAGTAAGTATGGTTGATGTCTGGGAGCATTTTTGCTTGTAGAAGAAATTTCATCTAAATATCATTACAAGAAATATTAAAATTCAAAACCTGGCACGGAATACATGTGAACAGAAACTCATTGTCATGATATCTCATTGTCATTGTAAGGAAAATATTTGCCCATCTTCTGTTCAATTGAAGTCCAAAACCGGATATAAAATTTATTTTAACTGGAACAAAACTTAAGAGAGTCGGTGACTTCTAATGGCAATGGATGCTGACTAGGGCTGGGTACCGGTACAGAAAATTCAGGTCCAGGTCCGGTTCAGGTCCAAAGGATCAGGTCCAGGTCCGGACCTGAACCTGGACCTGATTCAGTATGACTCATACCAATGGTCCATTTCACTGCCAAGAAATCTGTTTGGTGGTGTATTAGACTTACACTGGCGTTTTTAAATTCTACAACTCTAACTGTACTTGTACGATTGGCTGTAAAATTTGGTAGAAATTACGATAAACTCTACTCTACTTCACGCTTGTTATTTTCTTCCACCTGCAAGCGTCAAAACGTGTGAATGCCTTATGAAATAATCTCTTAATTTTCTAATCGGTCCAACATCCGGTCCACCCATTTTTTTCAGGTCCGTTTTTTCTGGACCGGTCCGATAAGAAAAAACGGTTTTGTACCGGTACGCTGTACCGATACCCAGCCCTAATGCTGACTGATACTCAGCAGTAAAACCTGACACGGAATTAATCTGAAAGGGAACACAGGTGACAGAGATGGAATGAGTAAGTGTGGGTAATGTCTGCTGGAATTTTGGCACAGAAAAAATACTCGTACAACTTACTACAAGATATAAATATCATTGCAAGAAAAATGGTTTCCTTTCTTCTAGATCCGTTTAATTAGAATTCAAAACCTGGCACAGAAGTAATGTAAACAGCAATGTGGATGGCAGAGATGGAATGGGTAAGTATGGGTGATGTCTGGTGGAATTTTAGCAGTTTGGGAGCATTTGTTTTTATAGGAAAAACTGCTCGTACAAGAATTTTTATCTCATTATCATTGCAACAAAAAATTCTAGATCTTCTTTTCAATTGAAATTTGAAAATCTGGCATGAAATTAAATGAATGCGAACAAGGGTAAGAGGGATTGAATGGGTAAGTGTGGGTTGCTGGAATTTTGTACAGAAAAACAGCTCAAAGAGAATTTTCCACAAATTATCATTGGCAGAAAAGCTGTTGCCTTAGTTCTGTGCAATTGAAATTTAAAACCTACCACAGAATTAAAGTGAACAGGAACAAGGGTGACAGATGTGGAATGAGTAAGTATAGCTGATGTCTGCTGGAATTTTGACACAGAATGAAACCCTGATAAGGGAAATTTTATCTCAACATCATTGCTTGTCTTTCTACTTCTAATAAAAAACCTGGCACGGAGCTGATGCTAAAACACTTAAACTGCCAGAGTTTCAGCCCTACAAAATGCTATCAGTGCCAGGTTGGCCACTGACCTGCCAAAAGAAACCCCCAAACAAGGCTGAAGTCCCTAACTTCCGGGGTTCATGCGCTACACACGTGCAAAGTTGCTACTTCCGGGGTATACACTATCCCGGATATATCCGGGCACGACACACAGGACATGTATATGTGTGCCGGATATATCCGGGTTTGCCAGTTTAAGGGTTAAGGGGAACCGGGTTTACAACTTATATGGAACAGTAACTGACATTTGTGGATGCATGTAATGTACCATACAGAAAAGTGAGTCTGCACATTTGACCTCAAGAATTGCAAATATCCCCTCATTTCCCACAGCAACCCAAAAAGCAGGTTCCAAACGCACCCAACTTGACCTCCATAAACCAGCTGTACAAGAGCTATAACAGGTTGATGAGGAAGTAATACTACTGAGCTAGTTAACTGGGTCCCCAAACTGTTTAGCCACAATTCAGGAGGATTACTCTGACAGGAAATAAGTCAGATTCTGACATATTGGAGGGTGCAGAGGTGAGGAATATGATGACCTTCAATGACCTTGAAAATGTCAAGACACACAACCTGAAGGAGGGTCGGCCACAGGGGCTTAGCTCACTTCTTCAGCTAACCCGATATGGGTGGGGACTTCCTCTTGTGGCAAATCAAGGTGGTGCAATCGAAATTTAGTTACCTATTTTAGGCCACACCAATTTAATTTCTTGGTTCACGGATTCGCTCGCTCCGATTTTTTGGGAAAAAAATAAAAATTACCAATCAGCAAATTTTCACCATTAATGAAACCATTCACCAACTTCCTGGTGTAGCAAATTGGCCTTTATATCATAAGCTCTTAAAATCAACAAACAGGTGCTGTTATTGTACAGTAATAGTGGTTTTGTACTTTTTTCAAGCAGAAAACTTTTTATTCTTTATATTTTTGATTAGCCCTTACCTTTACTCCAACCATTTTACAATTTTTATTTTTATTTTTATTTCGCCCTTTCGCTCCATATTCTTTATGAAAAAAATCCGTGAACCAAGAAATTAAATTGGTGTGGCCTAAGTCACCAAAAGCTCATTTTTTTGCATAAGACATGTAACGGTATTTGACCTATATCTGCTGTCAATTGATACATAAATACCAATTTTGAAAACAGCGTATTTAGGGATACCGAATTGACAGTCAGTGGTTTCAAACTACAGTACAGTAACTGTAATTGGAAAAAATTGCAATATTCTTTTTTTTAAATTGTTGTTTGAAACGAATGTCTGTTGACTTGATATCCCTAAATGCCTTGTTTTTAAAATCAACAGATAAAGGTTACCCCACGGATAAAGGTTCATCAAGATAGAGATGGGAGGTAGCAGCTCCAGATGCAGGGCTACTTTGAACCACTGGACTACGCAATACCATTATTATGTCATCGCTTCATTCACACGGAATCGGAGAAAACAATATCTAATCTTCAACATGGACACACAGACACTGATGGCATCTTATATAATGGTAGAACTTGACATTCCAAAATTGATGTCACCGATCGTAAGCGAAAGGTTGAACACCAGGGAGAGATGGAAATATCAGAGAATGTCAGCGGGATCCATTCTACTGATCTTTTGGTTTGATGAGAAACTGCGCGTTGGCCTTTGCAAAATTAGGATTGACAGGCTTGAGATAGGATAACAATATAGATTGATTGCACGGTTTGTCAAAAGGCCTAGGAACAAAAAAATTGTGTTTAATGTTTCCCTACCTCCTCTTAGCTAGAAAAATCTGCCGACCAAAGACTTTTTTTAGGTGGGCAGTGGAGTCACATAGTTTTCAGTTGGTATTTTTTATATCAAGCCTGCTTCTTATTCAAGTAAGAAAAAAACTGCCTGTCCTGTCTAATGTAGGATAAATGCATCCACAGATTTGTAACATTTATGCACAAAGTTAAACTTTGACATTAAAATTATAAGTGCCCTGCATGCATTTCCATTATTAAGTTTGTCAAACTGTACTTGTATCAGTAGAGTTTGCGCCGATGTCTAAAAATAAATTTAAAAAAATCAATTCCTACTTAGTGACCTTAATTTTTTCAAAACTGAAACAGGAAACACAACATTTTTTTCCTAAGCCTAAGGTGGATGGGTGCTACAGGTGTAGCGAAAGGTTGGCGTTGTCGTGACATTAAGGGTGGTGTAAACAATAAAAGAGCAATTTATATGGAAATGAATAGTGTGACATTGTAACCTGGGGTATGTTTACCTTAATTGCTACAGTTGCTTATAGTTTTGTATCAAAAATATGTTTGGTAATGTTTGGAATATTATACCATCAATTGTTGCTAAGTGTATTGCATTGTAGCAATTCAAAATATTCTTAAATCAAAAAGTTCAAATGATGAGCAAATTCAACTCCAAAGCCCTAAGATAATAATAATTAATGATAATGAATTATGGTTTATTTGACTGTTTGTATCAAGCATCTTTTGGGCTTGTTGTGGCATTATGGATAGTGTAAACTTACTGTACAGTAAAAGGACAATTCATATGGAAATAAATAGTAGATCACCATGCTGGTGATACTTACATGTACATATTGGTGCGTTTTAAATACAATTTGCTTACAAGCTTAAAACATGAATTAATATTGGAACATTCTTTTTGTATGCTACTCAACTGAAAATGATAGATGTAGTTGGATAGCAGTATATGCAAACGTAATAGAGTTGAATTGTTGGAACAATATTTGTGAGCTTGTATACTATGCTAAAGGTTGCAGTTGTAAATATGTATTGTATAAAAGGACACACGAGTAAGCTATCAGTTGGAATAGTCCATGACTCCCAAGGGGTCCAAAGTAACGCCACTTTCTGTCTGTTCAAAGAGCTATTAACAACTCAAAAATCAACACCGTAGCATGGCCAGAACTTAAGATATCAAAGCAGGAATTTCAACTGCAGTACCGTAAGAAGCTGCTCCACAATTCAACTATTTCAAGGTCTCATCAAGACTTAGTTCACACCAAATATCAATAACTATTGCAATATAGTTCATGCAAGCCTTCAAGAGTATATGCTGTCCCCCCACACGTGTACACACACACACACACACACACACACACACACACACACACACACAAATACACACACACACGTGTGACCTTCTGCAAAGGCAAAGGAAATTGGATGTCGGAAAGAATGGACACAGAAGTAAGCTATAACTAGGAACATCCCTAATGACAGCAAGCATTTACTGCTATAATGGTTGAACAGATAAATAAAGGCTTTGACTATCTGAAAGAAGAAACATTGATGATGTTTCTTTCTTCCATACTTCAATTTTCGTGAGAACGTGCAACCTTCTGCAAAGGTAATTGAAAGCAAGTTGAAGGACTCTAGGAGTAAGCTTTTACTCTAGTAGGAACATCCCAAATTGCTGCAAGCCCTTATTGCTATAATGGCTGAACAGCTCATCAAGAAATAAATAAAATCTCTCGCTATCTGAATGAAGAAACATTTTAGTTTCTTTCTTCCATACTTCATTTTTTTTAGAACATGTGACCTTCTGCAAAGGCAAATCAAGTTGAAAGTTATAATGATTGGACTCTGAGGAGTATCAAACTAAGCTTTTACTAGGAACATCCCAAATTAATGCAAGTCTTTACTAGTACTATATATTGGCTGAGCAATTTATCGAGGAATGAAGAGAGACTTTGACCAAACTGTCTTAACTATCTGCAAGAAGAAGCATTGCAGTTCCATTCTTTCATACTTCATATTTTTTTGAGAATGTTGTGACCTTCTGCAAAGACAAATCAAGTTGAAAGTTGCAATGATTGGACTAAGAAGTATCAAATACTAAGCTTTTACTAGGTACATCCCAAATTAATGCAAACCTTTACTACTATATAATAGCTGAGCAATTTATCAAGGAATGAAGAGAGACTTTGACCAAACTGTCTTAACTATCTGCAGGAAGAAACATTGCAATTCTATTCTTTCATTCTTCTTATTTTCTTGAGAATGCTGTGACCTTCTGCAAAGGCAAAGCAAGTTGAAAGTTGCAATGATTGGACTCAGGAGTATTATACTAAGCTTTTAATAGGAACATCCCAACTACAGCAAACCTTTACTGCTATATAATGGCTGAGAATTGTATCAAGGAATGGAAAGAGGCTTTGATTGAACTGTCTTTTTAGAAGAAACAATGATTGTATTCTTTCATACTTCATATTTTTTTGAGAACACGCAACCTTCTGCAAGGGCAAATCAAGTTGAAGGTCCAGGTAATATTGGCCTCGGGAGTATATTACTAAGCTTTTACTAGGAATATGATTCTAAATTGCAGCAAATGTTAGCATTAACCAATACCCAAAGGCTTTCGCATTGCAATTTCTCCAAATATGCTCTCCCGAGAAAGTTGCAATCTTCTGTTAATGGAGGGCAAAGGCTGTGGACGAGATAACGCAAAAGCTGCAGACGAATGTTACACTTAGCTTGAAAGGCATGAAAAATGTCAGAGTTTCTGCAAGATGTCATTTGTACATCACTGGCTAACAGAAGAGCACAAAAAGAATGTGTATACCTGTGTGAGGATTGGAAAAGGAGGCAGCCAGATGTCATTTGTACATTAAAGGCTGACAGAAGAATGTGTACATGTATACTTGTGTGAATAGTGAAAAGAAGAAGCAATAAGCTGACATGACAGGATTTGAAGGCGAGTTTTTGCAAGTGCGAGGAACCACATGTGTGAAAAGGAATACTATAATTCTAAATTGCTGCAAATGTCATCTGTACATTAAGGGCTGACAGAAGGATGTGTATACTTGTGTGACGAGTGAAAAGAAGAAGCAATAAGCTAACATGACGGGATTTGAAGACGATTTTTGCAAGTGCGAGGAACCACATGTGTGAAAAGCTTGTACAAGGAATACTATTGCTGCAAATGTCATCTGTACAATAAAGGCTAACAGAAGAATGTGTATACTTGTGTGAAGAGTGAAAAGAAGAAGCAATAAGCTAACATGGCAGGATTTGAAGATGATTTTTTGCAAGTGGGAGGAACCACATGTGTGAAAAGCTTGTACAAGGAATACTATTGCTGCAAATGTCATCTGTACATTAAAGGCTATCAGAAGGATGTGTATACTTGTGTAAAGTAAGAAAAGAAGAAGCAATAAGCTGACATGATGGGATTTGAAGACGAAGTGCATGGAACCACATGTGTGAACGGCTTTTATACAAGAAAAGCTATTGCTGAAAATGTCATCTATACATTAAAGGCTGACAGAAGGATGTGCATACTTGTGTGAAGAGTGAAAAGAAGAAGCAATACGCTGACATGACGGGATTTGAAGACGATTTTTTGCAAGTGCGAGGAACCACATGTGTGAACATCTTTTACAAGGAATACTATAATTCTAAATTGCTGCAAATGTCATCTTTACATTAAAGGCTAACAGAAGAGCCAAAAAAAGATGTGTATACTTGACGAGTGAAGAAAGGAGGCAATAGATAGACACATTACAGGATAGGTTTGCTAGTTTCATCATTGTGGTACATCCTATAGGATATTGGTGGAGGAGTTCTCTGTGAGCAGGCAAGATATGTCATTTGTACATTAAAGGCTAACAGAAGAGCCTATAGGATGTAAGGAGTGAAGAGAGGAGGTAATAAGCTATTATAAGACACATTACAGGATAGGTTTGAGAGTTTCATCATTGTTGTACATCCTAGGATATTGGTGGAGGAGGTCTCTTTGAGCAGGCAAGATGTCATTTGTACATTAAAGGCTAACAGAAGAGCCAAAAAGGATGTAAAGAGTGAGAAGAGAATAAGCTACATGTATAGAAACATTATAGGATAGGTTTGAGAGTTTCATCATTGTGGTACATCCTAGGGTATTGGTCGAAGTTTTCTTATAGCAGACAGGGCATCAAAGCGTTCAGGCAGATACATTCGTACATGTAAAAAGGGGAGGCTTTAGATGTGAAAAGTAACGAGAGGAGTTAATAAGCTGGAGACACATAGCAGGATACTTTTGCAAGTTTCATCACTATAGAAGATCCTAGAATATGGGTTGCGGAGTTTTCTTTGAGCAGAGAGACTGACAAAACGTTGACAGAAACATGGAAAAAAGGGAGGCTTTACAGGCGATGTACAAAATATACAACGCCAGATGATGCTCTGGGAAAGTCAAGCTGAAGGTCGTTGATGAAATATGAGAGGATTTAAAGACAGGTTTTTGGGAGTGGGAGGAAGCAGTGCCATCTGCGTGTGAAGGAGAGAAAGATGGAAGATGGTCTTGATGTATAGAACTAGTAGACAAGCAGGAAGCAGTTTCTGAGAGCGAGAATAGCCTGTGAATTTTTCCTCCCATCCTGAGTTGATGTATTCCTTAATTTTTCATGTTGCAACGGCCAAGGACCAAGGAAATAAAATTGTGTGTCTTCATTGAATAAGTGTAAATTAAAGTATTCAAGGGTAGCTGCAGCATTGAATGTACATGTAGTCTACTACGGTATTGTGAGAATTTCAAAGTCTACTTGGAGGTCATTGAGGAAATGTGACAGGATTTGAAGAGGGTTTTTGCGAGTGCAAGGAACCACAGCCATTTCTGTGTGAAAGAAAGGAAGATTGAAGATGGTTTTGATTTATGAAAGAGCAGGGGACCACTCACTGAGCCGTTTCTGGGGTGATAATGAGTATTGTAGGTTTTTGCTCTAAAATATTGAACATCAAGGAAATAGATACTGTGAGTCCTCTGATCACAACAAAAAGAGTAAAAGCATTGCTGCAGCTTTGTATGTGACCTATGACCATACTGTGAGAAAGTCAAGTTGCAGATCATTGATGAAATATGACACAACTTTCAGCAAGCGAGAGGACCTAGAACCATCTCTGTCTGGGAGAGAGAAAAATGATTAAAGACGATGGTGACGTACGAGGGGCGTTCAATAAGAAATGCCCCAGACCCATTTTCCATAGCAGGAGATTAATGAAACTTGGCACAGTTATTAGTCTTTCTCTTCATAGGAACCATCCAGAGTTATGAATTTCTCCCATCGTTTGATGCAGCTCTGGACACCGTTTTTGTAGGACACCCCAGGTTGGTCCTCCAACAGATACCTCATCAATGACAAAAGAGGGACGACCAGGTCTGGGAGCTGTTTCCACAGACTTCCGGCCATGTTTGAATTCACGATGCCAGCGTTTTACAAGGTCATATGATGGGGCATCATCACCATAAGTTTCTTTCATTTCATCAAAAGTCTCCTTTGGTGTGCGTCCTTTCAAATACAAAAACCAAATCACTGCGCGACACTCAACTGGCTCCATTTCACACCTGGCTCATTTCACACCTGACTCAGTTCAAACACCTTTAAATCAGAAACTACTGACAGTTCAGAGCTGGTTTTTGCCACAAAACTTATAGAGATATCAATCATTACACATACTTAATTTCATTTAGATCAGACAACTGGAAGTGGGACAGGGACATTACTTATTGAACGCCCCTCGTATGGAGGAGAAGGGGGCCACTGATCAGTAAGCAATTTCTGGAAGTGATCATGAGACTCAGTCTGGAAATTTTTCCTACATGTAACCGTCCTCCTTTGTTGGCAGGTTTTTACTCTCTGAAATTTTGAAGGGCTAAAGAAATTAATCATAGGGTGTCCTTATTACAACAATGATGATGATGTGTCCTTATAACAAGAAAAAAGGTTGAAAGTATTGCTCCAACATTGTCTGTGATCTACAAATGTACGACCATATTGCAGGAAAGTCTGATAAAATATGACACAACTTTCAGCAAGCGAGAGGACCCAGAACCATCTCTGTCAGAGACCGAAAAAAGATTAAAGACGATCGTGACGTATGGAAGAGAAAAGGGCACGTGAGGTGGCCATTCGGAAGAGTAGCCAATAGCATGGCTCATTGGGTATCTTTACAAATGGACAAGCAAGAAAGACGGATGGTTGGGAATTGAATTTCACATAAACCAAGAAAGGCATAAGAAAAGTGAATAAACTTTAAACCTTCCTAGATTGTTTAGGTCTCCTTTGTTGACAATAAAACAAAAAGGTAGACTAGAGAGAAGGTTTATTTGTCTGGGCTATATAGGGATTACATATTTAAGGAACTCATGGGAAGATCTATACTCAAGCAGTTTAATTTTATGTTTTTTTTACGTAGACCACATCTGGGTAGAACAAACTTTATGTCCAAACTGGGTCTTCTAAAGGAACTGGAGAGATTAAGAAATGATACTAAAAAGGGTTTTGATGTGCACAAGTATACATGTATGAGATTCTTAACTTTCTATTATTTTTTTTTCATTATTAGATACACTTGTGAGATATTACCCATTACTTGTATATTACAATATAAACTAGAGTTTGAAATTCAAAACAAGTTGTCTTAACATCATATGCTCCACTCATACAAGCACCACTTTCCATTACCTTTTTGGGTATAAGATCAGCTACCTAAATCATTATGTAAAGCACATTTAAGAATGTTTTGTGAATATTTACCAAAAGTAGTACCTGCATGGTACCTAACAGAAATCATTACTATCAACTGAAAAACTCACTATTTTCAGTACCACGGACAGCCTAGCGTCTATAAAAGTTTAAAAGAAAAAATGCTTTTTGCAAACTGTTCTGTAATTTTATTTAGATTTTTGTATTTACATTTCTGTACCTTACGTTTTTCTTTATATTCTTCTGTACTGTACTGTTTATATTTGAAAAGCAATAAAAAAAGAATTTGAAAAAATTGCACCACACGACCCCACCCAATAACTGATATCTGAAATATGGTTAGCGAATTAAAGAATGGGTTCAAGCGCTTGTTCCAACCATGTTCTAACACAAAAAATGCCCTCCGTATGATGTTGTCACAGAATGAGCACTTTATAACCCATCCCATAATTTGCTAATTAACTGACATAACCAACAAACAGTCTGAATGTGCAGGTCCCCAGATGGGTAGCAGAATAGAAGTCATATGAGTGAACTACTACCTGGATGGTACCCAGGCTAGCGAGATTGCGCGCAAATACAATGGCCCAAATTTTGCAGCTCATCAAGACTTGATAACTGTAATATCGGAATTATGGCTAGCATATATTATTAGCCTGTAATCAAGCAATATGATCCCTACAAGGTCACATAGTTAGACACATTTAGTACCGGCACCTAATTATATTCTAGGCACAATTATTTTTCATAAAAATTTGTAAGATGTTTTAAATTTACCAGTCCTCAAGAGCTAACAGGCACACTAGCAACATGCCTAAGTTTTGCAGCTCATCGAGACCTGATAACTAGGACTGGGTATCGGTACAAAACCGGTTTTTCTTATTGGACCGGTCCAGAAAAACCAGACCTGAAAAAATTAAATAGACCGGATGTTGGACCTATTAGAAAATTAACAGATTATTTGATCAGGCATTCACACGTTTTGGTGCTTGCAGGTGGAAAAAATAACAAGAGTGAAGTAGAGAAGATTTTATAGTCATTTCTACCTAGTTTTACAGCCAATCGTACAGGTGCAGTTGGTGTTGTTGGATTTCAAAACGCAACAGATTTCTTTGTAGTGAAATGGACCATTGGTATGAGTCATACTGAATCAGGTCCAGGTTCAGGTCAGGACCTGGACATGATGCTCTGGACCTCAACCAGACCTGGACCTGTATTTTCTGTACCGGTACCCACCCCTACTGATAACTGTAATATCGGAAATATGGTTAGCAGGAGTCAATAAACACAAAAGAGAGGGATCAGTCTAAAAGTCAATAGCCGGTCTTAAGAGGTTTTAAGTAGACTCGTGGCAGCAGACCGTTCTTGGTCTGTCGATATCGCTTTACGTGAAGAATCGCGAAAGGCTGCTTTTAAGTCGGGGGATTTCAGACTTTTATGGGAGTGTATAAGTTTGAGAGGATTCCGAAGCATAACTTTCAACACTGATATGTCAATATGGTGTGCAGGGTTGATTTCTCAATTTCTTTGAGGAATACTGAAGAACAGTGGGTTGAAAAAAATGCATAGATTTGACTTTTTACAGATTGGGATATGGGGAGGCCTAAATGACATTCATTATCATGTATTTTCTACTAAGTAGTGTCTTTTACTGATATTCTACATAATTATCAAAATCAAACATTATAATTGTACATTCAAACCCAAAGCATCAAATGCAGAAGTCATATGATCACATGTGAAAGTAAATTGGACCACTAATATTGTTTGTTTGTTTATTTTCAAACGCCTGGGTAGCCTATTCAGTTTAGAGAAACTGGTTTATTACATGCTAGGGCTAAATACTATTAATTTCAAATAACAGTATATACTTAATTCTTTGATTAAATATATATAAGATATATAAGATATTCTCCCATACAAGAGTCAAATCTGCCCATCCATTGAGCATATTTGTCCGTATGGATTCTTCTGATAAATGACGCAGAATGGGGATACTATTCTATATGGCAGGGCATTACTCATATTGACCACGATTTACCGTCATTTTTCACACACCACAAAGATGGAGTTATCTAACCCCACCATTATTAGGATGGAGGAGAATTGTTGTTACACAACCAGTGGGTACTTATATAATTATGTAGCTTACGTTTCGATGTCTCTCAGACACCTTCGTCACAGCTTCTAATTATTCTACCAACCTGATTAAACTATTTTCGGAAACCCACCATTATTGGCTAGCAATAGATGCGTTCGACACAAATATTTATGTTTGATTCAATCTATATAGACCTGAAACTGTTTACTACTTGGAGTGGTTTAAACCTATTCCTTTCTCCTTCAGTTCCAATCTGATAGAAACTTTCATGCTAACTGCTACTGTTGCAGGGCAATGGTATTATGCTATCTATAAGCTGTATCTGTATGGCTCTGAGTGCTGGAGAGTTACAAAGTCAGACATGAAGAAAGTTGATGTATTCCACAATAGTTGTCTGCATAGAATATGTAACATCTACTAGCCAAATAAGATCAGTAATGAAGAACTGTATAGAAAAACGAACACAAGACAGTTGTCTACTGAAATTGCCATCAGAAAACTGAAATGGTGTCGGATGACCGTATTCCCAAAGTTGCCCTACATTGAGCCCCTGAGGGGAAGAGAAAACGGGGACGTCCTAAAACTACATGGAGACGTACTGTGGCTAAAGACCTAGTGGCCATTGGGATCCCCTGGGATGCTGCTCAGCCCCTAGCACAGAACAGACCCCAGTGGAGGAAACTTATCACAGCCTTATGTCCCACATGGGATGAAGAGGATAACGTTAAGTAGTAAGTAAGCAATCTATAAGCAGGGTAACCTATATCCGTTTTTAATAGTATTTTAGGGATATCGAGAACATTATATATATCAAGTCAACAAGCAGTAGTATGAGTTTGCATGAACAAAACTTTAGATAAAATGCATAAAGCTTTCTAAATTAAATCAAATGTTAGCTATATTGAGACTAAATTTGGCTGTTGGACAAAACCACAACAAGGTCAACAATTTACAACTGCTTTACGACAGGCTATAACTTTGGACACTAAACTCTTTCATTCTATATCGCTAGTATAAAAAACTATACATGATTTTCATTAGGCTTCAGATATCAAATCCAATTGTATCCTACCTACCTACCTACCTAGTCCCTTGACCTCCAGGTCGTTGGGAGGACAAGGTAGACATGAAGATAGAGAGTTGCCTCCAGGTTCGTCTCTCCCTAGCCAGGGTTAACCTCTCCTATTTGTATCCATCAAGACTAAAATTGGCTGTTGAACAAACCACAACATACAGCTGCTTTAGGAGTTACACATAACTTCTATCTCCAAACTCTTTTATTCTATATTTCTAATATAACTCTAACGTTACATGATATTCATTTGACTTCCTAAATCAAATAAAATTGTATCCATCAAGAGTAAAATTGGCTGTTGGACAACCACAATATACAACTGCTTTAGGAAAGCCCAAAACTTCTGACTCTAGACTCTTTTATTCTATATTTCTAATATAACTCTAACGTTACATGATATTATTTGGCTTCCTAAATCAAATCAAATTGTATCTATCAAGAGTACAATTGGCTGTTGGACAACCACAACATACAGCTGCTTTAGGAAAGCCCCAAACTTCTGACTCTAGACTCTTTCATTCTATATTTCTAATATAACTCTAGCGTTACATAATATTCATTTGGCTTCCTAAATCAAATAAAATTGTATCCATCAAGAGAAAAATTGGCTGCTGGACAACCACAGCATACACGTCAACTGCTTTAGGAGCACCCATAACTTCTAACTCCAAACTCTTTCATTCTTTATTGCCGGTATGACAAAAAAATCCAAAATAATGATATACATAGGGTTCCTAAATCAAATCAAATTGTATCAATCGAGTCTAAATTTGGCTGTTGGATAAACCACAACATACAACTGTTTTAGGAAGACCCATAACTTCTATCTCCTCACTTCATAACTCCGTAGAATTTGTCGATATTATTTGTATGATAGATGGCACATCTGGGAGCGCCTGCAGGCGGACTGTTTAGCCATATTGGACGGTATTCTGTTTATGATGGATGGAGATGTGATACTGAGGGGGTTTGGGGAGAATACAGATTTTTCTTCCATATCACCTCATAGCTACTGAACAAGGTTGCAGTCTACAGGATGGGGTGTTCCGGTGTTGTAAAAGAAAAGAGCCACATCCTGAACAATTTTGTCAAGGAATCAAATCTTTTATCACCTACCGGTATTTGATGATAGAAAATAAAGCAAAGAATAGGATCAAAATTGACTGTAAAAATGTATTCCCGCCAGATAAAAAAAATACTCAAGGATTTTGACTATTTCTACAATCGTTTTGATCATTGTTGTCTGACTGTTTAGCCATATTGGACGGTGTTCTGTAGATGATGGATGGAGATGCGGTACTGATGGGGTTTGGGGAGAATACAGATTTTTCTTCCATATCACCTGGATATAGCATCATAGCTACTAAACAAGGTTGCAGTCCATACAAATGTTCGATGGGGTGTTCTGGTGTTCTTGAAAGATGAGCCACATCCTGAGCAATTTTTTGGGGGAATCAATCCACTATTATTATCTATTTGATGATAGAAAATAAAGCAAAAAAAAAGAAAGATATGATGGTAAAAAATGTATTTCTGCCAGATACAAAAAAAAGGATTTGAACTATTTCTACTATGAATCATTCTAATTATTGATTTTTGACTGTTTAGCCATATTGATACATACATACATGGAGAATGATGTAATAGTGGTGGGGTTAGTGGAGAATACAGATTTTTCCAAGCAAATAGCATCATACATTATCAGTCCATAGGATAGGATGTTCTATATAAAGAAGAGCCACATGACTGGGAGGAAAATTGAATATAACTGTAGTTGTTTCATAAAAATGTGTACACAATCCTGTACCTCAGACTTTGTTTTCAATGTGTTTGTCCAGGTACTGTTTTTAAGATCCAAGCACCGACAGTAATGAGTGCAGAATCTGAGCATTTTCATGATCAATATTTGGTGATGTGTTGTTATAATTTGTACTGACTTTCCTTCGAGCTCTTCTTTCTTGATGTCTGCCTTTCTATATTATCACATCACCTGTCCAAAAACCATTAGCAGGACTTGAAATACCATCTGCATATGCAGGTTAGTGCAAGTAAAATTGGAGCTGTGCAGGTATTTCTGGTGTCTACCTACATCTAACCTGCACTGGACCATGTACTGGGTTTATACATAGATGTCCTGTGATGTAGGTGTGTATGGTTTGTTATTAGGTGCATCGACTGTTACCACCTATAAAGTATAAAAGAAGAAATTGCAAGGGTACCTGTCTTCCTGAACAATTTTAGTATGATTCATTCTTCCTAAATTCAGAGTGGTGCAGGTGAAATTTGTCTGGTGCAGGTAATTTTCAATGTTACCTGCACCAGTGCAGGTATGCAGTAAAAAGTATTTTGAGCCCTGATTAGCAAATAAACTGCTGTGACTTATTGTCCAATCATGACCTGGCCATAAGGGAACAGCGCCCCATGCAGCTAAACCGGTACTGCAGCATGCCACACATATCTAGCAATACAATCAGGTGATGCGTTTACCCGAGCATGGAATGCATTTTGATTAAGAAAAGTAGAACATCCATAAGACACTCAGGCCACACCAATTTAATTTCTTGATTCTCGGATTTTTTCAGAAAAATATTGGCCCAGGGGCAGTCGGTCGAAAAAAAAAAAGGAAAAAAAACTTGCAAAGAGTTTTCAGCTTTTCATGGCATGATTTATCCAATGAATCTCTTCCTTTGATTTTATACCACTGTTCTGATCATGTGACTGCAAATAAGCACTCTGATTGGTTTATCAGCAGTATGTGCCCCTGGAATGGGTTTTTTAAAGGTCTGCAATAGCAAAACCTATACTGATTTTTTTGGGGACTAAATTTTTTTTATCCAAATCAGAAAAAAAGGGGTCGGGAATCTGAGAACCAACAAATTAAATTGGTGTGGCCTTATCAGTCAATATATGCAAGTAGCCTATAATTACATTGTTGACGGGGTATTTATAGGGATATCAAGTCTACAGACAGTGGTTTCATACTCTCCTAGCAGAGGTAAGGCTCCCGCTGTTTTTTAACTGTTTTTTTTTTTTTTTTTTAGTCATTTTTATCGGGCTTTCTATTTTGTTATTTTTCTTGAAGAATGCCAGTTAGGTTTTGACACAACAAGATAAAATACAAAATAGAGAGCCTGATAAAAACGACAAAAAAAAAACGTTAAAAAAACAGCCGGAGCCTAACCTCTGCTTGGAGAGTATGGTTTTACACATGCAATATCTGAGTCTGCATTTTGGACAGCTCTCAACTGATTAGTAAGTTGAATGTTCAATTCAACATTTTTTTCTAGTTACAAAGCTGTTTTCTTCTCCCATGTATGTGATAAACATTAAGCACAATACTACTTTATAACAGGAGAATTCCCACGTACTGTCATCATCAAACATTTAGTTCGCATACCAAAATCAGAGTAAGAACTTTGAACAGCTCTCAACTATGACGATCCCTTCACTACTTTCTGGTTACAAAGCTGTTTCTTCCCCCATGTATGTAGTAATGCATTCAATAATATAGAAAGTATCATGTTACTTTGTAATGGGAGACTTTCCACGCACTTGCCATTCCCGCAAGGCTCTCATCATCTAATATTTAGTTCACACATGCGAGATCAGAGTCAAAACCTCAGGGTACAGACAACATGATGTTCCCTTTATTACAATCCATTACTTCCCATAATCCCCCTGGAGTGAGCACCACCTGAGCCTTCCAATGTCAAGGTCAAATGTACTTGACCTTCAGGTTCCCCCAAGGACATTGTCATTTCCTTCTTGAAAGGTCCATCAGTGCCACTGACTGGTTCACAACTGGATAAATTGAAGATATGGCCAAGTCCATCAATTTTGAAGCCTATTGGAAAATTCCAAATGTGTTTCCACCGCGTTTACTTGACCTTGATGAATGTTTACAAGTATAGAGTCATCTGTGAGCCACTTTGAACACTAAATACGCAAGTCAAGAGTCATTTATAAGTACTGTTTCGAGTCTTATTCAAATGAAATGATTGTCAACATTCACCATGATATAGAAAGCAGGAATGCAAAAACAAATAAAAAAAGAATGGGCAAAAAAGAAAAAAAAAAAAACGCATACATATAACATGTACGGTACTGCCCTTGGTGCTGAAGATTTTGGTGTTAGACAATTGTAATACTGTAAATGCAGAAACTTTCATGGTGGTTTAATGTTCGCGGTTTTCCCGGTGGCCGCTTAACGTCATAAAGGTAAACACAGACACAGAACTTAAAACCGCCGCAAACATTTTTTCATGGCAGTAAGAGACTACAGTGCATGGTGCTACCGCGAACTTAAAACTACCGCGAAAAGTTCTTTTTCCCGCCAACGCGAAATTAATTCCCTGCAAATTTAAAAACATTTACAGTACCTGCACCTAATTATAGTTTACGCAAACACATTTTTCGAATGAATGAATGAATAGATGGTTTATTCATTAATAAGAAAAAAGTAGGCTGAACTGCATACTTTTACACCTGAAATCCTTGACCTTGGCAAATTACAGCTTTACATTTAAACGGATTGATGACGATATATGTATTCTTAAAATGAACAATGAAATGCTATCTTAAAAAAAGTATACAAGTATCCAAGTATCTTAAAAC
This sequence comes from Branchiostoma floridae x Branchiostoma belcheri, assembly GCA_019207045.1. NCBI lineage: Eukaryota > Metazoa > Chordata > Leptocardii > Amphioxiformes > Branchiostomatidae > Branchiostoma > Branchiostoma floridae x Branchiostoma belcheri. The sequence goes on along the minus strand of CM033039.1, from coordinate 4,027,741 downwards.
AGATTAAGTTTAAACCAATAAGTTTTTACATGAACAATGCATGGTCGCAAGTAGCTTACATTACATAAGCTAACATATTCAATGTGGACATGTTAGCGAATAAAACACAATGATGTATGAACCTCATCTCATAACTACACAGTCAGTATTGGCTACAGGGAGATCCTATTATACTATTCTTAAATGAAAAATGAAATCTTATCACAGATAGGTTTAAACCGATAAGTCAGTTTTCACATTGCACAATGCCTGGTCACAAGTAGCTTACATAAGCTAACATATTCAATGTGGACATGTTAGCAAAGAAAGCACAATGATGTATGAACTTCATCTCATGACAACACAGTCTGTATTGGCTGTGGGAGATCCTATTATATTTAAAATGTTAAATAAATAAAAAGATATATAATATGCTATCTTATCACAGATAGGTTTAAACCGATAAGTCAGTTTTCACATTGCACAATGCCTGGTCACAAGAAGCTTACACAAGCTTACATATTCAATGTGGACATGTTAGCAAATAATGCACAATGATGTATGAACCTCATCTCATAACTACACAGTCAGTATTGGCTACAGGTAGATCCTATTATACTATTCTTAAATGAAAAATGAATAAAAAGATATATAACATGCTATCTTATCACAGATAGGTTTAAACCAATAAGTTTTTACATTGCACAATGCATGATCACAAATAGCTTACATAAGCTAACATATTCAATGTGGACATGTTAGCAAATAAAGCACAATGATGTATGAACTTCATCTCACGACTACACAGTCTGTATCGGCTGTGGGGAGATCCCATTATACAGACAATTCCACCCTGAGACGGAGTGTCTGTGTTTACCTCATTGACACACAAATCACTCCGTCGACCGCCGAGTCAGCAAATCCTCTCCTCCAACTCATTAAGTTCCCAAGCTCCCCATGTAGCGCTCTGTTAGGGTATATTAAACTATTTATTACCTCAGGTCGATGACCTGTATATGTGAACATTAGGGATATACAGGGATATAGATAATGCTAGATGTGCAGGTACATTGTATTTCTGATGTCTACCTGTGTCTAACTCTAACATTCAATGGTCTATATGTACATGGGTACATGTATATACAAGTTAGTGCAGGCAAAATAATAAGCTGTGCAGGTATTCTTGATGTCTATCTGCACTGGTCCATGTACTGGGTATACGTGAACACAGGTTAGTTCAACTGAAATTAGAGATGTGCAGACTGCCAGGTATTTCTGATGTCTACCTGCACCTGACTGGCACTAGTCCATGTACTGGGTAATACTATATGCAGGTTAGTGCAGGTAAAATTGGAGCTGTGCAGGTATTCTGATGTCTACTTGCACCTAACCTACACTGGTCCATGTACTGGGTATTATACAGGTTAGTGCAGGTAAAATGTGTAGGTATTAATGATGTCTAGCTGCACCTAAACCTGAATTTGGCCATGTACAGGGTACATAAAGCTCACTTTAGGCATGATATTTGTGTCAATGGGAAAGGTCGTCTAAAGGACCACAAAAAAGTGGTCACAATGGTAGTAACGCTAGTTCACCTTTATCCGCAGGGTAACCTATATCCGTTGTGTTGCTAAACAGGGTATCCAGGGATATCAAGTCGATAGACGGTAGTTTCAAATTGTGATATTTTCAAAATATTACAGTTTGAAACCATCATCTGCCGACTTGATTTCCCTAGATACATTGTTCTTAAAAAGAATGGATAAAGGTTATCCTACGGATAAAAGTGAACTAGCGTTAACTGTACCGGCACTTTATACAAAATATATCAATTTTCCATTTACTGTAGTAGCATCTTTTGATGCAGCAGATTTCAAGATTGCAAAATTAATGTTACTACTAGGGACATATTAAAGATGTTGTTTTTTGACGGACTAAAAGGGGAAAGAAAATGACAATTGCAGGTAATTCGGGATTTTATCAGTGCAGGTATCAAGATTGGCTATTTTGAGCCCAGACAGCATGGATCAGATGATGCCTAAACTCTACTTTCATTTGCACAAGATAATGCAATTACAAGGCTTAATTAGCAACCCCCTAACGATGTTGCTAATAAGCAATCAAAAATGATTTATGGTTAGACAGATTGGGTCATCATACATGTATATTTTGTACATGAGCCTTAAAAGCATGAAGAGGACAGTATGGTTTTCAGCCTTTATGCTGTTGACTCATGATTGTAGGTATCAAACTCAAAGCAAAGAACATTTTCTAGTCATCAATGTACACATTCATGTAACCTTCATGTTACTTCCAAACAATTTACCACCTAAATGTCATAAACATCAACAAAACAGATAATTTGATCTTGCATCTCGATAGACAGAAACTGTGTTTATATGATAAGTAAATAGGCCATAGGCTGAGTTGAAAAATAGAATTACATTGTCTACATAGGCACTACTGGATATAATCGTGTTCATAAAAAAATTACATCAGCTGCAGCTCTATTAGTTTATCAATAAGCTTGTAGACTATACTGCCAGCTATTTCCACAGCACACAGTCACATCCAGACAAATCCTCTTAAGTAAGGTACATGGTATCAACTGCCTGATAATGCCAGACTGTATTTCATCTTCACCACAGGAGATTAACGTTACAATTTCATCAGAAATTTTAAATGAATGTAATTGACAAAAACTCCGCAGCACACCAAGCACATCAATGTGCACACGTAACGTACAAATTTAAAGCAAGGTGTTGGTCCGACTTAGGCCATTGCAGAATGAAGTTTACTGTTTGAAGCATGGCAAATTATATTACGTAATTGGCATACCCTTCTCCGTTCCGTCTGCGGGCATAATCAAATCCAAAATGTCCCTGCTTCAAACATAAAATCTGTTTCAAGCTTGTAGACTATACTGCCAGCTATTTCCACAGCACACAGTCACATCCAGACAAATCCTCTTAAGTAAGGTACATGGTATCAACTGCCTGATAATGCCAGACTGTATTTCATCTTCACCACAGGAGATTAACGTTACAATTTCATCAGAAATTTTAAATGAATGTAATTGACAAAAACTCCGCAGCACACCAAGCACATCAATGTGCACACGTAACGTACAAATTTAAAGCAAGGTGTTGGTCCGACTTAGGCCATTGCAGAATGAAGTTTACTGTTTGAAGCATGGCAAATTATATTACGTAATTGGCATACCCTTCTCCGTTCCGTCTGCGGGCATAATCAAATCCAAAATGTCCCTGCTTCAAACATAAAATCTGTTTCAAGCTTGTAGACTATACTGCCAGCTATTTCCACAGCACACACACATCCAGACAAATCCTCTTATGTAAGGTACATGGTATCGACTGACTGATAATGCCAGGCTGTATTTCATCTTCACCACAGGAGATTACAACTTCATCAGAAATTTTAATGTAATTGACAAAAACTCGGCAGCACACCAAGCACATCAATGTGCACATGTAACGTACAAATTTAAAGCAAGGTGTTGGTCCGACTTAGGCCATTGCAGAATGAAGTTTGAGACAGGTGTTTACTGTTTGAAGCATGGCAAATTATATTACGTAATTAGCATACCTTTCTCCGTTCCGTCTGCGGGCATAATCAAATCCAAAATGTCCATGCGTCCAACATAAAATCTGTTTCAAGCTTGTAGACTATACTGCCAGCTATTTCCACAGCACACACACATCCAGACAAATCCTCTTATGCAATGTACACGGTATCAGCTGACTGATAATGCCAGACTGTATTTCATCTTCACCATAGGAGATTACAATTTCATCAGGCTTGATTGTTCTTATCAGTAATTTCTCACAAAACTGGGAGAGTTACGGGATTACCATCTGGATAGATTTATATGTGATTTCCTCGTTGCGGGAGATAGTGTTGTGAAGACAGCATTAGGGATGCCCCATTAATCTATGATGTGGAATTGATATGTACTTAAATTAGTAGCGGGTTGTATATTCTCAAACAATGACAGCTTGGAGTGTATAATTGTAAGAACGAGATAGTTTTTAACAAGATTCCTGTAGCTATAGGATATTTTGGGTTAACGGCAAGATTAACATTATCTTCATAAGATTCTGCTGTGTTGTACCCTAAGGTAACCACATGAAAAATACAGTATTTATTTATTTATTCATCTTCAAACATGTGGGTAGCCCCTTCAACTTATTTGAAGTTGATTTCCAAGGGGGCCCACTACATAAATAACAAAAACGAAACGTGTTACAGTCAGTAAGACAACCAGAGGACAACAAACAATATATACAAATAAACTGCAACCTTATCAAAAATGTCTTGAACACCTGGATATCTGAAGTGCACATATTAGTACCTCAGGGAATACTGATGCTGTACTAGTTCATCTGTATGAATTCCCTTTATCATGTGGCATTCTTTAGGTCCCAGTAGAATAATAGGAGTTCATGTTGTGCACATTTTGATTTTTTTAAACACAAAAAGGGGATGGAGTGATTCAAATGGAAAAATGAAATTCAGTCATTCAATTCACCTGTTTCTGCATACAATGTATTTCATAATCTTTTTTTTACCACTTAGGATAGGACTTAATATGATTGTTTTTGATAGCATTTACATTTTGTTTGTGTATCTGAACATTTCTTGATAGGTAAATGTAGGTTAGGTTAAAGAAAATGAAGGTTGAGCTTTATAATATACTTCCCATTTGAACTGTTAACTTTAAGGCAGATACAGTAGAAGCCGCTCAATTGCACGAATTATTTGCAATTGAATTTCGTGCAATTATCCGGCTGGTACAATAATGCGAAGTTATCTAGCTGGACCACACCAGTTTTGGATTTTGGGATTCCGTGCAGTTAACAGAAGTGTGTGTTAATCCCTTGTGCAATTAACTGGCTTCTACTGTATAACAAATACAAGTGGAAGGAGCGCAGCCGAGGGGCCGCACCTGCCGAACATGGATTAACGACCTAAAAGACTGGACTGGAAGGACGTCAGCCCAGCTGACAAGACTGGCGGAGGATCGCCAGAGCTGGAAGTCACTAGTGAACAGCCTTACTGCCCCTACGGCTACCTGAGCTACGGGACGAGTGAAGTGAAGTGACTGTATAACAAAGTCTGAAACTAAACCAGCTCTTGCAGTCCTATATATACGGCCACTAGGGATCCAAATCATACATACAAATGTAAACACGCATAAATACTACTGGAAACGTAACCTTCTTAGCAAAGGTAATAACTTAAAGATAATACAAAGGACAAGGTAAAGATACTTGATTCCAAACAGGATCACTTCCTGTGAAAAAGGCCATTTACATCAGAGCCCACCAACCTTCCATCAACCGAGACGGGGGCCGATTCCAACTGCCAAGCACCTTTGAGCCTTTGCTGACGTCACACTTCCGGTCTGCATGTCTGATTTAGACTTTGGGTCATTTCAACTTGATAAGGATCAGAGGACTGATTGAAAGCTTGTTGGTAAGAGTTTTATTTTGTGTATGAATATATCGTTCTTAAAATTGTAACATAAAATATGCAAATTGTACTTTGTGGCAAGTGATGCCAAATGTATTCCTGGCATCTCGCCATGATGGAATGCATCAGAAGCGCTCTCTGCACGGAAGAACAGCGTCATCCCTGGCAGCGGCGTCTCCTCGGTATGCCAAGTGCGCAACCCTGCATTTTAGTTTTATGTGCTTTCATTTCATACTATATAGTTTATGCGACCCCCTTTATAGCATCACTCTCTTTAATGTGCTTAATGTACGATGCCATATGGTCCTTTACTGCCGGCAGGAAACCGAGCCGGTGATTGCAAGGTGAGGGTCGCTGCGACAGCTTACAATTAAGCTTCTTCTGAGAGAAACTTTAAACCGTAAATGGTTTTCACTGGCCCCGCAATTTGGAGCAAAATACGTCACAAAATAGGTGAGATATGACACAAGGGAAGGTAGTTGTTGCATACAAGTGTGGCATAGAATTAAGCTTTTCTTAAAAGAACTTTTAAACATTTGAACAGTAAATGGTTTTCACTGGCCCCGCAATTTGGAACAAAGTACTTAACAAAATAGGTGAGATATGACACAAGGGAAGGTAGTTGTTGCATACATGTGTGGCATAGAATTAAGCTTTTCTTGAAAGAAACTTTTAAACATTTGAACAGTAAATGGTTTTCACTGGCCCCACAATTTGGAGCAAACTACGCAACAAAATAGGTGAGATATGAAACAATGGAAAGGTGATAGTTGCATACATAAGATATAATATTAGAAATAAATGTTTATTTTATTAAGTTCTTTTTGCAAGAACTTTTGACTACTTGTACAGGAAATAGTTTTCACTGCTCCGCAATTTGAAGCATTTAACTACAGGTAATACTATGTAACAAAATATGTGAGATACTACACAATAAAAAGGAGGAAGTTACATACATGTGTAGCATAGAATTAAGCTTTTTTTTAAAGAAACTTTTTACCATTTGTATTGTAAATGGTTTTCACTGGCCCCCCAATTTGGAGCAAACTATGCAACAAAATATGTGAGATATGACACAAGGAGAAGGTGGTAGTTGCATACATCTGTAGCATAGAATTACAATGTATATCGTTATATTATTAAGAACTTTTGACTGCTTGTAACAGGAAATAGTTTTCATTGGCCCCGCAATTTGGAGCAAACCACATGACGAAACATGAGATATTACATAAGAGAAAGGTAGTAGTTGCATAGAGGTGTAGCATAGAATAAAGCTTTTTTAAAAGAAACCTTTTACCGTTTGTACAGTAAATGGTTTTCACTGGCCCAGTAATTTGGAGCAAACTGCGCAACAAAATAGGTGAGGTAAGACAGAAGGCAAAAGTGGTAGTTGCATAACGTTACATGTGTAGCATAGAATTAAGCTTTTTTTAAATGGAAACTTCTTACTGTTTGTACAGGAAATAGTTTTCACCGGCCCCGCAATTTGGTGCAAACTATGCAACAAAATATGTGAGATATGACACAAGGAAAAGGTAGTTGTTACATAAATGTGTACCATGGAATTAAGTTCCTTTTGCAATAAAATAAAAACTTTTAACTGTGGCTGCAAGTGGCTTTCTCTGGCACTACAATTTGTAGCAAAATACATAACTAAAGGAGATGACAGTAGAAGATATACCACAAGAGAAAGGTAGTAGTTGCATAGCATACAATTAAGCTTTTGGCGCAAAAAGCATTTAACTTTATACTGCAAAGTGCTTCCTCTAACACTGCAATTTGCAGCAAAACACCTAACTATTGAGAGAAAGGTGGTAGTTGCAAAACATAGCATTAAGCAAGAAACTTGTAACTGTTTATACCGTAAAAGTACTAAATGGTATTCTCTGACACTGCAATTCGAAATAGAATATGTACACAAGTTGGTGGTAGGAGATTACTACATAGGGAAAGATAGACATCGCACATTTTAACTTGTAACAAAAAGTTACTGGTATTTTAACTTTTGAGTGCCCTAGCCTGAAACAAATAAGTCAGACTCTGTACTAGTGTCAAGCAGTGTATTTAGTTCTCTCAAAGATCTATTGCGTTTTTGCTTTAAAACGTCCAAAAACCAAGAACATCAATTAGAGTATAGTGAAAAGTCTAAACTTTGTTCCAACACAAAGGAAGAGACTCACCATAAATTTTCGGCCGAATACTCCGACCTTCATCAGATGAATGATTCGCTGCACTAATCCGGAAGTCGTCGGATGACGTCAGGTAGCAGCGAATCATAAATGGCGGGAAGGCGAAACCTTATGGTGAGTTTCTTCCTTTGTGTTGGAACAAAGTTTAAACTTTTCACTATGGAATTTACCAACACAGATGAGCTTTCATTCGGATATCAATTTGAGTAGCCTCAACCTGCCTCAAAGATCTACCCAGTCCCCAAAGTGTCTGGTTTCTGATTGCTTTGTCACCAGCGTACCTGAACAGAAAGTGTTCATCCAGAGCCATTTAATCCAGCACACACACCCTAACACTCCATTAGCATCTAAATGGTGCCGGTATAGACAGGCTCATATCGCCAGTGTCTCGTGCATGTGGTAAAAACAACACTTCCAGAGCTAGGTGTGAAAATCCTTCCTACATTGCTGTTATGTTTACACTATAGATGGTGATGTTATTACATTTTATCCGGTTTGAATTGCTTCTTGTATAGTATAGCGCCTCATACACATGCTTAGGGTACTCAAAAAGTCACAAAGTGGTGATAAAACTCCCTTGGGTAGCTTTGGGATGATTGTGTTAACTGAAGACCCCCAAGACAAGTCTTCCGTTTAGGCCACAGCAATTTGGTTATTTCTAGGATTTATAAAAGAAAAATAAAATCTTAACTGAAAAAACATAAGAAAACAAAGCATGAGGGCCAAACTTATGCTTTGGTGCACTTACTTTGATTATTCCCTGCCTGCCAGGAATAGATTGCTTGAAGTTTAAATGAATCAAAGAATTATCACACCTATACTTCTAGCACCATGGACAGGTAAAGGTATATCCAAGGTTAGCTATTTGGGTGCAAAACACCTATGGAATCTCTAAGTAATCATGAAATTCCATTAGATGATACGGCTGATTGCTGACATCCATGTAGATAGTTTAAATGGAAATATGGTAAAATCTAGACATCTCTTATACAGTTATTGTGGGGAGGGAAAAAATTCCTAAAATCTGCTCAGCAATCTTTCATCATTAGGGCCTAATTTCTCATTTATTAATTGGGAAGGCAAAGGCCATATTCATGATATGAAGATGAAAGCTTTGGTCTGTTGGTATAAGAAAAATTGGGAGGAATTTTTTGCCAATGGTTAGTTGTTCTGGATTGTCTTGATGCAGTGAGATATCAATTACTTATGTTGCTTTTAATTGCCTTTGAATGGTGAAAGTCCTAATAAGGATCAAAATTAGCACTTAAAAAGCAGTCCAATGCATAAGATTAGTAAATAATCTATTTAGAAGTACATGTGGAAAGTTTAAAATTGTGGAAAATGTAAAATTGTTGCATTTTTTTTTGTGAAATGTTTTTTTCACTTGCTAGCTAATTATTGACAAAATTTTGAGTTCAAATTTAGAATTGAAATAATTGATACAACATGAACAGACCGGGGAGTAACACAGATTTTAAAGGAATGCTGACAAAACAATATATACTGCAAGCTGAACAACAGAAAGTGATGAAAAAACACTGGGACGTATATGCCGTGAATTGGTACCTGAATAAATCATAGAGACACAATTTATCAGGTAATTATTGATAAAATGTTGAGTTCAAATTTAGAAAAAAAACCTGACATACAACATGGACAGACTAGGGAGTAACACTGATTTTAAAGAAATGGTGACAAAACAATATATACTGCAAGCTGCACAACAACATGTGCTGAAAAAACACTGGGGCATGTGGCATAAATTGGCAGCTGAATAAATCATAGACACCCCGGCCGCCCCAAATGGTGCGAACCACCAAAGTGCCCTAATTCAACCAAATCACATTACCCTTGCCTAAATGGGCCGGGAGTGCAAAACGGGACGGGGATTTTCTTTCCGAGTATTCCATTTTACAGCTAAATCATTGCGATTGCTGATAATGCAATCCTTTTAGATGGGTTTGCAGTCTGATGACGGGATCCACTGAGGAATGTAGCAAGCGATGGCCGAATATATCATAACGATATCAGTGTGTAAATGCAAGCCTTTCAGATTCTTTTGGGCGTGCAATCTGCTAATGCTGTTGACGTACATCCGCTGAAAGGGCTGAAAATATCTCGATGATATAGATACATCAGGGTTCGAAATTCATTTTTGGGATTAGGTGCACAGGTTTTGGGTGCACCACAAGTAACAACCTAATAGCAAAACTTAGTTACAAGCTATCAAATTCTTAAACAAGTACCATGACAGACATTTTTATTATTTTTCTAACACTTAGATGTCAAGAATATGATGTATACTAGTATACTTTGATATCTTTACATATTACATAAACCTAAGAAAATATTTGGATGCACCCGGGTGCACAGCTCCGATTTTTGGTGCACCTGGGTGCACATGCACCCAGTATTTCGAGCCCTGGACATGTAGTAGGATATGCAAATTTTGATATTGATTTAAAATCTGTCGATTCTGTTGACGTATATCAGCATAGGAATGGAAGAAATTATAGCTAAATTCAGCCCAAATTATACTATGTAGAGTAAAAATTTCAGATTGGTTTGCAAACTGCAAACATTGTTAAAGGAATATCTGCTGAGGAATGGATAAACTTATGGCTGAATGTACCTGAAATCATATACGATTTGATAGTATATGAATGATATGTGATCCGTTTACTTTGTTTTTTTTATCTTGTGATGCTGTTGTCACGCATCCATAAGGAGTGGAAATGTAAAGCTGAAAACACATCAGTGACAGGGATTCATGCATGTGTTAGCATTGTATGATGGTTGAGGCATTTTTAAGCACTAATAGATATTACATAATATTAAACAGAAATGATTGTCTGATCATCTTTCGTAAAATTGTTTTTTTTACACATATTTCGGTTTACATTTTTGACCAAGGGCTGGTAGATAATGATGATTTGTTGGTGCATTTGCGATAAATTGAGAATTATTGCACCCGACATTACAACAAACAGGGCCTTGGCAGAAATGAATGTGTGCACTTATGCAGAATGGCCAAAAGGGCCTTATCATCAAAACAGATACATTATGTGCTGATAAGCTATGCTGGTTCAACCAGAGAGATAAATTCAGCAAGTGAAGCATTCTAGAGTCATGAGTCAGGGATAGCAGATATTTTAAACAATGGCATCCATTTGACTGGTACAAATTCATCACAAAAACACCAAAGGCCATCCAAATAATTCACAGAATATGGTAATCATATTTTATCCAGCTACTTTTTGATAATATGTTAATTAAGGATATTGTGATATTGTGATATATGTAGAGGCATTCCTTTATTTGATATGTGCATAGCAGACAATAATAGCATCTACTTGACTGATACCTCATCACAAAAACAACCACTTTGATTTAGTATATGACAGGGCTCTAGCCAGTGTCCGTTTTTCTGTCAATTAACGGAAATTTGCTGCGTCTGACGTAAATTTTTTAAAACCAATTCGTCAACCTTGACGGTCCTTGGTGGAAGCTACAGGCGGCTTGGGGACGCCGTCCACGGCCGTAAAAGCCACACACTGTTTGTGTTTTGCTATTGTTATGATTGTTGGCGATGTGTGTCGGTGCCCTTTCGCATACGATAATCTCATTAAAAACCAGTTTTTCAAGATCTCAGTTCAGTCTTTCTATCTCCTGGAATAGTATTTTTGCAGTTTTCGCGACAATGGGAATTGGCTGACGGAAAAATAATTCGAGCTGGCTAGGACCCTGGTATATGAATATGATAAAGCTACTATGATATATAGACATGCTGGTGACATATGATCAGTAGATAGACCATATCTATCTGACTTGACTGAACTCCCAACAACATCTTAATGGCATCACAAATACCCACAGCAGCCCATACAAAATATTCATGTCACATCATGCTATTCCTATAGCAGGTAATGAGGATATTGTGATATAATCGAGGGACATAATTCATAGCACGGCAGATCAGCATGAAATCTTACTAATACGCATGATGATATCTTAATTCAGAAACACACAACCCAACCACACATCTGTATCTACATGTACATTTGTATATAGCCGGCATACAACAGAAAATGTGATCAGAAAATCACCAATGGATGTAAAAAATAAGTTTGATAAAATTAAAATGAAAGGAATTTCGGTGATACAGCATATTCATTGAAAGCACGAATGATTGACATACTTACCCACTGACACAACTGTACCTTATAAGTTACACCTTATAAATAAAGCCCACAATCCAACCACATAGTATTTGTACAGCATGAAATGTGCATCATAGATATGACCAATGCATGCATGTAGAAGACATATTTGATCAGTTTGGGAATGGAGGACCGTGGGCACACCGAACAGATGGCCACATCGGATGACCCATCATTAGAACGGCGTGCTAAACCCACGCAATGGATGGCTACTCGTAAAAAACGGGGATATTGCCGAATTTCAACCCGCCGAGCGGCGATGAATTACGGCAACAGCGCACGGTGATATCATATCATCCCACGTATACGTACGTAAACATCTTATAGTATGTTTGCTGATCTCCCCCCTATCCCTGGGCAGGGAAGGCCAAATAGTTACGTGATTACACTGTGTAAGACTTATAGAACATGATCTTTCTGTGTAACAACATAAACTATTTCACAAACCTGGGCTGGTTGTACAGAATCAAGAGGAAAGATTCTGCAAAAATGAGTATATATAGCATTCAACTATAAGGCCACACCAATTTAATGTTGGTTCTCGGATTTTTTAATGCTTTTCTTAAAAAAACCCTAAATTGGAAAAAATTATAATGATGCCGCCTAAGGACCCTCTTGCTTTATGATTCTCTTCCTAAAAAAAGAAATTAATCATTTTCACTTTGACAAAATTAGAGAACCAAGAAATTAAATTAGTATGGCCTAACTGTGCTGCAAACATTGCATCTACAGATTTGAAAAGAAATCAAAATTAAATATATGGAAGACCCTAAGATAGATCTGTGAAGAAATATCTCCATAGCATTTCCAATGCTTTTCGGGACCTCCAAAACCTTAGTTTATTACATTTATTGGATGTACAGTATTGAAAGACAAGCTGAAACACATAGTTGAGGACCTGGCTTCATCTGTTCAAGTTAGAAAGTAACTCAGCCTTTATTGGGACCTTAAAACTATAACTGTCTGCAAATGTTGAATGTGTATATATATAACAAAAGTCACCTGCAGGCCAGGCAGACCTTGTCTGCCTACCAATGATCTTTGGATACAAAGAAACAGCCATCATCGCATATATATAACATTACAGAATTAAAGTAAAGGTGATACATGTAGATTTATTCATTTGTTTGAGTTTAGCAATTATACATGTACCTCCATTACAATCCAACCTGTTTAAGGACTTGACACTAAAATCTTGATTACAAACATTGAAAAGGTGATACTGCAACATTTAATAGAGAGGTGATCTTAGGCAGAAAAACTGTCCAGATCTGTTTGAGTCAAGCAATACCTCCATTGCATTATCCAACCCTTTTAAGGATTTGACACTAATCTTGATTGCAACCATTGAAAAGGTGATATGGTAGGTAAAAAGATGATAAGGTTTGGAGAATAACTGGCAAGATCTGTGTGATATGTCGAGCAATAGCTCCGTAACAGTCTAATCCTACCATTTTTAGGACTCAAAACTAATCTTGATTACGATAATTGAAAATGTGATATCGTGGTAAAAAGGTGAAATTATGGTTTAAAGGAACCTGGCAAGCTCTGTGTGAGTTATGTAATACCTCCATTAGAAATCAACCCAACCCTTTTCAGGACTTGAAACTGATCTCGATTACAATCATCGAAAATGTGATATCATGGTTAAAAGATGATATTAAGATTTAAAGAGATGATCTGTCAAGCTCTGTGTGAGTTACGTAATACCTCCATTAGAAATCAACCCAACCCAACCCAGGACTTGAAACTAACCTTGATTACAAACATTGAAAGGTGATAGCATCTGTATAGAAACTGGCTACATGCAGATCTCTTTGAGTTAAGTAATACCTCCATAACAGCAGAAATCTACCCTAAAGGCTACCCTTTTCAGGACCTGAAACTATTCTTGATTAGAAACATTGAAACAATAAAAACTGTCCAGATCTGTGTGAGTTAGGTAATACCTCCGTAACAGCGGAAATGAAAAAAACAACCCTTTTCAGGACTTGAAACTGATCTCGATTAGAATCATTAAAGAGTGATATCATGGTAAGAAGATGATATTAAGATTTAAAGAGAATCTGTCAAGCTCTGTGTGAGTTACGTAATACCTCCATTAGAAATCAACCCAACCCAACCCAGGACTTGAAACTAACCTTGATTAGAAACATTGAAAGGTGATAGTATCCGATAAAAACTGGCTACATGTAGCTATCTTTGAGTGAAGTAATACCTCGTCCGTAACAGCAGAAAACCACCCTACCCTTTTCAGGACCTGAAACTTTTCTTGATTAGAAACATTGAAACAATGATATGATATAAAAACTGTCCAGATCTTTTTGAGTTAAGTAATACCTCCATAACAGCAGAAAACCACCCTATCCTTTTCAGGACCTGAAACTATTCTTGATTAGAAACATTGAAACAATAAAAACTGTCCAGATCTGTGTGAGTTAGGTAATACCTCCGTAACAGCGGAAATGAAAAAAACAACCCTTTTCAGGACTTGAAACTGATCTCGATTACAATCATTGAAAATCATATGATATCATGGTAAGAAGATGATATTAAGCTTTACAGAAAACTGTCTAGATCTATATGTGAGAGTTAAGTAATACCTCCGTAACAGGGGCAGGGGAAATGAAAAAACCCAGCAGCCGCTGCCAGATCATCGAACGGCTAACGACGGGCACTTAGCAAATGGGACTTACGTACGCGTCGGGACCGGGGGTTGGTTCTCTGGTGCCTGCCATTTTCCGTCAATGGGGCCACGGGATGTGCTGTACTGTACCAGCTAGGACGGGCCATCTTCCCCCAACCAATAATCTGCATCTGTGCCGCTTGCCGCGACAACAATCGAGTCTCGGGAGTTGCCGCCGCACCTCATAACCACGTCGCTACTAACGACGCCCAATCTCCATGAAACGGGCCCACTTGCGGGGGAGAGAATTCCGACACTGCTGCGTTATTCCAGACGTAAGGCGGTGTACTGGGAGCAAGGGGGAAGCGCACCGGCCCGGTCCAGACGGAATTGGGAGCGAGAGATAAGTGATGGATTATTGGATTCCAGGAGGGTCAAAACCCCATTTGGTGGGGGACGCCGCCGGAATGCAAAATACATCCTAAACAATACACCATCAGGGCAGGTCCCACCAAGTTTGGGGCAGCTCCGGAATCATTCTACTTGACTGTACAGTGTGACAAGGGGAAACGATTAAACATAAAATGTAAAAAGAAAATAATTCTTTGGGCGGGAAAAATGCAAAATTCTCCCCGACAATACACCATCAGGCACCCACCAAGTTTGGGGCTGCACCCGAATCATTCTACTTGACTGAATGGACTCAGTGACAAGGGGGACCATGAAGTTAAATGTAATATGTAATTTTATGGCATAAAATGTAAAATGAAAATCAATTTCAGGCAGGAAAAATTCAAAAATTAATTCATCCCAAACAATTCACCATCATCAGGGCACCCACCAAGTTTGGGGCAGCACCCGAATCATTCTACTTGACTGTATGTACTCAGTGACAAGGGGGACCATGAAGTTAAATGTAATATGTAAGTTTATAGCATTAAATTTCAGGCAGGAAAAATGCAAAATTCTCCCCAACAATACACCATCAGGCCACACCAATTTAATTTCTTGGTTCACGGATTCGCTTGCTCCAATTTTTTGGAAAAAAAAATAAAAATAAAAATTACCACTCAGCAAATTTTCACTTTAATGAAACCATTCACCAACTTTCTGGTGTAGCAAACATAAAAACTGACACTACTTTTGTAATTTTCAATGAACAGGTGCTGTTACTGTACAGTAATAGTGTTTTTGTTCTTTTTTCAAGCTGAAAACTTTTTATTCTTTATGTTTTGGATTAGCCCTTACCTTTACCCCAACCATTTTACATTTTTTATTTTTATTTTTATTTTTATTTTGCCCTCTCGCTCCATATTTTTTATGAAAAAATCCGTGAACCAAGAAATCAAATTGGTGTGGCCTCAGGGCAGGTCCCACCAAGTTTGGGGCACTACCGGAATCATTCTACTTGACTGAATGTACTCAGGGCCAAGGGGGACCATGAAGTTAAATGTAATATGTAAGTTTATGGCATAAAATGAAAATCAATCTCAGGCAGGAAAAATGCAAAATTCTTCCCAAACAATACACCATCAGGGCAGGTCTCACCAAGTTTGGGGCTACACCGGAATCGCTCTACTTGTACAGTGTGACAAGGAAGACTATGGAGTTAAATGTAAAATGTAATATTATAACATGTAAAATGTAAATTAAATGAAAATAAATTTCAGGCAAAATTCATCAATAACAATACACCATCAGGCACCCACCAAGTTTGGGGCTACACCGGAATCATTCTACTTGTACCTATTGACAAGGGAGACCATAGAGTTAAATGTAAAATGTAAAATTACAACATAAAATGTAAAACGAAAGTACAGTTCAGGCAGGAAAAATGCAAAACTCATTAATAACAATATGCCATCAGGGCACTAACCAAGTTTGGGGCAACACCAGAATCATTCTAATAAATGAATTAAATGAAATTCTACTTGTAAAGTGCAACAACTGAGCCTAGAGTTGAATGCTCAGTGTAGTGTATACATTTGTATGTGTAAAAATAAATTTGTAGCTTGCAGAATGCAAAAGTCATTCAACATGATACATCATAGAAACCCCATGACATTTAGAAAAGGTAAATATTGAATATGCTGTGTACAGTGTGGTTTTTACATGCTTAGGTATTTTACCATACATAAATATCTACATGCATGGGTGCACCCAGTAAAATATTGGGTCCATAGCTCCAATATTGTGTGCATACAAGATCAGTATTATGAGCCCCAAGTAGACCCCATATGGACCCCTCGGGGACCCAGTCGTAACTGACAGCATGCTTCATTAAACCTGCCTTCCTGTCAGTTACTTTAATGATACCTGCCAATCAACAAGGCTCTCATGGGGGTTTTAATGATAAATGAGGCCTTAATATTTTAAAACAATTAAAAAAAGCAGCAGCAACTTTTTGACAGCCCATCTTGGTCATAAAAATCCACGAGAACCTAATTTGATACCCAAAGCAATTATACACATAGCGACACACTAAGCTTACAATCATCAAAAGAACGTAAGATATAACGTTATATAGTGTTGGTACATAAATGCAGGATGATAGATATAACACTGCTATCATTTCAAATCCACCTAAGCCAGTGCGTCATGCATGGTTACCTGATAATGATTTTTTCTATCTGCTGTTACCGGACAGGCCTATGTTTTAATGCCCCTGTGTTCTGATGCATCTATATTCCAGTGGCCACATATTACAACACACATGCACACACACACATATAGTCAGTCAGTCAGTCAGTCAGTCATAGTCATACGGTTTATTACAGCACTTTTGTGGTTATACCATCCCTTACAGGGTGGCATTTTCTTTCTTCTGGCTTAATTTTGAGATGGGGATGCTCCGGGTCTCCAGTCAACATACACATAATATACATTTTGTACATGTACACACATACATGTACATGCACACACACACACACACACACACATACACACACACACACATGCACAAACATGTCATGTACAAACATAAACAAATGCTCAGACACACACAGAGACACACACACATAAACAAACACACACAGAGATTATATACACACATAGAATGCCTGTTTTGGGTCATTGCATGAAGAAATGCATTTTTCACAGTGACTACTGTAACATTTTCCCTAAGTTATTAGAGGGAATCAAAATATCCGAAAATCTAGTTTGCGAAGAAATCCATACACACGAGACTGATACCTTATCCACTTGATCCATGCAGCATCCAAGGATACTGGAATTGTGCTATAGGTAAACCCTTAGCGCAATACTATTGGGAAATTTAGACATATATTTAACATGCGGTGAGAATGATAATAAAAATGTCAATAAAACAGTTCCAAACAAGGTAGTCTGCTCAGGCCTTATCTACTTGATTTGTCGTTTCTAGGATTTGAAAAAAAAATTACGCTAAATCGTAATATCGACATGAACAGAGAGTCTCAGAGGAATATCTGTATCTTGGTTCAGACAGTGTTAGCGAGTGAATATTGTGAGATGCAAGTTTTTTCTTCATGGCCTCTATTAAATATAATTCTTTATACCCGTCACATTTGGCAAAAATTGATCGAACGACGATTCTGCAGCAATCGCCCAAGTCTCGCTTATAATTATAACTTTATTGCACAACAATTATACAATGTACGAAGTATGGCTTATATGTGACGGGGACGGTTTTCAGGTGAAAAATATGTGCAACCCTCTGTCAATCTCAAATATGGCTGCTCTTCCATCAATACACCCGAAGATCATGGATAAATATGACAGGAGTATTAGAAGCCTTTTCAACGTTTTCCTTCTCCTGAATTTTCTTCTTAAAGTGGAGAAGAAAACAAGAACAAGGATGCAGCATGATCAAAAAGGGGTTTTCAATACTTTTACTTCCTATGGTACCCCCTTTGTGATGGTCTGTCCCAAAGATAATGACATTTGCAGCTAAGATATCATTAAAACTCTGTAAGAAATTCAGCAGGGAAATTAGATTTTCTTTCCCAAATGTCATCAACTGAAACTACATCCACAAATTAAAGTTATTTCGCTCTCCTATTTCATATCATCAGCGACAATACAATTACAATGAGAGAGACCTTTATTTATTACTTTCCTGTCAATTTTGAGCCATCTTGTGAAATTAGGGGCCTAAGAAGTGATACATGTATCTATATGCTACATAGAAAGAGTTTTTATTTTATAAACCTGATAATATTATAAGATATATGTTATAAGATTATGGGCAATAAGTGACATTTATATCTGCTGCAATTTCTGCAAGGAAAAATTTTGTGAAATACCAAAACCTTTCAAGTAATATCAGTTCAAATCTGCTATCAGAAATGAAACAACTTCCCCATCAATTTTGAGATAGCCTTTATAATCAGTGATATTAAAACGCAGCACAATTTCAACCCTGAAAGATGTACCACCTCAAAGGACTAAATTTCCATATGAAATTCCGTTCTTCCGAACTTCAAGCACTCTAACATTCCCATGGGTTTTGGAGATGGAAACCGGTGCGTAATTTGTTACCCTAACACGGAGAAACACATCGGAATCAGAACTGGGCAGCTGCCGTCGAGACGCAAACTTACCATCGGAAGTGGCAGAGAGTTTCTGATCAGCCAAACAAACTCAATCTGTTGTTTGTTGGAATTTAATCAGCTTAAAAGGAGCGAAAAGCAGAAAATGTGTGAATAGTTTCTTCAGGTTGGCACGTCACTGCAGAAAGAGACTCTTTTTACCCGAAGAAGGTCATGACAAACAGTCACCAAAATGTTGGTAAGAATAAAGCAAGAGAACAGAGCAAAAAGTAGTTGCGCTTGGTTTGTGTTAGCAAAACTTGTATTATCTTTTATCGGGACTTAATATTTTTTCTTTCGAAAATGAAATAAAATGGGCAAATCCGAGAAGCAATAAATAGAATTGGTGTGGCCTTACCAACTCAAAATGGGTATGGCCTGATACATGATATACAGAAACATTGGGATAGAATTTGGGCAGCTGCCATCGAGAGGTGGACTTATCCTTGCAAATGGAAGTGCGCTTAGACAGACTGATTTACAATTCTGAACGCATTTGCCGTTCACTCAGAGTGGGTGTTTTGGGTGGGAGGGATTTAATCATCCGCTATGGCCTCGCTTCCCGCAACCAAGATGGAAAGTTTTCAGTCAATAACATGCTAAAGTTAAAAGTTAAAGATTGCCCATGCATCTACAGACGCGTAGGGTGGCACCCATCCCCACTTCGAAGCCCTTGGGCCACACATGTGCAAGCCACGTAACAGCAGGGGGCTGGTCCACTGGTTAGTGATGTGTGTTTAACTTCCATACTCTTCCTCATTAGTGCTGAGTGCTAAGCAGAGAAAGCAGCATGTACCATTTTTAGAGTCTTTGGTATGACTCTGCCGGGGATCGAACTCACGACCTACTGGATGCAAGGCGAACACTCTACCCACTCAGCCATTGCACACGAACACGCTGCTCAAAGTAATCTTAGGAGTGATGAAATGACGGACAAAATTTGTCTTCAAGGAACATTAGAGTTGGTCAAAACTTTGGAGGTCATAGTTAAAATGTTAAACCATTCCTGCGCCTGATGGCGCATAGGGCAGTGCCCATCTCTGTTTCCTTAGCCTTGGGCCACACAACGCAATCACTACAGCACGGGGCTAGTCCACTGGTAGTGGTGTGTGTTCAACTTCCATACTCTTCTGAGTGCTAAGCAGAGAAAGCAGCATGTACCATTTTTAAAGTCTTTGCTATGATTCGGCTGGGGATCGAACTCACGACCTACCAAATGCATGGCGAACACTTTACCCACTAGGCCATTGCACCGGCATTTGGAGGTCATACTGTGATTAAAATAAGTTATGCTTTGCAATCCTAAAAGTGCTTTAAATTTATAACACTAGTAATGACAGAGGAAATAGTAATTTGTCTTCTGATTAATAAGTTCTTTATTGTCCACGATCATTATGGCACATACACAAGGTACCCCAATTGGAAGTAAGATGCACTCCCACCGAGAATGACCCCTGCTCTTTTCGATAAGTGTGGTGGGTTCTCAGACCAAACAGCGCGTGTACAACTCTTCCGTCGTATCAGTCCTTCTGTACGGCTCCGAAACCTGGCCTCTGAGAAACACCTTGGCAGCCTGTCTCGATGGGTTTGACAGCAGAGCCCTGAGGAGAATCACATGCACTCGCTGGCAAGAGCATGTGCGTAACAGCGACCTCCGGGAGCAGACCGGACAACCTCCTGCCTCTAGCCTCGCTGCCATGAGAAGAGTCCGCTGGTATGGCCACGTCCTCCGCCTCCCCCCAGAACACCCTACGAGAGCCCTGCTAGACTTCGATCCCAAGCAGGCAGGATGGCGGCGACCACGGGGGGCGCCTCGCACCCGCTGGATGGACGTGGTGACCAGAGATCTCCGCAGCATCAACATCACACCCCAGCAGGCGCAGCCAGCAGCATTGAACAGAGGGCGGTGGAGAACTCTAGTGCACGCAGTCGGCTCTACGCACCATGTGCAAGAGGATGAGTGAGTGAAGTGAGTGGTGGGTTCTTTAACTTACTCAAGGTGTGTCGCTCCCTGAACACGGGACCTCCATTTAACATCCATCCGAGGTAAGGTCGTAGCAGAAGGTAGGTAACCAATTCAGCTTTCCTAGAACACGTATACCAATATCTACTCAGTAGTACCATGGTCATCTTCTCAAGAACTAGTCTGATATCCAGCCGTAATATAGCTCCCGAGTCTCTTCTCTCCTCTTTGTAATTTCGAAGAGGAGAGAAGAGACTCGGGAGCTATATTACGGCTGGATACCAGGCTACTCCAGAGCCTGTTTGAAAGAATAACCCCAAATTGCTGATTCGGGACTCACGTAGCATTCTAGTGGAAGACAGAAACATTCTAAATTCAAAAGGACTGACAACCATAACAGTCTAGTAGTGGTCTGCACAACGGGGTCCAAAGGTCCTAAGGGTACATCAACGTGGGATTCTGTGACCTTGCAAGCTTTTAGTTGACATCTGAACAATTCTTTTTCCTAAGTACACCATGCAAGGCCACTGCTGTACAGAGCCATGTTCTCTCCCTGTGGTATTCAATCAACATGACATTGTGTATGGTTCCTACTTCATGTGTAAGCGGTACAAATGTGTCTCTGCCTTAACCGAGTAAAAAAAGGAATGAAAAAAAGTAAATAAAATGAAATGAAATGAAAAGTCAAAGATTAGTCCTTGCCATGCCTGATAGCGCATAGGGTGGCGCCCATCTCCGTTTCAGTAGCCCTGGGCCACACAACTTTGAGCCATCACTACAGCAGGGGGCTAGTCCACAAATAGTGGTGTGCTCAACTTCCATACTTCCATACTCTTTCTCGAAATACCATTTTAAAGTCTTTGGTATGACTTGGCCGGGGATCGAACAGCAGACCTACCAAATGCAAGACAAACACTCTACCTACTCGGTCATTGCACCTTAACCAAAGAACAGGCAATTTTTTTACTCTCCAAGCATGTGACTATATATGGACAACAGAAAAAAATATTGAAGGACTTCGATCCCTGATATTGGTATGAATAACAGGCTATGAAACTTAGAAAAAAAAAATTCACAGGTCTTATATAGTGGCAAGTGAGCAGATGTTGACACACTGGCAGCACCAAATCTGTAGGTGTTTTTAACACCTTTAAACAGATTAGCTGTGAGACATGGCGAGCATTGAACTCAGAACCTCTGATTCAGGGCTCTAGCCAGCTCGACATTTTTTTCCATCAGCCAATTCCCATTGTCGCGAAAACACTATTCCAGGAGTTAGAGAGACTGAACTGAGACCTTGAAAAACGAGTTTTAATGAAATTATCGTTTGCGAAAGGGCACCGACACACATTGTCAACAATCATAACAATAGCAAAACAAACAGTGTGTGGCTTTTACGACCGTGGATGGCGTCCCCAAGCTGCCTGTAGCTTCCACCAAGGAGCTTTTCCGTCACACGCAGCAAATTTCCGTCAATTGACGGAAAAACGGACGCTGGCTAGAGCCCTGCTCTGATTCCAACTGATTCTAGGCGTTGCACCACACAACCACAAAACTTTAAACTTTAAGATAAAAATAAGTAGGGACTGGTATTTTGTGACCTTGTGGGCTTTTAGTCAACTCCCGAGCACCACTTACATCTCGTAAGTACCCACTGCAAGGTCACTGCCTGACAAAGTCAAGTTCCGTGCCCTCAATGTCAAAGAGGGGCAGATTTCTTGGGCCATACCAATTTAATTCTTGGTTCTCGGATTTTTAAAAGTAAAAACATAGCAAGATTACATCATAAAACTACAGGGCAGTGAGAAAAACCTGAATATGTCTGTATTCACTCCATAAAACTGAGTGCACCAAGGCACAAACATGGTCCTAAGGCTTTGTTATCATAATGTTTTTGCAATTTTTGATTTGAAAACAAATAAAATTAATCCAACAACCAAGAAATCAAATTGGTGTGGTCTCAACTTTTCTAAACTTTTTAAATGTAGGATCATGACAAATATGGTACCATTGTCAAGGACAATAAATAAGCGCTTGTATAATACATAATACTATACCATAGATAAGGTGACATTGACAATGTGATTGAAGAAATTTATCTTTCTTACTGCCTACAGTGCGGCTTTCCTCATAAAAGATCAGTAACCCAAACTAATCACTTGTCTGCAACTGAACTGACTGAGAAAACATACAATGTAGGTGTCAAGTACTTTCCCAAGGGTACAATATGGGATTCGAACCCTGAACCCCTAGATTGTAAGTCAGCAACAATATCCACAAGATCGCATTGCCACTTTTTCGCATTATTCGACAGGAACACACAGGTGTCAAGTACTTTGTAAAGGGTACAACATGGGAGCCTCTGTGGGATTCGAACCCCGAACCTCTAGACTGTAAGTCAGCAACACTATCCACAAGACCACTTTGTCATCTTTTTGCATAACTTGACACGAACATTGATTAACTAAAAAAGATATAGACCTCTGTGGGATTCGAACCCTGAACCTCTAGATTATAAGTCAGCAAAACAAACCACGAAACCGCATTGCCACTTTTTCGCATCATTCGACAGGATCACACAGGTGTCAAGTACTTTGTAAAGGGTACAACATGGGAGCCTCTGTGGGATTCGAACCCCAAACCTCTAGATTGTAAGTCAGCAACACTATCCACAAGACCACTTTGTCACCTTTTTGCATAACTTGACACGAACATTGATTAGCTAACAATGATATAGACCTCTGTTGGATTTGAACCTTAAACCTCTAGATTGTAAGTCAGCAACACTATCCACAAGATTGCATAACCACCTATTTGCATAATTTGACAGCAAAACACAGGTGTCAAGTACTTTCCAAGGGTACAACATGGGAGACTCTGTGGGATTAGAACCCTGAACCTCTACATTGTAAGTCAGCAACACTATCCACAATACTGCATTGCCATCTTTTTGCATAATATGACAGGAAAACACAGGTGTCAAGTACTTTCTCAAGGGTACAACATGAGAGACTGTGGGATTTGAACCATGAACCTTTAGACTGTAAGTCCTTTAGACTACATTGCCATCTTTTTGTATAATTTGACAGGAAAACACAGGTGTCAAGTACTTTCTCAAGGGTACAATATGGGATTCGAACCCTGAACCTCTAGATTGTAAGTCAGGAACACTAGCCACAAGACCACATTGCCACATAATTCGACAGGAAAACACAGGTGTCAAGTACTTTCCAGGGGTACAACATGGGAGACTCTGTGGGATTAGAACCCTGAACCTCTAGATTGTAAGTCAGCAACACTGTCCACAATACCGCATTGCCATCTTTTTGCATAATATGACAGGAAAACACAGGTGTCAAGTACTTTCTCAAGGGTACAACATGAGAGACTGTGGGATTTGAACCATGAACCTTTAGACTGTAAGTCCTTTAGACTACATTGCCATCTTTTTGTATAATTTGACAGGAAAACACAGGTGTCAAGTACTTTCCAGAGGGTACAACAAGGGAGACTCTGTGGGATTCGAACCCTGAACCTCTAGACTGTAAGCCCTTTAGACTGCATTGCCACCTTTTTGCATAACTTGACAGGAGCAGTGATTTACTAACAACGATATAGACCTGCCCCCCTCCCGCGGAGATTTAGGGGATTTGGCAGTATTAACAAGTCATGAATCTTGATTAGAAAGTAATTAAAAGCAGCTTGTAAATCAATAGATCAGCAGGATATCCTGACTACTGATAGTGACTGATTGTAGGGGCTACATGTGTGTCTGCATGGGGTACATATTACTATTGCTGAGTACTTCCTTCGAAACTATTAGCTGTTCCTGTCCTTGGTGCTTATTAGTTTGCTGTACTTTGTTTCCAATGCCAGAAATCCCTGCACTGTTATAATGACTGAAAACTGGAGTTAAATGTGCATGGGGTACATTACTGGTGTCCTTCCAAACTATTAGTTGTTCTTGTCCTTGGTGCTTATTAGTTTGCTGTACTTTGTTGCCAATGCCAGAATCCATACAAAGTAATGAGGACTGAAAACTTGACTTAAATGTGCATGCTTGCATGGGTTGCAGATTACTTGTATGGACTATTTCTTTACAATTATAATTGTTCCTGGTCTTGGTGCTGAATACTTTGCTATTGATATTTGTTCTTCTGTGTGGGAGTCCCTCCAAAGTAATAGTGACTTATCACTTGGATAAATTTGTATGCTTGTATGGTGTACATATTGCTGGTACTGGGTATTTTTTATCACAACTGTTACATGCAGCTTTCTGTCCTTGGTTTTGAAGATATTTGTTTCCAATCAAAAATCCCTGCAAACTTATGGTGACCAAAAAGGTTACATGCTTGTGTGCATGGGGCAGTGTAATGTGAGTTTAACATTTCTTAATATCAATGAAAGCAGTGGTTCAATAACAACAGGGATGAGAATCCTTTGCTGCTCAAAAGCTCTATAATCAACCATTCATATCTGTAACCTACTCAAATTTATCGCCTTTCAAAGATTATTATCTCATTAGTATGAAAATATTATCTATAGCTTGTAAGTCAAACCATTCAAATTTGAAGCTTGTGTACCAAAAACCTTCATCAGCAATCTGCTCACATGTTTGTTAAGTCAGTCCAGGCGAGCAAGTATCAACCAAAATCTAATCAAACCTTAAGCATTAGATTTCAATATAAGTGAGGCCCCTAACCCCAAATCTCTGCAATGCACCTCATACCCGGTACTTATGCTAGAGGCATGGTCATGGGTATGGAACAGGGAGGAAGCTTTACAAGGCAGTAACCGGGCATGGTCTTTTCAAGGCTCCTAATACTGCCCAAACTCCTGAATCTATCAAGGCCACACCGATCTAATTTGTTGGTTCTCGGTATTTTCTTGTGTTTAAAAAACCCTTAACTGGAAAAAAATAATGATAATGAAGCCTCAGGACCAGGTTTGTGCCTTGGTGCGCACAGTTTTATGGGTTAATACAGTCATATTCAAGTTTTCCTCCCTACCATCGAGCTTTATGATGTCCTCTTGCTATATTATTTTACACTTTTAAAAATCCGAAGAGCAAGAAATTAAAGTGGTATGGCCCAAAGGAGATACTACTTTTAAAACCAAGTCAAAGTGAGTCCGCACCCATGGAAGGCCAACTGCCAAGTAATCATCCCTAGAGTGTGGTCATGTGTATTAAACTGTGATAAAATGTGCTTGGCTACTGTCTCTAAATACCCTACACTTCATGAATCTACCAAGGGATAAGCTATCCACAAAACCTGAAAGCCTTTTTGTGTATGCCGCAACAGTAAAAGTCGAGACCTGCTCTATCATCAAGCAGCGCTTGTTTGAAGTTAATAACACCCCTGAAAAATGTAAGGAGGGATCCTCAAACTTCTAATCACTTTGAAAGGGGATAAAGAAAGGAGAAACACATGCAATCTTTCCCGAAGTCATTGACCTTGAAAAAAGACTCCATGGGTACAGCATTGAAGGTTAGAGTCAATGAATGATGATAAGAAACTTATTAGTTACACATTGACAAGTAACTTGATACGTCTACAGCAGAGCCCATCAACCTTCCCTCAACCGAGACGGGGGCCGATACCAACTTCCAAGCACCTTAGACTCTTTGCTGACGTCACAATGTCTGAATGTGTAACATACAGGTAGACTTATGGTCATTACAACTTGATAAGGATCAGAGGACTGATTGAAAGCTTGTTGGTAAGCGCTTAGTTTTTGTGTACAGTTATCAAGTTTAAAAGCTTTGAAAGCTGTCAGACATTTCTGACAGAATCCACTGTTTTTACTAATACTTATCTGCTGTCGTCCACTTACCTTTATATGAAATTTTTTGCAGAATGAGTATCTCATTAACTGAATGTCTAATCTTCATCAACAAACCAATTGTGTCTCTTCTGAAATTCAACCACTTTCATCAAACAGCAAACTGGAGTTAACTACCCAGAAAATAAGGAAACTCTTCCTACGACATTTAGCTTAGAAATATCAATGAACATCATACAGCAGCTCTTTAAAGCTGGGCATGGGATATGTTGATTTAATGTTGAAAGCTTTTCCATGTACTGTAAGATGGTAACTATGACAGCCTCTTTCAAATCATTAAGCTTATCAGAGTGCTTGGGGAATATGTGATCATTCAAAGACATGGAATATTTTTGGTAAACATAAGCTTTATCTTCTATCAAAAATCATAGCTGTTATAACATTACAGTAGCATACAACTTTCAGCTTCTTTCCATACATGACCTGTTTGCAAGAAAGCACATGAAAACAGGGCATGACTATAAATCGTAACGACAATCTACTTCAAGAAAAATAAACTTTTAAGGATACCAACTACGTAAGGGAAACATCTTTCGTATCGTATAATAATATACACTTTGCCTAAATTCTGTCTCTGGTTTAAAAAATTGTGCAAACACCTGTCAGAATTCTACTGTACGTGTCCTTGTGTGAGACATATAATTGTTACCTAGATATTCTTACGTAGACAACCTTTTGTTATACCATACTTGTGTCATTTCATTTGGTCAATCTTATCTATGTATACTTTGAAATGGATAAAAGTCTAGTACCTGCTTTTGACTCAGTTGCTTTGGATAGTGTCTGTTGATAATGTACTGCATTTTATATCTATTCCTAACTACTCAGATGTTTCAAGTACTAGTTAATGACAGATATGTTCAGCCATACCTGGTGCCTGTTTATGTAGTGTAACTGTAATATGCATATCAGGATACAACGTACCTTGTTGACAATACGCTGCACTCGGTGTTTCCAACATCACAATAGAAGATTATGTCTCAGTCTTGTCATGGTGTTCTGCAGAAAAGGAGAAGAATAATTGTGCCTGTTAGAAATATAACTTTATAACTTTATAACTTTATTGCACAACAATTGTACGAGGTACAAAGTATGGCATCTACATAACTACAGTGCTATAACTTAACTTAGGGCTTATCTAACTAATACAGGAGTTGTAGTATGGGATAAGTTTCTTACAATCATTGGAGGCTTTTACAATCATTTGGGGAATTTCTAATGTCAAAACCTTCTTTGATATATTTTCCTATATCTGCCATGCAGGGATTGTCACATGTCATTATGTATCTGAATTTGCACTTCAGGTCCATTTGGATAAATCCTTGTGTACAAAATGACAGCCTTCTGTATAAAGAATTGCGTATATCGGAATATTTGGGACATACAACCATAAAGTGATATTCGTCTTCGATTAGCTCTGGACAGAATGGACAAACCCTCTGGTCAATAGGGATTTTTTGGAATCTTCCGGTTTCTATATTTAATTTGTGACAGCCAATTCTGAGTTGTGTGATTGCCCTACGAACGTCAAGGCTCTTTATGGTTGTACATGTACCTACTGGGAGGAAAATGGTGCATTGTCATAAATCAATATTTCACAATACAGTCAAACATCATCAATCATTTGACTTTGGCAGGGTCAGTTGAATTTTGAGAAAATGTTACTTGGTTGGAAAGATTATTGGGTACTGAAATCAGGTGTAACTTATTGCTCGTGGTCAATTGACCAGCACTTTCCCTATAGTGGCCACCTGTCTACTGTGGTCACATTTCTCCAGTCCCTTGAGTGGCCGCTATAGACAGGTTTGACTGTATATTAGATATATAACTACTGCAAGAAAAACAGGGCATTGTTATAAATATATTTTGTAATACATGTGTGACAGGGCAAAAGGTACTCTAAGCAGCTATGTACATTCTAGGCATTGAGATATTATGGCCTTTGATATTTCAAAGTTTTGCCATGTGCCTCCCAGTGCAATAGTATGAACCAGTCAAAATACACTCTCAGATAGAATATGCCAGGGGACATTTCAGCTAGGCGTCACTATCTTTAGGCCAGTTACATAACTGCACAGTGTAGCAAGCCAAAATACCTCCCCATCTAAAATGTCCCTGTCGGTATGATAGCTAGGGGTATTTCCTGGTCTCTTACACACTTATCTAATACTAATGTAAAGCCACACTACAATGTGCAGTGTAACAGATGCACTAACAGGCCAAAATATTGCCCTAGCTAGAATACATGACATAATTTGTATATCTGGGCACATTTCAGACTGGGGTATACTCTAGCCTGTGACACAGCAGTACTTAATTACCTCCGTGCAGCCTGTTACAAAGTACAAGCTGCTAGAATACACAACATTGTACATCTGCCATGGGTACATTTTAGACAAATATATTTCGGCCTGTGACACGGCAGAGCTAGTATTCCCTGAGTGCAGTCTGTTACAATGTTCAGCAGCTGCTAGAATACACAACATTGTATATCTGGGCATATTTTGTACAGGGTTATATTCTGGCCTGTGACAAAGCAGTACATTGGGCACATTTTAGACAGGGAACCAGTACATTCTGGCCTGTGACAAGGTAGTGCTAGTATTCCCTAAGTGCACCCTGTTACAATGTACAGCTAGATAACATAACATTGTTCCTTATTGTACAGTGGAATTTGTTATCACCAAGCATCTTTGTTGAATAGTTTAAAGAACATTTTGTATATGACATTTTGTGCAAAAGCTAGGTGTGTGTACCGGGTAATATAACCAGCTACTGCTACGCCACATCCCTGCAAAGCTGGTGTATTATGCAATACCGGCTAGTACATAGATACAGATTGTATATCTGGGTACATTTTAGACTGGTATATTTTGGCAGTACTAGTATTCCCAGAGCGCAGCATGTAACAATGTACAACAGCTGCTAGAATACACAACATTGTATATCTGGGCATATTTTGCACAGGGTTATATTCTGGCCTGTTACAAAGCAGTACATTGGGCACATTTTAGACAGGGAACCTGTACATTCTGGCCTGTGACAAGGTAGTGCTAGTATTCCTTAAGTGCACCCTGTTACAATGTACAGCTAGATAACATAACATTGTTAATTCCTTATTGTACAGTGGAATTTGTTATCACCAAGAATCTTTGTTGAATAGTTTAAAGAACATTTTGTAGATAGATGTGCAAAAGCTAGGTGTGTGTACCGGGTAATATAACAAGCTGCTGCTGCGCCACATCCCTGCAGAGCTGGTGTATTACGCAATACCGGCTATATTAGTCCTTTAGTCAGTTAGTCCTCACTCATAGTGAGCAATTGGGCTGGTCTCAATCATGATGTTTCTGACCTAGGGCGAAGAGTTGCTGTTACAGTTCCAATCATGTAACCCGTAACATTGAGTGGCCTTCAGGCCTTGTAACGTGGTGACCATTTTGAAAAAAAAAAAAAAAAAAAAAAATAGATACAGATTGTATATCTGGGTACATTTTAGACTGGTATATTTTGGCAGTACTAGTATTCCCTGAGCGCAGCCTGTTACAATGTGCCGTTAATTTATCAGGAGGCTGAGCATCTAAGTCCGGCTTGCCACGGCCTGTCACAGGGTCAGGACTGATGCAAACATGGGATTGCCCCGTCTCTGTTAGTTCCCATTCCCCCAGCAGGGCTCGAAATACCACCTGCATATGCAGGTAAACTTGGAGCTCTGCAGGTATTTATGGTGTCTACCTGCACCTAACCTGCACTGGTCCATGTACCGGGTTTTATACATAAATGTCATATGATGTAGGTATATTTGAATTGTTATTAGCTGCATTGACTGTTACAACCTATAATGTATAGAAGAAAAAATCACAATGGTTCCTGAACAATTTCAGTTGGGTCCATACTCCTTAAATTCAGGGTGGTGCAGGTAAAATTTGCCTGGAGCAGGTAATTTTCAATGTTACAATGTACCTGCACCAGTGCAGGTATGCAGAAAAAAGGATTTCGAGCCCTGTTCCCATTTCTCCAACCGGCGTTGGGGAAAATGGAGTTTCGCGGTAGTGCCATAGACTGTTTGCAGTGTTTTTAAGTTCGTGGTGAAGTGGTCACCACGGAAACCGCAAACATAAAACCACCACAAACATTTCTGTATTTACAGTAAATATTGAACCCACCATGGCTTTTCTCCCCACAGACCAAATTCAATGTAATCACAAGCACTGTTCCATGTGATTAGAACTTAACCCATAAAACCCATCATAATCCGACTGCTGGATTTTACTACTGTCCCAATTGAATTTTTGATATCCTCCTATGCAGGCTGCATTAATAAACTACCCTGAGTTTCAGGAAGCTGGAATTTTGATGTTCATGATTTTATCTTAAAATCAATTTTGCTTAGTAAAGTCAATTCTAATATTTTTCTGAAACCTCTTCTGTTCAAATTGTCATCTGGCTCACTTACATGTTTCACTTCAACATTTCAGAGAATTGGGGATGTAACAGCACAGTACTGAAAAGAAATAGCTGCAGGTCCAAAATATCGCAACATCAATGGTACAGCACTTGAGTAGACTAACACTCAATCATACATTAACTCTTAAAAATATTTTGTTAGTAAAAATGTGTAGTTCTTACAGTGATGAAAGTTCAGCTCTGGATTGTATGGTCTAAACTTGTACTTGTATCAATACATTTGTACCTGTGCCTTTACCTGTACCTGATATAACCATGTTTAGGTACACACGTCCACCACGATACTAGAAAAATAATTTGACATGGCTATAAAACATAAGGCTACACCATGTCTGAATCAGGATTAAAACCTCTCTATGTTATAGTGTGGATGGAATACCAGAAGGACGTGGGAGGCCTCTGGAAAAAGATAAGAAAACTATGTGAATGCTTCAACTTGTTAAAATCAAGTATGAATATGTATGTAATGTATGTAAGAAAACTGTATGGTCCAAACCTGTCCCTGAACTTCCGTACCAATACCCATCTTTATCTGTACCTGATATAACTACATGTATGCTTAGGTACACACGTCCACCACGAAACTGGAAAATAATTCGATATGTCTATAATAAGGCTACAGCATGTCTGCCTCAGGATTAAAACCTCTTTATGTTGTAGTGTGGTTGGAATACCAGAATGACATGAGAGCGCTCTAGGGGTTTGTGGTGAGACATCGGTGTCGTAAAGCTTGTCTTTAATGTAGACATTATCTTTACACTTCCTGTTTTATGACTGGTGTGGATTTTGTTGACCATTTACAATGTAGATATAGGTCTCACACAGGAGTTACAGCAGCCGGAGAGTCTCATAAAGGAGTTTATGACAGCTAGACACAAATATGGCTGTTTTTTTTTAACAATATTTCTTGTTTTATTTTTTTAGGGCCTGATTTGAAAGCTCTAAAATTATTTTTGACCCACCATAACTGCTTTTTATTGTTTTTCCAAACTTAAATGTTTTCAAAACAGTAAATTTCTAAACACAAACCTTACTAAGTTTTGTTGTTGCATTATATGTTTAGTTAGAGCTCTTTAAATCATGTTCATTTTTCAAATTTGCCCAAAAGATGTCTAAACTGTATAAAACTTTCATTATCTCTAACTTAGACTTCTGAGTGTCTGTTACTTAATTGCTGTAATCCATCACTTACTGTTGCATGAGACCTTTAATACACTTCCAATCATATTTTTGTCTTAAAAGTAGCCTATGAGCATTAATAGATCTAAGGCTCCCGTAGAACTTGTAATTGTAACATTTGTAAGGATTGAATAAACCATACATCACATACTTAGTAGTCACAATCTCTTACAGCAATGCCAAACTTTTGAGCATTTTTCTAAAACTGTGTCTGTTACTCAATGTTGTAAAAGACCTTTGGTGAGTTTTCATCAATCTTGTTGTCTGTCTTCACAGTAAAGTAGTCTGTTAGAAGACTTCTAAATAGCATAAATTAGTAGATATCAAACAAAGCACGCTCTACGGGACATTGTTGAATTGAATACATTTGTAAGGATTGAATCAACCATGCATCAAAATCTTACAGTAATGCCAAACTTTTGAGCATTTGTCTAAAACTGTGTCTGTTACTCAATGTTGTAAAAGACCTTTGGCGAGCTTTCATCAATCATTTTGTCTGTCTTCACAGTAAACCAGGAGTAAAGACTAGTCTGTTAGAAGACTTCTAAATAGCATAAATTAGTAGATATCAAACAAAGTATGCTCTATGGGACATTGTTGTATTGAATACATTTGTAAGGATTGAATCAACCATGCATCAAAATTTTACAGTAATGCCAAACTTTTAATTGTTTTTCTAAAACTGTGTCTGTTAGTCAATGTTGTAAAAGACCTTTGGTTAGTTTTCATCAATCTTGTTGTCTGTCTTCACAGTAAAGTAGTCTGTTAGAAGACTTTTAAATAGCATAAATTAGTAGATATCAAACAAAGTATACTCTACGGGACATTGTTGAATTGAATACATTTGTAAGGATTGAATCAACAATGCATCAAAATTTTACAGTAATGCCAAACTTTTAAGTGTATTTCTAAAACTATGTCTGTTACTCAATGTCGTAAAAGACCTTTGGTGAGCTTTCATCAATCTTGTTGTCTGTCTTCACAGTAAACCATGATGGTAAAGTAGTCTGTTAGAAGACTTCTAAATAGCATAAATTAGTAGATATCAAACAAAGCACGCTCTATGGGACATTGTTGAATTGAATACATTTGTAAGGATTGAATCAACCATGCATCAAATAGTCAAAATCTTACAGTAATGCCAAACTTTTAAGTGTTTTTCTAAAACTGTGTCTGTTACTCAATGTTGTAAAAGACCTTTGGTGAGCTTTCATCAATCACTTTGTCTGTCCTCAAAGTAAACCAGGAGTAAATCAGTCTGTTAGAAGACTTCTAAATAGCATAAATTAGCAGATATCAAACAAAGTATGCTCTACGGGACATTGTTGAATTGAATACATTTGTAAGGATTGAATCAACCATGCATCAAATAGTCAAATTCTTACAGCAATGCCAAACTTTTGAGTGTTTGTCTTAAACTGTGTCTGTTACTCAATGTTGTAAAAGACCTTTGGTGAGCTTTCATCAATCATTTTCTCTGTCTTCACAGTAAACCTTGAGGGTAAAGTAGTCTGTTAGAAGACTTCTAAATAGAATAAATTAGTAGATATCAAATAAAGTATGCTCTACGGGACATTGTTGAATTGAATACATTTGTAAGGATTGAATCAACCATGCATCAAAATCTTACAGTAATGCCAAACTTTTGAGCATTTGTCTAAAACTGTGTCTGTTACTCAATGTTGTAAAAGACCTTTGGTGAGCTTTCATCAATCTTTTTGTCTGTCTTTCATGTGAACCATGAGGGTAAATCAGTGTGTTAGAAGACTTCTTAAATAGCATAAATTAGTAGATATCAAAAAAACGCTTGCTCATTGGGACATTGTTGTTTTTGTTCATCTTTAACTGTCCAGGGATGAGAATGACTGATAGTCTTATTAGTTTTCATCAGGATGTTGGTAGACATTCAAAAGGATTTTCTCCTCTAAGTTTTTCCAATGCAGAATCTTGCCCACAGCTTATTTAATATACCATGGGGAGTCTCTCATAAACCAGACTGAGGTTTTCACTTTAAATTTGTGTCTGTCGCTGTTAGCAGATCAGAAAACTGTAAAAAAAATATTTTTCAGGTAAAGCAGATTTTCTGATTGGCTGATAGCTGGTTTGAGGCCACACCCACAAAAGTTGAGACTGCAGCCCAGTTTATCAGAGCCTCCCCAAGGTACCAGTATATTATATAGGTTGCAGGCGAGGCTATACATATAGAAGAATGCTTAATATGTTGTTTTTTATTTAAAAAAAAAAACACAACAACAACCAAAAGAACAAGTTCAGCTGTATTTAAATGTTGCAAAATATAAAGTTGTTAGTACTTCAGATGCCACAATGTAGTCTAAGGTATTCAAAATCATAATGGAATGATTGATAACACCACCTTGGTAAGGAGCTGCATAGAGAGACA
This sequence comes from Branchiostoma floridae x Branchiostoma belcheri, assembly GCA_019207045.1. NCBI lineage: Eukaryota > Metazoa > Chordata > Leptocardii > Amphioxiformes > Branchiostomatidae > Branchiostoma > Branchiostoma floridae x Branchiostoma belcheri. The sequence goes on along the minus strand of CM033039.1, from coordinate 3,992,815 downwards.
TGTATTCCATTTATCTCTATCTCTACATTTTTGAAAGCTTTGTCTATTTGGATCTCCCTTCCAATTACAAAACAACACAGCAAATAGAAAAAAGTGAGATGATGTGAAAATGGGGAGGACTAGAGAAAAAACATGTGCCTTCTACCTGTAATCACCATTGAAATAATGCTTATTCTTACTGTCCCTGGTGCTGAAAAGTTGGTGATAATTGTCTTCCAAGTTTCTGCATATTAAGTTCTGCACGGTACTATATTCAGCTGTAAGATGCACACAACTTAAAAATACCTGTCTTGGTAAAGGCAATAAACCAAATTGAACATCTCTAAAACACATACATTTGTATGGCAGTGCTATGCCACAGTAACTGCAATGCAGCAAAAACGTACATGACCCTCCGAAGCATAACTCTTTGGTATTCCTCCATCTTATTCAGCTACTCTCATTTTTCCTGTGTTGCTACAAGAACAAACTTTGGTACTTAAAGGCATGACTATTTCTTGTTCTTGTCTGAGCTGGTATAAGATGCTCAGTAGTTGGTGCATTTACTAGTTTATCAGTCATTTTGTATATCATGCACAGTCTGGATATTTTTCATCTGTCTTAAAGTGACATCCACTGCATCCACCATAACTCTTTTGATATTTCTTCATCTTATTCATCTATTCTCATCATTCCTGTGCTGCTACTAGAAAAATGAACATCAGTAAATTTTCAGCAGGTCATCTTGGACTGGTGCAATGGCCGAGTGGGTAGAGTGTTCCCTTGCATTCGGTAGGTCGTGAGTTCAATCCCAGCTGAGTCATACCAAAGACGTCATGCTGCTTTCTCTTAGCACTAAGCATTCAGGAAAAAGTATGGAAGTTGAACACACACCACTACCAGTGGACTAGCTCCCAGCTGTAGTGATTACACAAAGTTGTGTGGACCATGGCTACTGAAATGGAGATGGGTGCTTCCCTATGCGCCATCAGGTGCGAGAAGGACCATGACTTCATCTTGGAAGAAAGAAACACATTAGAGTCGCTTTTGATCTGTTGGAGCCCAGTTTGGACCTGATCCTCCTGCCTCCCTACAGCCAACATTTACTGCAGGCAGGGCTCAAAATACTTGTTTCTGCATATCTGTACGGTGATTTTCAATGTCACCTGCACCAGACAAATTTTTACCTGCACCACTCTGAATTTAGGAAGTATGGATCATACTAAAACTGTTCAGGGACCATTGCTATTTTTTTCTTTTATACTTGGTAACATGGTAACATTCAATGCAAATAATAACAGTCCACATACACGTACATCATATATATGACATATATGTAGAAATCCCAGTACATGAACCAGTGCAGGTTAGGTGCAGGTAGACACTAAAAATACCTGCACAGCTCCAATTTTACCTGCACTAACCTGCATATGCAGGTGGTATTTCCAGCCCTGACATTGGAGTTGCTATTGACCCATTGGAGCCCAGCTACGGACCTGATCCCCTGCTTCTCTACAGCCGGCATTTACGGCGGGGGAACTGGCTAACAGCCAAACTGAGATGATTGGCTGGGTTATAAGGAGACCACCACAAACATTTTAGTGCACAAAGTTTACAGTCAGAGTTGGCAAACCCCAGAACCAAGGGAAGACCTCGCAAGCACTTGAAATAAAAAAAGTAAAGTCCTTCCCGCACCTAATGGCGCATAGGGTGGCGCCCATCTCCGTTTCAATCACTACAGCAGGGGGCTAGTCCACTGGTAGTGGTGTGTGTTCAACTTCCATACTCTTTCCCAAATGCTGAGTGCTAAGCAGAGAAAGTAGTATGTACCATTTTGAAAGTCTTTGGTATGACTCGGTCGGGGATCGAACTCACGACCTACCGAATGCAAGGCAAACACTCTACCCACTCGGCCATTGCGCAAGCACTTGAAATAACAGGTTGTAAAAGACACAGGACTAAGTGTACAGGTAGCAGAATCTATGGATTGAGACCATACAATATGGACAAATGAACCTCAACTACAAAGAGAAGCAAGGAGCCAGTCCCTGGCCTGGGCACTTATAAATTAGGCAGGCAAACACCACATATATACTAATCTATATGGTACAGGAATTGTTTCAATAAAATGTATGGATGGTGAATAACAACACCAAGGTTGATATTCTGATTGATATCAGCCTTACATCTTTGAATATGGCTAAACAGCATCTGGTTTCTTCTGATTTTAGCTGCCTGGACAGTGTGCATCTCCAGCTGGATCTGTCATTTGCAAGGCCCTTCCAGTGCTCTGTGTCAATATCAAGAGACAGAATACATCTTACAATTCTACTAATTAAACAATATACTATTTAGGATAATAAGATTTTTCTAATTAAACAAAAAAAGATAATAAGAAAAAAAACTCTTTACAATCAGGTGGGGCTAAACATGACTGTCACTAAGCTTGATGAATGGCTTTATTGAGACAAACTCTCAGAGTCTAACACTAGCAGCCCAGGGACTGAATTGTTGTTAGACTTTACATACATGATATTTTACTAGGCATACATATACAAATCAGCATACAATAGAATAAAATATTATCATTAATTGAATTAGTAAAAGACAAGCTAGATAAAACCTGCTCTGGCATGGTTTGAGGGAGACGTTGATACAATATTATAACGATTACATAAAAATTGCAACAGTTGGCTTAAAGGTACAGTCATGATTCGTTTATCAATCTGGTCCTGTGGGGTATGAAGCTTGCATGTGTATCAAGAGACTTCAGTACCCAAACATGTATCACCATTTACAACGTGCATATACATTGTATATCATCAAAACATGAAGAGTTTGTACCGCACAGAATCAGCAGAAATGTCTCCATGTGTGGTCAGCAAGGAGATGACCATGTCAGCCTGAGGTCAGGGAGTCGAGATTACCATATTGGCAGGGGGATTTCAGGGCAAGGGTTGAGGCGAAAGGCTGGAAGCTTAAGTTGTGTGCAGAATATAAAACAGTGGCTCAAGATGGTCTGCCTTTGGGAACAACTCTCTAAGATGATTTTACGAAAATAAATGAGAAGACGAAGAAGAATAAAGATACGTCAGCAAGCCTTTTTTTTGGTGGGCAGTGGAGTCACCTCGTCCCCCTGTGATATTGAAAATATTTCTTCCAATGGGTTCCATATTTGACCCGTAATGTTTTCCATAAGAAAATTGAGTTTTAAACAAATTGGAGAACATTTGGTAGTGGTACATTGCCAATATAAGCCTCAACCTAATATTCAAGCTTTAGCTGTTCAATTTCGCTTGTTTCTAGACAACAGACAAACCCAAAGGTATAGAGAATTCACCTTTATGATCAAAAGGTCCAGAAGGTCCTGAGTTCAAACTCGACGTGTCACGGATCTTGTGCCCTTGGGAAAGGCACTTTACACGACTTTCCTATATAGGCTACAAAAGTCTTCAGCAAATTTAAGTTGGTAGCCTCAAAAACGAAAGAAAAAAAAGACCATAACTGAGAGTCACACTGCTAATGGTAAGCATGTGGGGAACTAGCATGTGACATATAGGCCTGTAACACATGAGGCATGGCCCATGCCTTAGTAAGGCACATTAAACGTAAGTCTTGCAGCGGCGACCAGTATCTCACCACTTTCTGTGGCGACCTTACCGCTCTAAATACGACCGGCCTTTACAAAATGGCAGCCTAATCATGCATTACAGCATAAGCAATGATGCTAATAGCCAAGGGTCAGCATTTCTGTAGTCAGGCCATCTACATTTCAGGCAGAGCCGCAATAAAGAGTTCAAAGGGGATTCTTTTAAGAACTATAGTGCTTGCATGGATGATGTAAAATTTGGTATGGAGAATTATGAATTCCGCATTCATGTTATTCAGAATCTATTTGTGTTTGTGTGGTATGTTGAAGTCAGGGCACCTCTTCCCAGGAATTCTTGTAAGAAATGATACTTGGATGACGTCAGATTTAATAGTGATATGATTAATATCATGAAATTTTTTTTAGCTTAATCTACAGCTCATAGCAAGTTGTAAGATACACTTAAATGTGACATATAAGAGCCATACTTAGATATTGATAGCAGTTTTTAAATGCCTGAAAAATAGTCATCTTAATTAACACTTATAATCACGAACAATGAAAACTCCTGAAGAGAAAGAGTAGCCAGTACAATGTAGGTCCAGACCTGGACCTGATCCTCTGGACCTGGACCAAACCTATACCTGAATTTTCTGTACCTGTCCATGTACCCACCCCTATTCTAATGTCAAGAAAGAAACAGAACACTGAATGGCTCCTAATCTTCTACAGTCGACCTCAACACAAAGTCAAAGTCAAAGTTCCTTCCCGCGCCTAATGGTACATAGGGCGGCACCCAACTGCGTTTCAGTTAGCCCTGGGCCACACAACTTTGTGCAATCACTACAGCGGGGGCTGATCTGCTGGTAGTGGTGTGTGTTCAACTTCCATACACTTTCCCGAATGCTGAGTGCTAAGCAGAGAAAGTAGCCATGTACCATTTTTAAAGTCTTTGGTATGACTGGCCGGGGATCGAACTCACGACCTACCGACTGCAAGGGGAACACTCTAACCACTCGGCCATTGCACCGGTTAGACCTCAACACACTACTCTAATATTGATTCCACATTGGGCAGCTATTCAACCAGACACTCCCTGTGGATTTCCATTTACTATAAGTAGAACGTAAGAACATGCGTTATTAGGCGTCTTGTCTCCCAGGCTTGGGGCATTAGTGTGAACAGCTCTATTTTCATTAGGTCTTGTAGCAGTCTCTGAACTGGCAAATGGCTAGCACTCTTTAATGAACACCTTGGGCCTTCAGGAAAAGAAGACCCAAATTGATTTTCGAAACCAAGTTTCATGGTTTAAAGATCAGTTCCAAGTTTGTTTGTTTTTTTGCTTTTTTGCTTTCATAACAATCATTAGTGGAAACAGCTCTATTTTCATTAGGTCTTGTAGCAGCCTCTGAACTGGCAAATGGCTAACACTCTTTAATGAACACCTTGGGCCTTGAGGAATAGAAGGTCCAAATTGATTTTCAAAAGCAAGTTTTATGATTTAAAGATCAGTTTCAAGTTCTTAGATTTTGTAACAATCTTTCAATATTTTTAGTGTTGTGATAGCATTTTTGCTTTTTCTAGGTAACATTTTTGCATAAATAGAGCTCATAGCTGCAAAATATTTCTTCTTCGTCTAACTTCTCCTGACTATTTCATGGTTTAAAGATCAGTTCCAAGTTCTTAGATTTTATGACAATCTTTCAATCAATATCAATGCGTTGTGATAACATTTTTGCAATTTTTGGGTAACGTTCGTTCACCTTTATCCGTGGGTAACTATATCCGTTGTATGTATTTTGGGATCGTTAAGTTGATCTAAGGTAGTTTCACATTGCAATATTTTCAAATGTTGCTTTTGGAAACTCACATCGTTGACCTGAAATCTCTGAGTATCCAGTTTTGTAAAACAACGATTTTAGGTTACCTCACGGATAAAGATGAACTAGTGTTAACCTTTTTGCCATAAATAGAGCATTACAGCATAGCTGCAAGAGACTTTCTCTTCTTCTAACTTCTTCTGACTTCTTGAAAGCTACGATTAATCAGGGCGATGCAAACCTCTTTGCGGAGTAATGTGTGAACTGCTAAATGTGATACTTCCTCTTCTTCTAACTTCTTCTGACTTCTTTAAAGCTACGATTAATCAGGGCCATGCAAACCTCTTTGCAGAGTAATGTGTGAACTGCTAACTGTGATACGTAGAGCCTCCTTTCCACCAAATTAACTCTGTGCAAAGCAGAGGTTGTCTGAACACTTCTCCATCACAACTACATAAAGCCGATGATTAAGCTACGCTCATTCGTCACTTGTGCGCGGGGGTCAGAGGTCGGATGTTATTCATGCTCTTCCGTCCGCGTCTTGGCAGATTGCATCCATCAGAGTTAAGACGTTATGAAGGAGGGGAGCTAAGGAATCCCAGAGTCTTCAGAATGCATTCATCACCAACAGGCTCCTACAGGAAGGCCTAATTCTGTTTGAAATTTCACGGGAGTTTAGGCGGGATTTGCCTTCAAAGGGAGCGTTTTGGTTTATCGCATGGTTTGCTGAATGGCAGCAATACGTCACAGCGAGTGTAGGCTGCATGCATGTCAAACTTGGTGAAGAAAGGCATTTGGAACTCGTGACGTCCTCACAAAGGATGTGGCAAGCAAACATAATAACTGCCAGACTTACCCAGAATGTGCCTCTTTGCTTTATTAGACATATTAAATGATTTATTCAATGCTTTTAGCTGATTCTCGGTTAAATGTATATCTATATCTATATCTTTATAGCCGGTATAAGTGCCGTTAACATTTGATGTAACACACCAGTTTTGTAGGCAAGTGGCGTGGCAGCAGCTGGTTACTGTAATTCCTGATTTTTTTCAATGTACTTTAAATATGTTCACAGTTTTCATGGTGATGCCTGTAACATGAACTTATCATTATTGATAACATGTACAAATGATACATGAGATTTTTTCAATGCCCACCTGCTGACACAGTGAACATTTAGTTCTGAGAACAAGTTAAATTTTCCCAGACCGTGAAAGTTTGGAACCGAGAAGACAAAGTGAATTACATTATATTAAATTGAATAACCTACATGTAAACTTTGCACATCTAGCTATAAGTGCTTTTAAAAGCTATCTAATGAAGGTACCTCTACAGCACTTAGTGGCAACTACATGTAGTAGAGTAGATTCATCCCTCAAGCTACCGACGTTTTGCACACTGGAGCCACACAGTTCAAGTTTTGAGCTCTTATTCAGCCTGTCGGCCTTCTCTATGTTTTAGATGTAACGCTAGTTCACCTTTATCCGTGGGGTAACCTATATCCATTGTTTTAAAATTAGAGGGTGTGTAGGGATATCAAGTCGGCAAAAGTTGGTTTTAAATGGCTACATTTTGAAAATACAGAATGTTTTGCACTTTGAAACCACCATCCGTCGCAATGACATCCATAAATACCCACAATACGGATATAGGTTACCCCGCAAATAAAGATGAACTAGCGTTACACTGTTTATCATTGTCAGATATAGATTTGGTTTGAATGTAGAACTTACTTTAAAGTGTACCGTGTGTCATGCCTTTGAAAGAACAGAAACACTGTATATTTGATTGGGAGACAGAGGTCACTGTGGGTCGATAGCCCCACGCCGCCCCTGATCCGACAACGTTGCCCAGGTGTTAATTGTCTATAACCTCTGCCAGCCCGACTCCTCCCAGCTTTACTACTGTAAAATAACTCCCACCCTTAAACTGGAGGCCATACCCGGCGGTATAAAGACCAGTTAAAACAACAACTCAGAGTGGCTGGCATCCCTGAAGCTGACTGGGAAAATAGAGCAGCTAACAGAGCCAACTGGAGAACGTTGACAAGGCGGGGCGCAAAGGCCCTTGAGACTAAGCAACATGACCACACTGAAGAGAGAATGAGGAGGAGAAAGGAGGCAGCTGACCAGACCGTCTCCTCGGCCCAGTTCACCTGCCAGCAGTGCAGCAGAGTGTGCAGGTCAAGGATAGGACTGCTCAGCCACATGAGGGCCTGCAGACCATCCAGAACTTCCCACGAACCCTCGACGACGGGGAAAGAGCCATGAATGAATGAATACCAGGCTATATTGTGGGTTGTCAGGTCTAAAAGCATAATTTTTGATTGGCAAATCAAATGCTCACAACACACTAAGTCTTTCAAACCTACTGTTGCCCTGACTCCACCCAGCTTTACTACACAGAAACAACTCCCAACCTTAAACTGAAGGCCACACTAGGTTATATTGTGGGTTGTCAGGTCTAAAAGCATAATTTTTAACCGGCATATCAAATGCTCACAACAAACTTTCAAACCTACTGTTGCCCCTACTCCTAACCAGCTCTGCTAGAGAAATAACGCCCACCCTTAAACTGAAGGCCATACCAGGTTATATTGTGGGTTGTCAGGTCTAAAAGAATAATTTCTAACCGGCATATCAAATGCTCACAACAAACTTTCAAACCTACTGTTGCCCCAACTCCTCCCAGCTTTACTACACAGAAACAACTACCACCCTTAAACTGAAGGCCATACCAGGCTATATTGTGGGTTGTCAGGTCTAAAAGCATAATTTTTAACCGGCATATCAAATGCTCACAACAAACTTTCAAACCTACTGTTGCCCCTACTCCTAACCAGCTCTGCTAGAGAAATAACGCCCACCCTTAAACTGAAGGCCATACCAGGTTATATTGTGGGTTGTCAGGTCTAAAAGAATAATTTCTAACCGGCATATCAAATGCTCACAACAAACTTTCAAACCTACTGTTGCCCCAACTCCTCCCAGCTTTACTACACAGAAACAACTACCACCCTTAAACTGAAGGCCATACCAGGCTATATTGTGGGTTGTCAGGTCTAAAAGCATAATTTTTAACCGGCATATCAAATGCTCACAACAAACTTTCAAACCTACTGTTGCCCCTACTCCTAACCAGCTCTGCTAGAGAAATAACGCCCACCCTTAAACTGAAGGCCATACCAGGTTATATTGTGGGTTGTCAGGTCTAAAAGAATAATTTCTAACCGGCATATCAAATGCTCACAACAAACTTTCAAACCTACTGTTGCCCCAACTCCACCCAGCTTTACTACACAGAAACAACTCCCAACCTTAAACTGAAGGCCATACTAGGTTATATTGTGGGTTGTCAGGTATAAAAGCATAATTTTTAATTGGCAAATCAAATGCTCACAGCACACTTTCAAACCTACTGTTGCCCCTACTCCACCCAGCTTTACTACACAGAAACAACTCCCACCCTTAAACTGAAGGCCATACCAGGTTATATTTTGGGTTGTCAGGTATAAAGATATGGTTTTTAATTGACATATCAGTACACACCTAGGTTATAGGTTGAAAAAATGTTTAATTGGTGAAACTTTGTATGCAATAAAGAATTCTTAAATTGGGTTTTAGGTTAACAGAAAAATGTTGACCTAATAGACCATAGTCAGTTTCATAGAATACTAGCCCCCTGCTTTTATCTTGACCTCTTGGTTCTAACTCTGAAATGTCAGAAGACTGAGTAAATGAATTGGTAACCCTTTGCCGACCTTCTACAACCTTTTCTGGCTCCTGTTCCACTTGGCTTTTCTACCCAGCAATAACCTACGGCCTCCAGTCATCCCCTACAAACTAATGAGAACAGGACCATACTTCAGGTAGTTTGAAGTAGACTATATCATTATCTGGGATATCTGTTTAACCCTATGCTGGCCTTTAGTAACCTTTGCTGGCTACTGTTCCAGAGTCCTAATGGTGTGTAGGGCGGCGCCCATCTCTGTCTCAGTAGACCTTGGCCACACAACTTTGTGCCATCACTACAGCAGGGGCTAGTCCACTGGTAGTGGTCTGTGTGTTTAAACTTCCATACTGTTTCCCGAATGCTGAGAGCTAAGCCGAAAAAGCAGCACGTACCATCTTATTTGGTATGACTCGGCCGGAGATTGAGCTCACGACCTACCGAATGCAAGGCGACCACTCTACCCACTCAGCCATTGCACTGGCTTTTCTACCCAGCAATAACGTACGGCCTCCAGCCATCTCCTCCAAACTAATGAGAACAGAATCATACTTAAGGTAGTTTGAAGTAGACTATATGATTATCTGGGATATTGTTTCACCCTATGCTGGCCTTTAGTAACCTTTGCTGGCTACTGCTCCACCTAGCTTTTCTCAGTCAAAGTCCTTCCTGCCCTAATGGCGCGTAGGGCGGCGCCCATCTCTGTCTCAGTAGACCTTGGCCACACAACTTTGTGCCATCACTACAGCAGGGGCTAGTCCACTGGTAGTGGTCTGTGTGTTTAAACTTCCATACTGTTTCCCGAATGCTGAGTGCTAAGCAGAGAAAGCACAATTCTAAAGTCTTTGGTATGACTCGGCCGGGGATTGAACTCATGACCTACCGAATGCAAGGCGACCACTCTACCCACTCGGCCATTGCACTGGCTTTTTTACCCAGCAATAACGTACGGCCTCCAGCCATCCCCTACAAACTAATGAGCACAGAATCATACTTCGGGTAGTTTGAAGTAGACTATATCATTATCTAGGAGATCAGCATTAACATTCACGCTGATATTATCTGACATGCCACAGCCACAGAGCCATTGATTATAGACCTCCCGGCCTCGGTAAATCCGTCCGCGAAATCCTCCCCTTCCATGGCTATCCCTAATTGCTTTGCAATCAATACGTCCAAAAGGATTGGACGGCCACACCTGATGTGAATGTTGCATGTACAATGCCTTTCTACTGACCATGAGTGCCCGTTTGCCCCAAACTGGTCAAAACTTAAGATCAATTACAAAAGAGATTTCTTTACTCCTATATACAGTCCTGTTTAGCACATATTTTGGGTGATATTTTTATCACCTCTTTCAAGAAACTTGGGGGACAGCAGTTTTCTGCCAACAGGCCAAAAAGATAAGTCAAAACTATAAACAATTACAAAATATGTTGATGAAGGTTAGACATCAAGGTAAAAAGATATGCTTAGTCAAGCAACTGGATATGTTTTTGAACTTTTTGGCATTTGGGATGGCGCTTTCTACACATGTGACAACATTAGCTTTTGTAATAAAACAACAGGAGCTAATTGACTCATTTGCATCAATCTTGTCTTACTTTTGTTTCCTCCTGGACAGAGTAAAATTTGCCCTCAACTCCTTTATATATCAATTCATAGTTAGGGTATAAAACCAGGCTAGAATGGTCTAGAACAAATTACAAACTGCTTCCTTGTCAATGACTCCAAAAGCTTCATACTAAATTAACAAAGAATTAAGAAAATACACGTCAAGTAGATTTGGTGGCCTTAGAACACTACGTCATGGCTGGCATTTTGACAATAAAGATTTGGATTACTTAATTAACAAACATTAAATAAAATACACAAATTGTACAAGTAGATTTGAAGGCCTTAGAACACTACGTCATGGCTGGCATTTTGAGAATAAAGACTTGGATGGCCTTAATAATAATACGCAGGAGGTGAATTGCGGAGTTGGCCCTGTTTGTATGGATCAGTAGCACAGAGATAGACAGGTGTGAAATGAAGCAAATGCCTATTGACATAGCTGACCACACAAGGGGTCGCACTCAATACTTTTGTGTGGTGCCCTTTCTACAGGTTAAAGCTTGGAGTACTGACTTTGCCGTGTGTTTTGAGCTGAAGTGTGCCAAGCTAAGCTACTGTGACTTGTGCTATGTTACTTCTTATTTTATTTGATATGTATGTATATGTATGTCTGGGGGTTCCCCCCAGGGCACATTGAAAAGTGCCTGAAAAGGTGATATGTTACCCCTGGTAGAATAAATAAAACAAACAAATAAACTTACATGACCAGCATTAAGAACACTCAGAGTTTCAGTAACATGAAAAGGTACCAAGAGGTAACACTCAATACATGGGTGTGGTGCCCTTTCTACAGGTTAATGCCTGGAGTACTGACTTTGCCGTGTGTTTAAAGATGAAGTGTGCCCAAGTCTAAGGCCATCACCTAAGTGTTTTTAAGTGCGCCCAAGTCTAAGCTACTGTGACTTACAATGACCAGCAATGGCATTAACAACACTCCATGTTTCAGTACCATGAAAGGGCACCAAGGCTGGGATCAACATCAATCAAAAGCTTCTTCTTAGTCTTAACTTGTTAGACATCAAAGTTTTGTCAAGATAGTGATTTTAAAAATCTAGATTGAAAGCTAGATTGCAAATTTAAACAAACTACTTTCCCTGCTACTTTCCCTGCTATTTTGATGCAGAAATTTTCCAACCAACCAGGTCTATGCTTAAGTGACAGCCAAGACAAAGATTAACAAGCCCCTTGTTTGAACACCTTGGAAAAGCACCAAGACTAGGATCATCATCCATCAAGTTGGTCCTTATCCTTGACCAAGGGTGAATGCTCTTGGGCACTACTAGCTTTCCAATCTGTGTTCCAGAATGACCTTTTGGAACTGCAGTAAAGACTTCAGGGCAGTGTCAACCTTCTAATCACCCAAACTTCTAAAACTTCAGAAAAAAAGGTGTTGACGCTTGACGTCTGTACTACTCTTAACGCTATATCCTTAGGTTTGTTATGGACTGTATTGAAAGTGACATGTTTCTGAGCTGTATTAGCCTGGTTAGAATGGTTTAAGAAAGACAGTGGACAAGGGAATAAAGCCTAAAAATTTTCTAAATTTTAGTGCTGTCTAATTTTCCTTATTGGAAACATCCTGGGAAAAGAATGCTCAAAGTCTAGGATGAGATGGACTTATGGATAACCAAATTCCCGGCCTAACGAACAAATTATTGCCTTGAAATGCTGAGGAGTATGCAGGTGACTGTAGAGCTATGGAGAATTCTGATCTGTGTCTAAATTGACAGATACCAGTAGCCTACAGGCAGTAGGTTGAGCAGGCCTGTATTTACTAGCACAGGTTCATGGTGCACAGGACACAGTGCGGTTCAACAGACTGGTATGGCAATATCCAAAGAATGGAAGAGGAGAAGTGGCCCAGGAAGATCACAGAAATCAGCATAGAGGGAAAGAACCCTCGGGGACGACCACAAAAGAGATGGATGGACAACATAAGGAAAGATATACACTTCCTCAACCTACACGGTGTCAACCTAAATGGTAGAGGACGCTGGCGAGCTGACATTAAGCACCCTCATCAACGTGCAAGCACGTCTAACCCCCACAGGATGGGGAACAACAGACGATAAACCGGAGAGTGAGTGAAACTTGCTGACTCGTTGTTTTACGAAGGTGGCACGTTGCCAGTTATGGGCAGAGGGCACAACTTGAGTAGCATCTAGTCCCGGTGGGAAAACCAGCAGTCAAGTGGCTACAATATTGATACACGTCTGGGTCAAAGGTTAATGACACCACATGCCCATCTGCCAAATTGAGGTGAAAGGTCAGGGCGGCCAGCTGCACTGCTGTGAGATTAAGGTGAAAGGTCGTAGGCATCAAGATGGAGGTGAAGGGTAGGGACATGCCATCGTTATCACATGTTCATTTTTCAACCCTTACAAGACAACGGGCTTGTCTGCGAGATTAGTGTTTTCATGAATTAACAGTCTGGTCCAGGCTTGTAGCTAGCCTGAAATGATTTTCCGTCCCCGGGATTTTGAATCCTGTTGACAGCTTTGGTGCAACATTCCTAGAGGGTGAAAATTTAGAGATCCCTCTGAAATGCCATTTCCTGCATTTTTGGGTGTACTTTTTTTGCACCACTAAACTGTCCATCTGTTTTGGTAAAAAAATTATACAAGGGAGACAGTTTATTATATCTTCACCAACTTTACAATTAGCTTTTTGTCCATCACAAAGGACGGAATGGGCAAAAATCTTTCTGTCCCCAGCTGCAAAATGCCAACAAAGGACAGAAGGACGGGAAATGGCTACAACCCTGGTCTGGTCTCTGGGTTGACACCTTGCAAAGGTGACAGTCACATGTTACCTCAATCTTTCCACAAATGTGGTAAAATAAATTTTAAAAAAAGAATTGTGTAGTCTCTTAAAAAAATACCTTATAGAAAAAGCCTAGATGTCCATCAAATGCAAAGAATCAATCACATTTAAATTGCAGAACAAACTGCGAAGCCTAATATCTTGTCAGCCCAAGTGACCTGATCCACACAACTCTGACCAGTCTAGGATTAACAACGCCTATCATTTCAGCACCATGAAAGGTCACCAAGGCTGGGATTTTCATCAATCAAGATAGTTTGCTTCTTTTTCTGGTTCTAAGGTCTTTCCCTTAAGATTTTTTTTGTCAAGAAAGTGGTTCCAAAACCTCTGTAAGACAGCAAAGGACTGTAGGAAAAGCTTGAGCTTTCACCATCCTGTGCAAAATATATTAAGTTTTTCCTTGTTTTTTTTCTGTTTTAATCTAAAATCTGTGCTAGGCACCTGTCTACAGAGCAGTGACAAGACAAGACCCGGATTTTAACCACGCTAAGTTTTTCAGCACCATGAAAAGTCACCAAGGCCGGGGATCATTATCCATCATAGCAGTTGTTATCCGAGAGCTCCGTTCTATGACACGCTGCATCAAGTCGGTAATGGTTTGGTGGGATGGGTGGTGAGATAAAGTTAGCGAGTAATCTCCTGTTGGGATGCCATTTCTGTGCGACGGATGAAGTTGTGCTTGCTTGCCAAGGAGTAAAATTTTGGAATTGGTAGCATAGTGTTCTGTTATAGGATATAACACATACAAGTTGCTCAGTTGTATGGATAAATCTAACACATAACTTTTGAGTGATATTTCTCTACAACCCTATTGCAGTTGTTATTGTTTTTCTGGATGTAAACTTTGAGGAACACAATTTTTTCTTTATTTCATTGAGAACTTGCATGTGCATTTAGAATAATTCAGTTGTATGGGTGGTGAGATAAAGTTAGCGAGTAATCTCCTGTTGGGATGCCATTTCTGTGCAACGGATGAAGTTGTGTTTGCTTGCTGAGAAGTAAAATTTGAAAATTTATTTACTTACTTTGGTTGAGCTCCCAGAATTGGAAGTATATATGAGATATAACACACGGACATAGAAATTGTTCAGTAGTAACGATTGAGAGATAAATTTAACACATAACTTCTGGGGTGCCATATTTGTACAAATAATGATGTTGTTTACTTGCCAAGAAGTAAAATTTTGGAATTGGAAGCCTAGTTTTTGTTGTTATTGCGTGCAACACAAGAACATAGAAGTTGTTTGGATGTGTTGATAGGGAGATAAATTCAACACACAGCTTTTAGGGTGCCATTTCTGTGCTACTGATGTAGTTGATGTAGTTGAATGGGTATCACAGTTTTTGTTGTTATTGCATATAACACACGAACATAGAAGTTGTTTAATTGTATGAACGTAGAGATAAATTTAAGCACCAACTTTTGGATGCCATTTCTGCGCAACTGACGTAGTTGCAATTGCTTGCCAAGAAGTAAAAATTTGGAATTGGAACAACCTTTTTTGTTATTGCATATAACAAATAGAACTTGCTCAGTTGTATGGATAAACATAACACATAACTTTTGGCATGCTACCTTAAACAAATAGAGTCATCCCTGGTCAATCAAACACCTTGCACAGCAACCACCTCTAGTTTCATGCTAACATAAGATAGTCAGATACAGCCTTGCCATGTACACTTACCTTAAACACATATAGACACACACACCGCCTCCCAACTGTGAGTGGTATCGACTGAGACAGGCGTGACCTGGTACTGAGAGGTCACCAGGGATAGATCGATTAATAACCCGCCCTGACACACTGGATAGCCGTGAGGCCATACCAATTTAATCTCTTGGTTCTTGGATTTTTAAAAGTAAAAATATAGCAAGAGGACATAAAAAACTACAGGGCAGGGAGGAAAACTTGAATATGCCTAGGAAAAAAATGTTGTGTTTTCGGTTTCAGTCCTGAAAAAACTTAGGATCGGTAGGTAAAAATTCTTTCTTTTTTTTCTTTTGGGGGTGGCCCAAGCTCTAGAAGTGTGACTTATTACAATACAGTTGAAGAAAAACAAACTGAAATGCACGAGGACACAAAGTGTCTTTCAATGTCAAACTTGAATGTTGTGCATACTAGATACATTAACCTTCATTAGATAGGACAAGCAGGCTGAAATAGGAAGCAGGATGAATAAAAATTATAGCTGGAAGCTACACATGTATGTGCCTCTACTGCCCACTCCAAAAAAGTCTATAGGGTTGGCAGTTTTTTCTAGGGTAGGTAGGGAAACAAGAAACACAACATTTTTTCCCTAGGCCTAAACCATCCACCCCCAGATAATAGGACAATCGTTGATGAAGCCATGTTTGTCCATAAACAGATGATCAATTGCCAGCACGCATTAGAGTGATGTAATTAATGAAAGCTTAACGAGAAAGGCTGCTAACGACTGGGGATGAATTTGACTCGGCAAAGATATTTAGGCTTTATGAGATTTTATTACATAGATTTTATGCTAATAGTATCTATGGAAGAAAAAAATCATGGCCTTTTGCAGTGCTTGAAATATCTTTTCTGCATAACTGCACTCATGCAGGTAACATTGAAAATTACCTGCACCAGACAAATTCTACCTGCACCATTCTGAATTTAGGAAGTATTAATCATATTAAAATTGTTCAGGGACCATTGCCATTTTTTCTCTAGATTTATTCTCTATAGGTGTTAACAGTCAATGCAGCTAAGAACAATCCATGTGCAGCTACATTATACATTGTAGGACATTTATGTACAAAACTGCACTAACCTGTATATACACAGTACATGGAACAGCGCAGGTTAGGTGCAGGTAGACACCAAAAATACCTGCACAGCTCCAATTTTACCTGCACTAACCTGTATATACCCATTACATGGACCAGTGCAGGTTAGGTGCAAGTAGACACCAGAAATACCTGCACAGCTCCAATTTTACCTGCATATGCAGGTAGTATTTCAAGCCCTTCCTTATGTCTCACAAGGGATGAAGAGGATATCATTATTAAGTAAGTGAGTAGAGTCGATTCCACATTACCGAGAGGGTGTTTCGTGCCTTTTGTTCCAACATTTTGGAAATCTTTGTAATAATCTAACTGTGATAAGTAACTGTTAGAACTATTTATAACATCTGTGTGATGTTCAAAATATTTTCTATAGTGTTCATACATGTTAGAAAAATTTCTAACATCAAATACATTATTTCTGTTAGTTTCTAAACTGTTCCAACATAGATTCATCATTTGTGATCACATGTTCGAACATTGATACAATGTTTTGTATCTGGGGCAGTGGGCTGGAAAGAGGGCAATTCACACATCCCTGCCAAGTACAGGAAATTATGTCTGTCTGCCACCTTTTCACAAAAGACTCGCCATTGTCTTCTGAAGAAAATCTAAAAATACAAGGCCAAACAAAGGACCCAGCTTAGCACCTTTGTTTATTGGGGCAATAAAAGTTTTTACGGAGGGAAAAAATGACACAAATTGTTGGAACATGTTGGAACAATGACAAAAGCACATAGATGTTTGAAAATTGTTCTAGATAAAGAGATATGCGTATTGTTACTTTCCCAATGTTTCCAACAAATATGAATAGGTTCAAACATGTTCAAACTTTCATTTTTAATTGTTTGAACAATTTAGAACTATAGTGATTTAAAAACTCTTTTACTTTAAATAGTTCAAACTTCTCACAAATGTTATTTTAAAACCCTCTCGGTGACTCGGAATTGACTCTACTAACTGTACATGCAATAAAGTTGGCTATCTGGTTTTGTAGAAAACTTAATCTCCTGCCTTGTCTTGCAGCAAACAAGATTTCCTCTTTAATGAACAAGGATTAATTAGCCTCATCACCAAAGACTTTTACATTTTACGAGACTGTTTACATACTAGGTACTAGCATTAAGGTCAACAGTTACTGTAAAATAGACTTTAATGTTTCAGAAAGCTGGATTCTTTCCAGACTTAACAATTAGCCATATTAGTAAAGATTTCTGTAATCAATGGGGCTTTACTTAATGGTCATCAAGACGTGACTCATAAAACGTACTTTGCAGTTTGAGGACTACATAAGGAAGCTGGTCTTCTGCCAGATTTACTATGAGGGTATATTCAAGGCATGAGGCTTCTACTTAAATGATTAAGCTGTTCATTAGCAGTGATGGGGTTTCATGTAGATAAAACTGAAATATGATATTAACCAGGTTTTCACAGTTTAAGAGTCCAAGTAGAAATCTGGACTCTTGCCAAACTTGTCCTTAGTACACAAACAAAAGGCATGAGGCTTCTAACTAATGATTAAGCCGCATCATTAGCAATGATGGGGCTTTATGTGCTCTTATTTAATTTATTTAGATAAAACTGAAATATGAAATTAACCAGACTTTCAAAGTTTATGAGCAGAAGAAGAAATCTGGACTCTTGGAAAACTCGTACTTACTAACTAGGCAAACACAGGGTATGGGGATTCTAACTAAGGGTGAAGCAGTATCATTAGCAATGATGGGGCTTTATGTACTATTGGATAAAACTGAAATATGACATTAACCAGGCTTTCACAGTTTAGGACTCCAAAAAAAATCTGGACTCTTGCCAAACTTGTGCTTACTAAGGCAAACACAAGGCATGAGGCCTCTGACTAATGATTAAGCTGTATCATTAGCAATAATGGGGCTTCATAATGATAAAACTGAAATATGATATTAACCAGGCTTTCACAGTTTAACAGTGCAACATAAAAATCTGGACTCTTGCCAAACTTGCCCTATGGCAAACAAAATGCTTCTAACTAATGATGAAGTTGTATCATTAACAATAATGGGGCTTTATGATGATAAAACTGAAATATAAATATTCTGGAATCTTGCCAAGACTTGTCCTCTAACGAACATAAGGAAAGAATGACATTTCAAAGCGATCTCGATCCAGTTTTAGTAGTTTTAGCTCAATGAAGAGCTAGTCCTCCACTGGTAATGTATCATGTCTAGGTTGACCTGAGCTAAATTATTCCTGGTTAAATAAATAAAGTGAAAGTGAAAAAGTAGGACAGATGCTATGTATTAGATTTTTCCGGTTCATTGTACCCGAGAATTTCCTTGATTTAACGTCTTGTCCTATAATGACTGCAACCCTTTCCAGTAGCGTGCATGTCGGGTGAGCGACACAGCCAGAATCAAACTCACAGCTTCTAGTTCCAGAGGCAGGGCTGGTAACCACTGGACATGATGCTTGTAACTAGGGATGAAGTTTTATCATCTTAGCAAAGATTTTCAAATTTAATAACCAAAACCCTTTATTGATTTCATAATAGCAGCCTAAATGGTTTTGTAATTTAAACATGAAAACCGTATATGTACAATAAGAAACAATACATTTTGTATAATGGACATTCATGATGCAAACAACGACATTAGTTGTAAACCTGGCTTATGTTTAAGGACGGAGGGGAGAAAGCTGGATTCCGGCCAGATCTGTCTTGATACAAACAAGATGCCGGGGGCTTCTGGTGACCTCCAGGTGACCTTGAGGGCAAGGAGAGGGCTTGAGTGGGCCGAGGCTGGGAAGTTATTAAACAGAGTACCAGAGTGGTTGGGAAAGGTCGGGTGAGGAGGCCGTCTTCATCAAATTAACAAAAAATGGCCGCTGACTTTCTCTCAAGGATAAAATGGGAGAGAGTGCAATTTTACCACATGTAAAGTCATTATAAACTCCAGCAAAATCAGTGAACAGAAAACCATCAACAACTTTTCTGCATTTATAATATGTAACATATCATCAGAGCACAGCTCTTACATTACTATTTAGAAACAGTCAAAAAGGTTAGGCATCGAGGAATGGACGATAATGAGTTTTATTTTAATTTATAGCATGGGATATATCCATTGAAAGTAAACATTTGTTATTTCTCTTCAAACTTTTACTATCAAGAATTCAGGCTCTTATCAAAAATAAACACAAGAAAAAATGATTTATTATTACAGTTCAATTAATTAATTTTTTTTCACTTGAATATGTGTTGCCAAAACACTGGAAAATATCATGTTTGCCAGTCACAGAATATTTTACATCTCCTAATGTCAAACTTAAAATTGTTTTCACTACAAGAAGCAGGGATTCTATCAGCAAATAAGTTTTCTGTGAAGAAACAATCCTTATGAGTCTGCCACATTTACAACATCCCTACATCAAAATACAATTAACTTCTTTAGATTCACTAGATGCCAATTCTATCGGCCGAAAATGAATTTTCTGTTGCAAAAAAACCAGATGAAACTGGGCTTTAAGGTGTGCCCGACTAGGATACAAGATTATCATAACAAAAAAACAACTTTCTACAGCATCCTTAATGAATGTCAAAATGGACATTCCTTGTAGCAGGAGAATCAAGCCATTACTATATGACATCCTATCAGCGGAAAACAAATTTTCCGTCGCGTCCCTTGTCACCGCAACCGGATATGCCATCAACTGATTTATAGCAAGCCAAACCGAGTATTTGTATCCAATTCAGGAGGACCCCATAGATCAGGAAAAATTTTAATTAAAATTCCACGGGAAAGCATAGATCGTTAGGCAGCCCCGCTCGGTATTAGACTGTGTCCGTGATTTGTGGTATCTTCACTCGTTAATCAATCTTCTTAATCCCACTGGCAGGTTACAATGTATCATGCTACATGTACACCGGGTTTCTCAGGGACACCAGAGTCTTACCCTCAGACTGTAGAAAGATGTAATAATGTAGTGCAACTATAACGGTAGTTCACCTTTATTCGCGGGGTAACCTTTATCCATTTTATTTAACACCAGGGTATTTTGGAATATCAAGTTGACTGACGGTGGTCTCAAACTGTATCATATTGAAAAAAAAAAGCAATTTGAAACCACCGTTTATCTAGTAAGTAATATCCCTAAAATTATAACCTATTTCTAGGTACAACGGATAAAGGTTACCCCGCGAAAAAAGGTGAACTAGCGTTATGTCCTGTACTACCCATTGATGTCTATTCTGTGTAGTATAGAAATAATCTGTTCACATAAGGAATGAAGAGTCATTACTTAGTATCCCTAGCCTGCTGACTTCTTTGAGCTTTGATGAATATATAAAGAGAAGCAAAATCAAGAAGTCAAAAATTTCACCTGGCAAAATTTCTATAGAGTTTAATAATACATGACCATAGCTTGCCCAAAACATGGGAACCCCCAGAAAATAGAAGTTCTGTTGCATCAAAAAAGCCCATAATATTAATAACAAGGCATAAACACATGCCCAGTTTCTTGACAATCAATGCATTACTTAGATTACTTAGCTGCTAAACAACATTCATACAAAAACATAACATTTTGAAAAAAGTTCAGAAATTAGGCTACGGATGATCCCTACATGATAGCGTGTGTGCATTTAATGCTAGTTCACCTTTATATGTCAGGTAACCTTTATCCGTTGTGTTCGAGAACAGGGCACTACGTAGGGATATCAAGTCAACTTACAATGCATGGTTTCAAATTGTACATATTTTGCAAGTATTGCAGTTTGAAGCCTCTGTCGGTCGACTTGGTATGCCTAAATAAAACGTTTTTAAAAGCAACGGATAAAGGTTACCCTGCGGATAAAGGTGAACTAGCGTTAGATAACGTTACAAGTAAAAAGAAAAGAAAAATCCAGTGTAAACAGCAGTTAAACCTCATGGCTACAAGATAGTATGTAAATACTTAGAAACCCAATTAAGAAGACCTTTCTTAACCCCATCCTTTCAGCTTGCTCAAAATTATTTCATACATTTAATCCTGTCCAGGCAAATTTAATTACATTTTATGAGGTGATCAATCTTTGTATGTGAGTAAGTAGATAAATACAACAGTCTTTAGTTTCAGTCATAAAAACTACTGTAAATGCATTTAAGTTTGCTGGGATTTAATTTCGCGGTAGCGGGAAAATGGACTTTTCGCGGTGGTTTTAATTTCACGATAGCACCATGCACTGTAGTCTCTTACTGTTGTGCAAAAATTTTTGCGTCGGTTTTAAATTCACAGTGAAGCGGCCGCCGCAAAAACCGCAAAAATTAATCCACCGCGAACATGTCTGCATTTACAGTATTAGTTATATACAGTGTAAATGGCAGTTACACCTGATGAGCGGACAATGATGTAACTATTCGGGCAATTGCACTTGACCTTACATGACCCTTTTGCTCCCCTGACAGTCATCAATCTAAATCAACAACCTGACCAATGACAAGATACGCATCACTGCGATATGTTAGTAATTGAAACTAATGAAAAGACATCATTTCGCAGTAGACCATGAGCCCCCAGTGGCCCTTTTCCTGGAGATATGAGACCCAGGGCGGCACAAATGACAGTCTAGGGACGTGTCCAACGTGAGTGAGTATGGCATCAGATTCGGCGACACCATTCTGAAGTATGTCCTGAGTGAGTTCATGGCTTTGACCTAACGATACGGTCACATACAAATGTAAGCCATAGTAATTTGATTGGGTGGTTTTAGATTTAAAAAAAAGGATTATGCTTAATTCATAGACCATGAGAAAAAAAGAGTCTGGTAATAAAATTCTATACCTGTGTGTTACATACAGTCTCGTAAAGTGAATACATTTCTTAACTGTCAAAGTCAATCCACTCAATGTGAGACAATGGTCTGCCTAATGATGGTCAAGGGGTGTGTTTGACATGAGTAAGTATGGCATCAGATTCGGCTACACCATTCTAAAGTATTTCCTGAATAGGTTCATGACATTCACATACAAATGTAAGCCACAGTAATTTGATTGGGTGGTTTTAGATTTTAAAAAAGGATTATACTTAGTTCAAAGACCATATTAAGAAAAAAAGAGTGTGTGATAAACTTCTATTCCAATAAAGAAGCTACATGTATCAGGGCATCCCTTAAACGAAGCTAAATTAAAAAGGAATGTTACCCTGTCAACATTGCCAATGAAATGATTCGTGTAACTCCTCCACTTGTGGTAATCCGCATAAAAATTTCATGACTCCATTGCCCTGGTGTCCCGAGGTTTAAAGTTCATGACCAGGTCACGGCAAGAAAGCAACAACATAATTCATTCATTGGCTTTGTGCCAGGGGGCTTGGAGCAGGCTGTGAACATGATATTTACCAGAAGTAAAGGCCATGGCTCATGTGCTGAGGATACCAGATTCAATCAAGGATGGACAAGTTTTCAAAAAGTCACTTGTCTTATCGGGCAAGTACATAAAGAATATACCAACTTTTCACTTGTCTGTAATTTGAGTGACCCTTTTCTATGTATTTTACTTCCAACAATAAAGTTCTTTTATTTTTGTAATAACTGTTTTTTTGTTGGGGTATAGATTGTTTACAAAGTTAACATGATTACAGAGTATTTATGAGGCTCTTATAGGAGTATGTCACAGTTTGCTAACTCTTTGCTGGTGACAATAATTGGTGGTGGCCCGGGGGGGAAGTAACAACAAAAATGTCAGCATATGCAATGGACTTGGAGCAGGCTGCATACTCTCGTATTTACCTGACATAAGGCCACACCAATTTAATTTCTTGGTTCACGGATTTTTTCATTAAAAATATGGAGCAAGAGGGCGAAATAAAAATAAAGATTGTAAAATGGTTGGGGTAAAGGTAACGGCTAATCCAAAACATAAAGAAAAAAAGTTTTCAGCTTGAAAAAAGTACAAAAACACTATTTTTGTACAGTAACAGCACCTGTACCCACACTTTAAGGAGCTTATAATATAAAGGCCAATTTGCTACACTAGAAAGTTGGTGAATAGTTTCATTAATGGTGAAAATTTGCTGATTGGTAATTTTTATTTTTTTTTCCCAAAAAATAGGAGCGAGCAAAACCGTGCACCAAGAAATTAAATCGGTGTGGCCTAAAGGCCACAGCTCATGTGCTGATGATACCAAGTTCAAGTCACTTTTTGAACTATATTCCGTCCATATTGCATATCTAGTTTAACCATCATTGGGCATTCAACACACCAGCTTTGCAGGCATGTGACATTAACTTGTTATGCTACATAACACAACCTGTCACATGTCCTTGGTACTGAACACAACCCAAACTCAGGCAACATACCTGCCCTTATGTTAAATTATGCCAAGACTAAGTTGCTCAAAACACCCTCAACATACAAAATACCAGTCCTTCTATTAAACTACATCTATACACAGGTATATATACCTGTCCCTGGTGCTGAACACTATCTTCACACAAATAAAAACACCTGTCCTTGGTGCTGAACACCATCCAGACACAGGTAAACACACCTGTCCTTGGTGCTGAACACCATCCACACACAGGTAAACACACCTGTCCTTGGTGCTGAACACCATCCACACACAGGTGAACACACCTGTCTTTTGTGATGAACACAATCCACAAACAGGTGAACACACCTGTCCCTGGTGCTAAACACACACAGGTAAACATACCTATCCCTGGTCCTGAACAACATCCACACACAGGTAAACACACCTGTCCTTGATACTGAACACAATCCACCCACAGGTAAACACACCTGTCCTTGGTGCTGATACAATCTACATGCAGGTAAACACACCTGTCCTTGGTACTGAACACCATGCCAAACACAGTACACACACAGGTAAACACCTGTAAACACACCTGAATACTATCAACACACAGGTTAACTCAAGGTAAACACATCTGTTCTTAGTGCTGAATACTGTCTACACACAGGTAAACATATCTGTCCATAGTACTGAACACCATCATGACACAAGCAGGCACATCTGAACACCATGCTGAAAATGGTCCACACATTGGTAAATACACCTTTACTTGGAGCTGAATACTATCAACACAGGTAAACACACACACAGGCGATCAGACCTGTCCCTGGTGCTGAATACTATCCGCACACAGGTAAACACAGGTAAACATATCTGTCCTTAGCACTTAACACCAACCACACACAAGCAGGCACACCTGCACTTTTGTTAAATAAATCCACACACAGACAATCAGACCTGTCCCTGGTGCTGAATACTATCCGCAAAAAACAGGGAAACATATCTGTCCTTAGCACTAAACACCAACCACGCACAAGCAGACACGCCTGCCCTTCTGTTAAACCAAAACCACACACAGGTAATTTGACCTGTCCCTGGTGCTGAATACTATCCGCACACAGGTAAACACAGGTAAACACAGGTAAACATATCTGTCCTTAGCACTAAACACCATCCACACACAAGCTGACACACCTACCCTTATGTTAAACTAAATTTACACTGACAAGCAGACCTGTCCCTAGTGCTGAATTTCAACATACTAAGTACTTCCAGGGCTCGAAATACGTTTTTCTGCATACCTGTACTGGTGCAGGTAACCATAAAAATTACTTGCACCAGACAAATTTCACCTGCACCACTCTGAATTTAGGAAGTATGGATCATACTAAAATTGTTGAGGAACCATTGCTATCTTTTCTTTTATACTTTATAGGTGGTAACAGCCAATGCAGTCAATAACAATCCACATACACCTACATCATAGGACATTTATGTATAAACACAGTACATGTACCAGTGCAGGTTAGGTGCAGGTAGACACCAGAAATACCCGCACAGCTCCAATTTTACCTGCATTAACCTGCATATACCCAGTACATGGACCAGTGCAGGTTAGGTGCAGGTAGACACCAGAAATACCTGCACAGCTCCAATTTTACCTGCACTAACCTGTATATACCCAGTACATGGACCAGTGCAGGTTAGGTGCAGGTAGACACCAGAAATACCTGCACAGCATAAATTTTACCTGCACTAACCTGTATATACCCAGTACATAGACCAGTGCAGGTTAGGTGCAGGTAGACACCAGAAATACCTGCACAGCATAAATTTTACCTGCACTAACATGCATATGCAGGTAGTATTTTGAGCCCTGACTTCTGCACCAGCCCAAGTTAACCATTATGTTTGATATACCTTGTAACGCTCATCTGATTCTTCTTTACGACTCGGGCGCCACCCTTAATGAAAAGTGCAGACACACATGGCCAGCAGTCCGGAGCTAAAGGGAAATTCAAAGGTTCCAAATCACCCACCGAGGCCGATGAAACATTTCCGCCATCCAACTAATAATAATAGCTGACACATGGGATGTAGGAAAGATATGGACCTTACCAAACACGGTGGCCACTGGAGGGGAAATCTTCATCATTGCAAAACGAATGCAAAATGGGAATGCTTATCTAATGGTTGATACATTGCCAATAGGAGGGCTATGGGCCTGAGAAAATACATGGTATTCAGTAAGGGGAATTCTTAATCATTGGACATGTAGGTATGTGTGATATAAAGCACTGGAATAGATGAGATATTCTTACTTCTTAACTAATAGCTTATATGTGCCAAATAGGGGGGCTATGGGCCTTGTGATACATGGTATTCACTGAGGGGTATTCTTAATCATTGGAAATATAGGTATGTGTGAACTAAACCTCTGAAACAGATGAAACATTGTTTCACTGCTTATCTAATAGCTTATCATGCCACATAGTAGGACTATGGACCTTACAATACAAGGAATTCACTATGGGGGAATTCTTAATCATTGTAAATGTAGATATGTGTGAACTAAACCATTGAAATAGATGAAGTATTTTCACTTCGTATCTAATAGCTTATACATGCCACATAGGAGGGCTATGGACCTTATAATACATGGTATTCAGTAAGGGGAATTCTCAATCATTGTAAATGTAGGTATGTGTGAACTAAACCACTGGAATAAATGAAACATTAATATCTGATAGCTTATATACATGTATGCCACATAGGAGGCCAATGGACCTTATAATACAAGGTATTCACTATGGGGGAATTCTTAATCGTTGTAAAATGTAGATATGTGTGAAATAAACCACTGAAATAGATGAAGTATTTTCACTTTGTATCTAATAGCTTATACATGCCACATAGGAGGGCTATGGACCTTATAATACATGGTATTTTGAAGGGGGATTCCTAATCATTGTAAATCTAGACTGAGGTATTTGTGAAATAATCCACTGAAATAGATATTATACATTCTTATCTAACATGCCACTATAGGCTGTAGATCTTATGATCTCATGATGTACATGGCATTCACTCAAGACGAATTCCTAATCGTTTCAAATGTTGAGACATGTTTGAAAAATTGGGACTATTCATCTATTAGATTATGCATTGGGCATGGAAAGGCTATGGACCTTAGAATATATTGTATTCATTTAAGGTGAATTCTTAATCATAGAATTGTGGATGTGTTTGAAATGAACCATTCAAACAGCTTACAGTAACTGATTATCAAGTAGAAGGGTTAGAGGAGGACTGTAAAATCTACAATATGGTTCACTCAGGGAAGGAGAATTCTTAGTCATTGCAAAATTAATGCAGATCGGACTGCAACAAACTGTCAAAACACCCTCAGATGAAGCATTTGTTCATCTAGTAGCTAAAACATGGGGCATAGGAGGACCATTCTTGGCCTCCTTCACTCTCGAGAGACAATTTACTTCACAATATATGGCATTCACTCGCTCACTGTGCTTAATCACTGTAAATGGGCTGACACTAACCATCCAAACACCATGAAATGAAATATCATAACTGCCTTTATAATAGCTGATGCACAGGACATTGGGGGGTTGTAAGTAGCCATACATACATGGCATCCACTCAGGAGACTTATGAATTATTATCTTACTGATGACAACGGTTTATATCAGACACTATAGGGAGTTTGGAGATGGATATGATGACAAGCGACAAGGCCTAGGAAAGACAATGTTGTGTTTTCTGTTTCAGTCTTGAAAAACATAGGATCGCCAGGTAGGGATGATCTTTTTTTCTTGTAATCTTTTTAGGCTGACCAAAAGCGATACATATTACAATAGAGTTGAACAAGGCTAACTGAAATGCATTAAGGACACTTGTCTTTTATTAATGTCAAACTTTAATTTTGTGCATATGAGATACATTTATCCTTCATTATATAGGACAAGTAGTGTTTTTACAAAATGAAGCGGGCTGAATAAAAATTCTAACTGGAAACTATGTGGCTGGACTGCCCACCCCAAAAAAGGTTGTCATGTTTTTCTGGGGGTAGCTAGGGAAACAGGAAACACATCTTTTTTCACAGGCCCAAGCTACAGAAGACTGAGTCTATAGTGACTGATTGTGTTTGGTGGGCTGGGAACTGTTTGTGAGAAAACAACGGCAACATAAATTCAAAGTCTACTGTAACAGTTGTTTTCTTCTCTAAATTTAGGTAAGTACAGAACTACAGAATGGAAAATATGACCAGGGGATTTTGAAAGCAGAAACAGCTTTTAAAATAATTGCATGCAAGTGTATAAAATGCAATAAGATATTTTCAAAGTGGTTGAGAACAATATGTCGTGTACACATTTGTATACATCCTATGCATTACAAAATCCTGCTTTGAAAAAGTACCAAATATATCACATTCTGGTCTTCCCTGTGGCCACACCAATTTGATTTGTTAATTTACGGATTGTTTAAAGTGAACGGGCATCATAAGTGCAATGGGCAGAAAGGAAAACTTGAAATTGACCATGGCAAATTGTTTTCATGATGTTTTTCCAGTTTAGCATATTTTTCTTTATTTTTTGAAAATCCATGAATTAAATTGGTGTGGCCTGTGCCATGTTTTTATGAGTTCTACATAGCCTAACACGCCAGAGCTGCAAGATGGCACACACCCCGTCCCTCAATGACGCATGGTGTATCGGCCCCCCAAATTTGCATATCAAATAACGATGCTTTCTTCGTTAAGCAGGAAGTGGTGCCAGGGGTGCAATTCATCTCCGAAGCACTCGACACTTATAAAATGCAAAATCATACTAATTAGACTGTCTGCGCTTGCATTGATACTCCTATTTTGCAATGTAATCCACTTTAAAATGTTGACTGAGGTAGTTTGAGATTAACACATATTTACAAGTCAGAGTTATGCAATGTACTATATTATTAATTCAATGTTTAAACATTGATATCAACATACATCTGCTAATGTTATCCACTTAAACTGTGTTGGTTATGTTGACTGAGGTAAGATTGATATCAATACATATTAACAAGAGTTATGCAATGTACTATTAATCATTCTATCCATGAAAATTGATACCAACATACAAAGTTTAAACATCTACTGCTTACATGTTTAGATCAGGATTTCCCCAAACTGTAATTATGTTAGACGGAATGTCTGGTTCACTTATTACAATCAGCCAGAATCTAAAGCCTTCATCTTGGAACCAACAGAAATGTTAGGAGTAAGTACTGTTAATGCCATAGGACTCTGTCCCTTGCTGTCTGAATTGTAAAATTATCAACCTGTCATAAACATGCATTTCAATGTCACATATTTGACAGTCAGTCCAAATCAACAATAAAGATCACCATACATGTAATGTACATGGACTAAACTAATAACATGTCTATATTCTACCCATGCCTATTAGTAATAAAAACCAAGCCAAAATCCAGGCCACTTTAACCATAGTGGAAGGAAACCCATCAAAAACATTCAGCATAAAGAGGCAGAGCGGAATGGAATGTGGTACACATAACACACAACGCTATCAGATAAAAAGCCCCGACCCAACGTGGACGTGAAAGTACCTCACCAGCAATCGATGCAAGCTGGCTCCCGCGAGTGCCCCGCGACGAGGGTGGAAAACAAATTGTATCAGATCGGCCGAATCCTGGGGACCAAGTCCTCTCCATCCACTGGTTGTATAATGAACTGGTAATACCAGGTTACATGGTGGAAAGGGCCTGACAGTGCCGTGTGTTCAGGAGGAGGCAAGGGTGGGCATCGACTGCAGAGAGTTGCTGCCGCTCCTTCCCCTTGGAAGAAAATGAAAGTGGATACCAACCAAATATCTAGGGTTGGGATCAATACTGGAGGGCTACAATGGGGGTTTAGGGGACACCACTTTTTCATGATATTGGTGTGTAGCTACAGCAATGCCAATTGACTTTTTTGGGTCTTTGTCATTTTGTAAGGAAAAAATGTCAGCAAGAAGGCAAGGCGAAAAGAGGGGGGTTGGACAAAAAAATTTAATGAATTTTGAAAGGCTTCTCCCTCTGCTTTTTTTGTACTTCTAGTTCAAGTGTAGCAAAACCCATAGTAATGATTACTAGATAAATGTTCATATGTCTTTATTACTGTTGTGTATTACATTGTTTATTTTCATTTATTAAAATTGGTAATTATGACTGCAATACATCATTATACATTCTGGATTTGTATATAAGAGTTCGGCATAATCAAGTCTTTTAGGTATTTACTTTCTCCCTTCATGCACAATAATTATTTATGCATAAAGTGAATCTCATTCATTTCTTTTTTATTGTGCAGAATAGATTGAAATCAAATCCAAGAAACAAAAATTGATTTTGATAAAACAATCAATAATCATTGTTAGAATCCTGAAGCCAAGTACATGTATATTGAATACGAAATCAAGGAATGACGTAATCCAATACCAACCAATGAAAGCCACCTTACTACATGTATATCAGTTCCAACCCTACACTTTATACAAAGAAGATGGTAACAGACAAATTGGGCTAATTCCTGCTGCAGCCGATAGCTATTCCCCTATTGAACACCCATCAAGTTTTCTGTGTGGAACAGATGAAACGTCCCACAAATAAAGCTGCGCACGTCAGGACGCCAGCCAAGCTAATTTCCTCTCCTCTAAATTACCCCATCACAAGCAATCCATTACCATTCATTGCCTCCAGGATGAACCAAGATTGTCCATCCTTTCTAAAACTTCAACAGTTTTTGTAAGAAAAATGTTATACCAGCATATAAAGTACAGTCGAACTGTCACCTGCTAAGTCTATGCAATTTTTATTGTGTGTCATTGTTTTAATGCTTCACTTGGTTATGTCTTTTCAAGAAAGCAGCAACAATTTATATGGATCTTTCATGGATACCTTATGACTTTACTGAAATAACTTATCATGAATTTCTTCTGTCAACTTTCTGAATCTGGTTTGATGCACAGAGACAATAACATTTAGGACTCCTATCGCTAGAGTTGTTAAAACTCTCAATAGTTGTGTAAATGTAGAAAGTTTTACAGGGGAGTTATTGGACCAGGCATGATGCTCAGAGACAGGAGATATTGGGGGTACTGAATGTAGGTCACTGCTTCAATTTTGCTGGGTTCAGGTGGCTTCTGCCCGGAAAATTGTTTCATAGGGAGGACAACGGGACAGGAAGGCACCACCAACATCATAACTTACAGGGGGGCAGGAGGAATGCAGTAAATTGGATGTTGGCTACCATTTCCCAAAGAAAATAATAGCCTTAGAGGATATTTAGTATTGATTTACACAATCATGAAATTCAACAAAGCTCCATTACTTTGTGATATGTCATATGTGTAGATAGGGATTGAAAAAGATAGCAATCTCTGAAAATGGTGTATTCAGAAATTTCTTATTAAATCCAAAGAAAATACATTTGATTCAAATTTACCTTTATTTTCTCCACGGTCCCTCAAGTTCAATATTTTCCATCTTCACATTGGCACACAATTTTCCCAACTTCCCAGCAAGAATTCTTATATTGGCAAAGTTTAAAACCTTTCCCAAGGGTAAGACTTAACAGATACTGACATATTGCTAAAGTTCTATCAAAAATTGTCCAAATGCCAGTAAAAATAAATCTGTATGTAGTATTATCTTAATATTTCTTTGACTTTCCTCCAAGCTTCATATTTCCTTTTTCACCAAGGCATGGCCCACCGCCTTTTCCTGTTTGTGCCATTTCTCCGTGGCAAAGTTCCAAATCCTTCCCCTGGTCTAGACACTTAATACCAAATAGTGATATTGTGCTGAATTTCATCTCAAGTTGTCAAAGAGGCATGGAAATACATTTGATTTATTTTCTTCCTACTTCTTCTACCAGGGCTTGAAATACCACCTGCATAATAGATGCAGGTTAGTGCAGGTAAAATTGGGATAGAGTGCAGGTATTTCTGGTGTCTACCTGCAACTAATCTGCACTGGTCCATGTACTGGGCTTTATACATAAATTTCCTTTGATTTAGATGTACAGTACAAGCCGCTTAATTGCACGGCCTATTTGCCAGTGAATTTGGTGCAATTACCCGGCTGGTGCAATAATGCAAAGTTATCTAGCTGGACCGCACTGGTTTGGGATTTTGGCATTCCGTGCAATTAACAGAAGTGTGCGTTTATCCGTTGTGCAATCAACCTGCTTCTACTGTATAGGGATTGTCATTAGCTGCATTGACTGGTGCCACCTATCAAGTATATAAAAGAAAAAAAATAGCAATGGTTGCTAGACAATTCTAGTATGATTCATACTTCCTAAACTCAGATTGGTGCAGGTAAAATTTGTCTGGTGCAGGTAATTTCCAATGTTAACTGCACCAGTGCAGCTATGCAGAAATAAGTATTTCGAGCCCAGTTCTACTTCCCCAAAGCTCAATACTTCCAGCCCCGACCCTTCCCAGGTTGTATTACTCCTTATAAATGTTGGCAAACTTCCAAAACTTCCCAAGGGTCAGATTTACCAGACAGTGACATTGCCTATTCCCCCGGCAATTCTCCGCCACCTCTCATGCACACCGATTCTTAATATCAGAGGGAAACCGCTGACCCAAGCACGTTTGGAGGGAAGTTAAGGTCAGGTGCAGCTGAGAAAGGTGGAGGTGTGTTAAGCAGAGGGATTGTTGTCTACCCGATAAATCATGCCGTGCAGTAAGGCTTGAAATGCATGGAGTGTAAAATGAATGCACATACTTTATCTGAAGATCCCCTTTGCAACAACGCATACATGGAAGAGACCAGTCAGCTGCAAAGCTGCAAAAAATATTGCAGACCTAGTGTTAATAGCCACTCCTCCATCACGATTGTCCAACACCTACAACACAACTATATAAAGTTTCACTCTATCAATGTAAAAATCCAGAAATATCCTACACCAAGAACGTTTTAGGTTCAAACGCGGAGTTAGAGAGAAAATATGAGAGAATGTACTACAGTACTGTAACAATACCAACTTAAGTTTAAAAAAAAAAATCCTTCTAACATGTCTGCCTCAAAAATTTGAAATGTCAAAAAATGAAAATGTCAGATGGAACATAGACTGGTACTAATCATATTTTTAAATTTTTATCAAGAGATCCATTATCATAAAATCAACATGAGAAAAGGAAAACAAATTAAGATATTTGAGTAGTGTCATATTCTGTAAAACATTTTTCGTAAGACACAAAATCATATTTCAGTAGTATCATATTCTGTAAAACATTTTTCTTAAGACAAACTATATTTCAGTAGTGTCATATTCTGTAAAACATCTGTCATAAAACATTGTATTGGGAGTGTCATATTCTGTAATACATTTGTAAGACACATTTTCTGATTACCAAAAGGTTGAAGTAC
Source organism: Branchiostoma floridae x Branchiostoma belcheri (assembly GCA_019207045.1). Taxonomy (NCBI): domain Eukaryota; kingdom Metazoa; phylum Chordata; class Leptocardii; order Amphioxiformes; family Branchiostomatidae; genus Branchiostoma; species Branchiostoma floridae x Branchiostoma belcheri. The sequence continues at coordinate 3,959,745 of CM033039.1, read as the reverse complement.
AACCAGATGTCGACCATTGCATCCTGAAGCATGCACAGTTAATGTGCCATTGTTCCCAGCTGTGCAATGTCTGCATTTTGTAGGCCCCATTTCACCCAACAATTTATGCCTGGGGATGTTAGATTAGCGGCAGGATCGTGATAATGGCCTATTTCTCCATTCCCATTATTGCCTCTCCCATCAAGACAACATCCTCCACCTGACCCAGTTCTGCCAATGCTCTGTGAATGCCATGCTCTTTGCCACATTACTTTATCCAGGAATCAATCATGGTATTGTTCTGAGAGCTACATGCAGTATTTACAGCTTTATTTATAGTCCCAATGTTCTTTTAAATTGTTTGGATCATTATATGAAAAACAAAAGATAAGGGTAATTGCTTCTTATGACTTTTATTTCCGTGCAACCTTTCCTGAACTTTTGCTTCCAGGGTAAAAAAAAGGGACAATATTTTTAAGTATTTATTTCTAATGATTTTTAATTTGGTTCAGCTTTTCCTAAACTATGTGTTGGGTAAAAAAAGGGACAAAATGTAAAAAAAGAAAATGAAGTACTTGTTTCTAACGATTTTCAATTCAGTTCAGCTTTTCCTGAACTTTTACTTGGCATATTAAAAAAGGGACAAAATGTTCAAAATAACCTTTGTAGCAAACATTGATAGTACTGTAACATTGTATTTCAACCAATAACTGGTACAGGTTCCTACATCTGACTTCATTCTTCTCAATATTAAAAACAAACAAGTTTGTAGCAACCCTCAAACATTGACAGTATTGCAACCTGCAACCAGTTCAGTGTCCTACACCCGACCTCATTCTGCTCATCAGCAGACTGTGAATGGCAGGTTTTTTTCCACATTATGCAGACTCTAATATCTGTACATAAATCACATTCTTCTGAAGGGTTAACAGCACTATCTACAGCCAGAGGGCTTCCAGATGAAGGCCACCTTATGAAAAATGTCAGAATCATGCACTTGTTTCTATTATCATTTACAATTCAGTATTTTTCTGAACTTTTGAATGATTGGGTAGAACTGCAAAATTGTCAAGGTACAGACTTTGATAACAAACTGATGTTACTATTAAACTATGAAGTTCACTTACAACTCTCCCACATTTTTAGTATTCAGTTTACAGCCGGTATTCTACATTTGACCTAATTCTGGTCTTCTGCAGCTTGTGTGAATGCCATGCTCATGCCACATCACAACCAGGCCTTATCTCGATGTGTTGATCTGGAGGGCTCAATGCCTTGCTTAAGAGCTGCATGTTTCAGTTAAGGGGCATTAGATGAACGAATGGAGTAGTAATTGTTTTAATGTTTGTGAAGTACACAGGATATCAAGTATTTAATATAATAGCATATTCAAATCATGACAAGAAAATTTTCACAAGGAAAACACTCCTGGACCAGATTTTTAGTACACTGTCACATAAATTCTGAATATATTGTCTTGCTAGAAAAAAACGTAATCTGTTTTTAGATTGATAACAAAATATGCCCTTTATCAAAATTAAGATCATAGTATACCAGAGGGAAGTGTTACATTTACACCGAATGACAGGCCAAACTAAGCCAAAGAAAAAAATTCAGATTTTTAGTTAAGACATTATCATAACTCTAGTATATTTGTTAACTCTAAGATATTTGTTATCATAATGCTAGAAAAAGAAAGCATATTCTGCATTCTAAATACTGCTGAACACCAGAGAGAGATTATACATTAAAAAGAATGATAGGCTTTCAAGTATTTAACATAATAATGGCATATTCAAACTGTGCCAAACATTCAAGATTCTTACTAAGATAAATTCTGATATTTGTCATGTTAGAAAAAGCTGCTTTCTGAATACTGCTTAACACCAGAGGGAGATTAGGCATTAAAAAGAATAATAGGCTTTCACGTATTTAACATAATGGCATATCTAAACCATGCCAAAAAACATTCCAGATAAATTCTGATATATTGTCTAGAAAAAGAAAGCATATTCTGCTTTCTGAATACTGCTCAATACCAGAGGGACATTATACATTGAAAAGAATAATAGGCTTTCAAGTATTTAACATAATGGCATAGTCAAACTGTGCCAAGGAAACTTCCACCAGACAGTTATGCATCATTAACATGAGGGTTTAGGACCTTTCCTCACTCGGAGGAGTGTAATTTCGCCTGAGTGATATGTGCTCAACTGAGCGGCCCGTCACACACCATATATCAGCAACTCAGTTGCTGCCTGGCTCCGGTCATGTATAATGTAAACAGACGGAGAGTCTCATCATTGTGGCTATAAAGGGATGTCTAGTATGTTTTACAGGAGCCCAATGTTCTTGTGAGTATATAGCAGATCCAGCTGGAGATTCAGACTGTCCATGAAGCTAAAATCAGGAGAAACCAGACTGATGTGCATGGTAGTAGAAAAGCGGATCCTGTAATAAGAACTCTGCAACAGACCAGAGTCAGCCCTATGTAGCCATAGTTGACACTGTAGGGCCGATGTCGATTAGGATTTTACCATGATGGTCAATATTGACAAGACATGGGCAAATAAGTTACTGTCCTGCATTCTTGACTATTTCGTGCACTCTTCAATCATCAAATTTTGCACAGGACATGTTTTAAAGACTCCCATTATGGCAGCTATAAAGAGATGCCTACCTTTTAAAGGAGTCCAATGTTCTTGTGAGTATACAACAGTTACTATATATATCATTCATTCTTGACTATTCTGTGCACTCTATAATCATAAACTTTTGCACAGGCCATGTTCTAAAGAATCCCATCATTGCAGCTATAAAGGGATGTCTACATTTTACCTGGGGCCAATGTTTCCATGACTATACAACAGAGTTACTACATCCTTCATTCTTAGCTATTCAGTGCACTCTTTAAGCATAACATTTTGCACAGGCCATGTTTTAAGGAATCCCACCATTGCAACAATGATAAAATTATGTTTTTCGGGGGCCCAAGTCACATCTTTCAGTGAGTAACAGTCCAATAGCACAGAGATCATTTTGTGATAAAGCAACCACTTCTGTTTCTCTATATAATAAATATAGTATATTCAGTGCATACCTTTATCATAAAACTCTGCATGGGCCTAGTTTTAATAGAGATTCACACCAAAAATTGACATCTATATACAAAGCAATCTATAAAGCCCTAAATGATGTAATGTCAACACCCAACGATATGCACCAAGATGAAAGATGCACAAAGCAAGCTTGAATAATCTTAGATGCTGTCAAAGACTTTAAGACCATCAAGGAATGCGAAGATTCCAACAGACAGGAAGCTGAGATAAAGGCTTACCTGGCAGGTGAGATATCCCGTGATCTTTCTCTCAGAAAATCTACATGTACATCTGAGTCCCATGACAAGCAAAATTGCCTCAAGGTGTTGCTGAGAGACTGTCAGTTCTGTGCATGTATTTTGTGCGTCGACCTACATCAGAAATTCACATGATATGTTCCAAATAATGCGTAGAAGACATCCAGCAAAAGAAAAAAAAAGAGAAAAAAAATATAGCTTAAAAGAAATTAAGCTTGATTCCAACTAGATATACATGTTCTGAAACTGTTATAATGTTTCAAAGTACATATTTTCCATCTGATTCTCTTTTCATGTTGCTTCCAGCATTATTTTCTGAAAACAAGTACCTTGCAAAGGTACATATAATGTAGTGTGTGGCCTAAGTATACATCAGCAACAGTGCTATGCCTAATATCAGGTTATCAAGAAAAGGCGCCAGCATCGTTGGCACACACTCTAAAACTTTTCCAATTCAGTATTAATTTTTTGTTCTGATAACATGAACCTGTATACAAATGATATAAAGTGCGGCCAACCGTAAGTATACATCAACAACTGTAATATCAGGCTAAGAAAAGGCACCGGCAACCTTGGCACAGGCCCAAGAGCTCACACAACAAGCTCTCTCTCCCCGAGGTTGCAATTATGCCATATCTCCCCTACGTTGGGATATATCATTACACCATCTTCCACAATATCCCAACAGGGTTACAAAATCAGGAAGCTGGGATCACGACCATAAGTGAGACAGATAGCGTAGTCTTACAGGTCTGAACTAGATAACGTAATTAAGCCGACTATGTATTGACCTTAAGAGTCAACAATACTTAGCAGCTCATTTGTCATGTGGTAATCTTGGCCTCGGGGGTACCGGGAAGTATGATCGTAATGCAGTTAGGAACAAGTTAAGTGTAAAGTTTGTCTGCGGGTGATACGGAAGATGTATAGAGTTACAAGTGAAACCTTGTTTGGGAGAAGTGGGGTTGGATTTATGCTCTGGGGGCCTATCGAAGGTGTTTCCTATAGTAGTCAACTATTCTAAAGGTGACAGTGAGCCCTTACAGTGTGTGTACTTGTCTGTGAAATAGACAGAAAACTTAGTTCTTTTTTGAGCTTGCGAAAAAGAGATGTATAGAGTTACAAGTTTAAACCTTATTTGGGAGAAGTGGGGTCTGATGCATACTCTAGGGGCCTCTGTAAGGTGTTTCCTAGTCAACTATTCTAAAGGGGTATCCCAACATTTTCTGGAAGAAAAACTTTCTGAACCTCAATCTTAATCTCATAGCAGGTCCTCCTGTAGCATAAAATGTTTGGCCATACCAATTTAATTTCTTGACTCTCAGATTTCTAAAAGTAAAAATATAGGAAGAGGACATCATAAAACTACAGGGTAGGGAGGAAAACTTGAATATGACTTATGTAGTCCATAAAACTGAGTGCACCAAGCCACAAACCTGGTCCTCGCACTTTGTTATCATTATGCTTTCCTAGTTTGTGTATTTTCCAAAAAACGAGAAGTCAAATTGGTCTGGCCTGGCCTTAACACATTTAGTACAAGTGTTGTTTAAAGTTACCTTCAATGTTTTGATTTGTATGACCATACTTGGGAAGAGTTTTAGGCCTTGAACATAGGAGTTTTCTTTTACATAACCAGCTATTCTCACCTCCTGACATTTTGATGTCTGTCTGACATCTTTCTTGAAGCTTAAAAAACTTGAGTACTGCTTCTTGCCGCTATATGTAGCCAATGTTAGATGCTCTGAGGAAGATGCTTGACAGACATTGAAACGTCAGCAGTCGAGAATAACTAGTTGTGTAAAAGAAAACTCTATGTCCTATGATCTACCAACCTTTTGAAACTATTTTTGGAAGCATGAAAGTTCAACTGTTGGTTGACTACTATAGAAATTACTAAACTTTCTTTCCAACAATGAACACATAGGGGCTTACCCTAAATTTTCAGTCAAACTCCGTCGACCTTGTTCACAGAATGACCCTCATTATTGAAGCCAACCGGCCCACACTCAAACAGAGACGAGGGGCGATATAGACTTTCTTATACTTATGACCCCCTCCTGCAAAAGTGCCGTGTTCCTGACATCACTGCTGGAGATAGAGAGGGTCATTCTGTGAACAAGGTCGACGGAGTTTGACCGAAAATTTGGGTAAGTCCCTATATCAATTCAGTGTTGGAAAGAAAGTTTAGCAATTTCTATATTTTGGGGAGCTTTAGGCCTTGACATTAAAACTCCTTCCAGTTATTAGTCATACCATAAACCCGATAGGTACGATGATAACTGCAAATTAAGTCTACTTCATGATTAAGCTGGAACAAACCAATTATAACCCGTGGTATCTTGTTCAGTGGAGGGCTCACTGCAAGATGACTCATTTCTATTGGATTTAGCGATTGGATGGGCACAAACTTGGCGTGACAAGCTCATTTAAACTTGGCAACTTAACGTTACATGGAGGATTGTATACCAGATATATGATTATGAGTCAACCCATTACCTCACTAAATTATTTTTTCTCTGTAATCACAGTTTTGTGCAAATAATGCTTTAATCATTGACAACGTTAAAACAGTACTTAGCCATCGTTCTTCTTCTTGTAATATCCAACTAGCAGTGTTTTTTGACAGATCATTTGTTACTTTTAAATTGGCAAGGATTTTAGCCATTATTGTTATGTTAAGCTTTATTCTATACCTCTTTTTGTATTTTGTGTAATAAATGTTGTCGGTCATGGTACTGACTGCGTGTGTACAATTGTTGTGCAATAAACTTCTATCTATAAAAGCCCCCTATACTATCCTACCCTGGGGCCCATATGCCCCTCTGTATGCACTCAGTCATCCAAGCCCAAGTTGGGGTCAAATCCATCCCTCAAGCCGGGGTCCAGTCTCAGTCAAGCCGGACCTTCGGAAATGGAGAAACATGGCCCTGAAATATCGCAAGCAATTTACCCCCGTGGCGTCTGAGTGCCCTGGGATCCAAAACTGCCATCAGTACAGAAACAGATCACACATTATGTCAGAAAATGACTCGACACGGTCCTCTGAGATGACAGTCCGGAAAAAGCCACGGAACAGAGAAAAATATGACGTCAATTGGACATGTCAGAGGGCAACCAAAGCATGGTATTTTTAGGCTGCACTAAGGCCACACCAATTTAATTTCTTGGTTCACGGATTTTTTCATAAAAAATATGGAGCAAGAGGGCGAAATAAAAACAAAAATTGTAAAATGGTTGGGGTAAAGGTAACGACTAATCCAAAACATAAAGAAAAAAAGTTTTCCGCTCGAAAGAAGTACAAAAACACTATTATTGTACAGTAACAGCACCTGTACCCACACTTTAAGGAGCTTATAATATAAAGGCCAATTTGCTACACCAGAAAGTTGGTGAATGGCTTCATTAATGGTGAAAATTTGCTGAGTGGTAATTTTTATTTTTATTTTTTTCTCCAAAAAATAGGAGCGAGCGAATCCGTGAACCAAGAAATTAAATTGGTGTGGCCTAATGTGAATTGTTTGTCCTAAGGCTTGTACATACAAACAAATATGCTTAACTGGAAAAACATAATGAAAACAAAGCTTGCAAAATGAGTTTATATCTTGGTGCACTTAGTTCTATACAGAGAATGCAGTCATTTATTAATAGCCCTGCCTTCTGTTTAAAATATGACAACAATTAATCATGCCAGGGGATGACCAAAGCATGGTATGCTTAGGCCACACTAATGTGGATTGTTTGTCCTTGTACATCTTAACAAATGTGATTTACTAGAAAAACAATGGAAACGAAGCTTGTAGATGAAGTTTATACCTTGCTGCACTTAGTTTTATACAGAGAATGCAGTCATTATAAAGAGCCTTGCCTTCTGTTAAAAATATGACAACAAATTGATCGTGCCAGGGGGCAAGAAAAGAATTATATTCCAAGGCAAGACTTGTTGGTTATCAAACTTTTAAAACAAGTTTTGCCCTGTGCAAGGCCAGAGAGTACTTCTGGTAACTAAAAAATTTAGCAATTATCAAATTGATGATCATCGTGAAAACAAATATGCTAAACTAGAAAAACTTAATGAAGACAAAGCCTAAGAACAAGATGTATGCTTTGGGCAATCAGTTTTATGGAGTGAATACAGTCATTTTCAAGTTTTCCTCCAGGCCCTCTTTTCCACTTGCCATATCTTTACACTCAGATATGCAATAACCAAGGAAACAAAATGGTTTGGCCTTAGTAGACATTTCAGCTGGACCAATATATCGTTGGTTCACCTGGGTGTAGCCAAGTATCATAGGTGCAAGCACTGTGAGACTCGTAAAATTCTTGAGCTCCAAATGTTGAGCTGCTAGCCGACCGGTGCAACATCTGTCACAGGGGGCTTTCAAGGACAATTTGCACATAGTTTGGGGAAAGGGGGTGCTACCATAGCTTACAGGTGATACTGGAAAGTTTTTTTAAACATTCACCAGATATTATTAATGGATTACCAACGCTCAGAGTTTCAGCACCATGAAAAGCACCACAGCTTAGCATCTATATCACGAATTTAGAAATGGAACAATTTGGTATGCTACAAAGATAGAACAAGTTGCTGGGGGGCCCAAACTTGCACAAAGTTTACTTGCAGATGACATTAGAAATCATGTTGTTTGGAACACACATTGGGTATTTTTAATGGATTAACAACGTTCCAAGTTTCAGCACCATGGCTAGCTCCAACTCTGCAATACAGGTACAGAACGGAGGCTTTACTGGCTAGTGCATAGATACAGATGCAGGACTGTATTAAGCCAAAGGGTGGTTATACCCTATAAAGAGATAAAGAAGCTGGTAGGCTTTACACCAAGTGGTAGATATTCTGTACATAAAACAGATGCAGAAGCTGGTGTGCTAACCTGAAGGGTAGTCATACAATGGCCAGCTATGCAGATACAGATACAAAAGCTGGTGCACTTCACAGAAGGGTGGTTCAATCAGCTATTTATTCATTCTATGGTCAAATTAGCTATTAATTCATTTATCATGGTCAGCTATACAGATACAGAAGCTGGTGCGCCACACCAAGGGGCAGTTACTCAACCTTTACAGATACAGAAGCTACTCTCAGAGGCATGTACCCATGGGTGTTCATTCCTAATAATACAGATAAACTCTTGGAATGAGCCTTCATCACAAAATTTGTAGTTCCATCATCAGGTATTTGAGGCTGTTTGTTAATGTGATTTGCATAGCTGAATTCTCTATACCAGCTATATACAGACACAGAAGCTACAGTACTGTGTTATACCCATGGGTGTTCATACTGGCTAATAATACAGATAAACTCCTGGAATGAGCCTCCATCACAAATTGTGTAGTTCCATCATCAGGTATTTGAGGCTGTTTGTTAATGTGATTTGCATAGCAGGATCCTCTATATCAGCTATTTACAGATACAGAAGCTACTATGCTATGCCCAAGGGTGTTACACCAGCAAATAATACAGATAAACTCCTGGAATGAGCCTCCATCACAAATTGTGTAGCTCCATCATCAGGTATTTGAGGCTGTTAGAATGCAGGTGGTGGGACTGTGATGGGAGATTGGTCCATCACTCACACTGACAGACTGGATCAGGCAGGTAATGGGTGAACTGGTTCTGAACACAACATCTCCACAGATGGCCTTAATATAACAGCCTCTGAACTAGCTGTGTGCCTGTGAAGCTGTTGTGTGATACATGTACATTACATGTTGTATTATACAGGCACAAATAGAGAAACTGTTGTGTTATGCAAAAGGAAAGATATCAGTGTGAAAAGGATAACTGTTCCTGCACAGACACAGAACTAGATGTGTGCCTGTGAAGCTGGTGTGTTTTACCAGCTACACTTTTATACTTTTACATGTTTGTACTATACAGGCACAGATAGAGATGCTGGTGTTATGCCAAAGGGTGGTTTTGAGTATGTAATGGATGAACTGGTTCTGAACACCACATCTCCACAGTTGGCCTAAATAAAACAGCCTCTGAACTAGCTGTGTGCTTGAGAAGCTTGTGCAGTGTTCTAGCCAGGCCAATTTTTTTTCTGACCCCTGGATTTTGAATGGAAATCCTGTTAAAAGCACAACAATCCTGAGAGGGTCAAGAGCTTGCTAAGTTGGACAAAAAAGACTAACAGAGAGCAGTTTGTGCCAAGATAATAGATGAAGTTTGTCCTTTTTTCATCCTTTGCACACTTGTCTTAAAAGCCTTGGTGACTCAAACTGGCAACCAAATGTACCTTCAAAAAGCAAGCAAGTTTGTGCTAAGATACTAGTCTAAGATGAACTTTGTTCCTTTTTTTTAAAATCCTTTGCTCTAGTCTTGAAAGCCTCTGTGTCTTTGACTGCCAACCTAATGTACAAAGAAAAACAAGCAGTTTGTGCCAAGATACTAGTCTAAGATGTACTTTGTTTTTTAAATCCTTTGGGCTGAAAGCCTTGGTGTCTCAGACTGGAAATCTAATGTACCATGAAAAACAAGCAGCTTTCTGGCAGCTTACGAGACACAGCAGGAAAAACAAAGGCAAACTTTGTTATCCAAATGTTATCAACTCCCCCTATGTCCCAAAGGAACAAGGCACAGAAAAGACTAACTTAGTATGCATTGATCTACACTTCAAAAGCCACATTCTGGGGCAGATGCTAACAGAGTTAAAAGTTCGTAAATGTGATTTGCATAGCTTAGAGAGCCCACTTTGCATCCTGTTGACAGCTGAGTGTGCAATGACAGATTACCACGGCTGTAGCCAGGTTTTCACTCCTCCACGGTGTCTAGCACAAAACTTTTTAATGGAATCACAAGTTAGAGGATGCAAAAGCCCTGTTAGAGCCCCTGACAATCCAGTTAACAATTGGCTGTAACCAGGTATTTTGCACCACCTGGGTGTAAAGCAGAATATAGGACAAGGATGCACTCTTTTAATCAAATCACAAGTTAGTAACATGTTAGCTAGCAAAAAAACATATCATATGACAGCCCCTGACAATCCAGTTGACAAAAGGTTTTCGCTCCTCTATGGTGTCTAGCACAAGGCAGGAACTTTTTAATTGAATCACAAATTAGTAACGTGTTAGATGACACAAAACGCCTATGTAAGCCCCTCACAACCTGGTAGCAAGATTTTTGCTCCTAACGAATGTTTAGCAGAACAGGGGGCAAAAATGAAACTTTTTAATGAAATCACAAGTTAGTAACATGTTAGCTGGCTCAAAACTCCTGACAACCTGACAACCCAGTTGACAATTGGTTGTTCCTAGGTTTTCACTCCTCAACGGTATCTAGCACAAAGATGGAACTTTTTAATCAAATCACAAGTTAGAGGACACAAAAGCCCTATTAGAGCCCCTGACAATCCAGTTGCCAATTAGCTGTAGAGATGTTTTTGCTCTTAGACTAGTAGAATAATGGACAAGGCTGGGACTTTTTAATGAAATCACAAGTAACATGTTAGCTAGCAAAAAAATCCTATGAGAGCCCCTGACAGTCCAGTTGACAAGTGGCTGTAGCCAGGTTTTCGCTCCTCCACAGTGCCGAGCACAAGGATGGCACATTTAATCAAATCATATGTAAGTAACATGTAAGTTGGCACAAAACCCTTATTTGAGCCCCTGACAACCTGGTTGGCAACTTGTTGTAGCCATAATTTTGCTCTTCTAGAATGTCCAGCAGAACAAGGACAAGGCTAGAACTTTTTAATGAAATCAAACTTTAATAGTAACATGTTAGCTGGCTCAAAACCCCTATGAGAGCCCCTGACAACCCAGTTGACAATTTAATAGTTCAGTCAGTGCTGTGGCCTTTATCAAGCCTGCTTCAGTCATTTATTGTCTACATGAATACAAGCCAATCTCCTGAACTCATTTATCATGCTAGTTGTAAAACAATTTTTGTACCCTTTGGAGTTGTTTTGGCTGCTTTAAACAACATGGAGATCTATTTACTTATTTTTAAGCAAAGGTCAAAGTGATAAATAGTCTTTTATTTTTGTTATCCTTCCTTTTGCCATTAAAACAAAATTCAAAAGCTAGAATCCATGGCCAAGGAAATAACTTGTGATTTTTTTAAGATCATTCATGATTTCAGAATTGCTCTGAAGAGGGTGACAGACGGTCACCAAAACGGTGGTCAGAATAAAGCATTGGCTGTGTAAAAGAGTCTCTTTATTTATTGATAATTTTCGTCAAGCCCCTTCATTCATCTTACAACATTTCTACCATGATAAACGTGTAAATGGCATGGTCAATACAGGGCTCGAAATACTTTTTTTCTGAATACTTGCACTGGTGCAGGTACGTAGCACTGACAATTACCTGCACCAGGCAAATTTTACATGCACCACCGTGACTCTGAATTTATGAAGTATGGATCATACTAAATTTGTTTAGGAACCACTGCTATTCTTTCTTTTCTACTTTATAGGTGGCAACAGCCAATGCAGCTAACAACTTGAACTGACACACACCTACATCATAGGACATTTACATGTATGTATAAAACCCTTTACATGGGGGCCAGTGCAGGTTAGGTGCAGGTAGACACCAGAAATACCTGGTGTGCACAGCTCTAATTTTACCTGCTTCTTCTTCATTCTTCTTTATGGCAGGGTAGTGTTACCTGCACTAGTGCTACCAGTGTTACCTGCACTAGTGTTACTAGTGTTACCTGCACTAACCTGCATATGCATAGTATTTTGAGCCCTGTCAATATTAAGGAGCTTACATTGACTTGCCTCGATGTAGAAAATGCCTTGTCAGCAGCAATAAATGTCCATGTCATCACTTTTTATGGCACATCTGTCAACACCCTTAAATCAGCATTTGAAGGATCGGCTTAGCTTTTTATTGCTCTATTACTCTCTACGTGTCACATCAGCATTGCTATAATGCTGTAACTCTTTATATGTCATATCTATCATTTAACACACACCTGTAACATGTCACGCCTAAGGCCACACTTTCTTGGTTGAGACTCTGATCTTAAAAGTAAGAAAATAGTAAGTGATAGAGCGTGTGTGAGGAAAAGCCGAAAAGTGGACATAAACTATAAACGGTGCACGTATGTCCCCTAGGCTTGTAATTATGGTGGTACATAATTTTGTGTATATGTGTAGCCAAAAGGTGGCAGATCTTCACATGAACGCACAATAACTACAATGTACTGAATCATCTATCCACGCCACAACTGTTACCACATCTTTTCTAGTTAATCATCTAATAGACATTGCATAAGATCACATGAACTATAAAAGGTGCACGTATGTCCCCTTAAGGCTTGTAATTATGGTGGTACATTTGTGTATATGTGTAGCCCAAAGGTGGCAGATCTTCACATGAACACACAATAACTGCTGAATCATGATCCACGCCACAACTGTTACCACATCTTTTCTAGTTAATCATCTAATAGACATTGCATAAGATCACATTCACTATAAAAGGCGCACGTATGTCCCCTTAAAACTTGTAATTATGGTGGTGCATTTGTGTATATGCATAGCCAAAAGGTGGCAGATCTTCACATGGATGACCAATAACTGCTGAATAAAGCCCTCATGCAAAATGGAAGCCCGTAATCCCCGAGCCATCAACACTACTTCCCTCATCTACACCAACCAGGCGCCATAAAAAATCCAATCACAGAGAGGTCACACAGAGTTCAAAGTCCTACTGGGTAACCAGTGTTCTCGCCAGGCCTTTTCAGCATAGGGGGCCCCTATGCTGTGATTTGGATCCCCTATGCTGTGATTTTGATCCCCTATGCTATGATTTTGATCCCCTACGCTGTGATTTGGATCCCCCATATGCTGTGATTTTAGCCCCTACCAGTGCTTCAAGCAGCAAAGGGAACTGTCCTTTAATTGTAACTGAGGTAGAAAAAATGCAGGCTAACCAATCAAGTTTTGGCCCTCAAAATGCACAAAATAGTAGTATTCAGGTATCAGGTAACCCGCAATTTTTTACTTCATAAAAAAACACAGGCTCCATATACATGTACACTATATATATAGTAATGTTACTGCCTGCCAAACTGTTCCAGTGATGGTCGCACATTTGCACCCCACTAAAAGTGGTTAATGTCATTTTTATCCCTCTGCCAAGTGCAAATCAATGGTCTTACATAAACATCCAATCATCGGAAGTCATCTAGAAGTCAAGGTCAAGCGCGTGTTCTATACTGATGAACCGCTACAGGGGTCATGGGTCACGCATTCAAGTGCGGCGGCCATTTTTATATTAAGCTCTTTTCATTACGGTGCAACCCTGGCTTTAATGAAAGTGTTCGTTCTATAGTAATCTGTTTCATTGAGAATCTTGGTTTTACGGTCGCTATAACGCTAACCCCTGTAAATGTCACAGGCAATTAAAACTAATTTGACCCGATTGATTGGTGACATTGCCTAATGTAGTGGGTTAATAAACTTCATCTGAATGTGTTAAAAAGACGTCAGAGTAAGTCAAAGCTATTTCCTCTATATGGTATCCTGCCTTATATAAAAAAAAGGGAAACAAAATTTTCTAATATCACTTATGGATTTAAGAAGCAATAAATTCAAGGAGTAACAGGAAAAAAGCAATTAAAAGCTTAAAAGATAATTTATTGTATTTTACAGTTTGGGGGATGAGTCACAAAAAGTATTGTAGGGAACCATAAAAGATGATTTTTCTGCTATACTAAAATGTGATCTTTTTGGAATACAAAAAAGTAATGAGAAATTCTATATCACAATTATTGGGTTAAAGTAGCCAATACCCTTATGGAGCTGTTTCAAAAAGAATTATGATTAAAACCTATTTCCTTCCATGCTATCCAATCTCACCCAATATATACCATAGGGAACTTTTATGTCAGCCTTTAAGAGACTTTGCTGTCGGAGACTTTTATGAGCGACTTTGTACATAAAACCCGACCAGAGATACTCAGACACTACGTCTACTCTCCCGCAATAAATGTGCCCCGCTAGATATCACAATCCTCGTTCCGAAGCCATGAAAACGAAGCGTAATGCGACATGGAACATTTGTTTCTGATTGTTTGAAAAGCCATCATGTTATTGAACATCGCCATTACAGATGTAACGCTTTGGTCTGTCTTTTCTTTTGGGGACGGGATGCCATAAAACATGCGGAAGGGAAGACGGAACGTCCAAGGAGAGGGTTTTGTTAAGTGTCATTTCTTTCGGGGGAAGTTTGTACCAAATGTGGAATCTGGCAGCTTTTCAAATGTCAACGGTGTGTTATGTTGGCAATTTCAAGAATTGATATTGGATGATCAACACTCATATCTCTGCCCAAAGTCCTTCACATAAAATGAAATAAAATGAAAGGCAAATCTAAAGAGATCTGTCAAATAGCAGTTAGCCAGGCAACTGGATATAATTTTGGAAATGGTCAAAAGTCTCAGGTAGCATCAATTACCTTTCATTAGAGACTCTGAGCAGATGTGTTGCAGAATAGGTTAAGAGATCTATAACTATTAGGCCACACCAGTTTAATTTAGAAATGAACTAAAATATGCTTAACTGGAAAAACTGTTATACGGAAAAGGAAGCTCAAGGACCAGGTTTGTGCCTTGGTGCTTTCAGTGTATATATACTTTTAGTCATATTCAAGTTTTCCTCCCTGCCTAGTGCTTTTAAATATGATATTCGCTAGCTTTATTTTCACTTTGAAAAATCTGAGAACCAACAAATTAAATTGGTGCAGTCTCAAGCACACTTCAGATAGTCAGCTATTTAAGACATTTATGAGTAGGACACAAAATCTCTGTTATTCTTATGTGGTAATCTAGGATAGCTGGCAAAGTTGATGCTTTGGATGCTTTTATACAATGTACGATGAAATTCTGGTAATATATTCAGAAACGTACCTGCCTTACTAATATTTGTATTGTTTATGGTGTATTTTGCCCCGTGAATCTTAAATCTACACCGAGACACACCCCTGATACAGTGAGTAATGACATTCCCATAAAACTGAACCTTGATTATATTTTTATGTACCTATGCTTTACTAGTCGCTGCTATATTTATGGCAATAAAAATTCTACTCAATCAGATGTGCATGTCAAAAGTTTGCATAAATTCTCTTGAATTATGATATTTTGAGTGCAGGGCATAAATTTAAGGGTATAGAAAGAGTTTGCCTCAAATACATTTATTAATTGTTTTTTAATCAAAGAATAATCCACATGCATGTGTGAGGGTAGGGATTGTCATCTCTAGTAGAGTTACTGATTCTACCAGTCTAAGAGCAGTCTACACCAAACATCATTTAGTCATCCATCCATCCATCCATCCATCCATCCATCCATCCATCCATCCATCCATCCATCCATCCATCCATCCATCCATCCATCCATCCATCCATCCATCCATCCATCCATCCATCCATCCATCCATCCATCCATCCATCCATCCATCCATCCATCCATCCATCCATCCATCCATCCATCCATCCATCCATCCATCCATCCAATGTTTGCTGAATTGAACAAAGTCTTCTCTGTTACACAACCTTCTTTTAATCCTTTCATAAAAGTTTCAATGAAAATCTGTCGCCTTCATCAGTACTAAATGTCGTTCAACAAATACTATCAGGTGCGATATGAACTAGACAGAGTCAGTGCAATCCCAACTTAACCTATTGTATTGTGACGTAATTACTCGACATAGAATGTTCTCGGACATGATACGTTAATCATCCTTGCCACTTTGTGACGTAGTGGCAAGGATGCGTTCCCAAACAGGGCTAGTAAACTTATACTGGGTCCCCCTTTTGTTTTTGGTCTCTATTCAGAAAATTAAGTTGCCTGCCTGCCATGGCCTTTCGCATGTATTTTGCAGTCAACAGTCAACTTACATCTTTTTTAACCAGTACATGTAGCTAAAATGATACTGAGGTTAGTCCCACCCTCTTGACACAATTTCCAACTAACTTGCGAAGCTCAGTATCGATTTAACTCCTGCAACCCCCCCCCCCCCTTATTTCTCTCTATCCCCCACCTAATGGAAAAGTGAATCCCCCAAATCTGCACTTAAAGCCTCTCCATGTGCCTGACAGTCGCCGAGAGGTTTTCTACGACCCTTATCTTCTCTTTCAAGGGGCATAAAATTCCGTGCGGTGTCCTTCGAGGTATAGTTTATGGCCCCCTGACGGAATGAAGGCCTGGAATAAATTTCTGCTTCCCTACCCTGTGGCTGTGTATCAGGGATGATAAGAGGAAGGTGTATGTAAGAAGCAACATCACACGGCTTGCAGAGGGATATGAGATATGGAGAGGGGCAATAAATGATGCAAAGGGGAATCAAGGACAACAGAAAGGATGTAAAGTTTCATATTATCTTCTTGAAGGATCCAAATACCAGAAACAATTGGCTTAACACATGGCTTATGAATAATGCAAACCAACGTAGTACATAACATGGCTTGCTAGAAGGATACAAGACAAGATCCAACAATTGTTTCAAGGGGCATAAAATTACGTGTGGTGTCCTTCGAGGTATAGTTTATAGTCCCCTCACGGAATGGAGGCTTGGAATAAATTTCTACTTCCCTACCCTCTGTATCAAGGATGATAAGAGGGAGGTGTGTGTAGAAAGCAACATAACATAATTTGCAGAGGGATATGAGATATAGAGAGGGGCAATAGATGACGCAAAGGAGAATCAAGGACAACAGAAAGGACCAAAGTTTCATATGACATCCTTAAGCTTAAGGTTGAAGGATCCAAATACTGTTAATACATTTGACTAAGACAAGGCCCATCTTTCATGAATAATGGAAACCAACTTACGTAACAATTGTCTTGCTAAGGATACCAGACAAAATCCAACAACTATTTCAAGAGATATAAAACTCCATGCGGTGTCCTTCCATGCATAGATGGTCCCCTCACGTACAGAATGAAGGCCTGGAATAAATTCCTGCTTGAAGTTCCCTATACCCTGGCTGTGTATCAAGGATAATCCAAACCAACGGGTACGCAACATGGTTTGCTAAGGATACAAGACAAAATCCAACAACTTTTCCAAGAGGTATAAAACATGATTTATGGTCCCCTCATGGAATGGAGGCCTTGGCTAGAATAAATTTCTGCTTCCCTCCCCGAGATTGTGTTTCAAGGATGCTTGGACGGTATAAGTGCCATGGAAACAACATAACACGACTTGCAAACTCCGAGAAATGGGCAATTAGCTGATGGAAGCTGCATGTACAGAAACGGGCCCTCCATATCATCTCTCTTGGGGGTAGGCGATCAGTTCCCAACTTACCTTCCTTAAAGGAAAGGAGAGAAGCTGCTGCAGTAAAGCTCTTTAAGGACATGTTAAGACCCGAACATCCACTGCACGATCTTGTGCCTCCTCAAAGACGCACAGTTACTGGCAGGCAACTGAGGAACAAGAACGCGTTCACTCTCCCCAAGGCAAGAACTGACAGACTGAAACAGTCGTTCCTCCACACTGCAGTCAGACTTTATAATGACTCTATTTCCTAGCATTACCATCAGCCTGTGAGTTCGGATCTATGCTTAGTGTTTGTTAATATATTATGTATTTTTGTATGTTGACATTTTGCACGTATAAGTTTCTTTGTAACAAACCTACGCAATTCAGGGTATATCATGTGTGTATTTCCCTGCCTATGTACATTTGAGGAAGAAATAAATAAATAATAGTGTTTTTATGTTAAGGATAGCAGAGAGGGGCATTTCAGGAAAGGCAAGAAAAGTCTTACCCAACACATTGTTCCATCTTTTCTGAGTAATGCACAAGACTTTCTGGGGATACAAAGAAATGGGCAATAGCTGTGTTCAAGGACCTGGAGGCTTGAAGAAGCATTCACAAAACTGTTGCTGCAGAAATATTGCAGGTACCATTTCATTGTCCATCCTATTTCCACTGCAAAATACAAATTACTCCTGGACCTCTTTGGAATGGACAGGATAAGGCAAAGGCAAGATATGCACTTAAGGACAACTATAACAGACAGAAAAGCTATAAAAGCAGACTAATAAATATTAAATACACCAACAATAACTGTTACAGTAATAGTTCTTTTGTCTGATGCCTACTTCATAGTTTACTGCTTATATGTCTATGGTTCACTGAGTACAACAAACATAAGCATCCAGGTAATAAAAACCTTATTTACGATAAAAGTTTTTCAAGCTTAAGTCTGAGGATCTTTTATAACAGTACAGACATTGCTAAATTCTCAGAATCCATCATAAAATGTTGTGCTGGTACAGTCAAGTCTAGCGTCATATTTCTAGTATTTCTGTAGGTTACTTTTATAGCCTACCAGAGACAGCACTAACTTCCTTTGTATGTATCAGGCATCAGCATAAAAATGTCCCACAGGCAGTGCCATTTTGTTTTTACAACTAACAGTACTTCAAACATCATATTTTTTTAATGCTGTAAAAGCAGCAAGGAAACATAAAACGGAATCATAAATATGACAATAGTTTATGGACTTGTCTCATACATGAATAACATAGCCCCAAATGGCTTGTATAGTTATTTCCTCTCAATGGCTGCACATCCATCATAAAATATACCCCAAGGCTCACACAGTCTCATATTTTTATGTTTACAAGCTGCCCATAGATATCCCAGAACATGGACATCTTTTTAGTTTTTGTATGTATACTACAATCTCTTCACAATACAGATTTATTTCTTTAGGTTGCTTTGAATGCCAACCCAGTTAATAATTGAGTCTATTTTTTTATAAGAATATGATCAAAAAATGTCAAACAGACAGAGTCATTTTTTTTACGATTAAAAACATGTCCATATACAAAATGCTTTTGATGCAGTGAACACAGCAATGAAACATGAAACTAGTAAAGAGAGTTTATCATCTTTTCTCAGTACCAGTACATGTAAAATAATGACAGTAAAACTGTGCCTCAAGTGACTTTTATACTTATTCCCTCTCAATAGTTTAGAACACAGTATAAAAGGCAGTCTCATATTTTTATGCTGATGCAAGCACTCTACAGAGTATGTCTTTATGTTCCCAACACAATAAACATTTTTCTTTGGATCACTTTTATCTGAGACAGTACTGTGCTTTCTTCCTCCCTACATTTATATATCAAAATCTAACATAAAATATCCCAAAGGCGGTGTCACATTTATACAGTCCCAAGTTATGAATACCATCTTGTTTTTGATGCAGTAAACGCAGCTACAGTGAAATAGGATCGTGCTAGTAAATGTAATATGGACTTATCTTACAGGACCTGGTATAGGACTCAGGGACCATGAATTGTCATGAGAGTATGCATGTATCTCTACGGAGCCATCAGGCCTTACATAATCAGCTTGGGTGGGACAGGCCATGAAATGTGGGATAGGTAAAAGAGGGTCTGGTACAAATTGATAGGAGCAACAACGACTGATAACAAAAACTTATTTTCTATTATCTTGGAAGAAGAGTCTTATTTATGATGAATCAAGAGTTAATTGTAGGCCTTCAAGCAAGAAAATGTAGGTCTGCTTAAATGCAATAGCTAGATTAATGTTACCACCATCGCCAAATTGATGTTCAATCGAAAGGGATGTATTTGAAACTTTCAAGTTTTGGCAGGAAAACATCTGGACCTGCTTAAATGGACTATAGCAAATGGGAACAAGAGTTTTGATGTTCAGTGATAAAAATTGATTCTAAGTCCATGGAGGTTGGCAAGAAAAACCTGGCTCTTGTTACAAATGATCGCCAATATAAGTAGCAATGGAGACAGATAAGGTCAAAGAATTGTAATCAAAGCTTTATAATTATATGTTTAACAGTAAAAATTGATTCTAAATCTGTAGAATGTTGGCAAGGTAAAACTGGCTCTAGTTACATGTACAAATGGTGCTCCCATTTTAGTGGCAAGGAAGAACAATTGTAATCAAAGTTTCATACATGTTCAATCATAAAAACTGAATCTAAATCCATAGAATGTTGGCAAGGCAAAGCTTGCTCTAAGGTTACAAGCGACAGCAACTGTTATCAGTAATTGATGATATGTTAAAATAACTGGAACGAAAGTTTTATGATTGTTAGAACTTAGATAAAATTGATTCTTAACTCTGTAGAATGCTGCCAGGCAAACCTGGCTCTGTTACAAATGACAGCAAGTATAATGGCAATGGAGACGGATAAACCCTAAAGACTTTGTCTGGTAACAAGAGTTTTACTTTCAGTTAGAGTCATTGATTCTTGATCTAAAACTTTGGAACACTGTATCTTGTTAAAAATGTATCATGATTATATGATAATGTAAGCAGCAAATGAGACCAATGACCAAACCATCTTTTATCTTGAAAGAAGAGTTTTTCATTAAAGTTAGTTGTAAGCCTGTGAATTGGACATTTATGCATAAAGGCATGACACACTAACAGCTTGCATTCAATAAAGCTGTAAAAGGAACTCAGTAATGTTCCAATGAAGAGACATTCATACATAAAACTGAGTCACCACTGTCACTGAACAAAATAACATTATAATTATATTTCTGCAGAAAAGGAATAAACTTACGATTGTTGATGTTCATTTGTCAGTCTTCCTTTGCAGTCCCTGCAGAAAAACAAGACAAGACATATTATTTAATATGCAATTGTCTGTATGCAAAGTATATGATATAACATGTGCATATATCTGACATTGCAGAATACTATAACAATGCATTACCTTTCTTTTGTGTAAAATAGAGTATTGCGAAATGATTTATGTAACAGTTTTTTTTACTAAGTAAGTGATAAGAGAATGCAAGTTCAGAGATAGACTGAAAGGTAGGACAACTATCTGCCCAACTATCTGGGAATAAGTGGCCATAGAACATGACCTTTGACTTTTAAGGCTAAAGGTCAAAACAAAAAGCATCTCCCAAACATTGCCTGTGGGTGTTAAGCTGGAACTGTAGCTGTGTTGATATGACCTTTGATTGAGGGTCACATTGTCAAGTTTAATGTCATGCATAAAATCCATGGGAATTGTAAAACTCTTAAGTCATACAGCAGCCATTAGGCCACACCAATTTAATTTGTTGGTTCTTAGCTTTTACATTTTTTTTTAGAAAACCTTAACTGGAAAAACATAATGATAATGAAGCCTACGGACAAGGTTTGTGCCTTGGTGCACTTAGTTTTTAGGGGCAAAATGCAGTGACTTTCATATTCAAGTTTTCTTCCCTACCTTCCCTCTAGCTTTATGATGTCCTGTTGTATATTTTCACTTTTAAATCCGAGAAACAAGAAATTAAATTGGTGTGTCCTTGAATGTCTGGTACACCAATATATTACATAACACAGTTCAGAGTCCAGCGGAAGGCATCACTCAGTCCAGCTTATCTTCCCTTCCCATCTAACCAGAGACCTTTTCCCTCAAACAGTATAAACATCCCTCCGGCTGGAGGCATTCATTAACAGTAAGGGTCACATAGAATATAACAGAGATACAAATAACATTATGTCCTAATAAATCTGTCAACATATGTCATTTCATATTCATGGTACAAAAACATGATAGAGCAAAGGTCGGGGTTCATAGTCTGTGTCCATTTTGCCATATTATTTTTTGAAGAAAACAAATTTGTAAAAAGTATTCAGCAACCAACAGATTAGATTGGTGTGGCCTCAATACTGCAGCAAACATTGTCTGAACTCTTTACACCGATATATTACATAACCCAGTGCAGAGTTCAGCGGAAGGCATCACTCAGTCCAGCTTATCTTCCCTTCCCATCTAACCGGAGACCTTTTCTCTCAAACAGTATAAATATCCCCCAGGCTGAAGGCATTCATTAACAACCACATGCAAGCACCAGGCATACAAAGTTGATGAGGAAAGATGACTCTGTCCCGGAAGACATTTTTCGTCGTCGTACATCAAAAATACTGGGCAGCACCCAGGATGGCTTATCTATGTTTTACAGTGCTCAGTGGCTGGTTCAACTTACACGTGTTGCATACCTATAAGAAATTTTCAAGACATACTGACAGAATTTTTACTGTGCGCTATCAAAATGAATGCCTCTTCCATGGTTGCTTCAATTTCTATTTGTCAAAACATATTGTTTTGGAGCCCATGTTTTAATTTTTTCTTGTAAAACCAGTCATTTAAAGCTTTAGAAAAATATATTTTCATCAATGTCATATCATGAAATTCAGATTTTAGCAATGGACTGGGTAAAATTTCTGTCTGTTCCAGCAAGCAAAACTTCTGTCTTAGGATATGGAGGGACGGGTCCTGGAGACAGCCCTGGCATGGTCTAAAACTAATTGAAAGTTACTGTAAATGCATTTAAGTTCGCGGGGATTTAATTTCGCGGTAGCGGGAAAAAGGACTTTTTGCAGTGGTTTTAATCTCGCGGTAGCACCATGCACTGTAGTATCTAATGCCCTGGATAAAATGTTCGCGGTGGTTCTCTCATTTCCTTCAATATTTCCACGATATACCCCCTTTATGAAATCTTTAATGTTTTCATTAAAATTTGAAAAGAGAAAGCATATACATGTAGTCACTTGTCACCAATGTTATTTGTACCAAAGTTTTTTATTTCATGTATGTTTACCATGTATTCTGTATGTCGCATGTTGCAATTAGCCCTCGGGCAAGAACTTGCAAATAAACTTTGTTTCTATATCTTTCTTTCTTTTCTCACCGCAAAAGTGCCACCTACATTGGCTACTTATAGCGGTGAGAAGCAGAACTGTTCGAAGCTCTGCCGAAGGTGTCTGAGAGACATCGAAACGTAAGCAATGTAAGTACCCACTGGTTGTGTAATAAGAATTCTCCTTCATCCTATATCAAAACACTTAATTCATTCTAACAAGACGGTATGACTGTAATAAGTAAGCACCAGCGGTGTGAAGCCCTAATTATGACAGATGGGAAGGAATTATCACATTGACAACAGCTACAAATCATTCAGCACTGTGGACAACCCCTGCCACCCTGTGATTCATCATCCTCTAATGGTTAATTATGGAATAATTGAGTAGCTTGAAAACTCCAAACAACAAACCTGCATCTGCTGGGGCCGTCTTACACGTTTCATACAGTTGCCCCTGTAGGACAAGTGCGCCAGTAGACGAGAGGGTGGAGAAGGAAGTGCACACCCCTCCTTCACCTTCAAGAGTCATGTGCAGGCCAGGCGGACAGGTTGCCTAACCCACCCTGTCTGCCTACCATTGTCTTTTGAGACAACCAATTTAGTAGCTTGGGAATTTTCAAGACACTGCTGGGAGATGCTTTCCCTAGTTTGACTACACTCTAAGTTTTCTGTAGAATTTGAGGCCATGATAAAAAAAATACATACATATGTGTACACAAGGGTGTATATTTGTAATGTTATCAATGAGGTTTATTGCAAAGACTATAGACTGAACATTTTTGGCTCTGTCATGAGATTGTTTAGTATCCAACCAATATTATGATATAGAGTTAGAGCATCAATACTCGCCACATCAATTCAATTTGGTTGTTCTTTGATTTTGGAAGCAATGAAAAAGATACGCTTAACTGGAAAAACTTTCTAAAAACAAAGCCGAGGACAAGGTTTATGTCTTGTTTTAAGTAGTGAATACAGTCATATTCATGTTTCCCTCCCTGCCCTATGCTTTTATGATGTCAACTTACTACATTTTTATCTTAAAAAATCTGAGAAGCAAGAAATTAAATTAGTATGGTCTTAACTCTTGTCACGAGAAAAATATCACATTACACATAAACCAACTGCTTTTAGTAAGCTTTAAAGACCACTTAGAGATGATTCAATAGTCTGACTACTCTCTTAGTCTTAGTTAGGCACTAAATGAATATAAGGCAGTTGCATGAGCCAGCTGTAGGTTTCTGTGTATAGATTGCTGTAAATGCATTTAAGTTTGCGGGGATTTAATTTCACGGTCGTGGGAAAAGGGACATTTCGCGGTGGTTTTAAGTTCGCGGTAGCACCATGCACTATAGTTTCTTACTACCATGAAAATATATGCGCGGTGGATTTAATTTCGCGGTGATGTGGCCACTGTGAAAACCCTGCACATTAAACCACTGCGAAAGTTTCTGCATTTACAGTATTCCGCAACATCTCCACTGTCTGTTGAGGGTTAGCAATTTTCACATCTTAGTCCATCTCATGGGAGAAATGAGGCATAAGTGCAGATTATGCCCCAGTTATAATTGTGTTAGGGAGGATTAGAGCACTTCAGAAAGACTGAGATAAACCCTTGAGGATCAGTCTTCAATCAAATCATCACCACTCCACTGAGTCTGCATACTTGATTACAGCAATGAAGAAGGAATTGTCCAAGCCTTTTTGACTTTCAAAATTATCAATATTCCGAGCATCTATACCTGACGCCTTACTTTGTCACAATTAGCAACATCACTTTAAACTGTTAATTGATATAATTCTTTTGGTTACATTATTGTCTAATGTATAATTTTTACACATCTATCCAATCTCTATCCAGCTTATGAGTTGTTAAATTGTACAATGTATCATTATTTGTTACTTTGGAGGAAGACTATGTATAAGCCACGAGGCTTTTTTCTTCCCCCCTGCATGTACTTTCATCCATTAATTTGTTTTATGTTATCTTTTTTTTATAAAGATTGTGCAAAATAAATAAAATTAAAAAAATTAAATCAACCCAAACTTACTGCTTCAGTAAATTTCACAGACCACTTAGAGAAGCTTCAACTAGCCAGGCTGCACTCTAACTTTGTAGTCAGGCCCTTGATGTCTGCAAACACCACAATAATTCAGCTACTGCTGTGTTTCTTAGCCAGAAACTATCACTAGACAAGATACATCAACAATTTTCCTGTGTAATTCAGTCCCCTGGGAGGCATAATAGCAGAAGTGTGGATTATATCTCCAACTATGATTAACTTAAGGATGATTATACATGAATCAATTCAATGGGATTACACTAATCTTACTGACTGCAAAGAGATCACCATTGCTTGACTGGGCAGCATAATGCTTAGATCAAGCCACAACCGACATTACTACAGTACGTTCAAAAACTGAACCCCTTTGAAACTGTTTTGTTCTCATTTTGAGGAACTCAGATGAAAGTTCCTTATAGGTCCAACAGCCTGTAACATATTTGGCCTAATTGATGATTGTATTTCCAACTGTGTGCAATTATGGTCTTACTCATAGATATCATACTTTGGCAAGTAGAGAAGCAACAAATTTGATTGATGCAACCAAAGCACAATTTATATCCATTTTTTATCACAACAGTTAAGTTGCACAGGCAGCTTAGTGCAGATTAGCAGAAAGAGTATGTTCAAGCTTCTGGCTGATGAAAGTCTATAAAACTGTTACTATTGTTACATGGTATAGTAGCAGAGAATCCTCAGCTTCATTGCATCTTGAGTTTCTAGCCCCAAAACATTAAGAAAGAACAGCTTGGTTTCTTATTCTCTCACACAGAGAGCTGAATGATTTTCTTTTCTTCTACAAAGAATGCATAAGAATGACATTTTTGGTAGTGTAGCATATAATACCTGCTCTCCAACAATATCTCTCCAGTGTCACTGAGGTAAGATAATGGATGTTATCTGAAACTCTGACCATTTCCAAAATCATATCCTGTTGCTTGAGTAATTGCTATTTGGCAAAGCTGTAGGCCTTCGTATTCTTATTCATTGGATGTTACAGTCAGTAAATTCCACTAAATTTACCCAGAAAGCTGAAACAGTTGAGATTGAAGCTTGTTATGAATACTCGTATTATCCCTGGCCCCTTGCTGTTAAAGGAAAGATTTAATTTTCTGCACTTTTGGTGGCAAAGCTGAAGTCCTTGAAGTCATTGGATGTTACAGTCAGTAGTTTCCACTAAATTTACCCAGAAAGCTGAAATAGTTGAGATTGGATCTTGTAATGAATACATGTATTGTTTCTGGCCCCCTGCTGTTAAACTGAAACATTTAATTTTCTGCACTTTTGGCTAAACACAGTGTTACATGTAGTTGCAAAGTAATGGAGCAAAAAAAGTATAATGGGGCGGAAAGATGTATTCCAAAAATAAAATAAAAAGATAATGCAGACTCTTCTTCTTCTTCTTTCAGTTAAGGCAGCTGCCTTCAACTTATTGAAGATTATGCTGCCTATATTGTGAAGTCTACTGCGAAGCGTGGAAGTAATGGAGTATTGTAATGTGGAGGGAGGAACGGGTGGGGAGGGAGCTATATCTTCTTCTTTCGGTTAAGGCAGCCGGTTAAGACAGTTCATTCAGAAAGATAGAATAATACGAATCTATCAAGAAGACTAGAGGTGAACCCATGCGTTTGTCCAAAAATGCAAGCCTTAGCAAAGCGACATTGCACTACTAGTTACATGTACTTGGTAAGAGGTATAAAGGAGTCCATATACATCAGGGCACTCCGGCCATCACTGAACAGAGATGGTGGCATTATGAACATTTTGTCACATTTGACCAATTGCTGTCGTCCACAAGATCACATACTAATAGATCTTTTTTTTTTTTTTACAACTTTTGTGAGTTCACATTCTGAAGTGATTGGTCATCAGTATTGATCCTGAAGAAGATGACAATAGTCGTTGAAAATTTGATCCATATAATGCCTTTGTGTTGGAAGAAACTTAAACATTGCACTGTGAAAGTGCATTATGTTTCACCCCTATTGAGGATAACTTCTTTACCTTAGGTTACCTTTAGTTCATAGGATTCTCAACGGATGAGCTCCAAATTTTCCCTATGAATTATGTGGTACTTTCAGTAATGAGCAATGACCAGATTCCCGATGATGACAAATCCTGTTGTAAACTTCCCAAGATTTCCAGCATGCACTTAATCATCTAAACCACCTACCGGAGGAATTTGATAGCTGATAGGATATAAGATTGGGTTTTTACTAGATGTGTGAGAAAATCCATATATACCATTACCATTTATCCAGTCTTAAAGTTATGAGTGGAACTGAGTCTAAATCCTGCATTATATTACATGGCCACCACACTATATCGTCAGTTGGACATAATCAATCCATTAATAGTTTGTCAGGATATTGAAGATTCTCTTGTAAACAATGGTAACCCTTTTTCAAAATCATAGAATAGATGAAGGACATTCCTCAACAAAACTTGACATCTTCGTAAATGATTTTTTCCTTCTTTGGCCTAAGTTCTGGCAATCCGAAGCTCAGTTCAATATACAAAGTACAGGGGAAATGCAGAAGAAACACAGCATGCAGAAAAAAGATATTCCCTGTGTGTATCATACCCTTTTCCCCAGTCAGACAGCTTCTAATGCTAGTTTTAGAGGATATATCAGATAAGTTTCTTTGTCACCAATTAGAGACTGTGATTCTCGATATATGTTCCTCTTGTGATTCCTGGTAATCAGTCACACCCTAGGAGGAGAGCTGTGCAGAGTTGATGGACAACAGGCTCCTATATCCTTATTTCTGGGTTAAAAAATCAATTATCCACAGATATTAGCTAAGATTCTATTGGGTTTTGTTTTTGTATCTTTCAGTCATACATAAGAATCACAATTGAAGCGATCTAGCATGCATTGACTGTATGACTGAGCTTTGCAAGGGCTCCTCATGCCCCACTCATCTACTGCAAGACAAATGTTCTTACCTACAAATTTTATCACCTGAGCAGCATCACCTGTCTTAGAGCATGTGCTTAATGCCCTACCTAATAATGCAGGAATCCGTCATAAAATTTATCCTGTTCTTCCTCTCATGGGACTTGACACAGTAAGAGCAGGATAGCCACATTCATCATCTTTCATGACTGCCTGGACATGTGTGTGTGTACAAAAAATGTATGTGTGCAAAGGAGAGGGGATGGCCCAACTAGGCTTAACTCAAAACAGGGTGGCATGCGTTGTAATATAGCATGACCTTGTAGAGATGGTTTGAATGGAAGGGGGCGTGACGAACAGGAAAAAGCAAAACTTTGAGGAAGTCAATGATGACAGATGGCCCATCTCTTTCAGTATAATTCAGCAGCATGTGTTAATGGTGATGATGATGTTGCATTAATGGTGATGAAGATTTTAATAACTTGGCAAGATACATGTAACCTAACAAATACCACAATGGAAAAACACATGATCAATTCCTTTGATCAAGAATAGGTAACAATGGTTCACTGTACCAGTGAAATTTACCTCTTACCCTTCCTGTTGTGTGAATTTTGGGTGAGCAACACAATGTGTACAGTCAGGATTCTAACCGCTTAAACCACTATAATGCTAACTGGACTATGCATGCTAATAAAAGTCACCCCCTGGCAGCAAGTACATCCAAATTCATGAAATGGTTTTCTATGTCTTCCTATCCTCAGGTATCTTCCCAATCTCACAACCAGCTAAAAGCTCATAAAGTCTGATTACAAGCTCTTATGTTGAGATATAGCTTCATAGACATTAGATAAGCATTCAGTACTTATACCCAAGCCATTTATCATTGTTCATCTCTTCCAGTACAACCAACAATGGCCAGGGTAAGGCCATGATAAGCAAGTTTTTTGCTTGCATGCACCATTCAGGGTGAAAGATCGAGTGCTATGGAGAGATGTTGTGCGTGTCTTGCCCCGCCCCCCGGGATGACAGATGATGATTACAAGCAAAAGTAACAGTTTTCCACAAGGTCTCACTCTACAGTTCTCCTCATGTCTTCTTCTTGCTGGGCACCAGTTCAGTACCACCCTAAAGAGTTTCAGCCTCAACAGTACCTTGGCCGCACCTGGGGCAATTACTGTCGTATTGAGGTCACCTGCCTGCCTGCCTATGTATTGAGGTCACCTGAGTGGAACCAAATTGCAGCTTGCTCCAGAAAATTCAAACAATGTGCCCCAACCAACATAGTCTAGCTCTCTGCATCAGTGTTTGGCAGGTGCCCTCTCTTATTTACTTCCGAATCAGTAGAATTTACAACGTGAAGGAAAGGCCCCCTCTGCTCAAGGAGTCAGCAACACCTACAACGTGTTTTAGCCGAGGCAGTCTAGCTCTCTGTATGAGTGTTTAGGTTGGCCATTGCCTTCTCTCCAACTTCATCAAAGCTCAACTCATCCTTCAGAATTTACAACGTGAAGGAAAGGCCCCCTCTGCCCAAGGAGTCAGCAACACCTACAATGTACTCTATCCAACGCAGTCTAGCTGTCTGTATGAGTGTTTGGGTTGGCCATTGCCCTCTCTCTTTTACTTCATTAAAGCTCAACTCATCCAGTAGAATTTAAAACGTGAAGGAAAGGCACGCTCTGTCCAAGGATTCAGCAACTACTACAACGTGTTTTAGCCGAGGTAGTCTAGCTCTCTATATGATTGTTTGGCCGTTGCCCTCTCTCTTTCACTTCATTAAACCTCAACTTGTCCAGTAGAATTTACAACGTGAAGGAAAGGCCCCCTCTGCCCAAGGATTCAGCAACTACTACAACGTGTTTTAGCCGAGGTAGTCTAGCTCTCTATATGATTGTTTGGCCGTTGCCCTCTCTCTTTCACTTCATTAAACCTCAACTTGTCCAGTAGAATTTACAACGTGAAGGAAAGGCCCTCTCTGCCCAAGGATTCAGCAACACCTATACAATGCCAATGCAGTGAAGCTCTCTGTATGAGTGTTTGGGTTGGCCGTTGCCCTCTCTTTTTTAGTTCATTAAAACTCAACTCATCCAGTAGAATTTACAATGTGAAGGAAAGGCACCCTCTGCCCAAGGATTCAGCAACTACTACAACATGTTTTTGCTAAGGCAGTCTAGCTCTCTATATGATTGTTTGGCCGTTGCCCTCTCTCCTTTACTTCATTAAATCTCAACTCATCCAGTAGAATTTACAACATGAAGGCAAGGCACCCTCTGTCCAAGGAGTCAGCAACACCTACAATTTACTCTAGCCAATGCAGTCTAGCTCTCTGTATTAGTGTTTGGCCAGTGCCCTCTCTCTTTCACTTCATTAAAGCTCAACTTGTCCAGTAGAATTTACAACGTGAAGGCAAGGCACCCTCTGCTCAAGGAGTCAGCAACACCTACAATGTGCCTCAGCCAATGCAGTCTAGCTCTCTGTATGAGTGTTTGGGTTGGCTGTTGCCCTCTCTCCTTTACTTCATTAAAGCTCAACTTGTCCAGTAGAATTTACAACGTGATGGAAAGGCACCCTCTGCCCAAGGAGTCAGCAACTACTACAACGTGCTCCAGCCAATGCAGTCTAGCTCTCTATATGAGTGTTTGGGTTGGCCAGTGCCCTCTCTCTTTTACTTCATTAAAGTTCAGCTTGTCCTGCAGAATTTACAACGTGAAGGAAAGGCACCCTCTGCCCAAGGATTCAGCAACTACTACAACGTGTTTTTGCTAAGGCAGTCTGGCTCTCTATATTGTTTGGCCGTTGCCCTCTCTCTTTTACTTCATAAAAGCTCAACTCGTCCAGTAGAATTTACTACGTGAAGAAAAGGCCCCCTCTGCTCAAGGAGTCCAGCCAATGCAGTCTAGCTCTCTGTACAAGTGTTTGGGTTGGCCATTGCCTTCTCTCCAACTTCATTAAAGCTAAACTCGTCCTGTAGAATTTACAACGTGAAGGAAAGGCACCCTCTGCCCAAGGATTAGGCAACACCTACTTTATTTCTCTCTCCTTTAATCTTGGATTGTCTCGACCCATTAAACCATGCCCGGACAATTTGGCTACAATCAGAAGTTAAGACTGGTTCAGAAATCCATCTTACAAATAAGCCATTTACATGTGATGCATACAACGATGTAATAGAGTAGATAACATCTTGATGTATGCTGTGTTGTAAATGCTCTTCCTGCAATGCCAAGGTTGAATTGGAAAATCAATACACAAGGTATCATATAGAGTGACACAACTGCTACAGGTCCAGTACCATGGAGAGTACTTAGAACAAGTCTTTGCCTTCCGTGAACCCAACATCTGGAACAGTCTACCACCAGACATACGCTCAGCCCCAACTCTGTCTTCCTTTATGAGACTCTCAAAGTAACAGAAATGACCAAACCGACTTGCAGAGTACGGCGTGAGATCGTGTGGCCCAAGCGGCAGTGCGTTAGACTTGGACCCTAAAGGTCCCGAGTTCGAACCCTGCCATGTCATGGCTCTTGTGCCCTTGGGATAGGCACTTGACGCGACTTTCCTCACTTCACTCAAGTTAAAATGACTACCATTCACCCGGACTCCAGGAAGAAAAGTGACATATCAGTCAATACTGGAGATCCTAATCAAAGCCAAACTTGAATCATGTCTCTCGCTATTATGCATTTCATACCATGTATGCAAAAATGAGGGCTACATAGACTTGTAAGACTCATCATGATGTAAACTGTATCTCTGTTATATACGTTGTCTCACCCTCGCCTCTTCCCTCATGACCTCATCAATGAAAAGCGGCCTGCAGGCCAATTTGAGCTTTCATGAATAAACAAAGGTTCAAACAAACAAACAAACAAGGTACCATATAGAGTGACACAACTACTACAAATCTAGTACAGTGGACAGCACCAATATAACAAGGTTTGGCCATGCCAAGATAATTTCTTGCTTTGCAGATTTTAAAACAATTTACTCAATGGAACTGAAAAACATACTAGTAGTAAAAACAAAGCCTTAGGACTAAATTTTAGCCATGGTGCCCTTAGATTTATGGAGTAGATACTGTAAATACTGTAAAACTTTTAAAAGTCAAGTTTCAGCATTCAAACAACATGCCCCATGCAACGCAGTCTAGCTCGCTGGGTCCATCATTAAGCTGTGCTTGCATTTGCAAATGTGTAAGTGGGTAATTCAAGCACTGAGTTTGAGTGCATAAAAAGAAAAATCCTAGAAAAAATTTGGAAATCACAACAAGTAGCAAGAACTTCAAGATGATAAGAAAATACATCGATTAAGGCTAGACTTTTGGGCGTATCATTAGGAAATATAGCCAGTTAAAAGCATGTTATCAGGACTTTGATGGGTTCTCAGTCCGTGCATCAAGTCCAACTCCATTACCAAGGGATTAAGTCTGACATATTTGTGGTTACCACACAGCACAGCTAACCACACAAAATCTATAAGCAGGTCCGTGATTGCGCACCCAGCTGTAAATTGTTCCTTGTTCGGCGTGACCACCGAATGTGGGAACATTAGTCCAGAATCGATGTTCCTTTTTAGGACTTTTAGTAGCCGTTAGGACCCTAAGACGATGGTTTATGTACTTCGGGATGCCAGTTCTATTCATAGCAGCTATCCACTCTCATCTTACGGCTACTTTGCTATGATCCTTCAGCCTTTCGTTGAAATGAAGATTTAGGCAGTGGAAAAACACTAACAAAAGAAGCTGTAAAACCTTACTACGTCAACGTCTTAGCCATTACAAACCCTCGGCGGGTTCTTCTAAGACACCCATTCCTCATCATCTAATAAGGGGATCTTTTCTTCAAGTGCCGTTCAAGAGGCAAGGAGGAAAGTTTATTTCAGTTCTGAGCATTAAAAGTATCCTGATATGAAATATAAC
The DNA here is from genome assembly GCA_019207045.1 of Branchiostoma floridae x Branchiostoma belcheri. Lineage (NCBI taxonomy): Eukaryota > Metazoa > Chordata > Leptocardii > Amphioxiformes > Branchiostomatidae > Branchiostoma > Branchiostoma floridae x Branchiostoma belcheri. The sequence continues at coordinate 3,926,904 of CM033039.1, read as the reverse complement.
ATTGTAATCTGTTTATATAATGTCATAAATCAATGAAGAGGTTCATCAGTCACGTATGAAAACAGTTATTCCAACTTTTCTTCAAACAATGACTGTTTTTAAAGGTATGTATATTTTGAGGTATGTACCTTACCTTTAAAAACAGTCATTGCTTGAAGAAAAGTTGGAGTAACCATCATGAATCAAACTTGGAGGTACATGTATTACAAAGAAAATGGGTGCAGCTTGTTTTCTCTGATATTCAAGGGTTCCTTTCTTCTATTCCCTTACATTTCTTTCACTCTATTTTTTTTCCTACTTTCAGATTCTCAGAGGGAGGCCCTGCACCAGGTGGAGAGACAACCTGCAGAAACACCTAGGTCCCACCTGGCCACAGACTGCAAGATGCAGAAGAGTCTGGAGTAGTTCAAGGGAGGGGTTCCTCAGCAAGATTGATAATGCACTGCCATGACTGACACAGATTTTTTTCTCAGTATCTTGAAACTATAGAAAATGCTGCTGTTATGCTTTGCAAAAATAAGTGCCCAACAACCAATATGTTGTATTTGGAGTTTTCATCCAACAAAATGTACAAATTTGTCAAAATGTCCAATTTGGTACCAGATAAACTGTCTGGTGCTGTATTCAACTCCCACTAATGTTTTGAAACCCTGATGATTCTTATCTCCATGTATATTTGACGGTAGAAGCTTAATAACTATACTCAACTTTAAGCCAAATAGCAATTACTAAAAACGTTTTTGGAAATGGTCAGACGTTTCAGGCAGTATCCACTACCTTTCATCAGTGACACTGCTCAACTTTGCTCGTCATTTTCTTGTTCCAATAAAAATGTGTGGACACCTGTCTATATAATCTGTTCATTTTCTAATCAGGCTACAACAATTAATTTCCCTGGTTCTTGGATTTTTAAAAATGAAAAGTTTGCGAGCAGAACAAAATCATGACGCAGGGAGGAACTTGAATAAGACTGTATTTATTCTGTAAAACTGAGTGCACCGAGCCATAAACAGGGTCCTAAGGCTGTGTTTTCAGTATGTTTTCCAGTTAAGAATGTTTATTTTTTTTATTTTTTTTAAATTCTGAGAACCAACAAATTGAATTGGTGTGACACATCTAAAAAAGATGTAATTATCGTGCCGTTAAAATAATCTTCGCGTGTTTAAAGATTATTTCCAACAACCAACACGATGCACCAGTCTTGCCTAACTGCTACAATTTGCAGAACCAATATCTGCGGGTCGTAATGTTGTGCCTGGCTCGAGATTGGCATCGGGAATGTGGCAGTCAGAAAATTGCGCCCACAAAAATTGCACAATCACTTCGGTTTGATGCGACATAATATATTCATTGCAAACCTGCAGTCGAAGATGAAATTGCTTCAATCTATGCGGTATGGAAGTCTTCTGGTACGAATATGAACTTGATGGTTGGTGTAGTTGCAAAAATGGCGCTATAAATCTTCAGATTTGCCCTCCTATGTCTGGAATGATAACTGTGCCTGGTTGTGAAACATGACAGCACATTTGTCTATTCCTGTATGACCACTTTACTTTGACAAATGTACATGTACATTGCAGCTGCAGGATGAATGTTCTTTTCTCAGTCCTAAAAAAATATGGCGTTTCTGGTTGTAAGATTAACCCTAGAAACAACATATATGAGAATGCTGTTTTTTTTGGGGGGGGGGGACAGAATTATTGCTGGGGATCTGAAATATGAGTCTCTGATGACAATACTGTAGAATCGTTGTCATGAATTATTTCTACTCATTTTCTATCATTGTGCTTGTAAATTATGTATGTCAGTATAGTCAAAATACAAATTTCTACAATACTTCACACATTATCTACATTGTACTGTTCTGATATTTCAATTTAGCATTTTATTTTTAATTTGACAACTGAATATTGACGTAGCTTATATTATACCTATAATACCCTTTGATGTTACTAAAAAATTCGCTATTCAATTCTAAAAAATACAGACAAACTTGGATGCTGTAAACAGATATTGACATTCCGACAAAGAAATGTTCAATGTCAATGTCGTATCTGACACACGGCGTACTTATGGGGATATTTGATATATGCAGCGGGACTAGAGATCGATCCACATGATCCTGACATCCCTAAATGTGGTATCAGGTTCCATCAGACAGAACTCTCCTGACACTTCTCTTATTGGCCTGGACCTCCGAGGTGTTCAGAGAAAAGAAGAGTGGGCGCAGCTCAATAGAACTGTCAGAAGTGATGTCCGAAATAACATGGCAACTTCAGCAAACTCTTTGACATTTATTGGTTGGGCTCTAAAGAAACTTTAATTTGAAGATATTTCATTACGTTATAACAGTAAGGACTATAAGGCAAGATAATTATAATTCTACATAAAAGAGCTACATTATATCTAATTAAATCATGTTGCAAGTAATGTCCAAAATAACGTGGCAGTTACGGCAAACTCTTTGACATTCATTGGTTGGGCCCTAAAGAAACTTTTGAAGATATTTCATTATGGTAAGAGTAAGGGCTATAAGGCAAGATGATTATAATTCTACATTTAACAAGAGCAACACATCAGACATTAAAGCAAACCACTTAGCCGCTCTTGAGTAACTGGTTACAGACAGACAAACACTGTCTAGAAGATACCCTTATTGTCTTTGCCAAGTTTAACATTAAGATTATGGTCCTAGTCCAGAAGAATAGAGAGAAAAGTTGAATGTGTTTTAACACAGAATATTGGGAAAAAATAGATGTACAAGGAAAACAAATGGTGTCCTTGAACAAAAGACTGACAAATATGTAAAGCCGAAGGGAAAAATTGCGTTTTTGCAATCAGTGTCTCGAAAGACTGATGGCTACATTTCCAAAGTGCCATCCTAATGTAGCAATAATGGTGAAGAATGTTGCCATTTGGGTTATACTTCATCTTTATCTGTGACCTTACATGTCCTCTCATGTGTACTGCTGCAGGAACGCTTGGCTTGGAGAAAACAGTTATTGGTACAAGCACCAAGATTTAACAAAGTTATGGAAACAAAGACAGGCACACACGCACTCGCGCTCGCACATGCTCACGCTCACACACACACACACTCATACTCACACACACACACACTCATACACTTACACTCACTCACTCACACACACACACACTCACGCACACACACACACACTCATACACACACACACACTGAAGAACTGAAGAAACTGAAGGCAATTTTGATTCCTACAGGAAACACAGATGCAAATGAGTCAATTAGCTCCTGTTGCCTTTGTTACAGGAGCTAATATTTGTCACACAGGGAGGGGGAGTGCTATGTCCCAAGTGCTGGAAAGTGCCATATTATGTAGACCTCATTTTCTGTTGAGGCATTTTTGCTGTGTAAGCGAGTAGCTATCCTCTTTCCTGAACGTGTAATAGATTGGTTGACCTTGTGAGGTGAACTAGTCCAATCTACCATGGAGGAAGGTGTCAAGTGGTCCGCTCAACAACCGGCGGTACAGATGTGGATATCACGGTGAGAGCACATTTTCCGTTATTGCCGCACCCTGTAGTGCGATTCTTGGGACTCCAATCTCCTACTGCCAAGTGTGAGGATGTGGCTATTGAATTTTACCTCTACCTTAACAAGCATGGGAAAATATTCATGAAGAATTCTTTCTGTGATAAAATATTCTTTGCACCACCATGAGGAGTGTAAAATCCAAGTTCAATATTTGGAAATAAGGACACAAAACCAATACATTTGTGTATGCAAAATATATTTCATTTCATTTCACTTACTTATTTATCCAGGCGCAACATATCACAATTTAATCCGGCTTGCAAATGCCAACGCAAAACAAAACATAGCCCAATGAAGCCATAAAACATAATACAAAATTGTATAATTTTTCATATAAATGCAGAAACATTGCCACACAGTGCAAAACACTGAAGATCTTTGTTTTCAGTCTTCTTAAAAACAAAACTTATAGAAGACTTGAGGCTCACAGCTATAAGGCTTTCAGAACCCCCCCCCCCCCACACACACACCATTGCAAAGGTACCTATCAAACTACATTTCCCACCTCAATCATATTAACAAAAATTATTTCTCTTTCTAGACCATTTTTTTATTTTTTTTTGTTTTCAATTTCAGTAATAAATGCAGCTTTTTGAGACTTCAGGCTTGTAGCTATCAGGCTGTCAGAAAACCCCATCCACACCCTCACAGAGGCGTTAATGAAATGGTACGGATGGGGCGAGGAACCATTTCACAGCTATTACAGCCGTTCTGATGGAGACGTGGCACCCGCGGTGCCGCACTAATACCAACAAATCTGCTGTTGCTGCAAGATTTGGTGCTCAGAATACTTTTTTTCTGCATAGTGGTGCAGGTAACATTGAAAATAACCTGCACCAGACACATTTTACCTGCACCCCTCTGAATTTAGGAAGTATGGATCATACTAATAAAGTAATGTTGTCCAGGAACCATTGCTATTTTTTCTTTTATACGTTATTGGTAGTAACAGTCAATGCAGCTAATAACAATCCATATACAGCTTGTACATTATAGGACATAAATATCTCGTATGTATAAAATCCAGTACATAGACCAGTGCAGGTTAGGTGCAGGTAAACATCAGAAATACCTGCACAGCTCCAAGTTTACCTGCACTAACCTGCATATTCAGATGGTATGTTGAGCCCTAAATTCCTTGCTCAGCTCTCACCTTCAAGGCTGCTGCTTTGTCACTACAAACAACTGATATCAGCGGATAAGCCTCGAGGAGATCAAACTACGTAACAATTGCTACAACAGATCCCCATGCTGACAAAGCAGATGGTTGACATAATGTTTCCGCTGTTTAAAAGATGCATTTACTTCGTAGACCTGGAGAGATGTTAATTTACAACTGCACAAATTCTCCCTATATCTACCCTGTCCAAGGTGCTGGAATGGTTGTTGTTGCATCTACCCATTTTGCACCATTCATACTTATAAAGTAGCACTGGTGATTAAGATTCAAAGCCATGGCAGCTCTGAAAGCTTTAAGTGACTATTTTTGTGTGGGTGAGAGGGGGAGAGAGAGTGAGAGAGAAAGAGAGAGAGAGAGAGAGAGAGAGAGAGAGAGAGAGAGAAGAGAGAGAAAGAGAGACTGAGGAATAAGAAGGGAGACAAAAAGTCAGACAGAAAGGACAGAAAATAGCAGTGTCACATGAGAGCTAAAGAAAGAGAGCAACTATGCATTTGTTACTTCTTTTGCTTGCAAGAACAGCCCAATACATCAGATACATTTGCAATTCTCATACGTAAGTCTTCTGAATTTCCCACTTAACCTATGTCAGTAACCGGGTATTACTCCTCTATCACACTTCAAATCTTAATTCATAGCCATTCAAATGCTGCACTCCTTGCCCCCAAGATTACCACAGTTCACTGTGTTGAAGAGCCTCCTGTTATGCTATTACCCATTTTGATATTTATCAACCATAAGCACAGGTAATTACGATTCAAGAGCTTGTCCATGGGATCTGTAACAGCTTTAAAAGACTACTCTGGATTACCGAGCTCAACATTACACTTGAAACCCATAGAGCGTAGCAGACACAATTAAAGTTGCAATGGTGGTGACGTCAAACCTCACCAGCAAAGTGTTGGGTTAATGACATCCTTTCATGTAATAATGGCCATGAGGGCTGGGGAGTGGCAGGTGTGGAATTTTTCATGAAATGATTTCATTCTCATCATTGTGCAATGTCTATACCTCAATCATGGTACTCATTTTAGTGACAGCTGCCTTGTCAATACAATTATTATGTTTCAATTATTAGTGCAGAAATGTTCGCAGTTTTCGCGGTGACAACTTCACCGCAAACTTAGAACCACTGCAAACATTTTTCTATTATGATATCAGACTGCAGTCTATGGTGTAACTGCCAACTTAAGACCACGGCGAAAAGTCCCTTTCCCTTCTACCGCAAAATTAAATCCCTGCAAACTTAAATGCATTTACAGTAACTGGGAGACCCTGGTTCAATTCTGGAAAGAGCATAGCGGTTGGGGCCCCTCCCATTTTTTGAAAGGGACGTAAAATGGGAATCCTGAGTTTGAGGAGGTGCCTCATAATCTGAAATATATCAAGTAGTTTCAACTTTCTTGGCATTTACGTACTATGCAAAATTTATTACTGCTGTGATTGTAATGATGCACAACTGCTATTTTCATAATTTATGTACAAAAAATCCCATTAAAACCATCTGTCTACCCAATAGAATTTACACAAGCAATTAACTCTGTTGTGTGGCATACCCCATTGGTTTGCCCAATTGTTATTGTAACTACTGAAAAGTGGTTTCTTTATGAGGTGATAAAATTCAATGTTGGGGCAAACTTAATGATCCTATTAATAATCAATATACACAGTAACATCACCAAAATTTATGTCTGTAAAAGCCAGCCTAACAATTTTTTTCATAAATGGATAGCAAAAGTGAACCAGTTTAGCTCATAGAATCTGAACAACTCCTGTATTAATTAGATAAGCCTTAAGTTAAGCCATAGAACTGTCGTTATGTAGATGCCATACTTTGTACCTCGTAGGTCATATATAAAACTGAAATGTAGACTAGTATACGGCTTATTAAGTGGTATGATATTGAAAGGCTCTGGTAGCAAATAACAGAGTAACAGAGTGATATAATAAGTTTATCAATTTATTATAAATACGTCATGGACCAAGTGTAAGAGTAGCACTTGTTCATCTTTTTTATCCAAATGTAGTTAAATAAAGTGCAGCTCCTTTTTTTATTTGACTTTTTGACTATATTTTGGATCCACCTATAGCTCAACAACATTGTCAGCTATTCTTCCTATGGTCCTCCATATAAGAATACATCAATACACACATTACGGGCACAACAGAAAGATTATAAAAATGAACACACTTCAATTGTATCCATCTCAGATTAAGGTATGCTGTGACATTGTCAAGACTGAATATGAATGAGAAATTCCTGATATTACTGGTGACTCAAGTATTTGTGGAATGCAAAAAAATGAATTAGTAAAATCAAATATCCCATTAGGAAATCCCAAAGGGCCAACAAAATTGCTTTAAAAATTGTTCAGTCTACAGCAAACTGTACATTTAATATTTCATTCCATGCTTTGGGTGGAGGAATGCAATAAGTCAATAACAAATACATAACTTCAAGTACTTACATTGTTGCTACAGATATCAGAAAAGTTATGTAAAAAAAACTTAATCATCAGTTAATGTGTTTCAATGAATTTTCCACAAACTCTCTGCACACCATTTCAGACTGGAATGTCCTACCTTGTCCTACTGGGTTACAAACACAATGCTTAACAGCTACCTTAGGACATTGGAGGTTAAAGGTCACCCGGAAAGACTGTTATAGCCAGGAAAACAGTCACTGAACTTTATTTTTGTTCTAAACTGCGCTAACTGTAGCAGCATCTGTTCTCTCTAAGTCAGAAACATTGAGCTTCGGTAAGTTCAACTAACTGACTCAATAGGCAAACAACATAAATTTCTCAACAAAATGCATTTTTTTAAATTTTTCAAAAGTAAAAGATTAAAGCCAAAAAGGTGGCACCACATGCCTTGTGATAGCACACACTCGGTATCTGGTTTAGCGTAGACTCTGTTCTTTTCTGTCTGACAAGAGAAGCTCGGCAACAAGTCTTACATGTATCTTAGATAAGCTTATCAAATTCCTACACAAAACTGGACTTAGCAGATCACTTGTCTCAGCATTTTCTATCATTTTTACCGGGTATAGAAGATCCATCAATCATTCTTATGGATGTTACATGAAACATTTATCAGATGATATTATGCATTGTAGGCAATATTAAACAGATGCAGCACTATTACACAGATGCAGAACTGTCACTATCAGATTCTGCTTCCAGTGATAACACAATATTTACCACTTAGTCCAGACATTAATCATAATGTTATGGCCAATAATTTGTTACATCATAATTCTAAGGCAACACAAAATTCGTTTGTTAGTTCTTGGGATGCTTAAGACAAAATGCCATCAGTTACTCAAGCCACTAGATAGAAAACAAGGTACTCATTTTCCTAGACTAAAGTGAGGAAAGTCGTGTAAGTGCCTTTCCCAAGAACACAAGATCAGTTTTATTATTACGGATTCGAACCCAGAATCTCTTGTGAATAAAAACTGAGTCCAGCATTCATATCTATACCTTGGTATAAACATTAACAGACTCTGAGGTAAACAAAGTCAGGTTTGAGTTTTCCTGCTAGTCCTCCATTTCATACAGTCTTCTAGAAGCTAGAGACCAAGAAAATGAGCTGGTGTGGCCCAAGCACCATATACTTACCTTGCAAAATTCCTAACACATGTTCAATGTTGTAAAATACCTAATGGCATGTTACGAGTATGTCCATACATTTTCACGACAATAACACCTTTATGCAATCTCATTTCTGCAAATGCATAAAATCTGTACCCATCCAACACTCAAAAACTTTTACTGCAAGTAAAACTGCACAAATAAAGCCCGACAGGCTTCAGGAATTCGGTATCCAGGTAGGATTCTACACAATACCAACCACCCCCCCAACAGCTTTTCCCAAGTTCTGACAATTTCACCATGCAAAATGCTTTTCATGTCTTGCTCTCTTCAAGTTATCAGTCCAATAAGCAAGAGATTTTTGTGCAGACGACAATTACTAAATGTGCTGCTGTTTACAATTGAAGGTTCCCCCCCTTAAACTACATGACCGATTGTATATCCCACTAGTACATGCATGCGTACGAATAAAAAAATCATGATGAAACACACCACCCAAAATGTTTCTATGTCAACCTGCAACATGCATGCATTCCCCTTTCCTATATGCCTGAGGGGGTTCTGTAGAGTCTACAGCTATCTACAGTATTTTGTATGGTTCAAATGTCTCCACCTTATATAGGGTCATGTATCTCATGAGTATGTGTACAAAATCTGAAAAAGAAACAAATAAAAACAGAATCATACATAACCGTTACCACCAATGGACCGATCCTGTCAAACGCCATATCGAACAAATAGAACCCCCTATTTTATTTTGAACACCTCCGTCAAAAGCTGCCACAGCGGGACAGAAATGGCTGTTTTTGACGGAGGTGTTCGAAAAAGAACCATGATCGAACAGGGGGCGGGGTTTTGGGATCGGTCCATTGCAAGTGCTCCTCGTATGGCCTGTTCTCAGTCCTATGCTGGTACTATGCCCCTGTCAGATTGCCGTTTTCTGCAGAGTTGACATTATTTCCGCTATGTTGTGCAGGTTGATGCCCCCCCCCCCCTTTTTGTGTACATACATTTTGTATATCCCACTAATAAATTGAAGGAGTTCTGACACATAAACTAATGAAACCGGAGTCATATATTGTACATACCACTCGAAAGTGCTCCTCAAGTCCTTTTCCCAGTCCACTATGCTTGTGATCAAGGTTGCTGCCGAGTCGACACTATTCCCGCAGTGTTGTGTACGGTTGGTGTCTCCCCCTTAATTATAAGTACATGTATCCAAGTAGTACATGACATTGTGTGAGTTCTGACATATAAACTAATAAAAGCAGACTACGTACCATTCAAAGTGCTCGTCATGCGCTGTTCCCAGTCAGCTATTTCTGCAGAGTCGACACTATTCCTGCTGTGTTGCGTACGGTTGAAGTCTCCCCCTTATCCCACCACTGTGCCTGGAATGAAATGATCAATACAAGAACCAATCAGGAGAGCTTGTCTGGTAGAGCTGCTGGGAATAGGCGGTCTGGCTTCATCTCGAATTGCAGCAAAATTTTACTGAAATTTCAGCCACACCAATTTCATTTATTTGATGTCATATTTTGCTTTAATTGAATAATTTCTACTTTGGATATTAAGTAACATTTACAAGTTTTTTTTTGCTTTTAATTTCAATTTTAACAATCATGATAAATTGTATTTTTGCTGTATTGAAAAATTTCTACTCTCACTAAGAATTAATTAACATCAAAAAGAGATGCACTGCATTGTTTTTTCGGGTCAAAATAGTCCCTATTACAATCATTAAATCAGTATGAATTAGGGTTTTACAGATAGGAGTTTGCTAGATCATTAAGGTTTGTAAAATATCAAGGAATGAAGTTATCAAGATACTATATATCATAGTTGAGTCTTCATCTTATCCCCCTGTTCTTGGGCTTGTTACAAATTCAAGAATTCAAATCAATGAATGCTAGATAAATTAAATCAACCCTTGACTGTTGAATCTTGATTGTAAACTCATGTTTACAAACATGTAATACTGTAATATTTTCAGATAACAACTCAAATAATTTTGAAAAAAAAGCATCTAAAATCATACTGCATGGCCTAAATCACCTTAATTACATAATAAAAAGTATATCATGCATTCCTTAAAATGAAGTAGGTTCATTTTATACACAATTGCTGTATATTATATACTATGATCTTATTTCTGTATTATTACCCTGTAAATAGTCATGCAATTAACCCTCGGGCAAGAAATGGCAATAAAGTTTCAATATCAGCAATTTGGTCTGCAATAATTGTCATTTGTAGACTCATTACGATACGTTTACGGCAGTGTAAAGACATTTTAGAGTCAGGCAATTATAGAATGTTGCATCAGTTCAGCGAGAAATGCGTGCAAAGCAATCCAAGGGAAAACAATTACTGTATCATCTGACTTTGTGATGAAATAACAGATGAGATATCTTTATGCACAAACAGAGCAGAAACTAATTGTTTGAATAACAAAGTTTGCTTTGTATTCAGCCGGCATTTTGTAATCAAAAGAACAATCTAACAAAGATAATTTATTGCATTACTAAGAAGAAATACTTATCAATTATCAATGAACAGAATGATAAAAAATACATTCATGCAGGAAAAAGAATTTAGTTGTCAGATGAGATTCTCCTGCATTTAAACTGTGGCTAGCACAAGTATTATCATTAATAATCTGCACATTAGAAGTAAAACAATATGAAATAATAGATTAGACATTATTTGAAATACTTTTTAATAATGAGAGAAAAGAATATTGAAATGAAAGAAGTTGTTTGGAATTTTTCTGGAATTTCATTATCAAAGCTGCACTGACCATTCAAATGCTTTCTGTGAAATAAAAAAATAGTTGATTAAAAATACTTAACTTACAATGTATAATCGTGATCATCTTAGAAAAAACTGAATGCTAGAATAACACAATGTGTTTAAAATTCCCCTGTGGCTCCACACATGAGTCTGCACATGTAACAATTTAATGGTTCTTAGGTTTGTCAACATGCAGGACTCGAAATACTTTTTCTGCATACCTGCACTGGTGCAGGTTACATTGAAAATTACCTGCACCAGACAAATTTTACCTGCACCACTCTGAATTTAGGAAGTTTGGATCATACTAAAATTGTACAGGAACCATTGCTATTTTTCTTCTATACTTCATAGGTAATAACAGCCAATACAGCTAAGAACATTTCCATATACACCTACATCATATGACATTTATGTAGAAAACCCAGTACATGAACCAGTGCAGGTTAGGTGCAGGTAGACACCACGAATACCTGCACAGATCCATTTTTACCTGCACTAACCTGTATATGCAGGTGGTATTTCGAGCCCTGACATGTAACAATTCAATGGTTCTTAGGTTTGTCAACATGGGAAGTGAGAATAGGAGGCTGCCAGGAAAATGTAATGAAATATTCAAAAGCTATCATCATGGAGGCATCAAGTATGGTAATTGTGTACTCTGGTGATGATGAGGCCTATTTGTCATGTCTACCTGTTTGTTTGTTTGATTTATCTATTCATGAGAAGCTTAAATTGGCCTGCAGGCCACTTTTCATTCTGTAACATGCATATGTCAAGTTGCAATGACAGAGGAATATGCATAAGCCTTTCATAAACATAGAGATACTAATAATAAAGATACTAATAATAAAGAATGTAGCTTTTGAATTGTTTATCAAATGTATTAAGTGAACTGCCAATGCATGCCGAAAAGCTGGTATGGTCTAGAAAAGGAAAAATGATACAGAAAATGAATTCAGAAAAACCTGTTGAGTCAAGACTGCCCATGACGACCACTCAGGGGACGAATAAATTTTGGTCTATGTGGACAAACACACACACACATCTATACACACATACACACACACACACACACACACATTGAATTTTAACCACTAGTGCTTCCGATTGATAAGTACATGCTTTAAGAGAATCAAAGTGCACAACAGAAGCCGTTTCAGCACCTTGGACAACAGTGATAATGGGAGAAAGGGTACCATATTTGATGATGAGAACAAGGCAACTACTTACACAATTAGAATAACATGCTGTCAATTTTAACCTCTTCAGAGAAAACAAACCCCAGAACCAGTTACACAACAGCAACCGTTCTAGCACCTTGGACAGTATTCATCTAGGGAGAATGGGTGCAATATTTGATCAGGAGACTTTATCAAGTAACAAGACATGCTTGCACAGTTAGAATGATGGGCTCTCATTGTTTACCTCTTCAGAGAAAGCAAATAAATCCCCAAACCAGGCAGTTGAGCTGACTTGGCCTAAAACTTTGACAATCAACCGCAATCAACTATCACGACAAAGAATCAATATCTAATAATTGATGAAAATGTACATGAACAGCCCGGAGTCCCCTCAGGTTCCACTGGGCTTTCAGGCCCAGGGAAAAAATGTTGTGTTTCCTGTTTCTAGCCGGTGCAATGGCCTAGTGGGTAGAGTGTTCGCCTTGCATTCGGAAGGTCGTGAGTTCGATCCCGGCCGAGTCATACCAAAGACTACAAAAATGGTACATGCTGCTTTCTCTGCTTAGCACTCAGCATTCGGGAAAGATTATGGAAGTTGAACACACACCTCTACCAGTGGACTAGCCCCCTGCTGTAGTTATTGCGTTGTGTGTGGCCCAGGGCTAACGAAACAGAGATGGGCACCGCCCTATGCGCCAGAAATGGGCACCGCCCTTGGCGGGGGAAGGGTTTAACTTTTAACTTCCTGTTTCCAAAATGAGGGCCAGTAGTGTGCCAGACAGCAGTTACTCAAGCAACTGGATATGGTTTTGGAAACGTCAGACGCATCCACTGGTTTCTATCATTGACACTGAAGTGATCTGGAAGAAACTTTTATGCCCTAATTATAAATGAAGACAATTTTAGATATCCAATAAGAAGGGCCAGAAGGTGGTAGGCTATCTTCTTTTTTTTTGAATATCTTTGTTTAGACTTTGGCCAAAACTCTAGTGATACCCAAAACAGTTTAACAAAGTAAAACCGAAATGTATGAGGACACTTATATTTTCAATATCAAACTTCAATTTTGTGCATTCTGGTCACAAATAGATTGTATGTGGATACATTTAATCTTCATTGGATAGGAAAAGTTTTTTTTTACTTGAATAGGAAGCATGTTGAATAAAAACTCCAACTAGAAACTATGTGACTCTACTGCCCACCCCCACAAAAAAGTCTAGGGTTGGCAGGGTTTTCTAGGGTAGGTAGGGAAATAAGAAACACAACATTTTTTTGTCCTAGGCCTCACCATCCAACCACTGGTATTGTCTGGCCCATGAAAGAGGTTTGAATCGATATGGAAATCATGTCAGATTGGTGATGGACGCTATCACGGGGGCGATAGAGAGTGTCACAATGGTAGCAGAACTACCTATCTTTTGTAATGGTTGCAGATAGCAGTGGTTATAGCCCATAAAAATCATTCTGTTGGTAAGAAATAGCTGTATGTATAATGGTACAATTATTAAGTCATTACCATACAGTTAATGAACTGCATTGCATAGAAGAGGAGCACCAAAAGATGTATTTGTAATGCAAATATTGAGTCTTGTTAGCCAAAGTTTTATAAAAGAATGTAACTAATTTGGTACAAACATTCATGTACATATGCATATGTATATACAATATGGTAATCATGTCAGTAAAACATATCTGTCATGTAAACTTAACATGTTCCTAGAATCTTAAATAACAAACAATTGCGATAAAACTAAATCAAACATGACAATCCTTGAAATGATATGTTTAAATAATCAAAAAAATAAGTTGTAAGAAATTAAAAAGGGTGAAGCATACAATAGAATTCCCCTATGTGAGCCTCTATTGCCGAGGCCCCGCATGGAGATTGCCAAGCACCTGGAAGTAATCAATATGGATTGGTTTGAGTTACAAGGTTATTGGGAGGGGTGACACCCCCGCACAAATACCTCTTATTGCCAATTACTCTGGTTCGTCAGCAACAAGGCTAACGCTGCAACACTGGGGCTCGGTATTGGGCAAATGCCTTTTTGAAGTGTATATGCATATCTATCCCAGTAACACACGTATTAGTATCTATTAAAGAAAAATATCTATTTATTTAAGAATCTTCAGGGTGGCATACCTTTAGTTAAATTGCCTGATTTTGAAGGCAGCCCTTACAAATCAAGATACAAGAAACTCATTACCAATGTAGGATTGAATAAACCATAAATTCACAATAATATATCGATGAAGGTTGGACATCCAGGTAACAAGATACACAAAATAGCAGTTTTTCAAGCAGCTGGAATGGGTTTTGGAAATGGTCAGCGACAAGGCCAACACTGTAACACTGGGGCTCCGAATGGGGAAAATATCTTAAGTTTGAAGTATGCAATTTATTCCAAATAAAAATGCATTCGTATCTATTAAAGATATTTGTTAGATATTCAGGAAATACTGTAAATGCATTTAAGGGGATTTAAGTTCGCGGTAGCGGGAAAAATGACTTTTCGCGGTGGTTTTAAGTTCACGGTAACACCATAGACTGCAATCTAATACCACAATAGAAAAATGTTTGCGGTGGTTTTAAGTTCGTGGTGATTAGTGTTCGACGCAAAAACTGCGAACATTAATCCACCGCGAACATTTCTGCATTCACAGTAAGATAAAACAAACAGCATTTTATCAGGTTTGAAGTATGCACATTGATTCTAAGAAATGTATTTTGGCATCTATTAAAGATATATGTTGATGAAGTTTATATATTCAGGAAATAAGATACTAATAGCAGTGTCTCAAGTTTGAAGTATTCAAGTCTTTTCCATGTACAAATGTATTTGTCTGTATCCATTTAAGATATGTCTATGAAAGTAAGACATCCAGGTAATAAGATATTCTAAAAAGCAATTGCAAAAGTAACTGGAATCAGCTTTGGAAATGTTTAGACGTTTCAGATAGCATCTGTTATCTTATGAAAGTGACCATATCAAGTTGCTTGTCAGTGAGCAATTGCTATATTTGGTTCAAAGATTGTTGTGTGTGTGTGTTTTTTTTTATTCTAAGTACATCATCATCATCAATACAAGGACAAGCCAACAGTTACTAGAGGTCTCAATGTACCTGCATATACCACTCAAAAATCACGACCATAGCATGTACAGGAAAAAAATACTTTCAGTTTCAGTACCATGGACAACAACCATGGGGCTCAAAATCATCCTTGTATAACTGTATAATTGTAAGACTCTGACCATTCTCTCTAGACGTTTCATGCTTCCAGAGCATGAGACTACAAAATAATTATACATACATTATTATACGTTGACTTGATATCCCGAAATACCCTGGTGCTAAATACAACAAATAAAGGATACCCCTAGAATAAAGGTGAACTAGTGTTACATATAAGCTCAATGCTTTCCTACCGTGGCAGTGCACGACCAGAAGTGTAGATGCCACCTAAAAGGCTCCTGTGACATATCAATATTACAGGGGCTCCAGTAGGGGGAATCCCCTGGACTAGTAGAGGGGAGTCCATGGAGATGTGGTTAATAGGAGAGGTGGGGAAAGCTGGGTCAATATGGCATGATGAGGCTCATCAAGGGGTTTCTAGGATTCTGATAGATGATGATTTTGAATCTGTATCTCATTGATAAACCCCCTTGACAGAGGCGGATGGAGAGCAGCAATCAGGTCATAACGACTTGACGAAACGTCCAACCCTTGCTTTTTTGCTAGACAGAGAACAACTGACGCTAAACCGGATAGTGAGAGTGAGTGATGAATGACAATACTATTATAGTGTCGGCCAGAGCTATAATCTCCGGACAGCTCATTATGCAACAGCATACTGCAGCTTTTACAGTAACAGTGAAGATTTTACATGCCACATCTGTACACAAACAAACTCTTGGTCTTAAGTATTATATTAACCCTCATAATAGAGTCTAAATGTAATGCCATGTATCGTCATAATTTGAGCTTTGTATATTGCATGATGATAATTATGCCATCTTCCAAATCATTTCTTCAGTTCTCTGAGCCTAATTGAAATAAAAAACCAGCAAGATAGACACGTTCTCCCCTGTAGCCAGTGAATATGTCTGAAGTCATGACCAAACCGGTAACCAAATCCTGGCCGTGCCCGTAAAACCCTTCAACACTGATAAAACGTCCCTTCTGCATTCTGCCAGCGATTTCCAATCAAAAGGAATTGGATGGTAAATCGGTGAAAATCCTCCCATGTGATGATGCACCTCTGTAGCAAAACCATCTTGCTTTTTATTGCAGGGACAATGTCTTGTACTAGGGGTGTGCATGTGTCATGTTTATCATTGAATTTCATATCTGCTAGGATCGATCTTTCCCCATGTACAATGTATATAGCTGTCTTAGTTTAGCTTTACAAGCAAGCTCAGAACTAAAATGGATTCATCTGGTAGACTATTGTTTCAAATGTTTTGATGATGTGCCTCCATAGCAAAACCATCTAGTTTTTTTATTGCAGGGACAATGTCTTGTACTATGGATGTGCAATGCCATGTATCATTCTTAGCATTCATGTCTACTATGATCAATTTTTGCACATGTAAATAGTTGCCTAAGTTGGTAGTTTCCAAGCAAGCTCAATAGTCATTTGCTACTGTCAACATGGTGTGTTGATGTGGATTATGATTAAATTCTAGGTGATAGATGTTTTAACATAAAATGATGATAATATGACCTTAATACAACTTAAAAGTTGCATTGATTTAAGAATGTTTGTAAAAAAAATGGATACGCAATTCAGCCGCTGGCTGCCATGCATCTATAAATTAACGATTCCAGATTCCTAGCAAGCCTATTCCTAATCAACACAATATGATCATAATAATTATGCTATGTCGAAAGTAGCAACCAAGTCTGTCCAAATGTTGTCCAAATCAGTGCCCATACGTAAGTGTTTCCGGCCTTCACCCTCTGTGGCTTAAACAGCCCCTAAGGTCCAGCTACAAAAATTACAGGTGCTAGAAATAACACGTCTTGATTAATGAATCCCAGTGGAGAGAGCCAGACATTCTCCGTTGTGTGGCCAATGATATAGAGACATGTGTTACCGGCCAGTGGTGGTGGGATAGGAAAATTTGATCTCTTACAAATCCTTTAATCCAGAACCAATCGTCACCTGGGAAAGGCTGTCTTCTTTGGCTTGCTTAGCCAGCTAGCCAGAGCAAACTAATATATTGTAACAACACAAATACAATGTGTTACTGGCCAGTGGTGGTGCGATAGAAAAATTTGATCTCCTACAAATCCTTTAATCCAGAACCAATCGTCACCTGGGAAAGGCTGTCTTCCAGTGCTAGCCAGACTTAGACAGAGTCTGACTTTCTTCTATCACAAAACTACATGTATGCACAAGAAAAATTCTTGCCGTCATGGGGCTGATATAATTAAAACTAGACCTGTTCTGTGCTGCTTCTGCAGATTTACTTCCTCAAACTCATAACAATACAGCTCAGCATGACAAGGGTTAAATATGTCCATCCCGTATAAAAACGGGCTCAGCAAGACAAGGATTCTTAAGCAAATAAAAAAATCATGTGTTCTGCAACCTGCTGCAAACAGACATATGAATGGCTGCAAGAGCCTTGTTTTGTTGCAACCTTAAAATAAGTTTAATATGAAAAAAATAATCAATGACATGTATTCTGGGACCCACTGCAAACAGACTCTCATCAATTTTGTGACCACACAAGCCAAGCAGGGAGGGGGGATAAACATGACACATGGTTCAAGGTCAAATCCCTGGATTATAGAACACTGATGCTGTCCTTGAACCACTGATGTATGACATTGCTCGAGGAAGTTAGCAGGTCCCATGGTCAGATCCCTGGAATTGCTTCCCTGTGGGCTACAATCTAATATTCAAGCTTTTCATGTCAAGGGTAAACAAACATATTCTTTCTTCAGAACCCAGTACTGTAACCCAAAATGCATGAGTTACTCCACGAGCCTTGTTGTGTGTGGACCTCTGAAGTTATAAAAAAAATAATCACGTATTCTGACCTGCTGCAAACAGACTCTCATCCATCTTGTGAGCACACAGCCAGGCAGGGAGGGGGGCTAAACAAGACACACAGGCCAAGGTCAAGTCCCTGGATTATAGAACACTGTCGCTGTCCTTGAACTACTGATGTGTGACATTGCTCGAGGAAGTTAGCAGGTCCTCTGGTCAAATCCCTGGAATTGCTTCCCTGTGGGCTACAATCTAATATTCAAACTTTTCATGTCAAGGGTAAACAAACATATTCTTTCTTCAGAACCCAGTAATGGAACTCAAAATGCATGAGTTACTCCACAAGCCTTGTTTTGTTGTGGACCTTATGTTATTAAGAAAATAATCATGTATTCTGGGACCCGCTGCAAACAGACTCTCATCCATCATGTGAGCACAGGCAGGCAGGGGGGCTAAACAAGACACATGGGCCAAGGTCAAGTCCCTGGATTATAGAACACTGATGCTGTCCTTAAACCACTGATGTGTGACATTGCTCGAGGAAGTCCTGTGGTCAAATCCCTGGAATTGCTTCGCTGTAGGGTACAATCTAATTTTAACTTTTCATGTCAAGGGTAAACAAACATATTCTTTCTTCAGAACCCAGTAAGGGACCGTACGGCATTTAGCGAGGGGGGAGGGCCGGTCGCCAGGGGGGGGAGGGCCAAGCAAAAAAATATTTTGCCAGGGGGAGGGCCTAGCAAATTTTTTTTTACTTGGGGGGAGGGCCAAGCAAAAAAAAATAGCTTGGTCTGCCAGCAAAATATGTCCCTTAAAATCCAAGAAACGGCGTTTCAGAGGGTCAAGATTTCAAAATTTTTCTGGACCTCTGCAAGGGATCGCCCGAGGTTGGCGCTCGGGACACAGTGAAAATGCGAAAGGGAGGGGGCGGGGCTTATGCATGACGCCCTCGAAAACCTTCTTCACGTACAGAAATGTTATTAAACTCTGTATTAGTCTGCCAGCAAAATTTACCCCTGTCTTATTGCCCTCAAAATGTAAGAAATGGCGTTTCAGAGCTCGAGGGTAAATATTTGCAAATTTCCCTGGATCCCTTTTGACGTGACCGTCCTCGCGCCTTTGGTAGCCGACATCGTGATAATGTGTTCGGGGGGATTTGATTTTGTATTTCTAAATTGAAATTCTATCAAAGTTAGCTTTGTTTGCCAGCAAAATATTTCCCTCAAACTGCAGGAAATAGCTTTTAAGAGGGTCAAGATTTCAAAATTTCCCCGGACCTACCTTGCGATTCTTCGTGCCTTTGGCGTCAGACATGCCGGTGTTCAAAAACGTCGTTCTCAAAAACTTGAAACCCTCGTATTTTTTTTCCATAGAAATATCATTTAACCAGCAAATTTTCCCATAAAAAAGCAATGCAGGAAATCGTGGCAAAAAAGCGTGGCATTTTTAAAATATCTCCTGCAAGTCGCCGGCGGATAGAGCTAGAGACATGAGAGAGGCGCCGGTCTACCCCGCCGTGGGAAAATCAGCGTCATGCGTCAGCGCCCCCCTCCCCACTACAGTTTTGGCTAGTCCAATCGCGTTGTCGTTTTGGTTTTCATTTTTTCCCCGATTTACCGTAAGTTATTACCACCACAGAACCAGGAAAAAGTTAAAAATACAATGTATATGTACATGTACATTGAAAATGGTTTCCGTCAAGCCGCTCAGGCCCTCGAGCTTGCAATACGTAAATTATGGGGGCGGGGCGCGCACCGCTTCGTGGCGCAAATCTACTAGAAATCCAGATACAAATGCTTTTTAGGTGTTGTTTTGATATCAAAACAATGAAATAGCTTCTATAAAGCAAATATTTATGCCTCCATAAAGCAGATATTTATCCTTCTATTATTAAGCAGATATTTTGAGCCATTCTATTTTCCTTTTTTTTACTAGGGGCGAGAGATCTGCTTCGCGATGAAAATCATGAAAAAGTAGGACGCAAAGCACATTTCCAAATGGGAGCGCATGTTTTATTGGCGTCTTGAATACTTTTTCAAAGTTGATAGGAGGGGGGAGGGCCTAGCAAAAAAATATTTTGCCAGGGGGAGGGCCTAGCAAAAAAAAATTTACCTGGGGGGAGGGCCTAGCAAAATTTTTTTGACCCGACCCTCTGGCGACCGGCCCTCCCCCCTCACTAAACGCCGTACGGTCCCTAATGGAACCCAAAATGCATGAGTTACTCCACGAGCTTTGTTGTGTGTGAACCTTATGTTATTAAAAAAATAATCATATATTCTGGGACCAGCTGCAAACAGACTCTCATAAATCTTGTGAGCACACAGCCAAGCAGGGAGGGGGGCTAAACAAGACACACAGGCCAAGGTCAAGTCCCTGGATTATAGAACACTGACGCTGTCCTTGAACCACTGATGTGTGACATTGCTTGAGGAAGCAGGTCCTGTGGTCAGATCCCTGGAATTGCTTCCCTGTGGGCTACAATCTAATATTCAAACTTTTCATATCGCAAGGGTAAACAAACATATTTTTTCTTCAGAACCCAGCTTTGGAACCCAAAATGCATGAGTTACTCCACGAGCCTTGTTGTGTGTGAACCTTAGGCCACACCAATTTAATTCGTTGGTTCTCGGAATCGCCGCTTCAAAAAATCGCAAAACCAAAAAAAAAAAAAAAAAAATTTTTTCTCCCCAGGCTATCTGAAGGCTGCAGTTTTTCAATAAGTCGATAGGTGTCTCTCTTTGAAGTTGTGACCTAGGTGATCATGTGACAGAGATTAGCCAATCAGAAGCATCATTCTTAAAATCAAAATGGCGCCACCAGAAAAATAGAAGGGGAAGGAGTACCGGAGTCGGATAATTTTGAGTACAAATAGAGTAGAATTGGAGCTTGAAGAAGTGTAGTAGAAGGTAGTGCAGTAGCAGGAGAAGAAAATACCATGTCTGTGGATCCAGGAAAGCCACATTTTTTGTGGTGTGTACAGTTTTTAACCGGGGACAGAAGTCAGAAGAAACTTCTTGGCCAACAGACAAAATTTATTTATGAAAACATGTCTTCTTCTTCTTCTGTCACATAATTAACAGATATGCATCGAGGGCCCAAACGATGTGCAGGTGGGTTTGATGAAATATAATTTCCTTGATATTTGATGGACAAACCAAAAATTATTTCGAAGTATTTAGCCAACAGAAAAATATGAGTTCCCTTGGCCAAATTGGGGCTTGTTCATATACACCCAAAGTACTAGTAATTAGTAGTACTAAGTTCACAGGGGGTTTTGACTTTTAAAGAGTAGAATTTTGACAAAGTAGGTAGCACAGAGTTGCAGTAAGACTGGGAATTCTTGTCAAGCAGAGCAAATATTAAATTATTTTGAGTTCCCCTTGGGGTTTGTTGATAAGTTTCAGTTACTGTAAGATGGACACTTTGTTTTTGACCTCCATGAATAAAAGACAAAAATGAAGACTGCATTTTCAGACTGTTGTTTCCAATTGAATCAAACCAGGATGGTACATATAAAATTCATAATTACAATGTCACCTTTTATCAATAACCATAATTCTAATGTTTTAGTACAATTCGGTAAACTGAAAGAAATCAATAAAATCAATTATCGTGAAAATAACATACGAAAATAGCAATGTATGTACCGGTAGCACTTACTGTACCGTTAGTGTCTCAGTGAGTATGATACGAGAGCCCCCATGGCCAGATTCAGCAATGGCTTTGCCATCAGAGAAGTTTTTTTTTTTTTTTTTTCGCCCTGTCGCTTCATATTTTTCATGAAAAAATCCGAGAACCAACAAATTAAATTGGTATGGCCTTATGTTATTAAAAAAATAATCATGTATTCCTGGACCAGCTGCAAACAGACTCTCATCCATCATGTGACCACACAAGCCAAGCAGGGTGGGGGGGTAAACAAGACACACGGGCCAAGGTCAAGTCCCTGGATTATAGAACACTGACGCTGTCCTTGAACCACCGATGTGTGACATTGCCCTGGGAAGATGGCAGGTCCCATGGGTTGGAAGATGGATTGAGGGAGAGTCAATGCCCTCCCTGGCCAGACTGGCAAGACGGATGACTTGTTTTGTTGATATGAACTTGGGAGGACCTAACTTATTTGAACCTTTATCTATTCATGAGAAGTTGTGGAAGGGTTGCTGTTGCTGTTGATTAACTAATTTAAAAAATAGAATCATATACCTTTATGATATGATAATATACATTCAATGTCATGTACGAGTAATATACATTGTATATAGAGACAGACAGACAGGTCCCATGGGTTGGAAGATGGATCGAGGGAGAGTCAATGTCCAGGCTGGCCAGACAGGCAAGACAGATGACTTGTTTTGTTGATATGAACTTTGGCGGATTTAGTGTGTAGCTGGTTTGCTGTGATTACCTAATAGGATAGACAAAATATATAAAATAGCTACCCTCCAAGCAGAGGTTAGGCTCTGGCTGTTTTTTTAGTCATTTTTATCGGGCTTTCTATTTTGTATTTTATCTTGCTGTGTCAAAACGTAACTGGCTGGCGTACTTCAAGAAAAATGACAAAATAGAAAGCCCGATAAAAACGACTAAAAAAACAGCCGGAGCCTAACCTCTGCTTGGAGAGTATAAAATAGCGGCTGAAGAATGAAAATATGGTCTTAAAGCCAGTTCATTCTAAAATAACTAAATTGGACAGTATTCCTAATTATATTGCACTGAACATCCTGTCACACTTAACGAAGCATTCTCATCTGAAGATTCCTTTGGCAGCAACAAAATCTAATAAATTCCAATTAAAGCTATCTCAAAAACAATGGGTAAAAGCTACTATCTAAATCATATATATTTTATATAAATAAAAAAAATGATTTCATTATCAGATTTAACTCTCTGTTGCAAAAAACAGTACTTAAAACTGGAAATATTTCCACCTCACTGCTTAGTCCCTGCTACAGTACTGTTCTATCATGGAAATCCATCTCTACACAATCAAAATGTTCTGGTTAGAAGTAAAAGGTTTTCAATCTGCTGCGGGGATAAAATCTTCCGTTGGCATTCATGGCGAAATCAGATCTGGGTTAATGCTGGGCGCTCATCTGGAAAAAAATCGATACGCAAACGTGCCACCAATAACACGCCACTACAGATAAACCTCTGAGGAAGACGTTATCATAGATCTGGTAAGATGGAAAACTTGAAGATGAGTTAATTGTGGTGTTATATAGCATATGCAGTAATATATTGACACTTTAAAATGCAAATGTAAAGGCACTTTCTTAAGGTCTCTTTCAACTGTAGACTGATTCACATTTTATTGATATAATGCTAACAAATATAGATAAAAACAGTATTTTTTCCAAACAGTAAATGTTTGCACTGACTTGCTTAATATGTTGACCCTATTTTTTGCTACTGGACTTTATTTCACATTTCATAATGTGTTAAAGTATTACAAAGTTTCTTAACACACCATTACAGAATGATACAGCCCTGGGGAAGATGTTATCATAGATCTGGTTAGATGGAAAACTTGAAACTGATCCCACATTTTAATTGTGGTATTATATGATCCATAACACCTAGCTGACTGAAATTTGAAACAAGCAGAGTTTCCTGTTTTCAAGACACAATTCAGCCACTGGCTGCCAGAACATTGTTTTAATGATAGACCATTTTTGATTGATTGATTGATTGATTGATTGACTGATATTTGGGTTTGACTTTTGCTGCTAGACTTTCAAATTTTATACCTTCATGCACGTGTCAGATATTCTGTGGGGAGGTTTCATGTTACATAATAGATCATAATACCCCCAATGAGAGTCTCCATGCTTTATTAAAAACTAAAAGTCTTATTCTAAAAAGTTTATGACTGCAGGAAGACTCATTTCTAGGCTAGTTATGTTGACAAAAACATGAAAGGCACATAAGACAAAGCTAAGACATCTGCAAGTTGCAGTTACTTAAAAAAGCCTGTTTTCTGTAAGTTTCCCAAATTGTTTTAATTTTGCATTGAATTGCCTATAATATGCCGACCTCTTGCCAAGCCATCTAAAAATGACAAAAATGAAAATATCACATTCTGGAAAACAAATGCAGACTTGCCAAATAAAGCACCTGGTGATCTAGCCTGATTTAAAACTTAAACTACTCTGTAATGCATCATTTCCACACTGCAAGGAATATATAACTGTTCCGCTCTCATTGGTAAATTCCAGTGCTTGAAATACCCACTTGCAAAATGCAACCACATTTTGCTTGGCACAACTTAATATTAAACCAAGGTACCATAGTGCGCAACCTGAAATTTTGCAGTAAAACAGTGCTTCACCCCACCTACATGCATAAGCTTTAATTTGTATTTCCTTTCAGAAATTTAAAGAAATATGTTAATATGTAGTTACATGTACATTGTAACTGAAAGAAAAATTTGCTGTCAGTTATTTAAGTAGCTGACTTGAAGAAAGTAAACTTGGAAGAAGTGGGGCAACCTGAAATGTTGACGACACAACCTGTCTTTTGATTCTTCTGACTGGGCAACCTCGCTGAAAAAAAGCATAATTTCAAGGACTGCATTCCATCACAGGGAGTGCCCATGGCCCCCCACCGAGAGAACGTGACATACTGTAATAATGCCTCAACATGTAGGCCCCTGAAGCGACTCTACACATCGCTTGATTAAACGCCTGTAAACTGCAGAACCTCATAATATATCTCATCAAATCCTCTCCCTCCATGCGTCAACCGTGTAAATTTTCCGGGTGTTTTAATGCCAAATAACAGATTACTGCACTACATGTAGCAGCATGTACTCAAGAAGACAATATATTTTGCGCACAGACACATTACTCAGTGTTCACTACACATGTATATAGTCAAACCTGTTACCTCCCTATTGGTTATCTCTAGACTTTACTGAATATGTTGTCGTGTCCGTTTTTAAATGCTCATTTAATTATAAAACCAAATGAAACTTGTACAGTCAATTTTCAAATCAAGTAATATTTTATGCTCACAACAACTGGGTGTAAATATGCTACTGTAAAAGAAGAATTATGCTTAACAAAGTTTAATACAGACAATATCTTAAGAAGCATAGTTGATTTTATATATCAGTAAGTAGATAAACATGTAATGTTGTAATGTAGTAAGGCTGTCAACCTGATTGTATTTTCCAGTGCAATTCAGTGCATGTGTTTGCGTGCACTGCGAAACTGTAAAACTTTGTATGTGAAACAATAAACCAAATCATCAAACCTGTCGACTTTACTGACCATTCATCAAGGAATTAGACACCACTATAGGCAGGATTCTCAATGCTTGGGCTAATATAGGTTAAAATGTAGCTGCATCTATTTAAAGAATACCATATATTTTCTCGCGCATATTTACTGTTTGCTAATAGTATGCAGTCAGTCCTGTCAATATTGACCATTCATAAAGAAATTTTATGAAAATTGTAGCGTTTTACAACATTAGCTACCACCATAGTGACTATAGAAAGTATCCTGAATGTTTGGGTAATATAGGAAAAATCATCCTAACAATAACACCATTCAAAATTGACCTCGAGGGTTAGGTGGTCCTTACTGCAGAGATGGTCAATTACAGGTTAAATGTTACACGGAGCCACTTTAAAAAACATATAATTCACACCTCAAACAGTTTTAGCATGTGCATCACTGGATGACTGACAAATTCCAACACACACAACCTGAAGCATAATTTATGGACAATCCCTAACAGCTAAACACTGTCTATATTCCCTGCAATAAGGACACATTCCTACCTCGAAGCTGAGGGTTTTGCTGAAAGTACGACCATCTCAGCCCTTTGGAAGAAATTCCAACGCACACAACCCAAAGCATTATTTATGGACAATCCCTAGTAATAGCTATCTAGCATATTCTCAGCAATAAGGACACGTTCCTACCTCGAAGCTGAAGGTCTCGATGAAAGTACGACCATCTCAGTCCTTCCGAAGGTGGCAATCTCGGGAAAATGATGCGCGGGGCGCCGATACAGACGTAATTTCCCAGAGCACGGCACAGAGGAGCGGAGCTTGCTTCTTGACGTTATCGTTGTTGGCCCAGACGAAATGAGATCAGCCGGCACTGGGGGCCAAACCAACGTACAGGGCATGAATAATGGAACGATCCAATAGGCAGATGCTACAGGACTCACAGACCACTTCTGCTGCGTATATAGTTGCTCTCATATTAAGGCCACTCCAAGGCACTTGACTGTTTTTTTACACTTTTTCAGAAAAAATACATCCAATTTTCATAATATCAAGATTAAAACAGAGGACTTGAATGTATCTGACTGTATTCGTCAAAACTAAGTAAAACATGATACAGACTTGCTCTCAGTTCAGTTTTGTCCTTTGTCTCGCACATAGAAACTACTCAATGCACTTCACATAAAAATACATCTCTGATATCCATTATATATGGATGAAAGCAGAGAACTGGAAGGTAAACATGCATATGACTAGTTTATTCATTACTGAAAACTGAGTGAATAAAAAAAATAATGGAACGATCCAATAAGCAGATGCTACAGGATTCGAATACCACTTCTGCTGTGTACATATGCTCTCCACTCCAAAGCGCTTCGTTGGTTTTTTGACACTTTTCTCAGAAAAAATACACCCGATTTTCATAATTCAATATCAAAACAGTCTCAGGCCTATAGAAGGTATCTGACTACATGACTTTGTATTGAATCTGAGATCCTATGCATTGAATTGGCATGGGCCAAATTTAAACCAGAGACTTCCTGCAATCTGTGAATCTGGTTTCATATCTGATTCAATGGCTCTGGGTTAGTCAAGGAGTGTGATAATGTGGAAACTGATCTGAACAAAATAAAATCAGTTACTGAATTGATAATCCTAAAAGCTCTTACATAAGTGTCTGCATAATGACACGTATTTACGAAAACTTTTTTGTACGCCACTTAGAAAAGGAAGCACACCTATCAACATCTTTTGAAACATTGCACCACGAATTTTGATGATACTTTTTCAGAACTATCCCACAATGGTACATCAACAAATTACCAATAACAATCTAAGGCCTCTTAACAGTGGCTTGTCAGAAAGCCGCCATCCTAAACGGGCATAATTGCTCATCTGGCCACTTTTACAGCCGTTTGAAATCCGATCAGCCAAGTGTCAGTTATAAATTATAATGGTCAGAGGCAAATAATCAATTTTACCATCGAAACAATTAAATTCCCATCCATGAATAAGTTATCATATCTGCATTGATCAAATCACGTTTCCTGGTATCTGCCTGCATGTTTCATTGTCTCTCACTTCGGCCGGCCACACCAATTTAATTTCTTGGTTCATAGATTTTTTTTCATAAAAAACATGGAGGGAGAGGGCGAAATGAAAATAAAAATTGTAAAATGGTTGGGGTAAAGGTAAGGGCTAAAGAATAGAAGGTTTTCAGCTTGAAAAAAGTACAAAAACACTATTACTATACAGTAACAGCACCTGTTTGTTGAAAATTACAAAAGTAGCGTCAGTTTTTATGTTTGTCCTGGATGATTCTTCATGAATGAAAAATATAACTGCAATAATAATACCAACATTTTAAGGAGTCTATAATATAAAGGCCAATTTGCTACACCAGAAAGATGGTGAATGGTTTCATTATGGTGAAAATTTGCAGAGTGGTAATTTTTATTTTCATTTCCAAAAAAAGGAGCGAGCGAATCCATGAACCA
This sequence comes from Branchiostoma floridae x Branchiostoma belcheri, assembly GCA_019207045.1. NCBI lineage: Eukaryota > Metazoa > Chordata > Leptocardii > Amphioxiformes > Branchiostomatidae > Branchiostoma > Branchiostoma floridae x Branchiostoma belcheri. The sequence continues at coordinate 3,898,844 of CM033039.1, read as the reverse complement.
AGAAATTAAATTGGTGGTGTAACCTGCTTTTTTATGCAGGCCTCTTGGCAAATGGGGAAACGATTCCAGGGTTGGACAAGTCCATTAGCCCCATTGTCCGGGGCAAGTGAAAATGTTAATCGGGCAAGTGTATGGTATGAGATGCCATGGTGTATAGAAGAGAAAGTTGTATAATTGTCAACACTGTGACAATAATTAATGTATCTCAACTTTGCTACTACTTTCAGTCAGTCTATCCAGACTAGACTACTGACTGTAGTACAGAGTGAACAAAATGAATCAAACAAAGAAAACCTACATTAGAATAATCGCATTATGAGCAGTCACTGAGACACTGTGTGTGCATCTGACAAGGAATTAGACGAGAGATAATCAAATTAACTCGCATTTTTCAACATAACAGTGTAGTGCCATAATTCCCAGGAGTAACATTATAGAGCATTTTTACACTCTTTCACTGAGAAACCTTAGATTTCAAAGATAGAACAATTGCTAATCAACTCAATAGAGAAAGAAACAATTTGTATTCAATGACATTAAGATTTCCGAGTTTTCTTGTCTTAAAATAATCTATTCTATCAAAATCTCACATTGTTTCATTCATCTTTGGTCACTGACTAGTGCTGTATGATCGCACAGCAATTACTGTCTGGTGAAAAATGGCCTTAATTAGAATAATTATTTCACCTCTATACCTTCAACTCTTTTCCTGATGCTTTTGAAAGATGTTACATATATGCATGAAGACAAATACTCTACATATCTTAGAAATATCTTAATTTTAACTTTTTATAGTTCAGCTAGATACAAAAATACATGGGTGTGGGGTGAGAATAGTACGGTGTGTAAGAGCAGTATAGCCAAATTGCACCAATACACCTGTGCCCAGTGGTACTCAGACCTTAGATATCCCAAGGGCCCATCTACAGCAGCTTTGATGGTAAAAACCTAGATTTTGGGACCTGCACTTGTTGCTGAGGTCACTTCAATTTGATAGATGGTTTCTTTGGGCCGCATAGATTTGACTTGTTGTATGTCGTAACCCCTGTGCTGCATTTAGGGAAAAGCGATCAAGTTTAAAAGATTTGTGTTTATAATACTTAAGAATAAATAAGTGTTACATGGAGCAATGTGAATTTTGAAAACACGACAGATGTAATTCACTCGAATTAGACACAACACTAGACACCCATAGTCCAACTTTTAAAGCAAGCATGTGCAGTCATGGCTGTTCCTTGTTCTTTCTCTGGTGGAAGAGCCCATGAGATCCCGTCAGAGTGCCATGAACTTTAAAATGTCAGTGTAAGTAACTAAACAGAATCCTGAGAGGCATTCACGATCATGTCCAGGTTCCGGGACCTTACCTAATCTGGACCTGTCAACCATACCTGTACCTGAATTTTCTGTACCGGTACCCACCCCTACTGTTCATTGTTCTTTCTCTGGTGGAAGACCATGGGATCTTCCTTCTGAGTGCCATGGACTTTAAAATGCCAGTGTAAGTAACTAAACAGAATCCTGAGAGGCATTCACAATCATGTCCAGGTTCCGGGACCTGAACCATGCCTGTACCGGAATTTTCTGTACCGGTACCCACCCCTACTGTTGATTGTTCTTTCTCTGGTGGAAGAGCCCATATGGGATCTCCCTTCAGAGTGCCATGGGCCACAGGTGCACAGCTACGCACCATCCGGACATGCATTGACCATTTTATTGATCTTCCTGTCATAATAATCTATCAGCCTGCAAAGGATTCAGGATACGGATATTTCCCCCCCGACATAAGCGCACAATGGTGTTCCTATTTCCTTTATTGAAGGATTATATCCCCACTTACGATGAGATACGCATATCGGGCAAGTTTGACACAGCCAGAAGGATTTTAAGCCTACCCAGTATAAATATTGAAGAGTCTGAATGCCTCTGTTGTACTATTGAACAGAAGTGAAACGCTAGTTCACCTTTTAATATCCATTGGGTATTAAACCTATATCCGTTGCTTTTGAAAAACAGGGTATCTAGGCACATCAAGTCAATGGGTAGTAGTTTTAAACTGCAATTACTACTAAAAATATTGCAATTCGAAACTAACGTCCATTGATGTGATATCCCTAAACACCCTGCAGCTGTTTTTAAAAGCAATGCATATAGGTTACCAAATGGATAAAGGTGAACTAGCATTACCAAACTTCATATGGCAAGCTATCCATGGTTTGGTTAATGACGGATATGTCAAATAGCGTTTGTTGTTTGCTAACAAATTGCTTTTTATTAGATTACATTCTGATGTGAAAAGCACCCCAAACACTGCATATGGGTGCTTACCGAGAAACCTAGCACAAAAATGAATGAGAGTTTGGGGCAGCAGTAGAATATTACGGTCATACAGATTCAAAAAAATACATTCAGGTTAAGAAACGTGTGATGCTTGCAATCATAACATTAGGAGTTTTCTTTTACTGGTATGAAATAAGCTATTAAAAATTCATGTGAAAGTTTTATGGTCAAAAACACATAAGGTAATCTACAATTAACACAAATACTGTTCTAGTGTGATGATTTCACTGGTAAATTCACATAGTCTCTTTATACATGCATTACTGTGTACCAATAATATGTTGGACCATTCCATTAAAACAAGAGGGAGAAAGGCCAAAAAGTAGTTACTCAAGCAACTGGATATGGTTTCAAAACCATATCCAGTTGCTTGAGTTACTACTTTTTGGCGTATCTTATTACCTGGATGTCTAACCTACATCGACGTAACAGGGAGAAAGATTTTTTTTGTATTTAAGTCTAAAACATATCTAATTAGCTACAATGCACCAGGTACTTCAATTTCTGCAGTTAGTAACCAGTCCAAGTTTGACTTGTAAAAATCAGATTTTGTTCTTGAGCTGAGAGATGATCAGATTAAATGCCCAAGTTGCTGAGGGTTTAAGTGACAACTGATCACATACATATAGTCCCCTTTTACATTATATGACTGTGTATATATGATATATATACTTATTTTTAGGACCATTCCATTGAAACCAAGGGGGAAAGATGGGTTTAAATTTTAGTCTAAAACATTATCTAATTAGCATGTCACTAGCAAAGGTTTGACTTTTGAAAATCAGATTTTTGTTCTTGAGCTGAGAGAAGAGCAGATTTAATGCCGAAGTTGCCGAGGGTTTAAGTGACAAGTGATCACATCCTGTGGTCCCCTTTTACAATGCATTACTGTGCATCTATGATATATGCTGGATCATTCCATTGAAACCAAGGGGGAAAGATGGGTTTACATTCTAATCTAAAACATATCTAATTACTATGTCACAAGCCCAAGTTTGACTTTTAAGAATCAGATTTTGTTCTTGAGCTGAGAGAAGATCAGATCTAATGCCGAAGTTGCTGAGGGTTTAAGTGACAAGTGATCACATCCTGTGGTTGAATTGGTTGAACATTAATGGATCTATTGCATGTTAAGGGGTGAAGCACTGCTCCATAACCGCACGACATCACATTCACCCCAATCTGTTGCCTTATGCATCATACTTATCTGGAGGGACAGGGCAAATTTATAAGGTGTTTTATGGTTGTTGATGTTCCAATCCAAAGTTCCAGGGTTCAAATTCCAAGCAGGCCTAAACACTCTGCCCTTGGGGAAGGCACATTGCTGCTATTTCGTCACTCAACTCGTTGAAAATGAATACCCGGCTTCAGTTAGGGATTTCCTCTAAGATGGGATGTGAAACTGGACGTCCCCTGCTTCAGAAGGGCATGTTAAAGAGCCCACACTTATCAAAACATTAGAGGTCCTTGAGAGGAGCAAACCTTGCAGCTCAGTTTCCTTCCAAACAAAGTTATCACCATCAAATCAGCACCAAGGACAGATACATCCCAAAGTGGTCAACCAACCATAGGCATGCAAACAACACAAAGGTATAAAAAGACAAAAAAATACAAAAATAATTTGCTACACATTCTAGTGAGGTCCAATCGGCAATGAGGGGAGTGAACTATCTTTGAGAATCATAGAAAAGCAGCACAAGATAAGGAAAACATCATATTAATAGCAGCTTAAAAATCTATCAGAAAAAAGTTGCCAACCAGGATCCAAGTACAGATCTAGGATCTACTTAAATAATAAATCATACTTGATATATATGTATAGTTTCCTTTTTGCACATAACATTAGACTTAAAGTACTCCTAGAAATGTACACCACAAACAAATTGAAATGCATACTAAAGACTAGCATAAGATCAAAAACACTTCAGTTATATCTTTATAGGCTGCTTCATGCTAAACAAATAGCTATGCTGATTGAAGACTAGCAAAGAATTATTGACGTAGTACTTGTTTAATCCTTCTACAGTAATTTGATGAAACAATAAACAATGAAATGATTTAGATCTGCTCCATGGAGTGTCAAGGTCACGTTCCCCGGAGGGCGATACACCTGTGCATCGAAATCACGGGAGAGTTCCTGAATAAAAATACGGGATTAACGGACGACTACCGACACATACGCGGTACAGGGTTGGGCAGATGTCGCATGCACGCTTACATGATAAGCCGGAGATGTGACGAAATGTAATATGTTCACGTTTCAGTCACGATGTCAGGGTCCGATAAGCACACCTTTGTGTCTGTCATGTCAATGATACATGCAGCATGATGTTGGCCCAAAGGGTTGGTAATGCCGCATGCATATGCAGGTTGGTGCAGGTAAAATTGGAGGTGTGCAGATATTTCTGATGTCTATAGACATCAACTATTAAACTTCATCATCATATTAAACTTATAGAATATTTTACTTAGTTATGCTTTGAACTCTGACCCCCTCAGCTCTAATAAGTTTGCTGTTAATCCAAATGTCAGTTTTCCATATTAGGTAATACCACACTACTGTCAGGAAAGGGGTGTCCTGCAATATCTGAAAATCCTGCTAGGACCCAAAATTGCCATGTCTTAAATTTTAATATCCTAAAACCTCCTCCAAGGATTCATACAAACCCGTCAAAAGGATCCTATACTTTAAAAGGTAACAGTTATAATACGGAACACAACCAAAAACAGTACCTCCATCAGAGGTGACCCAGCTTTCCGAAGGTAACAAAAATAAACTTCACTTTACCTGTCACCAGCATATTATACGGTAACACTAGGGGTGGGTACCGGTACAGAAAATACAGGTCCAGGTCCGGTTCAGGTCCAGAGGATCAGGTCAAGGTCCGGACCTGAACCTGATGCGGAATGACTCATACCAATGGTCCATTTCACTACAAAGAAATCTGTTTGGTGGAGTATTAGGCTTACACTGTCGTTTTAAAATCCTACATTGCTAACTGCACCTGTACGATTGGCTGTAAGACTTGGTAGAAATTACTATAAACTCTTCTTTTATTCACTCTTGTTAATTTTCTTCCACCTACGAGTGCCAAAACGTGTGAATGCCTGATAAAATAATCTGTTAATTTTCTAATCGGTCCAACATCCGGTCTACCTAAATTTCAGGTCCGAAAAACAACAAAGTGCCTTAAAATTAACATCAAAACCCATTTGCATGCAAACTCCAAGTTTACCCATTCTTCCCCACACTTGTGTATCTGGATGACATTTGAGAGCAAGGCTGACTATCTAATGATATTCATTGAACACCTACCCTCCAGGGTAATCGGGAAATATCAGACAAGGTATTGGAAAACCTGCGAACGAAAGGTCAGCGATCAGCCATGTTGAATGTGTGGGTTTTTCTGGTTAGTTCGGCTGTTTCCTGTGAGTGTTAATGAGTTAGGAGGGGCGGTCGATTTGGTTGATGATGTTATTCATTAGGGTTTTCCCACTGGGAGGGCAGGGGGAGGTAGCGTTGTGACCTGTGCTGCAATCTGAGTGTTGGCAACCTTGTGATGAAGAAAGGCTTTAGGAGACAGGGTTTAAGGTCTAATAGAAACCCAGTAGAGGAAAATAATGACTGACACGAAGAAAATATGGCACTGTGTTAACCCTATCTAGACCAGGGGGAGCTAAAAGTGCTCGCAACAAATTTGAAGTCAACTGCTGAACAATAGGACTACAATATTGTTGGCAACAATTCTACGAGAAAATATGAAATTTAGGAATCTTTGTGTTGCCAATTTGAGAACATGTTTCTGACAGGCATGTTTTACCAAATTTACTACTTGAAAACAGCTCCCACCGTTGTGACCTGTGCTGCGATCTGAGTCTTGTCAATCTTGTGATAAAGAAAGGATTTAGGAGACAGGGTTTAAGGTCTAATAGAAACCAAGTACTAGAGGAAAAAAATGATTGACAACATACCACCCTAGGTGCCCTAACATGGTACGCATTGTCAGCATATTGAAGATGAATTTCACTTTTTAATGGAATGTTCTAGATACGCTAATTTACATAATGACAGAGCTATTCACATTTCTCGAATCCAGTACAGCAGATTTCAAGAGACTCGATGCTACAGACAGATTTGTATATATCTTTGGATGCCACAACTCCCAGAATGCAAAGATAGGCAAATATATCATAGACTGCTTTGTTATCAGAAAGAGTAATGAAACTCATGTATAGCCCAACTCGATTGTAGCACTATATCAAAGACTTGTGTTAGCCCTTCTTGTTATGTTAATTAGGAAATTAAGTCTTATTCTATACACCTATTTTGTACTTTGAGTAACAGTCGTTGCCATACATTGTACCATGTACAAATGTCGATCAATAAAGTTCTTCTTTCTTCTTGTCACATGTTCAACTCATGGAGCTCCATCGCTAGTTGCCTGAGAGTGATCAAGTTTTGATGAATGGATTTTTGACACATTCATCTAAAGAACATGCTTGGATAAGAAGTGCATTCATACGGTTCATGAACCTTTCACATTGCTAGTTACAAGAGGCAGACACCATTAGACGTTTTCATGCTATAGAGCAATCTTTATTGAGACGACAAAAGTACAGCAACTTTCGTAAGGTCTACACGTATAACAACTACATGCACATGTATATGTTACCTTTCAATTTTGTGCTATGTTGGACAGTGTGCCTAACTTGGTACGTTTTTTTTAAAATTTGCTCTCATCAAAAGTTAGCGATGAATCTAAGTACAGAGAAATAAGAATATAATTCCATGATATTTTAGCTGTCTTTTGACAGTAAAACCGTGACTGTATGTAACAGGGGCTGCCCTAAGATGGTTCCTGCCCTAAGATGACACAAATTTTTTGTTGATCTTATTATGCATAAGTACAGCGTGTTTGTTGCCACTGACTTTGCCAGTCAAAAAGTTAAATAAACATAGCCAATGCATACAGCTTTTATTTGCATGCAAAGTATAGTTGTAACGTGACTTATATATCTATTTATCATTTTGTCCAAAAAAATTCTTACCAATAGTAATGATTGCGCTGAAAAGAGGGTCTCTTTGTAGCGGCGGCTCATGCTAAAATGTACGATCTGTACGAACAAGGACGTTATATGAGATAACGTCCTTGGTAGTAGTTGGTACAAAGCAGTGACACATCCCTAAATTTTGTCACGGAAACATAATCTAAGTTTAGAAAACTTGTACATTTGGTAGAGATCTACTCCAATTAAAGAAGTTGTCGAAAAACATTCTGGCTGGTTCAAAGAAGCTCTTTCTATATTATGTTACAATTCGAAAAACCCTACAGCCGTACAAAAAATATAGTCTTTCTATACTTTTCTTATTTTACAGTATCCCATGCTTGATTGTGTTCGTTAATGGTATTTCCACATTGCTACACGGCAAAGATAATTAGTTCTCCATTTCATCATTTACAAAGATAACCCTCCACATTTCCTCCTTTGAACCATTACTTCAATTATGCTGACATTTCTTTCTCTGTGCTCACATCAGCTTTCTCTCTAATTGCATTTCTTTGCCTCCTGAATAATCAAAAAGAAACTAACGTTTGTTCGTAAGACTTTCTGACGCAGCGTTATTCCCATAAAGGGAAATGATTTTGGAAATGTTCTTAGCAAGGGAAGATGTGTTTTGTTCGTTCTTTGTTGTTAATGCATGAAGCAGTGCAGAAAGATGTGTCGAGACGTGGGCAGATGATCTTTGTCTTTCATGTCTGTTTGGACCCTGAAAATCCCCCATGTGAAGCTGTCAATTTGAAATAACAAAGGACTAGCAAAGTGCACTTTGACTGAAATTGTAGACCAAAGACTCAGCAACAAGGCACCCAGTTGAGAGGAGATGGTGTATAAAAAGTTAAGTTTCTATTGAAAACGTTGTACTAACTTTATCAGTCTAGCTAACAATTTGCAAAAAACAATGGCTATATCATCACCCTGCAAGGAGACGGAAACTCCAAACAACAAAGCAGCATCTGCTGGAGCTGTCTTACATGTGGCAGCCTCCTGGGACTAGGACTGTGGGACTATGAGTGCCAGTAGACGAGAGGGTGCAGAAAGAAGAAAAAAAGTCATGTGCAGGCCAGGACAGGTTGCCGAACTCACGTCAACAAGTGACTGTTTGTCTACTCCATTGTCTCTCAAGACAGGGGGATGCCATCAATATGCCACACCAGGGTTGTAGGCAGCACCCGTCCTTCCGTCCTTTGACAGAATTTTGCAGCTGAGGACGGAAAAATTTTTTGCCCAATCTGTCCTCTTTAAGCAAAATTTAACACTCAAAATGCAGAAAATAGCCTTTTGGAGGGTCTAGATTTCAAATTTTCCTTAGGAGCATGCCCCCAGACCCCCTAGGAATGCTGCACCAAAGCCATTCAAAATCGAGGGGACAGAAAACGATTTCAGGCTGGCTACAACCCTATGCCACACATTCCACCCCTTGGCGGCACATAGTAACGTCACTGCTGACCTTGGAATATTTACAATCAGGAAGTCCTGATTATAATTGATAGCAGTGGAATGAGGGAATTTCTCTTCATTTATCAATCTTGCATACAGATGGATCATTAGAATAAAGTAATACAATCTCCCCGGCAAATAAAGATGCAAATGTTTATTACTCTAAGGAGTTGTCGCAAATCTTATGATTTATCATAAGGATATAGAATAACAACACATTTTCTAAAATGTATCTTATTTGCATTTATGCAGGTTAGACACCCAGGAAAAACAGTAGTCAAATACAATTCAATGTCTACAAGTGCATTTTCAAAAACAGAGAATTTGAAAGACAGATGAGAAAGAAGAGTGATGGATGTCTCTCGAAACGTCCAAAAGTAAATCTCCTTTTATTTTTCTTTAAATCCAGTTGTAGAGATTGAATGGTATTTGAATATAGTATCTCTTCTGCATCTTACTTTTGGTTCAAAATGTTATGCCTGTGTTCTGAAATTAATAAATAGATAATTTTGAGTTGTTTCAAACAATGTGAAATTCATGTGAACATTGACTATCACATTAATTTTTGTTCTTTTTAAGTTTGTGAAATCAGAATTTCTTTTAGCCAAATCACACTAAGCCTTAAAAAAGTCCTATTCAAGAATGACATCTCTGCCACGTTAAGTCACATATGAGTTTACATTCAACTTTTGTTTTTTTGTTGGCATCCGTCTGTCTCGGAAGACAATGGTAGGCAGAAGGGTTTAAGGCAACCCGTCTTTCTGGCCTGCACTTGGGTTTTTTTAAGGTGAAGGAGGGGTGTGTACGTCCTTCTCCACCCTCTCGTCCACTGGTGCACTAGTCCTACAGGGGCAACTGCATGCAACGTGTAAGACAGCCCCAGCAGACGCAGGTTTGTTGTTTCAACTAGTCAACTAAAAACCACAGCAATACTGACAAGCAGACTTATCTGAATCTTTCCACACAAAAGTTTGAAGAACAGACTGCAGTGCTCATCTTTGTTTTATTTTCATTTGGAGCAAATCACCAAGCCAGAAGGAAGGCCAGAGTTGGCCGACCATACATTACCTTAAAGACAATGATAGAAAGAGACATTGGACTGTCAGGGTCTAGTTTAGTGTCTGCCATAAAGGACAGATCATTCTGGAGAACTTATGCTTTGGAATGTGCCTAACCGGTGTAACTGGATCAACTAAGTATGATGATGATGACCAAGCCAGAAAAGAATTATAGTGGCCAGACATATCATTTACTTAGGGTCTGTCTGTGTTACCAATTTCTTGGTTGTTAATACCCCCTAACACATCATTCTTTAATATGTTTACAGCCTTGGAGTCAGCTAAATCTTGTCCTTGGTACATGGATGATACATGACTTGATTGTAGTCAAATTTATGGACAAAAAATACGTTTACCCGGTAGTTTATGTCTCAACAAGACCATTTAACAAGTACTATCAAATGTGTATAAGGATAGTTTTTTTTTGCAAAAAGACCAGAATGCACAGCCAATGTTAGCTGTGTCACAACAATATTGCAAAAGTCACAAAACCTAAGAAGTACAAGGATAGCCAGGCATATATTTTGGGCCTGTCAGTGGTGCTTATTTCTTGGCTGTTAATACTATCTGGCAAATTATTTCTTAACATGTTTACAGCCTCGAAGTCAGCTAAATCTTGTCCTTACATGCATGATATATACATGCATGTCAAATCTATGGAAAAAATTAATTAAGCTTTATGTCTCAACAAGACTATAAACCACATCAACACTTACTACTAATACTAGCAAATGTGCATGAGAATACTTTCTCTTTCACACAAAAATTCTGAAGACCAGAATGCACAGCCTAAAGTGATCTCAATTAACAAATAAAAAAATATCCAGTCTTTACTGTGCAACCTCATTATTGCAAAAATCACAAAACCTAAGATGTATGGGGGTAGCCAGACATATTACTATGGGCCTGTCTATTATGCTGATTCCATGGTTGTCAATACCATGCTGAATCATTCCTTACGATGTTAACAGCCTCTTGTCCTTAGTATTTGCGCAAGATGTCAAAGTTATGGGGAAAATTAGATTTAGTTTTTGTCTCAACAAGACTATAAATAACATCAACACATACCATGGTAAATCCCTCCTTAACATGTTAACACGCTCGGAGTCAGCTAAATCTTGTCCTTATATGCATGATACATGTAACGCTAGTTCACCTATATCCTTGGGGTAACCTATATCCGTTGCTGTCAGAGATGGGTATTTAGGGAGATCAAGTCGACAGACAAGAGTGTCAAACTTCAATATTTTGAACATATTACAACTTGAAACCACCGTCTGTCTAGTTGATATCTCTTAATACCGTGTTGGCAAACACAACGATTATAGGTTACCCTGCAGATAAAGATGAACTAGTGTTATGTCAAATTTATGGGGGAAAACAAGTTTAGCTTTATGTCTCCACAAGAAAATAATGACACTAATACTACCAAATGTTTAAGAGAATAGTTCGCAAAAATTCTAAAGAAAAGATTGTAACACCAACCTTTTCTGTGTAATGTCAAAATCACAAAATCTAAGAAGTACTAGAGTAGCCAGACATTGAATAGTCTGTGCCACTGAATTCCTTGGTTGTTGATACTGCCTAGTAAATCATTCCCTGAACATGTTTACAGCCTCGGAGACAACTAAATCTTGTCCTTGGTACATGCATTATAGAAAAATTTGGTTAAAAGACTATATCAGGTCAAAAAGACTGTAAACCACTTTTACAGGTGTTAGCAAAATGTGCAATGAGAATATTTTCTTTTTCACATAAAAATTTTGAAAACCAGAAAGCTAAGCCAATCTTTACAGTAACTGTTCAACCTGAAAATCACAAAATCTAAGAAGTATGTGGGTAGCCAGACATATTAATTTGGGCCTGTCTGTGCATGGCCCTGATTCCTTGGTTGTCGATACCGCCTAGCAAATCATTCCCTGAACATGTTTACAGCCCCAGCTCAATCTTGTCCTTGAAAATTTGCATCCAAATTGAATCATCAGTTAGGCCAAACACTTCATAAATACCTGCATTCACATGTCCTTTGGTGTGCGGGCACCATCAAGGGCTGCCGGTAGAATTCTATTAGGGACCAAATCTATATTGAAAACGCCGACATCGCATAATTGGAAGAAAGCTTCCTTCGAGCCACGCAAGCAGATGGCGACTTCAAGGGCGTCGTCTATAAATTTCATTAAGATAGGTCTTGAAACAGAACTGGCTGGCAAAAACAAGACTGCAGGGCTCGAAATACCATCTGCATACATGTATGCAGGTTAGTGCAGGTAAATTTAGAGATGTGCAGGTATTGCTGATACCTATTGGCACCTAACCTGCAATGGTCCATGTACTGGGTCTACATGTATATACACATGTTTCATGATGTGGACTTTCACTAGCTGGATTGACGGTAACCACCAATGACGAATAAAAGAAATAATGGCAATGGTTTCTAAAGTGATTTTAGTATGATCAATACATCCTAAATTCTGAGTGGTGCAGGTAAAATTTGTCTGATGTAGGTAATTTACAATGTCACCTGCATCTGTGCAGGTATGCAGAATGCAGAAAAAGGTATTTTGAGCCCTGGACTGGCAAAAGGACATTATCCACTTTTACATTCTCGACGGGGTGAGGGGATCTAATTTTAAGGGAAGCATGAAGTGCAAGCAGATGAGAACTTCAAGGGCATCGTCTTTAAATTTCATTAAGACTGGCCTTGAAACAGATCTTGCTGATACTGGCAAAATTACAGCACATTCTGTGTAGAGTGGGGGATCTAAATTCTTACTCTTGGCAGAGAATGGCAAAGACATTAACTCAAGATCTCAGTGGGAAAGGTCGCCCAGTCACAAGTTTTCATACACAATCAAGTCCAGGTTCAGGTCTGACCTGATCCTCTGCACCTGAACCATACCTGTACCTGAATTTTCTGTACCAGTATCCACCCCAAGGCACAGGAACATTATGTATATAAATGAAGTTTCTCACAACAGATACTCTACTTCATCCCTGGCCATGAGCCAAACTTCTGTATTTGAAAAGCATCATCAATCCTGGCCTTTCTGCCACATTACCCTGACAATGGTTGTGCCTTTGGTAATGTAAACAACAAGAGCAAAATGGAGGAGAGTCAATAGTTATTTCAAAATGCCAATTGATGTCAGATACTCCAGCAAACAAAATCCTCTATAGCTAAAAGAACCATTGTTTTTTTAGTATTGCCCAGTCACAAGTTTTCACAGTTACAAAAATGTAAGTCCAGGTTCAGATCCAGACCTGGACCTGATCTTCTGCACCTGGACCATACCTGTACCTGAATTTTCTGTACCAGTATCCACCCCAAGGCACAGGAACATTATGTATATAATGAAGTTTCTCACCACAAACACTCTACTTCATCCCTGGCCATGAGCCAAACTTCTGTATTTGAAAAGCATCATCAATCCTGGCCTTACTGCTGCATTACCCAGATGATTGTTGTGCCTTGTTGGTTCTGGTAATGTACAACATAGGAGGTAATCATACTTTCACTCAGGAGTGTCTTCTGCTGTCTTCTGGGGCTTCTTGCACTTTAGATGTAATTCCTTTTTATTGCAAACTCAAGAAGGCTGAAATTACAAGTTTGCAAAATCGGGGATGCATATTTTCTATCGGAGAGGATTTCTTGGAAATCAAATCTTTGATAAATGATGAGGACCATAGTAAAATTGCATTGTTTTTTTGAAGTATATTTATCAAGAAGGCTGAAATTATAAGTTTGCAAGATCAGGTTAGCATATTTTTTTTACTGGAGAGGGTTTCTTGGAAATGGAATCTTTGATAAATGAGACTGAAGTAATAATTGATTTGTGTCTTTAATGTCTATTTATCATGAAATATCATTAAGTGTCTTGTTAAAAGTTTTCTTCTACCGTAAAGGTGAAGGCTGCTATTTCAAGAGCTGCTTTCTGAGAGCTTCTAAGAAAGAGCTTGCAGATGTGTGACTTCAAGAACAATTTCTATGGATTAACAGCTTAAGATTGGCCGATTATGTCTGTGTTGTTACATACTTAACAAACCTATCTCCTGCACACAGTATCTGTGATGTAGTATCTCTAAGAGCTGCTTTCTGAGAGTTTCTAAGAAAGAGCTTGCAGATGTGTGACTTCAAGAACAATTTCTATGGCCGATTATGTCTGTGTTGTTACATACTTAACAAACCTATCTCCTGCACACAGTATCAATGATGCCGTATCTCGTGTCACAGGGTGAGTGCTTACCCACCATGACAAAGTCCCTGTTTTACTGAGGCCACAACAAGTAATTTTTTTGGATGACATCCTATGCAGAGAGCAAAAATAATGATATAGCGCAAAAAAATAACAAGATGGGTAAAAAAAAAAGAAGAAAAAAAAGAGCCTTAATTTTCAAAATAGACACCTTAAATAAATGTCGTAACTAGATTTGAAGTGACAAAATTTGGCATCACAGCAAGGCATTCATTCCCGTATTGAAGAAGTGAACTACTGTAGCAAAAGTGATACTAGTGTGGTACACTGCCAAGCTGGTAACTACACTCATGACTTCCATATTCATTTGCTGGCAGTTTTACAACTATCCAACAAGTTTCATTTCTGCAACCGTTACTATTGTCATGGCAACCATAGTATCACTTCTACAAGTATGATTATTAGGCTACAACACATTCAACATGTTTGCCTATTTTGGTCTATCTGAACATCCCAGAAGAGGAAAAAAATTGTGTTTCTTTTTCTAAAATCAGGTGAAAATTAATGAGTGTGCTGATGTCATCCATAAGATCTACTTGCTGTGGCCTTAGGTGTCTACTTACCCACCATGACCAAGTCGCTGCTCTTCTAAACAGTAACGAAGAACAAACCAGAGATGATTGATGTAATGCATTACCGTCATGCTGTGTTAGGAAATTGGTGGGCGCTGACTGGAAACTTCTAGTGAGATAACTTGATGTTCCTCAGAGATTATCACACTTGACTTGTTTGCTGACTTAACTTTGGTTCAAAAAAGAAAGCCTGAAAGATGCATTAGGGTACATAATATATATTTGAGGAATACAATGTATGAGGCAGACAAAAAATCAGCCCTTGAGTTCATTGCCCTGTGTTGCGTACAGTATGGAATCTTTTGCGCCATTTGACACTTACAGTTGTATATAGTTGTGAGTGAAAAGTATAAGTTTGATATTGGTCAGTGCAAAATGAAAAATAAGGTAAGAAAAGATTTCTAAAAGAATCATTTATTCCTTCAACATAGCTTTTTTTTCACAAAAGCATGGTCATTATTAGTAAGTAGCTAATAGAAATTTTGGCAGTTCAATTCACAAACCTTTGTGACTACCCTTTGTTTATGACAAGACAAAATTTTGTTAACTTAAAGATACAATCTACAAACTGTTGAGACCATCCCTCATTTATAACCAAGTGGTTAGACATGTTTCCATCTCTCTCCGACAATAAAAGTAGCTGTTAGTGTTTTTGTCATGCCAATTCACAAACCTTTGTGACTTCCCTTTGTTTATGACAAGTGAAAGACTAAATTTTGTTAAGATACACATCAACCTACAAACTGTAGAAACCATCCCTTATTCATAACTAAGTGGTCAAACATGTTTCCATCTTTCTCCGACAATAAAAGTAGCTGGTATTGTTTTTGTCATGCCAATTCACAAATCTTTGGGACTACCCTTTGTTTATGACAAGACAAAATTTTGTTAAGATACAATCTACAAACTGTTGAGACCATCCCTCATTTATAACCAAGTGGTCAGACATGTTCCCACCTCTCCCCGACAATAAAACTAGCTGTTATTGTTTTTGTCAGGCAAATTCACAAACCTTTGGGACTACCATTTGTTTATGACAAGACAAAATTTTGTTAAGATACAATCTACAAACTGTTGAGACCATCCCTCATTTATAACCAAGTGGTCAGACATGTTCCCACCTCTCCCCGACAATAAAACTAGCTGTTATTGTTTTTGTCATGCCAATTCACAAACCTTTGTGACTACCCTTTGTTTATGACTACTTTAGTAGACAAAATTTTGTTAAGATACAATCTACAAACTGTTGAAACCATCCCTTATTTATAACCAACTGGTCAGACATGTTCCCACCTCTTCCCGACAATAAAACTAGCTGTTAGGAGAGATTTTCCGCCGCGCCAACACCAACAATTCTTTCAGCACCGCGGAAAGGCCCGAGTGACAGAAAGGCCACAGATACAGACTTGATGTCTACAGATGGCTTAGAGAGTTTTTGCCAAAAGGGCTGTAACATGCATACATAGTAGTTACTCTAGGCCACAGCAAGTAGATTTTATGGATGATATCAAAATGCTCAAGAATTTTTACCCTAATTTTGGAAAAAAAAGAAGAGATTTTTACCTCTCTGAAGATTTGACAAGACCGTGGCTTAGAGAGTTTTCGCCAAAAGGGCTGTAACGTGCATACATAGTAACTCTAGGCCACAGCAAGTAGATTTTATGGATGCTATCAAAATGCTCATGAATTTTTACCCTAATTTTGGGAAAAAAGAAGAGATTTTTACCCCTCTGAAGATAGCAATTATGACAAGACCGTGGCTTAGAGAGTTTTCGCCAAAAGGGCTGTAACATGCATACATAGTAGTTACTCTAGGCCACAGCAAGTAGATTTTATGGATGATATCAAAATGCTCATGAATTTTTGCCCTAATTTTGGGAAAAAAAGAAGAGATTTTCACCCCTCTGAAGATAGCCATTATGACAAGACAGTTGCTTAGAGAGTTTTTGCCAAAAGGGCTTTAACATGCATACATAGTAACTCTAGGCCACAGCAAGTAGATTTTATGGATGATATCAAAATGCTCATGAATTTTTGCCCTAATTTTGGGGAAAAAAGAAGAGATTTTTACCCCTTTGAAGATAGCCATTATGACAAGACCGTGGCTTAGAGAGTTTTTGCCAAAATGGCTATAATGCATGCATACATAGAGCCAGGAGTTTCTGTGGAAAGAGCTGTAATTCATGCATACATAGTAACATAGTAGATACTCAGCAAGTAGATTTTCTGGATGGCATTACCCATAGAAAAATGTCGAAATTTTTCTGTCAGGTGAAAGAAAAATTCTGGCAAAAATTTCAAAATAAAAAAAAAATTCAGTGGGGTTATTATGATCCATTATAAAACATAGAACCTATCCACAAAATAATTTATACCCAAATGCTCAGTCCAAATTTAATCTGCTTGCTGCTATACATAGTAGATACCTTTGGCCACAGCAAGTAAATCTTATGGATGATGAGCGAGTGATATCAGTGCGCTCATGAATTTTCACCCTGATTTTGGAAAAAAAAAAGATATTTTCCCCCCTCCAAAGATCTTAATCTTACGGATGATATCAGCATGCTCATGAATTTTTGCCCTAATTTTGGAGAGAAAAAAGAAATATTGGAAGCGGACACATAAAAGCAACTTGAATGTAAATTCATAAATTTAGGCACACCAAGGCATAAACCTGGTCCTCTGGCATCGTTTTCATTATGCTTTTCCAGTTAAGCAAATTGTTATTTTTTCTAAATTAAATCCGAGAACCAATAGATCAAATTGCTGTGGTCTTGAGAAGATAAAAGTTTGGAGCAGCTCAAAGGAATATTCAGAGTGTGACAAACTAAGAACAGCCTAAGAATCAACCGCAGACACGCAGGCTTTCTCTTTCGCTGAGGCTGACACAAAGATAATGGAAGAAATGATAAACTGCCCTTTACTCTTTTCAAGTGAAACTAGTTGGCACCAATATGGAAGCCATAAGTGAAGATTCCAATCTAGCAACTGTTCCCAATCTACCACACTAGTGTCACTTTTACTACACAAGTGCACCCCTAGATCTTCAATATGGGAATGAATGGCTGTGATGTAGATACCATGTTTTGTCGCTTCAATTCTTGTTACAATGTTTATGATGTCTTTTTTCAAAATTTAGCCATCTTGACTTTTTTACCCATCTTGTTTCTTTTTTTCCCTGTCTCATTATTTTTTAGGTGTGCGGAGGATGTCATCCATAGAATTGTTATTTTCTAAAATCCGAGGACCAATAAGTTAAATTACTGTGGCCTTATGTAGATAAAAGTTTGGAGCATTCATAGAGTGACAAACTGAGTACAGCCTAAGAATTAACCGTAGACACACAGGCTTTCTCTTTTGCTGATGCTGACAAAAAGATAATGGAAGAAATGATAAAATGCCCTTTGCTCTTTTCAACACTGACATACAAATATAATCTTAAAGGAGGCCGGAATAATGCATGGAGTTCGCTGTAGGCACTTTCATGTCAGACCATGGAAAATGGAAGAGGATGAAATGTTAGAGATAACAAACGCACAATCAGACGAATGTTTATGGAGAAAGCACCACCCACACTGTCTGGTAGGTTCTGCCAGAAAATAAAAAGCTTGTAATCCCTTAAATCTAGTGTTTCAAATGATTAAAAGTACCAAAATGGGTCAATATGTTGTGTTGTAGCCTTAGGCTACTACTGGTAGGTTCTGCCTGTTTGTAATCCTTTAAATCAAGTGTTTCAAATGACAAGAAAGAACCAAAATGGGTCAATATGTAGTGTTGTAGCCTAATAATTGTAGAAATGACACTACCGGTAACCAGGTAGTTGTAATTGTAGTTGTAGAAGTAAAACTAGTTGGATAGTTGTAATGGTGGCACTAATATGGAAGCCATAAGTAAAGTTGCCAACTTGGTGGAGGATGAAAACTTTGAGATGATGCACAATCAGACGAATGTTTATGGAGAAAGCACCAGCCACACTGGTAGGTTCTGCCAGAAAAAAACAGTTAAACTTTGTAATCCCTTAAATCCAGTGTTTCAAGTGACAAAAAAAGTACCAAAATGGGTCAATATGTAGTGTTGTAGCCTAATAATTGTAGAAATGACACTACCGGTAATCAGGTAGTTGTAATTGCAGTTGTAGAAGTAAAACTAGTTGGATAGTTGTAATGGTGGCACCGATATGTAAGACGTAAGTAAAGTTGCCAACTTGGTGGAGGATGAAAACTTTGAGATGATGCACAATCAGATGAATGTTTATGGAGAAAGCACCACCCACACTGGTAGGTTCTGACAGAAAAAAAACAGTCAAACTTTGTAATCCCTTAAATCTAGTGTTTCAAATGACAAGAAAGTACCAAAATGGGTCAATATGTTGTGTTGTAGCCTAATGATTGTAGAAATGACACTACCGGTAACCAGGTAGCTGTGACTGTAGTTGTGGAAGTAAAACTAGTTGGATAGTTGTAATGGTGGCACCGATATGGAAGCCATAAGTAAAGTTACCAACTTGGTGGAGGATGAAAACTTTGAGATGATGCACAATAAGACGAATGGTTATGGAAAAAGCACCACCCATACTGGTAGGTTCTGACAGAAAAAAACAGTTTGTAATCCCTTAAATCAAGTGTTTCAACATAACAAGAAAAGACCAAAATTGGGTAAACATGTTGTGTTGTAGGCTAATGATTGTAGAAATGACACTATACCGGTAACAGGTATACAGGTAGTTGTGATTGCAACAGTTGTAGAAGTGAAACTAGTTGGATAATTGTAATGGTGGCACCAACATGGAAGCCATAAGTGAAGTTACCACCTTGGTGGAGGATGAAAAGTTAGAGATAATGCACAATCAGATGAATGTTTATGGAGAAAGCACCACCCATCCTAAGACTGGTTGGTACTGCCAAAAAAATCTGTTACAGTTTAACTCACTTTTAGATAACCCCTTAGGCAATCTCAGATTGTTTCTTGAGGGTACATGTATTCCATTCTTAATGAGAACATATATATAGTTACTTTTTTCTAAATCTATGAGACACGTGAGTGGGGTCTATACAAACTTTTGGCAGGCTTTCATAATTTTGTCAAACCAGAAATTAAACTTCAATTGCTTAAATATTACAGGCTAACTTTTGTATTGAAAAAATGTAATGGCTGCCTTCCAATTTGCACAGTTGTTAGCCATGACAACTTGAACATTAGGCATTCCATTTATATAAAAGCATAGCATAACCTTCTGTGACACTATAGAATTCTATCAATACTTGGCCTTAACATCTTGTAATTTCTTTTCAATTAGTTTTCATTGATGATAACAGAAAAGAATCTTCCATCTTTATTTGGACTTACTTTTTTTTTTATCTGATTCAAGACACAAGTGCCCTCCTTTCTGCTGGCAAAGTCAATGATAGGAGCTGTTACAACCCTGGAAGTAGATTTCTCACAATACACCCCAGAAAGGGACTAGGGGATTGGCCAAATGTCTTCCTACAACACAGAGGCTGCACCAAATCTTGCCCCTTACATCTTTTAATTTCTATTGATAGTTAATCCAAACAGAATAGATATTTCCATTGTGATGCAAAGTGTAACATACTTTTGTCTCAGTCTGATTCCAGACATTTGCCCTCATTTCTATTGGCAGAGTGAGTGACCTAACCCCCGACTCTGGTACAAATTTTCGCTCAATACACCCCAGTATTGGGGGATTGAGGATTGGGGATTGGCCAAATGTCCTCTTACAGCAAAGAAACTGCACCAAACCTTGCCACCTAAATCTTTCAATTTTCATTGATAGTTGATCCAAACAGAATAGATATATACATTGTGATGCAAAGTCTAACCTACTTCTCCCTCCAATTCCAGACATTTGCCCTCCTTTCTATTGGCAGAGTCAATGATCTAGACTGCTTAGACAGTGGTTGTATCGACTCTAGTAAAGATTTTCTCTCAATACACCACAGAAAGGGACTCAGTGATTCATGGATAAATGTCCTCCTACAATATAGAAACTGCACCAAATCTTGCCACTTATATCTTTCAATTTCCATTGATAGTTGATCCAAACAGAATAGAGTTTTTTCCATAGTAATTCAAAGTGTAGACTGTAACTTTTCTCTCTCATTCCAGACATTTGCCCTCATTTCTGTTGGCAGAGTCAATGATCTAGCCTGCTTAGACATTGGTTGTATCAACTCTGGTAAATATTTTCTCTCAATACACCTCAGAAAGAGACTCAGTGATTGGATAAATGTTCTCCTACAATATAGAAACTGCACCAACCCTTGCCACTTAGTACATGTACATCCTTTATTATCCGTTGATACCGTAGTTTATCCAAAGGGAATAGAAGTTTTCCACATTACAAACCCACTTTTCACTCTGATGTTGTTTAGATCTGGCATTTTCCCTCCTTTAAGCTGGCTCAGACAGCTTTGACAGTTGTAAAAACCCTTTGATGGATTTTCTTCCCAGTACACCCCAGAAACGAGACGCGCTGACCATCAGTAGACAACTTTATTGCTTTGAAGTCTACACTCACTGACCCCTATTTGTAATCCCCCTCCCCTTAGAAAGTGCATTACTCTTATCAAATGAGGAGCATTCTCAGATGGGTCATATTCTCTATTGAAGCTATTCAAAGAGATCATAGCTTGAACTGTATTCTATTGATATCATGCATATACACCCTTGCCTTCCACCACAGAGCTTGCTTTGAAATTTCTTAAAAACCAGATCAAGACCAAAAGGTCACCCATTAAAATGCAAACTTGGCTCTTCTTTTGATACCAGAAATTTGCCCTCCTTTCTGCTATGCACGATCCCTGACCCAGACAGTTTTGACAAGGCCTGGAGACATTTTTGTCTGATAAACCCAAAAAAGAAGACTCCATGGTGACTGGCAAAAGGAGAGTCGACTCCTTTGATGTCAATATCCAATGACCTGAACTGAAGTCTCATTTTGACCAGACATAGATACCTAGACAGTCATCGATAAGCTACAATGACTTCCTACCCTCCAATAACATCTTAGTAGCAACGGGTTATGACATTTAGAGCCATCAATAGTTTAGTTTTGTAGACAGTTGACACACATTTGATTTTTCCATTCACCGAGTCCTGAATTGGATTCGCATTTCTTATAAGCTCAGGCGACATTTTCACTTTCCAATAACACGAGGACAAAAAGGTCACAACGTTCTGAAATACCAATATTGCAATTTGTAGACGGATGACACACATTTCTTCAGTAGATCATGTTTTGATGATTCACTGACGTGTATTGAAGTCTTATCTAAAGTACAGATGTCACTAGACAGTTCTGAATAAGAAGGAATGACTTCTTTCCTTCCAATAACACAAGGAGAAAAAGGCAATGACCTTAAAAGTAATAGCAATGTTACAATTCATAGATCCTTGACACATAATACATTCACTGACCTGTATTGGAGTCTTATTCAAAGCACAGATGTAACAAGATAGTTCTGAATAAGAAAGAATGTCTTCTTTCTAAATTCACTGACCTAATTCAAAGCATAGAAGTAACTAGACATCTCTGAATAAGAAAGAATGACTTCTTTCCTTCCAATAACACCAGGAGAAAAAATTTCTGACCTTAAAAGTAATAGCAATGTTACAATTTATAGATCCTTGACACATCATACATTCATTGACCTGTATTGGAGTTTTATCTAAAGCACAGATGTAACAAGAAGACAGTTCTGAATAAGAAAGAATGTCTTCTTTCTAAATTCACTGACCTAATTCAAAGCATAGAAGTAACTAGACATCTCTGAATAAGAAAGAATGACTTCTTTCCTTCCAATAACACAAGGAGAAAAAGGCAATGACCTTAAAATTAATAGCAATGTTACAATTCATAGATCTTTGACACATATTACATTCATTGACCTGTATTGGAGTCTCAGTCGAAACACACAGACAGACTGGATAAGCCTGGATGACTTTTTGCCTCCCAAAATCAAGAGGACAGAAAGGTTATGACATTCTGTAACACACATTTTCAATAGATCATGTTAGATGTCTCCACTTACTGACCTGTATTGGAGTCAAATGCAAAGTAGACAATATATCCAGACACTTGTGATCGGCTTAGGTACAAATGTAGCTCTTTAAATTTCAGTTACATGAGAACAAAAAGGTTATGACTTTCCAAACCAACGATATTCCAATTTTTTTTTTACATTTTTGAGTTTGATATTTCCATTCACTGACCTGTATTGGAGTCACAGTCAGTGCAGGGATGCATCTAGACAGTTTCTGGCAAGCTTGGGTGACTTTCTACCTTTCAATAACCTGAATTCAGAGGGGTTATGACATTGATTAATATCAATACTACAGTCTGTAGTTCCTTGACACAGATTTCTTTAGTTGATCATGGTTTGATATCTACATTCACTGACCTGTACATACATGTATTGCAGTTTCATTCAAAGCAGACATGTTTTCAGCAAGTTCCGATAAGAGTACACGAGCAAGGCAAAAAGGTTATGACATTTTAAACCATCAATGTTACATTTTGTACTTCCTTGACACACAATGTTTGATATTCTTATTCACTGACCTGTATTGTAGTCTAATTCTGAATCAGTAAAAGCATGTATCTTGACAGTTTCTGATACATTTGGTTGACTTTTTAATCAACATGAGGATGGGAAGGCTAT
Organism: Branchiostoma floridae x Branchiostoma belcheri; assembly: GCA_019207045.1. Lineage (NCBI taxonomy): Eukaryota > Metazoa > Chordata > Leptocardii > Amphioxiformes > Branchiostomatidae > Branchiostoma > Branchiostoma floridae x Branchiostoma belcheri. The sequence continues at coordinate 3,875,442 of CM033039.1, read as the reverse complement.
GACATTCAGAACCATCATTTGTAGACACAGTCACATTTTTGAGCTAATAAAATGGCTTTGCAATTCCAATAGCTCCAAGGCCATGCCACTTTCTTTTCTGATGTTTCAGATAGTTTAACAAGTGATAGACATGGGAAAACTTATTGTCCTTTGTGACGCAAAGCAGGGTCCCATATACTGGAAAGTTCTACACGAAATCCTCACTTCTGGTTTAAGGTGGGGTTGTAGATCCGTTCGTAGATGGCCTCCCTGACTCCCCTTTCAATGTTAAACTAGAAAAAGTTTTGCCAGCTCTGTTCGTCTCAAAGGCAGGTACAGGATATTCACCTTGGTCCCTCAGGTTTCAACGTAATCGACATAAAGTATCAGGAACGCTCTGAGCAATTCCAAAGCACAATCTCAACGACATCAAAGATTGCCTCGGATCCAAGGCGTCCCAAAAGGAACACAAATTCCACACAATATTCGGTTCATGACAGCTGGGAAGGAGAATGGTGCCGTCAACGAACGGCGGCCCTAAAGCAATACCTTTGTAAGGCAGTTTAGCCCAAGAAGAATTACGTTAGCATACCTTCAAAGACTTCCCAGCAATATAGCACCTGACAGCAGGCCCAGAGGGACACCTGGGTATAGCTTTAACACTTACAAAGACTTAATCACGCTGTCAGGCGGCATGGAAGGTGTTTTCCTGATGACGGGCAAAGGTGCTACCGGCGAAATGAACACGTTTGGTTAGGGGGGATCGTCTCAGAGGTTCGTAGACATTTTAGAACAAAATTAGTTTCTTTGGTGATAGTTGCTCCCTAGCTTAAAATTTTGGTAAATCTCATCGTTTATTTATGTATTTATGTATTCAATCTTTGACATTGTTTTCTTGATGAGGTGCTGCCATGGAAATGTTTGGTTAGGGGGTCGTCTCAGCAGTTCGTATACATTTTAGAACAAAATTAGTTTCTTTGGTGATCGTTGCTCCCTTAGCTTTAAAATTTTGTTTCATCTCATCGTTCAACTACTTATTTAATCTTGGAGACTTCTCGGTAACCTAGAGGTTCTGGGTTATCCCAGAGGTTCAGACATTTTAAAACAAAGTTAGTTTTTTTGGTGATACATGTAGTTGCTCCCTTAGCTTTAAGATTTTGTTAAATCCCACAATTTATTAATTGTATTTAATCTTAGACAGTTTTTTGTAGCCCCTTCATCAAGAAAAAAACAGAGGCAACAAGATAGTACATATTTACATGTACATGTACAACTGAGATGACGATCTATGGTAAAATAGAATGCACTCATGAAGAAGCCTACTAAAATTAATAAACTACATGCTTGTATGGCATAGACTTAGTCTAATAAACTATGGAACAACTTCCTTTGAAAACCCCATGCCAAAGTTAAAGGCAATTTCAAAGTACCTAAATGAAGATCTTTTTCCAGAAATTCCATATGACCTGATAACAGTAATTAAAAACTAGCAAACCTTACCATGTACTTATGGACCTTAGATGTCCATGATAGGATCATTCTTAAGTACCCCATATGTCAAGAGAGAAAGATCAAGTCAGAGATAACAATGGTATTTTTGACATCCTGAAAAAAGGAGAACAATTAGCCGCATTAATCTTGTTTTGCATAGCCATCGGTCTTAATGACTCTCTGAGGACTGCTATCTAGGGTTGAAATCATCATCAACTTCACAAAGAAGGTTTGATACAGTATATATATTGTATATAGTGTTTTGGGCGCTTATAATTTGTGTATTTGTCTGTGGGCAGATTATCTTTCAGTGGTAGTTGTGGATGCATCTTTAGGATATTTAGTAGGTGGTTGGGGGCCAGCAAAATAAAACTTAAAAACTTAAGGCAAGTTCGATAATGTGCGTCATAGTGGCTTTTTTAAAAGTACAGTTATTTTGACTTGATATGTCGTGTTCTGGGCATGCTATGCTCATGATATTTATAAGTGGTATAAATGTAGTTTTGGACCCTTGTTGGGTTCTTGTGAACATGTTTTGTCTTTTGCTGATGTTTGACTTGCGCTATTTACATTTTCTTTTCAAACAGGACACAATCAAATGTACCCTGCCACATGTACATTCAGCCGTTGAGTGCACTTTTACACAGACTCTGACATGATTAAGGATGTAAGAAGACACTCCATCCATGTCTGACTAATAACATTAAACTTTTGATTTTGCCATGTAGATTTAGTCATTGTTGGGCTCTACAGTGGCGGCCGTTAAACCCAGTTCCATAGAACATAGTGCTAAAGTTCTGTTGGCGCTCGAAAGTTAGATTTTGTGTTGAAATTGCTTATTATATTAAGTTTTTTCAGCCTTTTGTGCCCCGAAAAATGATTTTTTTCGTATCTTTTTTGAGACCAAATGACCAAAGTGTAGTGTCTTATGTGAATACATATATATACCAGCCTGCTCAATTTCAAGCCATTCCAAGGTCTCCTTTTGGAGATATTCATGTGTTACATCTTTTACACAGACTCTGAAATGATTAAGGATGTAAGAAGACACTCCATCAATCAATGTCGGACTAATCATATTACCAGGTGAAAAGTCTGGCCTGTGTCTATCCTTAATGCAGCATGCTCTAGATCTATTCTGACAGGGAGGAGACAAAACTTGTTCATTACGCAGCACTGTGGCTCGAGCACAGCTGGAGTTCGGTCAAAAAGGACGGCAAATACAGTTGACACGTGGCTTAGCGTTCCTCGTTTATCAGGTTTGGGCGCAAATTTGGCAGTAGGCGGATAAATTTTACATGACACAGGCTTAAGTCATGTCTGTGTTCGTGACCTTGTCGGTGGATTTTGCACAGGTTTAGCTATAATGGGTCAAGGTTGCTACACAAACTTGTTGTTTAACAAGCTTATGAGATGTGTATAGTTAAACTCCACTGACATTAAGTTTGTCAGAACTCCTCTGACACCTAATGGCTAAGCAATCGCTGTTTCTCAGTTTGGGGAGCAAACACAGCTGGAGTTTGGTCAAAAACAACGCCAAATAGACTTGACACGTGGCTTAGCGTTCCTCGTTTATCAGGTTTGGGCGCAAATTTGGCATTAGACGGATAAATTTTACATGACGCTGGCTTAGTCATGTCTGTGTTGGTGAACTTGTACATTGGGTGGATTTTGCACAGGTTTTTTTAGCTACAATGGGTTAAAACAAGTCAAGGTTGCTACACAAACTTGTTGTTTAACAAGCTTCTGAAATGTGTACAGTTGAACTTCTCTGACATTACATGGCTTAGCAATCCCTGTTTCTCAGCTTTGGGTGCAAATTTGGCAGTAGACGGATAAATTTTACATGTCTGTGTTGATGATGCTGTTGGTGGGTTTCACACAGGCGTAGCTGCACTGAGTTAAGAAGTTAAGCCTGTTACACACTGCTGAAGAGTATTGTTATTTAACAAGCTTATGAGATGTGAACAGTTGAATTCCTCTGACTTAAAGTTTGTTCTGGTTTAAGCATCTTCAGCTAGTTTTCATGTATCTTTTCACATATCAAAACTAGTACCACATCCTCTTAGAAAATTCTGTAGAAAATAACAAACTTTAAGACAAGAACTAAGCAGGCCTGTAGTGCATTGTGGTCAAAAACATTCATTTGATAATCCTGTAGAAAATTACAAAGACAAGAACTAAACTTGTTAGTTACACTCACATTGGTCAAAAACATTCATGCCAAATAAACCAGAGGCAATTCCTCCTAACGCCCGGTCCCCAACGGCATTAGCCTATGGGGCCCTGCTATCTCATGCCCGATCAGTGGTTATTATGATTGTCGCCACAAACCAGCTGTCAACCAATCAGAGAATAGGCTTTTCTTGGGCTTTTTGTTGTCGCAAGCTGTCTCGCAAAGGCCGCTGGGAAGCTATCAGCCAATCATGTTACGTATTACATGGCTCCATCCTCCTACGCCCGATCCCCAACGGCTGACTGCCCATATAAGGGCAAGCTCATTAATATTTATAAGTAGGGCGGTCCCTAACTGGTCTGAGTGCACAAGATAGCAGAGGTAAACACAAGGCGTTTTGACACGACTGTGGTCCCTCTGCGTGGGAGAATGACTTTGTACCGCCGAAAAAATGCAGGCTCTAAAATGGACGGCTATGAGAGAGGCCAGCAATCAGCGACCCAGTACAAAAAGAAATGGCCAGCAAAAGTGCCAAAAAAGTCCATAGAGAGCCTGCTATGGAGGCTAAGGATGTCATCCATATATTCAAACCAACATGCCCTAAGTAGAAACTCTTTTCCTTCCATCTGCCCAGCACCGATGCATCACACCGACAACACAAAAGTCTTCAAGAAGCCCAACCCTTGTTGTATCTTGATTAAAAATGCCTCTGGAGAGGACGAAGACATAAATCCAAGACACAAATCATCGCGAGGTAGACTCTTCCTCCAGACTATTGTCTGGAACAGTTTGGTTGGTTGGTTGGTTGGTTGGTTGGTTGGCATCCATCTGTCTCGGAAGACAATGGTGGGCAGACAAGGTGAGTTAGCCTATGTACAGTCAAACCTGCCCAAGACGACCACCCGGGGGACCGGGAAAAAACGGTCAATTTGGACAGGTGGTCGCTGAGAAGAGTATCGACTCAAAACATGGCCGATGCAAAGTATAAATGGCTTCCGTTGTGTGTAATGGCAAATAGCAAGCACACTGTACGCAAGCAAAGAAGCGACACGCACACTGTAAACTGTAAATTTAACCCCCAAATCCGACGCAAACTGGCCGATTTTGGCACAAAATCGCGCTAGTTATCATCAAAAACCGATGAATACCTCAATTTTGAAAATGATGCGGTCGTTATTGGTCCCAATTTGGGCCGGTCGCAGTCGCGTTGGCCAGGTGGTCGTTGAGAAAAGGTCGCTTAATGCTTACGTCAATGGGAAAATAAATCGGGACCGAAAAGAAGCGGTCAAAATGGCCAGGTAGTCGCAAAGAAGAGATGGTCGCTCGGGCAGGTTTGACTGTACATGACTTTTTAAGGTGAAGGTGGGTGTGCATCTTTTTCTCCACCCTCTATTCTACTGGTACACTAAGTCCCACAGGGACAAGAACTGCATGCCACGTGTAATAAGACAGCCCCAGCAGATGCAGGTTTGTTATTTGGAGTTTCCATCCCCTAGGAGGACATTCCGACCAAAGATGTAAGGGATTCCTCCTACCCCTGACTTGTGTATAGCGGGTGCATCATGCCCCTAAGGTCTGAAACTGCCACAAAGGCCTGTCACTGCCACTAGCCAGTCAGCTACACTCATTTTCACCTGAGTTAAGTGAGGAACGTTGTGTTAAGTGCCTTTCCCAAACTTTGGCAAAAGTTCTTTGTGTGTTGAAAGTACAATTTTGAATGACTTGATGTATTTTTCATGTCAATTTGACTTTTGAAAAAAAACACAAAATAATTAAGGATGAAGCATGTCAACCATGGCCAAAACACCCTTTTTTTTAAATTTGATTATAATGTCAAAGTTTTTCGTGCTGAAGGTTACAATTTTAAATCCAACTCAAAATCTATGATCACATTTGTTTCACTGACTGATTTTTAAACACAGAAATGTACAAACAATGAGGCAATTGTCTACAATCAGGTCAAAACACCCTTTTTTAAAATTTGATTATAATGTCAAATAATGTTCTTTGTGTTGAAAGTTGTAATTTCAAATCCAACACAAGACGCATTTTCACATTTGTTTCACTGACTGACTTTCACTCAAATGTACAAAAGATGAAGCATGTCTACAATCCGGGCAAACACCCTTTAGAAAATTTGATTATCATGTCAAAGTTCTTTGTGTTGAAAGTTACAAATTCAAATCCAACGCAAGATGCATGTTCACGTTTGTTTCACTGACTGACTTTCAAACACACAATATACAAAGGATGAACCATGTCTACAATGGTGTCAAAACACCCTTTCTGAAAATGTGATTAAGATGACAAATTTTTTGTTAAAGTTCTTTGTGTTAAAAGGTACAATTTCAAATCCAACGCAAGACGCATGTTCACATTTGTTCACTGACTGACTTTCAAACACACAAATGAACAAAGGATGAGGCATGCCTACAATTGGGGCACTAAATGCCCTTTCTGAAATTTTGATTATGTCAAAGTTCTTTGTGCTGAAAGTACAATTTCAAATCCATTATGAGTATGTATGTTCAAGACTGTTTCACTAACTGACTTTCAAACACAGAAATGTACAAAAGATTAGGCATGCCTACAATCAGGGCAAAACACCCTATAGTGTCAAAGTTCTTTGTGTTGAAAGTTACAAATTCAAATCCAACACAAGACGCAATTTCACATTTGTTTCACTGACTGACTTTCACTCAAATGTACAAAAGATGAAGCATGTCTACAATCCGGGCAAACACCCTTTAGAAAATTTGATTATCATGTCAAAGTTCTTTGTGTTGAAAGTTACAAATTCAAATCCAACTCAAAGTGCATGTTCATATTTAGTTTCATTGACTGACTTTCAAACACACAAATGAACAAAGGATGAACCATGTCTACAATCGGGGCACTAAATGCCCTTTCTGAAATTTTGATTATGTCAAAGTTCTTTGTGCTGAAAGTACAATTTCTAATCCATAATGACATGTATGTCCAAGAATGTTTCACTGACTGACTTTCAAACACAGAAATGTACAAAGGATGAGGCAAGTCTAAAATCAGAGCAAAACACCCTTTTTAAACATTTGATTATAATGCAAAATTCTTTGTGCTAAAGCCCCCTTTACAAATCAAGAATTTAGCTCGGCCGAGTTGTCAGCGAACTCTAAATTACGAGGAGGAATGACCCTGATGCCTACGAACAAATGGCAGAGTTTCTTTGTAGGCATCAGGGTCATACCTCTTCGTAATTTAGAGTTCGCCACTGCACCAAAAGCCTCATTTCCAGGATGGAAACTGACTTACACCTTCCTGGAAATTAAAGATGTCCTTCAAAATCCGGAGGTTTCATGCCTGCGAACGAGACGTGTACAGTCCTTTACATGTCCTAGAATCTCGCGGAAACGAACCATTGCTGTGTGCAGGACGTGTAAAGGGCTTGAAATACCCTTACAGATTGCCTTGAAACAACCTTACACGACAGGACATGAGCCGTGTGTTGCATTGTGTGTTGGCGGAATATGCATACATTAGCGGCCAGTTATCACCTAATTATATTTCCCCGGTCTGCCTCACCCAGTTCATCCCTTTTGTCATGGAAAGTGGCGTCGAGAGTACTGACGCCATCCACCCCCCACCCCTTCTGGATTTTGCCCCCCTCCCCATTTATTCGCCAGTTTCTTGCTCGCATTTTTTATTCTGTAATAGCACCATATATTTATTCATATTGAAACAGGACAATTTTTATTAGTGTTTGTTCGTGTGTATGATAGGTTGAAGTCGCGAGTGTCTTTTGTATGTCTGCTGGCTGGTCTCTTGTTGTCTTCTAGTCTTCGTAGGCTACTAGTATGCAATTCTTGACGGCATGCAGGGTAGTACAAATGTACAAGGACTCCCTTGCAGTTTTGGAACGGGGCTGGGGTTTTTTGGCGGGGGGGGGGGGGGGCGTTGGTCCGCGACTTTTAACGTTGACTGTTTTCTTGTGCCGGGAAAGGGAGTTTGCCGTGGAAGGGAGTTCGCTGTGGAAAGGAGTTTGCCGTGATAGCGAGTCTTTGGACGGGGCAAAGAATCGCCTATCAGTATCACGGCAAACTCAGAAGTTCCACAGCAAACTCCCTTCCTCGGCAAACTCCCTTTCCCGAAAGAAAAAAACATAGTCAACGTTGAAAATCGCGGAACAACGCCCCCCTCCCTAAAATACAGCCCCGTTCCGAAGACTGCAAGGGAGTCTAGGTAATACAGTTGTCGTTCCTAGATGAGGGTTGTTTCACTACCCAGACATGAGAGCCGTTTCGATATTCCTCCACGTTGTTTCCGTCGAAAGCAAAGTCAGATGCCGACTGCAATATCATCGCTACAGTTGCATAGTATTACGGAAGCTCCTTGATCCATGAAGCCATAGGAGAGAACTTTGGCCCGACAGCGGTCCTGTTATTATTAGTTGCAGCTGACGTCCTGTCCACGATCTTGAGTAGAAACTCCTTGCTGATCGATGTAAAATAATGACCAAAAGAATGTTCCTAGGTACCCTCAGATAACGCACCCTGGTATCTAGACACACTTAGAAGGCAAGAACGCACATCCACCCGCAAAGACGCGGACTTCACAATACCAACTCAACTGAAGAATTTGAAAATTGTGACTGTTGCGTTGATTGGCCGAAGGGTTGACCCTATAATTGTGTGAGAAGAAATTCTATTGGCTTTTTCTGAAGAATTTGCATGGGCACGGACACAAAGAGCTGTGAACTACCGGTAGTACCAGTCATGTCTATTGTTACAATTACGTCAAGGAGGTTGTTTGAGCTGCCTGATTACCCGTATTTCACAGTAAAACAATACCTGCCTGTAGCTAGAAAGATGTAAAACATGCCGCTGTTTTTATCAACAGCTTGAAACATCGGTATAAATTTAACGTTCAACGTTCTCATTTATTTTGTACAATCAAGAACATAATCCGGGACAAAAATTTAGTACATCGAGTCAAGGAGGTTATATCTTGACATAGATCATTTCACGTATATTGTGCGTCGACAGTAGCCAATGAAAGTTACAGACGGTAACCAAGAAAATGGACAGTATTTTGTCCCGTGTTCTCTCCATTCTTTTGACAAAAAGCTGCCCATAAATCAGAACGCAGTCCTATGTTTTGCCTATGCCCAACGTCGTTTCACTTCAACTTCCTCGCTATGACGCGACAGGCACTCTGTATTTGCAGCTATAAAAACATCGTACATCACTAGTTTACGAATTTCCAAATTATAACTTCTTTAGTTAGTTTATTTTCCTAGCCCTTCATACAAAGGGGGCTGATCACGTAACTGATTATCGTGATACACGCAGAAGTCTATTACAGCGATTCAGATTTATTATGTTGAAACAGAATCTCAGTGTGAGTGCAAAATAATTAAAGAAGAAAATAAGAATTATTCAATGAACGCTGGGCGTTTGTGGCCTTTGTCTGTGCTAGACAATGCAATACACATCCGGCTAACGAACTGCTGTTTATGTAATGAAAATGACGCGTTTGTTTAAACAAGGAAGTTGAAGCCTCCTTGGTTTAAGACATACTTTCCTATTTATAAACCAAGATCTATCCCTAGAATATTTTTTCCGACATGTAGAAATGAATATGAATGGCCCGACACTGTGGGCCCCCAGAGTAAATACTGCCTTTGGCGTTCAATACTTGCCGACCGTAGGATTTCCAAATAAGTTGGAAATATCGGGCCAAACAAATCACAGCTTCATTAATTATGATTGTTCTTTTCTTTTCTTGTATTGTATTCTGTAGACCTTTCTTTCTGACCTTGATGGTATTCCTAAAAATGGCGATGCCGTTTCTTTTTTTAGTTGTATTTTGTTCCACTTTGTTCTGTCAGACGATGTCACGGGTAGACATACCAACCATTCAATACCCCTACACTCCCCCTTATTTTGTGTTTAAAATGTAAACCTCATTGCTTATTAATTGTCCAAGCATAGCCTAGGCTGGTAGTAGTTGCCGGTAAACAGTAATAACCCGCGACCCAAGCTTGGCTTTGAGAATAGGCGCCGCCAAGCCTTTGTCTTCTTTGTTCCGCCTGTTTCCCCTACACGTCTGGTGTAAGGGTCCTAGAAATTCCTGTACAAGCGCGTGTCCAGGTATGTAAGAAAAAAACAGGGACACTACACGCCGAACCAGGAAAGTCATGTACACAGCCAGGACACAGAACATTTCACAGGTGTGTAAGTCCCTTGAAACACCTGGAAATTAGAGTTTTTGTGCAGTGCGCTAACAACTCGGCCGAGCTAAATTCTTGATTTGTAAAGCCCCCTTAAAGGTTATAATTTTGAATCCAACTCAAAATCTATGTTCACATTTGTTTCACTGACTGACTTTCAAACACACAAATGAACAAAGGATGAGGCATGTCTATACGTGCACAATCAGGTCAAAACAGCCTTTATACCACATTTCATGGTCAGCAGGTGCACCAGTGCACCTCAGGGCCACACAATCAGCGCAGTTTTGCCTCTGCCAGTTCAAATTTCCCCCTCTATCCCTTCCATCACATACACGCATCACTCTCTATTACGAGCGCGGCGAGGCGTCTCAGGGCTCGTCGAACCGGAAGCCCGATACAAAAGCCGCGACCAAATCCTCGACAACCTTGGGAACACTTCTACAACAGGCCGCGTTGGCATGAAATTGAAATTGCCGGAGGATTGTGTTCCCCCGGTGACCTGTGAACAGGGTCTCCCCAATGCGGGTCGCTTTTCTCAAGAGACGATTCCTCAAATTTAGTTCCAGATTGGACCCTGCGAGTTTTCTGCACGCTCAGAGGGTGTCAAATGTCCTCCCTCTGTCCTTCACTGTCTGGTGGGGCAGAAATAATGGGCAGTGTCTGGAAGTGTGGCTTTGCCTTGAACTAGGAAAAGGGAAATTTGTCTCACTATTATATCGGAACATTATAATTCACTGACTTCAAATGTTCAGCCATACATTACACAATGTACCTATAACACACATATCCTTTTATACACATCTTGCCGTAGCATTGTCTCATTGCAAACCTTGGACTTATGAACAACTTACCATGGACTATAGTACTCTTTTCACAAAATTGACTTACTCAGGGAGGACTGAAGATGGAATTACTGCCTAAATTGGTGTCAAGGCCTTACTCTGGATAATAGTCCACCAAAACTATCACCAACAGTTCTCAAACATGGCAAAAAGGGGTGGACTTACTCCTGGAGTAACTCCCCATCTGCTGACACAAGTAAGTCCACCTTCAGTCTATATTCATCCTTTTTTAGGTCCAAGATTTACATGTGAATCTAATACTAGTATGGTTTTGTGCTGCAAGTTCGGCAAGTTGTAGAAATTGAGTTGTCTTGAAATGTTTAATGTTAAACAATTCAAAATATTTTGTCATTTTGCTTAGAGGTGTCTGAAAGTGTGGCTTTGCCTTGAACTATGAAATGGGACAGTTGTCACACCATAGGAACGTTTCAACATGATTTCAGTGACATTCAGCCATAACGAGTTGATGACTTGTCTTCTTAATATTCAAACGTTTTATTTTATTTAAATCTTATGAACTAAGTATATGGACTTGTTCGCAAGTTCTGACTTGTGACACTGAAAAAGACTGTGACAGATGTCAATTGAAACATTCGGAAGTAGCATGCAGCTGGTATGTTACACTGAACTCCATATACCTGTAACACCTATCCTTTGCACTTTCATCTTGCTGTAAGTACTGTTTAAAGCTATTATCTACTGCAATTGTTGGCAGCATGATTGTAACAGTAAGATTTCTGTTTTTCTACCTCTTAAGTTATCATTGTAGAACATCTGACTCCCTTCCAAGGCTCTCAACATAACAATTAGCACTCTCAGCATCAAGTCCTTCTGCGTTATTATCTAGCTTCCCGGGAGTTTAACGGAAATGAAACCTTCAAGTATACCTTTTCGGGAATAAGTGGTGCAAAATGATTGTTCGAGATGTGCGTTCAGGGATCCAATATTGCTTGGAGTAGCATTTAAGAGCTGTGATTAACACAGGGCAAAGTGTATGTTTCATCATTTTATGTCATCATTATGCTAAAGAGACTTGGTTGGGGAATAAAGCCATTGGAAATGACTGTCGGTGTTTGGAGAGAGAAAAAAAACAAGAAAAAACATCTGGCTATAAATAATCCCTGCTTGCATACTTTCTTAATGGTGATAATCAGGTAGTAATAAGGTTATAACCTGATGACACCATTAAAACATTCTGAAACCCCCTTCCAACTAAAAAAACAAACACTAGAAAAAGATTTGCCAACCAAAAATATTTAATAATATGATTTTTCAAGGATTTGGTTTATCCTGTCCAACAGCAATGAATTCTCATGATGAATTTCAAAGAAACAAGATTTTGCCAACTGCAAAATGATAATGATGGTGAAACAAGGAAACTGTACACAATTCTGACCATTTCCAAAATCATATCCAGTTGCTTTCGAAACTTCTTTTTGGTGCATTTTATTACCTGGATTTCCAACCTTCACCGAACGTGTTACACAATTCTCTTTTTGCTTCAAATTGTTGCCCAAGTGTAGCTAAGATGGCTTCCGAATATCAAAACTCCCTCAGATGTAATGTTATGAAAGCCCTTGAGAACTAACAGCATATCTCTATGGAGCTTGAACATCGCATCAAGTCATTGTCAGACGCTAACGTTAGCAAGGCACACACGCCTCATTACCCATAGGTAATGAAACTCACCACCCGTCTCAGCAGTCTTGTCATTTTCAACTTAAAAGATATGCAAGGCAACGAGCATGACACAAACTTCTGATGAAAATGAGTCCTGGAGTCAGTCAGTCAAGCACAGAAGATTACATGTAAATACGTCATTACTTAAACGGATCATAAGACTTATAAAAGGCAAACTGTTTTCTAGCCTACTTGTTTTTTTTTTAATTTGTGTAGTCTGAAATGATGTTAACATAATGAAGATGCACCAATTCTTATAACAATAACTGTTGCAGCATCTCTAGATCTTCTCCCTAAGTCAGAAACATCAAGCTTAAGCAAGCTTGACTTCACTGACTGAATACTTTTTTTTTAGGCAAAGCATGGGTTGCGTAGGCTGCTCGGGAAAATTTCCTACCCCATTTAGCTGAAATGATTTGATCCACTCACACTGGGAACAAGATCTTCTACTCTTTCCGATAAGTGTGGTGGTTTGGTTTGGTTTGTTTATACAGATCTCCATTAGTGACTGATATGTCACTATTCTTCCTGGAGTCTGGGTGACTTGTGGTCAGAATCACCAATTCTAGACGGAAGGATTATCACCATCTCACACCGCACCATCCCACGTGTGGGGGTTCTTTAAAGTGCCTGGGGTGTGGCTTTCCCCAGACACGGTACCTCCATTTTACGTCCTATCTGAGGGACGGCCCTAGCCGAAGCTAAGTACTCATTTTAACCTGAGTAAAGTGAGGAAATTCATGTGAAGTGCCTTTCCCAATATCAGTAACACGGCAGCCAGATTCGAACCTGCAACCTCTCGGCCACGGGCCGAACACGGTCCCGCTGCGCTACATGGTCCCACACATGTGGATTCACTAAATGCTCCAACAAACAACATCATGTTTAGCAAATTTACCACTGGCAAATAATATACAAATAATCCAAATGCTTTGTGCCACAGCTTTGATTATTATATGACACACAATATTAATCTTAGCATGAAAGTTCATCTGCGTTGGTGATTAACAGTATGGGTAGACCAAACTTTAGCTAACCAACACCAAAAATTGTCGTAAGTCCCAATCAACTTTTAGTATAGTGTTTAGTATAATACATATCCATAACAATATTAATCTTATAGTCTTGAAAGACATAAACATGAGTTACATAATCAAAGTGTTTAAAAGTTTCACAGAAATGTAAAGTGACAGCAAAACACATATTACACAAAACGCTTTCAAATGCAAAAAATGTATCTAAAAATATCTCAATATACTCTCTCCATCCTCTTCTGTCTTACCACAGTAAGATACGTTTCTGACTATGTACAGGAAGACTAATTGAAAGGTTTACCTTCTCATACGTCCGGCTTAATTGGATCAAGTAATCAATTTCAATTCCACTGATTCCAAAATTATGGCTTAATCTTGTGCGAGAGATTCCAAACCTAAGGAAGGCCTTGATTGATTTTTCCTTTAGTCAATTACGGGATGCCGTAAATCAATTTACAAAGAAAGAGGAGGGTCTCAAGTGTGAGTCGTCCGCCTCTGAACAAAGTAAAGCCTTCCAGATAATTACAGTGGGTGATTGAGGGTAACGGGATGCATGTATGATTTGAAAAACTCAGCATCACAGGAAAAAATGTTGCACTGGTGTTGAACTTGTAAGGTTGGACAGGGTTTCTAAAATTCACTATTTGGCAAGTACGCAAAACTTTTCACTTCCCCGAAATCTAAATATTATTAACAGTCATGTTTCTTTGTATTTTCACTTTGGCAATGGAACTCTTTTTACTATGGGCTCTGTGTTGCCCAATGCTTAATGCTATGACTGTGAAAATAGCAAGTATACTGGAAAAGCCGACATTTGCTTCTGAGCAAGTAACTTAAAAGCATATTTCAGCTCCACATGCAACAATACACTGTGTGAGTCGTCCACCTTTGAACAAAGTAAAGCCTTCCAGATAATTACAGTGTGTGATTGAGGGTAACGTGATGCATGTATGATTTTGAAAAGACAGCATCACAGGAAAAATGTGGCACTGATGTTGGACTTGCAGGGTTAGACAAGTCTGAATTTCATATTTTCTTTTGATGAAAATTTAAAGTAAAAACAAAATATTCACACAGCTATAGTTCAAAGCAAGGGTAGCTTTTGGGATGCACTCTGTCCCATTAGGCCACACCAATTTAATTTCTTGGTTCTCGGATTTCCCGACCCATTTTTTCCAATTTGGAAAAAAAAAAATTAGTCCCAAGAATAACAATATAGGTTTTGCTATCGCAGACCTGTAAAGAAACTATTCCAGGGGTACATACTGCTGATAAACCAATCAGAGAGCTTCTTTGTAGTCACATGATAGAAACCAACCAATAAGCTGGATAAATCATGCCATGAAAAGCTAAAAACTTGACTACTAACCTTGTTTTTTGGGGTTATATAAGCCTCATATGTTTACCCCAGACTTTTTGCAAATCTTTATTTTATTTTATTTTTCTACTGCCCGCCCCAAAATTTTTCTGCAAAAATCCGAGAACCAAGAAATTAAATTGGTGTGGCCTTAACTCGGTAGATCTGATGGTTGACAGACATTGTCATGTGACAAGAAACATTCATAAACAGGTCTCAGGTGAAACATTTACTTCCCCAAACAATAAGATAGAGAGCAATTGGGCTGGTCTCAATCATGATGTTTCTGACCTAGGGCGAAGAGTTGCTGTGACAGTTCCAATCATGTAACCTGTAACCTTGAGTGACCTTCATGGCCTTGTTACGTGGTGACCATTGAGTAAAAAAAAAATAATAATTTTCACTTGCCCAAAAACGAGACGATATTTTTCTTTGTAGTTTCACTGCTTGCAATGGAATTCTTTTTGCTAATGGCTCTATTTTTCTGTGTTGCCCAATGCGTGAAAATAACAAGCATATAAAAATCTCACCAATGGAAAAACTCTTACTTGCCCGATCAGGCTGGTGAGGTTGGACATGTGCTTGCCCGATGGAAACTTTCACTTGACTGTCCAGAACAGCAAACATTGCAATTTGGTATGGGTGTTGACATCTTGAAAATGTGGTTATCACTTGCTATGTCAAACATTCCACTGATGAGGTAAATCTCAACTACAGTCAAACCTGTCTATAGCGGCCACTCAAGGGACTGGAGAAATATGGCCACTATAGACAGGTGGCCACTATAGAGAAAATGTCTATCAATTGACCATGAGCAAGCTATACATGATTTTAGTTCCTACCAATCTTTCTCACCAAGTAACATTGTCTCGATCGGTAAATTCACCGACAAAGACTTGCACTTAAATGCTCAAGGCATGCATACCTTCTGCTACCGCCAAAATGACCCTGTCAGGAACTCCAAATCCTCGCAAACTACAATGCCAAACTCGGTGCAGGGTGACATAAGGCTGCAGTATGGTTGCAATAGGCAGTGTTTCTGTATCAACGGGACCGGAAATCGTGTGGCCGTGGCCGCATTGGACAGGTGGCCGCTAAGCCTATTTCTTAATAATTACGAATCCAAGGGACCAACAAAAAGTGGCCACTATGGCCAGGTGGCTGCTATGCAAAGGTGGCCGCTAATACAGGTTTGACTGTAGTATTTAAAAAATATAAGCACATGTGCAGTAACCTCTCTGACTCATACTCTAAATTGATAGTGAAGCAACCGTCATTTCAGCACTGAGGTCAGCACCATATTCTTCAATACCATCATCTGAACAGTTGCTGCACACTACATATTGATGAAAGAAGACTCTCTATTTTTACAGTTAAAATACAGTAATATTAAGCAAATAGGGATATCCCTGTAGCTCAACTAGAAACAACCTCACAGATGATCCTGTGGTTCCTATTAGTTAGAAAATGGGAGAACCTGGTTCACTCCTAGAAAGGAAATCTTGATTGGTGCAATTTACAATTTCTAAAGAGATAATTTTTGCATCACAGCAACAAAACTCTGATTCAGTCAAATCAATAAAAACACTGAAAAGATATAGATTTCAAAGTAGAAGAATACAAGACTTTGCAAATTGTTTGCCAGTAAAAGAAGCTTAAAATGATCAACAATATCTTAACAAACATGACGCATGCTTTGCATAACATTATCAAAAAAATTTCCAATCATCAAAATAAAAACAAAACTAAAAAGAATATTCCCAAACAACATATCGATTTCATGGCACAAGAGTAAAACACTTTTCAAATTAATTTCCCGTAGAAAGCGGCCCAGCTGACTCATGCTCATACCACTGCATTTACAGCCCCCGTGGGACCAAGGCCGCTGCCCCTACATTAATACCTGCTTTAAATTCCCGAAAACCAACACTAAGCGCTCTGTAAACACATCACCACCTCCATTTGTGATAGTTACGATCCTAATGGGAGGAATTATCACATAAATGATGGACTCG
This sequence comes from Branchiostoma floridae x Branchiostoma belcheri, assembly GCA_019207045.1. Taxonomy (NCBI): domain Eukaryota; kingdom Metazoa; phylum Chordata; class Leptocardii; order Amphioxiformes; family Branchiostomatidae; genus Branchiostoma; species Branchiostoma floridae x Branchiostoma belcheri. The sequence continues at coordinate 3,858,657 of CM033039.1, read as the reverse complement.
CACCGGCGGTAACGCAGTGAGCAAACCCATCTGTTTCCATTGCCTGCATGGCAGAACATCTTATCTGCATGGTGAGTAGTTGACTTTAGGGTGGATAACATCGGTTATACAATCGTGTTGGTTCATGGGAGGATAACACATCTTTGGAAATAAGAGAAACAAGATCAGATTGTTTCATCTCTCAGAGTAAGAATAATCTTATCTAGTGGGCTCTTGACTTTAGAGCGGATACAATTGTGTTGGTTCACGGGAGGATTACACATCTTTGGAAAGAAGATTAGATCTGTCTTTTTCTGTGGTAGAATGTCTGTTTTATCTATTGACTAAAAGGTTGATAACATCGGTTACACTTCTGTCAGTTTATGGGAGAATAACATATCTTCAGAAATGAGATAAACAAGATCAGATTGTTTCTTCTCTCAGAGTTAGACTGTCTTATCTAGTGGGCCGTTGACTTCAGAGCGGATAACATTGGTTATACAATTGTGTCAGTTCAGGGGAGGATAGCACATCTTTGGAAACAAGATCAGATATGTCTTTTTCTGTGTTAGAATGTCTGTCTTATCTGTTGACTAAAAGGTTGATAACACTTCTCTTGGTTTATGAGAGGATAACACATCTTTGGAAACAAGATCAGATTGTTTCTTCTCTCTGTGTTAGAATGTCTTCTCTGGTTGGTTGTTGACTTTAAGGTAATTAAACATCTCAATGTTGCATGGGAAAGGGTATGGCTGAAATATGCTGTACTTACTCTGAAGAAAATGTTGTTTTCTAGTTAAAAGATGATTTGAAAATCATATCAAACTCATTGGCCAAATAGCAGTTACTCAATGCAACTGGTTATGGTTTTGTTGTCATTGCTTGAGTAACTGCTATTTGGCACATAACGCTAGTTCACCTTTATCCGTGGGGTGACCTTTATCCGTTGTCTTTAAAAACAGCACACTTAGAAGTATTAAGTCTGCGGACAGTGGTTTCAAATTTGCAATATTTTCAAAATGTTCCGATTTGAAACCACCGTCTGTCGACTTCATATCCCTAAATACGTTTTTTCTTACAAACAATGAATATAGGTTACCCTCGGATAAAGGTGAACCAGCGTTACATGTATTATCATTACCTAGATGTCTAACCTTCATTAATGTACAGGCTTTTAGTCAGGCACGCATCAAGGCGTCATCTGGACGTGCTTTTCTTAGAATAACAAGAAATTTGACACACCGGACGGACGTCCAAACACTGGGGAGAAAATCCTCTGACAAGCATGAAATTCTGATTGACCGGGGATGCTACCAGGTCATCTGTGGTCATAGTCTTCTACTCTGACCTCTGTAACAGTATTTCTGCCTCTTATGATACCTTAGAATGCAGTAATTTAACTTAAATCATCAAAAACTCTGCACCATGGAAGGTGGATGGCCCGGGAACCCCCTACAATAGTCACTTACCGCAACTCACCAATAAATTTGGACTCCCTATAGTAAAATCCTAGCTAAAAGCCTGTCGACATATCAAACTCATTGCGTGAGATGCTCTGTCTTCCCCAGGCTGGTATACACCTTTCTCACGCGGCGGCCATGATAGATCTAAAACGAGTTCAATGCGGCAAACAAAAGACTGTCCATCATAATTAGCAGTTCAACTAATGATAGCCTGCCAATTAGAAAAGCGACCAATAAGTGAAGTCCGTTAAATATTTGCATGATTATGTTTTTATTTTGCATCTCTTAAGAGACTATGGGATCAGTCTACACTACTCTAAATTGCTACATTTTTCGGTGCATAACACTAGTTATAATATTTATTATTTTATCTTATATCATGAAAATTTGTGTGTTCTGGGGAATAACTAAATGGGACCTGATTTTAGAAATAAGTTTTGTCTGTTTGCCTCATTGACCTCGTCTTCGATCTATCATGGCCGCCGCGTGAGAAAGGTGTATTCTGTTGTGTGAGTTAAGCTTAAGTTTCCCATGTTCATAATGAAGTTCCTGGAACTTGCTGAAGTCTCGACTTATTTAGGAAGACAAATTCCGGGAAAAATTGCACCGCGGGGAGTGATTTGCGCCTAACAGATGGAGGCACATCTGTATGTAGTCGGCCAATCAACATAATCTTCCAGAGTTATGTTCAATCGGCATCCTGTAGTCAGTACATCAAACCCTACCCATTCATAGTAAAAAAGAAAAAAAAGCCAGTTTAGGTTACTGGAGAGCTAGTCTTCCACTGGTCGTGACAGAGAGGACAGATGCTATGTACAGTATTTAGGTTCATTGTACAGTATTTATAATAGGTTCATTGTACAGTATTTACTATAGGTTCATTCTACTGGGGAAATACCTCCAGCTCTTTATGAAAAGACAGTGGACAATGGCTTAGTGTCCCGTCCTTTCCGGTAGCATGAATGTTGGGTTAGCGACAAAACCGTAATCGAACTCATGGCTTCTAGTTTCAGAGGCAGGGCCGCTAACCACTAGACTACTGACAGCACATTTTGATGTCTCTCCTAACACATTCTGTCCAGTTATGTTCAATCTGCGGCCTGTAGTCAGTACATCAAACCCTACCCATTCATAGTAAAAAAGAAAAAAAAGCCAGTTTAACGTTAGCTACATGTATACACCTTTCTCACGCGGGGGCCATGACAGATTGAAGACGAGGTCAATGAGGCAAACAGACAAAACCTATTTCTAAAATCAGCTCCTATTTAGTTTTTCCCCAGAACACACAAATTTTCACTATATAAGATCAAATAATAAATATTATAACTAGTGTTATGCAGCAAAATATGTAGCAATTTAGACTCGCGTACTGATCCCATAGTCCCTTAAGAGATGCAAAATAAAAACATAATAATGCAAATATTTCACGAATATGCAGCCATTCTCTTATTGGTCAATTTTCTAATTTCCATGCTATCATTGGTTGAACTGCTAATTATGATGGACAGTCTTTTGTTTGCCTCATTGAACTCGTTTTAGATCTATCATGGCCGCCGCGTGAGAAAGGTGTATAGATACAATAGAGCTAGTCTTCCACTGGTTGTGACAGGCGCTATTTACTGATTCATGGTACTGGGGATTTGCCTCCAGCTGTTTGAATGAGAGTCATATAGTGTTTTGAGTGATAATAATGTGCAAACTCTTGATGGGATCTTGTTTAATGAGATGAAACAAACAAACAAACAAACGAGATAAAAGCGCTGATAAGATTGCTAGAATGTATGAACAGAGAAACAGCATCACACAACCTGGACTGTTTCTGTATTCGTATCAGATTCTCACACTCTGTATCTGTAATACACCAGCTTCTGCATCTATATGACTGTTTGTTTGTTTGTTTGTTTGTTTGTTTGTTTGTTTGTTTCTTTTCAAACGCCTGGGTGGCCTATTCAGTTTAGAGAAACTTTTTCAGATTTTCAATAGGGCCCAGTATTATAAATTAAAGCATATTTGATACAAAGAAAATAGATAGACTGTAGAAGTTACGTAGTAGTTACTGTTACAGTAGTAGTAGCAGTAGTAGTAGTAGTAGTAGTAGTGGTATGACCTGTCCTAATTTTTGCACACATTTAGCTGTAGGCATACCTTTCACTTCCTCAGCCATAAAAAGTACAATTTCCCTCGAGAACAAGGTGTATTGTGCATTTTTACTACCTGCATTGACTATTACCACCTTTGATGAAAGAAAAAAATAATGGCAACGGTAATTCTGAACAGATTTTTAGAACCGTATCAATACTTCCTAAATTCTGATTGGTGCAGGTAAGATTTGTCCAGTGCAGGTAATTTACAAAGGAAAAAAAAGTATTTCAAACCCTGATGGTCCTTTCACTCCCTCTTGCCATAAAATGAACAATTTCCCTCGAGAACCAGACCATTCCTCACCCCCCCTAAAACACTTCCATCATACAGGCCATAAATGCAGATTACTTCGCCTTTTTGACAGGATTTGCTGAGATTTAAACATAAATACTAATAACCCCATCCTTCCAATTGTCTTTTCCAGTGCAGTAACAACATTTTAGGGCAAGTTCACGCCACCAGAGGCGACATAATCTCGTTAACAGCACCAAAATCTGACACCTTAACGAACTCCGGGACATCGATGGCCCTCAAAATCGTCAATAATTTTCCGAATAACGACAGGTTAGTTTGCCGTAATGACCACAAGGCTGGGTGTTAATATACTTTTATGGCAGCGCAATAGTGTTCCTAGTTTAGAACCTCACCTCCGCTACATTGAGGTGGTGGGAGGGTTGGAGTAAATCAAACTGTAATGCGGGTTCTTAATGGCAAAAACCCACGACTTAACCCCATTCTGGAGCAATCTGGTTCAGTTTTTAATTCATCAGCAGGGCAGGACTGCCATCACAGCAGTCTGCTGAACAACATTGGGGGTAATAAAATTTTTGCAGCATAGAGGATTTTATACACGCGTGCTTGAATCAACGTTGCAAAACACGACGTGAAATTTAATCTCACTACAAAATCAAGTCTAGTGTTGTGATGAATTGAAAAGCTTAGTTTATATGATCTTAACATAAAACATCTTAGGAACTAAAAGAGATATTGTGTGAGGAATATTCCATTAGGAAACTTCGAAAGCTTTTAGTTTGTTACTATGACTTACGATAGTGACATAAGTTATGTACAATAGTTTCATGAAATCACATTACATTGTATTCCTCTTATACAATCCAACAAATAAAAAGCATACCTTGCAAAGCTGTTCTTCAGAGTGAGATCTCGGGACTGACTCCAGAACTCTGCCCTGCAGAAGATAGATTGAAGGAATAGTTCTGTTTTAATTACATCTTTTTAGATTATTATGTAGGCAAGACACATTTCTATCAAGTTTTAAAAAGGAAAAAGAGCTACAGGCACTTCCGATGCAATTTCCCATTTACAGGTTAAAGAAGAACAGAAAAGATTGATATCTCAAGTACAAGTCACTATGTACAGGCAAAAGCATATGTCAGACATAGGGTCTTTAATATATAGGCTAACAACAAAAATGTCCCAACATCACACAGCTAACCTTCACAGAAATTTATAGCAGGATTTCCCCAAACAGAGCTTTCATTTAACACAAATGCCTTTGCTGGAATTATTGACCTTAACTACAATGTGTGAGGATACAAAGTTAAAGAACACAAAAGATGGGTATCTCAAGTGTCACTGTAATATAGCAGAAGCATGTGTCAGGTGCAGGGTCTTAAGGCTATTTTTTTTAAATGACAACAATGTGCCAACATCAATGAGTTCCTTCACAAAAATTTATAGCAGGATTTCCCCAAACAGAGCTTTCATTTAACATAAATGCCTTTGTTGGAATTATTGACCTTAACTACAATGTGTAAGGATACAAAGTTAAAGAACACAAAAGATGGATATCTCAAGTACAAGAGTCACAGTAACTGCAATATAGCAGAAGCATGTGTCAGGTGCAGGGTCTTAAGGCTAATGACAACAATGCACCAACATCAATGAGTTAACCTTCACAGAAATTTATAGCAGGATTTTCCCCAACAGAACTGTCATTTAACACCAATGCCTTTGCTTTGCTGGAAATATTTGCAGCCTTAAGAACAAGACTTCAAATCCTGGTCAACTGTTCATTCAATTTGTACAAAATTGACCATTCTCGACAGATTTCCCCATTTCATTTTCCACTTGCAGAGTTTCTAAAAAATAAGGGATTATTAACCCTAACTATACAATTTGTGAGGATATGAAGTTAAAGAAGAACAAAAAAGATGGATATCTCAAGTACAAGTCACTACAATTACAACAAGCAATAGCAGACACAGGGTCTTAAGGCTAATGACAACAATGTCCCAACATCACAGAGTCAACCCTCACAGAAATTTATAGCAGGATTTTCTCAGGATTTCCTCAAACAGAACTCTCGTAAAACAAAAATGCCTCTTCTTTGTGGGAGAGAGTCAGGCAGCCCTTACAACAGGACATTTAAGCCATGGTCAACAGTTTATTATACTGTAGCGGAAAAAAAAGCTACAGTACTTTGATAGTAAGAGAGAGTTTCCTCATTCCAGTTCAATGGACCGATCCCAAAACCCTGCCCCCTGTTCGATCATGGTTCTATTTCAAACACCTCCGTCTTAATTAGCCATTTCTGTCCAATGGGGCAGTTTTTGATGGAGGTGTTCGATATAGAATAGGGGGTTCTATCTGTTCGATATGGTGCTTGACAGGATCGGTCGATTTGCAAAGTTGTCGTTAGTATTACAGAGTGCCCTGACCACAGTATGTCTGACGTTAAAGTTAAAGCAGGACACAAAAGAAGAATCTATCAAATACAACTCATTGCAACACACAGTCAAGCAAAAGCATATGTCTGAGTCAGGCTTTGAGGGCTAATGACAAAAACGTCCCAACATCAGACTGAGACACAATCTTCGCAGATATTTATAGCAGGATTTCTCCAAACAAAACTCTCATTTAACACAAATGCCTCTGCTTTGCTGGAAAGAGTTGCAGCCATCAGAACAGGACCTTTTTAAAGCTCAAGCCATGGTCCACTGTTTAATATACTTATAAAAAAACTAGCTGTTGCTAAGAGAGATTTTCCCAATTTCAGTTCAATCTGAAAGTTGCTGTCAGTAAAACAGAATGCCCTAACTACAATATGTCAGAAGTTTAAGTTAAATGGACACAAAAGAAGGATACATGTATAGGAAATACAAGTCATGCACACAGTCAAGAAAAAAGCATATGTCTGACTCGGACTTTGAGGGCTAATGACAAAAACACGTCCCAACATCAGACTGAGACACAATCTTTGCAGATATTTATAGCAGGATTTCTCCAAACAGGACGCTCATTTGGCACAAACCTAGGAGCTTCTTTAGATCACTTCCGAGCAGCGTCAAAATGTACGAGTGCTGTCAACCTCTCTGTGGCTCAGCCGTCTGTCATGCCACAGCGTATCCTGCATTCTGGTCATTCCTCAAATCCTAATGGACACTCTGTCTCATATTTTGCCGGCATGCGGTCATTTTGTCAGATATTAGCGTCCGGGAAGCGTCCGTTTTGTAAGAAACGGCCCCGCGCGCGGACAATGATTGGAACGGGGGGTGTAAGAGCTGGGTCGGGTCAGCTTAAAAGCCGTAAATTTGGCTCCAGCTGTTGGGACAAGGGAAAATGGTAGGTCTTCTTATCGGTAATGCCCCCTTTGGAATTAGCTTTTGATTACTTTCGCCATTATGGCAGGTTTCTTCATACTCAGAGCATACATCACAAACTGTACGAGGGACAAGGAGTGAGTGGAAGGCTCTACATTTGCTGTAGTAAGGAAAAAAACAGGGAAAACGCTTCATGGAAAATACTCTTTGAGATGACAGGGCTGAAAAATGAATATCTTGATATATGTTTAGGTCACAAAAATCTAATTTTTTTGTTTGATTGTCTGATTTAGGAAGAAAACATAGTTTCTTTTATTACTTAACTTGACAAACAAACAAGAGGACCAGGTTTATGCTGTAGCTATTGGTAGGTACTGGTACAGAAAATTCAGGTATTATATGGTTTGGCCCAGGTCTCTGAACCTGGACCTGATTGTCTGAAAACTTGTGACTGGGCAATACTCAAAATAACAAGGTCCATTTTGCCACAAAGAAATCTGTTTGTTGGGGCAATTTAAAAATCCTATTTTCATCTTGACAACACCAACTACCTCTGGTAACTAATAAATAACATGCAGTTAGATGCTAGGTGATAACCAGCTGCTGCCACGCCGTGTGCCCGCAAAGCCGATGTGTTGGGTTGATGAACTGTTATTCCGGCTGCACAAAAACATAAGTTAGTGTGCTATGCCGAAGGGCAGTTCTACTAATATACAGAATACAGAAAAACAACTGTCACATGGTCTTATTTCCATGTACCAATGACTATTTCATTATACAGAATATGATAACAGTATCTGAAGTTGATGTGTTATGCCAAAGGGCAGTTGAAATTGATACAGATACAGAAAGACATTAACTGTTGCATGGTCTTATTTCCATGTACCAGCGACTATTCCATTATATATATATTATACAGTACATGTAACTGAAGTTGATGTGTTATGCCGTAGAACAGATATACTGATAATATAGATACAGAAAGACAACTGTCGCATTGTCTTATTTCCATGTACCAGTCACTATGTCATTATACAGATACAGAAACAGAAGTTGGTGTGTTATGCCGTAGGGCATTGATACACAGATAGAGAAAGACAACTGACGCATGGTCTTATTTCCATGTATCAGTTGATATTACTATTCAACTATAGAGATACAGAAACAGAAGTAGGTGTGTTATGCCAAAGGTAGATATACTGATATACAGATACAGAAAGACAACTGTCGCATTGTCTTATTTCAATGTATCAGAAATCTATTCCTATTTCATTATCTTCCTTCCCCGGCACCTTTGCTATGCAGATGGAAACATGTTCACCATTCACCGAAGGCCAGAGTTTTCAACTCGCCCCGAGCAACTAAGTTGATGCCGTGCCTGTTGAAGCCAGATTACAGAATGGCCCGGAGGCATTCAGAGTATCTGTAACTAATGTGTATGTATGGTGGCAGTGGTTTGGTAGTGATGACAAATCCTACACCATTTTCCATGTCTTTGAAGAGATGGTATCATTTTAGGATTCTTTGAATGTACTGCTGCAGTGAGTTTATCATCTAGCAGGCATGGTTTTGGAACAGGCAATATTTTCTAAGGCTACTAGACAAAAAAACTGCTCATGCCAGAAACAAGTATCCCGGCCTCTTGCTTGTAATTTTTTTTTTTTTTACGTTAAAAAACACAGAACCAAGAATAGAAACTGATGATATGGCCTTGAAAAAAAAAGAGGAATACAAGAACAATGGGTTTTTGTATGCATTACCAGTAACCTGACTTCCCATTGGATTGCACTTCTTCAAATCAGTTTCAATTTTAATCCAATTAGTACAGGATTGAGTCCTCCTCCCCTCGATACAATGAGCCATAATCTCCTGAATAGGCCCGCCCCTTCTCTCTTTAGAAAATGTTTTAGGCCACACTAATTGATTTCCTAGGTTCTCAGATTTTTTTTAAATGAAAATGTAGCAAGCGGACATCACTAAAGCGGAGGGCAGGGAGGAAAAATTCACTCCGTAAAACTGAGTGCATCAAGGCATGGCCTGGTCTTCTGGCTTTGTTTTCATAAAGTTCTGCACGACTCCAATTTTACCTGCACTAACCTGCATATGCAGGTTGTATTTCAAGCCCTGATACAGAGAATATTGGCAATACCCTGTGCCTGTATTTAACAGTAAATATGATAACAATGTCTGCAAATCTTCAACACTGGCAGATGTACAACATCCACCGACAGTGACAAACGATCCTGTCATAGCATCTTTGCATGATAAATGCCAAACTACCGGGTAAGATTTAGGGCACTGCCTAGAACAGAACAGGCTGAAAAATCATTCTGTGTTCAATATTGTGACTCGCAGTGATACAAATCATTGGGAATTATGCAATGTTGTCTGTAAACTAACGCATGCATTTGTACAATGCATCGCCACATCTAAAAACAACATTATCTCCCGGTTATTCCACTCAGTTGCCCTCTTCCATAGCAAATTCTGGACACACTATGTGAATCTTGTTTGCTAATTCAACTTTTTTATTGTACAAAATGTGTATGTGTATTGTTGTATATCTATTGTATGTGATATGGGCCAAGAGCCTGAAATAAACTTGTAATGAAAAAATTAAAAATGTGATTTATTTTCTTGGGGGGGGGGGGGCAAGCTCAATTGTCACTTCGTAACAAGATGCCAACCAGAAAATTGAGGGTAAAGCCCAGAATATGACTGGGAAAAATAATTTCACGCTGTATCAAATTCTGACTTAATGTTAAGTGAATTTCAGGAAAAATTTTAAATACTGTGCACTCTACATGCAGTAATTTCTTGCTCAATTGTATAACAAGATATGCCGGCAACTTGAAAAACGTTAGAGAAAAGTGTCCAAAAGGTCTACTTGCACTTATCATTGAATATGAATAAACAAACATTTCAAGTCAAACAAGCTCAAACAAATGGATGATATCAAGTTTTATTGCAAATTCTTGCCCGTAGGCTAATTGCAGGTAACATATAAAAGATTCAAACAGTGTAAAATACAATATTACAAGTGTCTAATCTAGACTAAAACTGGTAAAAGTTAACTCTAGATCCTGGGTTATTGGGTTCGACTTCTTTTTTGAAGACAATGGAAGACGAAAGATCCCACCTTGATATGATATGAAACACCAATGCTGTAGTCAAGCTTGATATACATGTTAATACATGTTTACGAAATTAATCTTTTGGTAATTGAGACTTATTGTGATATCATTTCTAAGAAGAGGCATTTGGATATGCTAGATTTCCTACCAGCAAGACAGGCAACTTGAAAAGTGTCCACTAGGCTTATCTGTGCTTTATAAGAATATTAGATAAACATTTAAGTTGAACAAATTGAAACAAACAGGTAAAAAGACTAGTAAGGAGACCGCATCTCTACTCACTGAGTCAGAAACATCAAGAAATTCATCTTTTGGTAATTGAGACTTATTGTGATATTATTTCCACGAAGAAACATTTGGGTATGCAGCAAGGCACTCAGGTGTCCACTAGGCTTATCTGTGCTTCATAAGAATATTAGATAAAGATTTAAGCTGAAACAAACAGGTAAAAAGACTAGTAAGGAGACCGCATCTCTACTCACTGAGTCAGAAACATCAAGAAATTCATCTTTTGGTAATTGAGACTTATGGTGATGTTATTTCCAAAAAGAAACATTTGGATATGCTAGATTTCTTACCAGCAAGACACAACAATAAAACTCCCATCACATCTCATTTTCAAAATGTCATGCGGATCATTAACATGCACATAATTATTTATTTGTTTCATCAACTATTAACGCGATGATAAATAAAACGAGAAATTTTATGGTAATAACATCATTAAGATGAAAAATGAGTTACTGACGTCGTTAATCTTTATCTGTACTGACACCGATTCCTATCATTAGTGACCATGGGGTTTTATGATGTAATATAAATCATAAATAATCCATAATCTGAGCCGTTATGACATAAATATCATATTATGTCAGCTTAGACAGCAATCAAGCCAGACAGTTGTTGAGGGCACCTTGATTTGATGTGAGTTCAGTTTGGGTGTAGCAATCAAGACCTGATTTTCTGTTCTCTGCGGGAAAAATTATCTATTTGTTTGTTTATTTTTGTTTGTCTGTTTTGCATACCCAGTAAACCACCTTGTGGCATAACACCCCAGGTTTGTACTGAACAGTACAAGCTGCATGTTTGGACAGATTTATTTGATCCACTCACGCCAGGAAGGACCCCTACTGTTTTTGTGCGGTGGGTTCTTTAACGCGCTTGTGGCTCTTCCCCAACACAGAAACTCCGTATACAGCAGAACTCCAGTAAGAAGCTCTGAGGAAGGTGTCTGAGAGACATCAAATGTAGGCAAAAAAAGGATATAACTGGTTTTGTGTGGAAAAGAATTCTAAAGTCTAGCAAATGATAACACTGAAGAGAATCTACTTTTCCTGTGATAATCCTAAAGTTCTCAATCACCCCTAGCATAATTACCATCTAATCTGATGTAAAATACTCATTTTTGATTGAAGGTTCAAAGAGAGCCACGTTCAAGAACCCACAACACTTAACCAAAAGAGTAAGAATGATTCCCAGTGTGAGTGGATCAAACCTATTTACCCTATCTATGGAATTTACTGGGGTATAGGACAAAGACCAAGTTACATAATCTGTACAAGGTGTTCCTCTTGATAGAAATAACAAAAAATGTACGATACGGACTAAAAATGGTAAAGAAGTACTCTTTTAGTAAAGGAAAACATTCTACTGCATGCTAAGAGAATCCCCTTTTCCTGTGCTAGTCCTAAAGTTCTCATCGATAGTTATCACACAGACAATCAATAGACGTTCCCCTGGGGAAGGGCTGGAATTGGCCCATCAATACTGTACCAAGTTTCCTGGGCAAAAGCCAACTCATTACCTATCACTTCATTATCTCTCTACTCTCTACTTTTAATGGCCTTTTACAAACAGTCGCAGTAGCTGCAGGCTTTTAGGCCTAATGTTGCGTCTCTCTCTCTCTCTTTCTCTGTCTCTGTCTCTCTCTCTCCCTCTCTCTGTCTCTGTGTCTCTCTCTCTGTCTTTCTCTCTGTCTCTCTCTCTGTCTGTCTGTCTCTCTCTCCCTCTCTGTCTCTCTCTGTCTCTCTCTCTCTCTCTCCCCCTCTCTGTCTCTCTCTCTCTCTTTCTCTCTCGTCATGGTTAAATGAACAATTGGAAATAAGATGTGTTGTTTATCTTCCATGAGTAGGGTAATTCTTAATCAATAGAAGTTAATCTACTTGCAAGTTCAAGGCCGTATGTAGCCACGAGTCATCAATCCTACCTCTCGACTGTCATCCCCAATGATTCTAGCCAAACCATACTTCTCTAAATTATCCTTATTACACCACTTTTGTTGTTGTTCTTGTCCTTGTTTAACACAACTCTATCGTTTCACCAGATGTATTTTCTTGGTGCTGAGTAATGCAAATTCCTGTTTTTGAGTCAGTTGTCTCTAAGTAATAAAGTCATGAAGTCTAGGTATTGAACCTTGGTTAATGAGTGTTGCTGACCTGTTTTCAGAGAGTATGTTGAATCTTTGTGTACTCTCAATTGCAATGTACCGGGAGAAAGCCATGAACATCTGTTAACTTTGTTGATTCCTCCTGAAAGGTGTTCTTTCATTCCAGATAGCATCTTACAGTACATGCAACCACAGTGACTGTAATTTTTACATAACTGCGGATAGATACCGAGACAAACATACACGCTACCAACACAGAAAGGTCTTGAAACAGACCGAAAAGGGCATAAACGGTCTTGAAACAGTCTTAACTATTGTTATTAGGTGGTTAAAGGGGCTGAATGAAGATACTAGTATTGTTCACTTCTGGTCTGACTATGCAAGAAATTGAATGGAACCAGATTTGTTTACTTGATGTGTGAAGTCCCTTGTTACCTAGGTGTGAACTTGGTTTTCAGCCCTTGGCATCTGCATAGAAACAATTGTAACAGTGGGGTTCTAGCGCTGCCAAACTGACCACGCCAACAGCTCTTGAGCTTTTGGTGTTGTGGTTAGCACGTTGGATTTGTGATCCGGCTGCCCGGGTTCGGCGCGGGTTCGAATCCCGGGAGTTGGGATGTTGTTTCTTTCTGTTCTACTCGCCCCTCTGAATTTCTACAATGGTTCCCACGCCGGCCCTGTAAGTAACAGGCTAGTATGTGCCACACAGGGATGTCGATCTCGGAGATTCGAGGACGAATCTTGAAAAGAAAAGGGGAGTAGTGTAACAGTGGGGTTCTAGCGCTGCCAAACTGACCACGCCAACAGCTCTTGAGCTTTTGGTGTTGTGGTTAGCACGTTGGATTTGTGATCCGGCTGCCCGGGTTCGGCGCGGGTTCGAATCCCGGGAGTCGGGATGTTGTTTCTTTCTGTTCTTACTCGCCCCCCCCCCCCCCCGAATTTCTACACAAATGCACACCAGGGCAAGACTGTTTAAGCCCCTTCAACCACCCAATAACAATAGGTAAGACTGTTTAAGCCCTTTTCGGTCCGTTTTAAGACCTTTCTGCGTTGGTAGTGATACACAGTAACTGCAATACCTCCATTTTCATCGAGGCAAAACCATTAAGTGCCCAAAAGACAAACCGATGGTAACCAAACTCTCACTAATCACCATGTAGCACCCAGCGCGCCGAGAGAATGGAATTTGCTGGTTGGGTGAGTAGCAATGGCGCGGTGTCGCAGCGTTGTACCTAATCCATGGGCTCATTATCTCCTCTGTAATGACTTGGTTAAATCAGATGAACTGCACTTTGGAACTTCTCCAAGTCATTACTCCGCACTTGAAGGAACGCTAGGCACACTTGGAAATGGCTCCGCAACTTATATAAGACTTCAGGCAGGGAGTTCATTAGACCTATATTGTATTGTATTGCATCTGTAATAGTCAACCTACAAATGTACATGTATATTGTATTCCATTTTCATACAGACCAGCGAGTTTTTTTTCCATTTTGTCCAGAGCTTTCTGATTGTAAATCCCAAATATTTTGACATACGTGATTCACTATACACAAGGCTATCAGACCATTCAGTACATGTATTTTATCTCAATGGACTTGAAAAGCAAGTTTTATTACGACATGCATGTGGCATAGTTTGGAAAAATGTCTAGATTCCTCCAGTTATTGTTCCACTCTTGGGTGTTAAACATCATCTTCACACAGAATGAACAATTTATGAAAGTAGATACTTTATTAGTGTGAACTAAGGGTGGGTACTGGTACAAAAGACTCAGGTCCAGGTCCAGTTCAGGTCCAGGTCCAGGTCCAGTTCAGGTCCAGAGAATTAGGTCCAGGTCCGGACCTGACCCTGGACCTGATTCAGTATGTGAAAACTTGTGAATAGACGATACTCAAAACAATGATCCATTTTGCAAAAAAGAAATCTGGCGTTTGAAACCCTACAAGGCTCTTTACGAATGATTGTAAAACTTAGTAGAAATGACTATAGACTCTACTCTCCTTCACCTTTGTTATTTTCATCGACTGGTGAGCCCCAAAATGTGTGAATGCCTGATCATATAATCTGTTCATTTTCCAGTAGGTCCAACATCCAGTCAACTGAATTTGTTCAGGTCCATTTTTTCTGGACCTGTCCAATAAGAAAAAACGGTTTGAAACGGTACACTGTAACGTTACCGGTACCCAGCCCTAATGTGAACTTGATAATGGATTTGGATTCTTAAGTCAGGCACAAACCTTCGAGCCAAATTCGGCCCAAGAAAACTCTATTCTATTTCCAGACACACTTATTGGTTATTGAAGATTAAAGATCTTCAACTGTCTGCCTTTTTTTCTATGTCCCAATTTTCCTTTAAGATAAGCACCTTGCTGAGGAATTGGAGAGTTACATATAGAAGTATAAAAGCCTATATTTTTCATTAAGTGGTGTTGAATGAAGTCAAAGGGGCTACCCTAGGGGGCACAATATTATCAAGAGGTCGCACCACATGTTCAATGATTGAATTCTTGGTGTTGCTTCCTTAGAGAAGTGAGTGTAAGAAGCCCCGGTAGAAATAGGATGGTATTCAGGCTAGGCTAGACATTCAATCTTTGGAAAAAGGCACTTTTTTCGGATTTTCCTGACGATATTTTGACAGATGAGCAGGCAAAAAGGCACTTGCCGAGGTGGGTTTGGCGACCTATTTACCTGACCTGCACAAGACTTTTTATGGTGAAGGAGGGGTATGCACTTCATTCTCCACTCTCTCATCTACTTGCACACTAAGTATCACAGGGACAAGAAAAGCATGCCACGAGTAAGACGGCCCCAGCAGATGCAACTTTTAAATCAGTTTTTAGGACACTTTAAACGACTTTATTTACTCCACCCAGGTGTAAAAATGGGCACCTGAATTTGTTGGGGAGGTAAAAG
Organism: Branchiostoma floridae x Branchiostoma belcheri; assembly: GCA_019207045.1. NCBI lineage: Eukaryota > Metazoa > Chordata > Leptocardii > Amphioxiformes > Branchiostomatidae > Branchiostoma > Branchiostoma floridae x Branchiostoma belcheri. The sequence continues at coordinate 3,843,074 of CM033039.1, read as the reverse complement.
GCAATGAAATGAGAAGGATGGGCTCCGCTTTATAATACAATGACCTGGTCAAAGTGGATGAAATAACTACTGACCCTGCGGCCTTAAACAGGTTTGTTATGGAGCCAAATGATAACTTTCGTCTTGTATTTTGAGTCAATCATTCAAAAACATAACAGGGCTCGAAATACTTTTTTTCTGTATACATTCAAAATTACCTTCACCAGACAAACTCTACCTGCACCACTCTGAATCTAGGAAGTATGGATCACACAAAAACTGTTCAGGAACCATTGCTTTTTTTTCATTTATACCTTTTAGGTGGTAATAGTTACTGAGTTAGTGCAGCTTATAATCCATGTACACCTAAATCATAGGACATTTATGTGTAAAACCCAGTACATGGACGAAGGCAGGTTAGGTGCAGGTAGACATCAGAAATACCTGCACAGCTCCAATTTTACCTGCACTAACATGCATATGGAGGTGGTATTTCGAGTCCTGCATAAGCTTTCATGCATGAATTTTCCAGTATTGATATGTAAGATCTCATGTCTTATGTCCCATCAACCATTGGATAGTTATAATACCATAATTCCTGATTTTTTTTCAATGTGAGGAATGCGACGTGAACCTATCATTACCGATAACAAATAATTTGTCACCTTTTGTTATGCACTCGTGCCACCACCGTGAACATTTGATTCCGAGAACAAGTTAAATTTTCTCAGACCATGAAAGTTTGGGAACCGAGGAGACAAAAAGAATTACAGTAGTTATATAAGTTATATAGCCTAGATACAGCTCTATTGCATACATGGCAAATCAACGAGAGATTTGCCAAACGTGGTGACCCATTTCTGGTGTGCACAGCGGCCCACATACAGACAGACTCTCATAATTCTATCATTTCAAAAGTAGGGCAGAGCAAATCAATATCTAACCTAGACGTCCATGCTGGGCTGGAATCTGGTGTGACGAACAAGGGTGAACCTTAGATCAAAATATGAATCCTTTGGAAAGACTAAAGTAGTTACGGCATCGAAGTAATCATATCTTCTTTGTACCTGAGTTTGCATGCCGGAATACAAGGCAACAACTACTAACTGTGTAGTAGTGCGTTGAGGCAGCAGGGGTTGCGGCAGACCAAGGAAGTCCTAGATGGAATGTGTTAGGAGGGACATCAAGGTGTGCGGTCTGATGGGTGAGTCGCTGTACAGAGCCACATGGAAGCACAGTGTGAAGACTAGCTGACTGCTGCCTACCCCTATGTCAGGGATCCAAGCAGCTATATAATCAATTAATGGATACTACTACTACTATTACGACTACTACTACTACTACTACTTCTACTACTACTGACAATTTTCTCTCTGTCACTCACATTCTGGACACCAGGAGTTCTTAGTGATTTAGGGCTATTTTGTTCGAAATAGTTTAGTTTCTGTCCATACTGCCAGTTTTTTTACCTTACCAAAACCTCCATACCTGTGTCTAATATTACATAAATGTGTATCCTTACTTGCAATCTTTGGTATGACCTGAAATAATAACACCTTAGATTTCAGCACCAAGGAAAGCTCCTGTGTAATGACTCATTTGGCTGTCTCTCCCAATTTAGGTCGAACTGGATCTTAAAAACAGTTTCTCATGATGAAGATACTCATAAAACAGCAGAAGTGCCACAAAATTGACAGGGCAAACTTTTACAAGCTCCCTGAAACACAATTATAGTAGCAGTAATGGTGCGGAAAGGCGAAGCGTTGGCCAATGATTGGGCTTCGTGGCAAGCTTATCTGGGTTCCCCCTATCTAAATAGGCATTCACTGGTGTCATGATGAGCGCTAATGAACTGTTAACGCTTTCCCCCGAAGCACGATTATCCTAATAGCTCAAAACATCTGCTGATTTGAAAAGGAATGACTCCATTTCGTGACCCCTTAGTCAAAGGGTGAATCTGCCCCCTGCGCTGTATCTCTTAGCATCTTATCTTTTGGTGTTAAAAGTTTGTAATGGATATCCCAGGCTGAAATAGCTCTGCGGTTCTCAGAAGCAGAAGCGATTAAAGTTGACCTGAAACTGACAGTGTTTATTACAACGTGACCCAAAGGCTAAATTGGGGTTAACCATATGAGATTAGCCCATGCGCTGTTGTGATCAAAAACTGTTACAAACTCAAAAGAGAGGCCAAAATAAGAAAATTGAATCGTTACAAACGCAGGAATGCTGTATTTGGTGAACTGGATAAAATGGGACATAGTGGAATTGAGGTTGGTTGAAAATGAAAGAAAGAGAGATAAATGTAGAGAGAAAGGGTGAGAGATGGAAGAGTGGATAGAGAGAGAAAAGGGAGTATCACAAATTCCTTGCACACAGGACCAAATGTGTAACCAAAAATTCAGAATAATTATTATTTCAACATTAGAGAGAAAGAGAGAGAGAGAGAAAGTGAAAGAGAGCAGGAGCGCAAGAGAGAGAGAGGGGGGAAAGAGAGAAAGAGAAGAGAAAAATAGAGCTATTAAAGTTGACCTAGAACTGACAGTGTTCATTATGAGGTGACCCCAGACCAAACTGGGGTTAACCATTTAAAATCAGCATCGATGTGAGCTGTTGTGATTGAAACTGTTAGAAGCTCTAAGAAGATGCCAAAGTAGGAAAAATGAGCTCTAATTAAATCCATAGACAAAAGGGTAGACAGAGAGACTGAGGAGGAGAGAGAGAGATAAAAAAGGAGAGGGGAAGTTTGAGTGGGATGGAAAGATTGAAGGATAGATGGATGGAAAATTGGGTTGAAGGGTGGAAGGAAAGAAAGATGATTTATACGTATTTAATATCAAAATTGCCATTCGGAATTTTGGAAAATGACTGAAGAGAGAAATAGAGAGATAGAAAGAAAGACAACAAAAGAGAAAGATGGAGAAATCAATTAAGAAGAGAAACTGAGAGGGAGAGAGAGACAGGATAGAGGGAAAGAGAGAGAGAGAGAGAGAAAGAAGGTCCGGTCCAAAAAACTTCACCAGAAACTTTTGATAATATCTTTAAAGCATAGTTCATCCCAGTTCTCTATCAACATTGTTCTACCTTTGACTACAAATTATCACATGAAAAATATTTCAGGTTGCCCCATTAATTTTCTCATATGCACAGTGCAGTGATCAGCAGGAAATGGGACTATACTTTGTAGCAAGCCAAATGCTTTACTGTTCAATCGGCGGTTTCCAAGTCCTTCTACAGTACTGTAACAGTTTCTTTCCTGGACAGCCAAATTATGGAGCTCTCTTGACGTCAGCCCTACTGTCTACAGCTTATCAGTGTTCAAATGTTCACTGCTATCTCTCTGTACAATTATTTACAACTTCTTTAGTCTGTTGCCTTGAAATGGTCTAATGACCTTGCTCTGAACAATCCCGTTTAAAAAATGAAAACAAGGACTCAAAGACTCAGTGTTATTTTTTCCGATTAATAAGAGACAGTAATCTCCTGTAGAGCCATCGTTTCATAATCTGCCGATAATCAAGTTAGATAAAATGGATCAATCACTGTCCGAATATGGGTCACCTGATTACAAGTCACCACATATACAGATTGAGGGGAATCAATGCTTTATGGAAGCACCTGCAACCTTTATCAAATCTACAGGAACATTAGCCCAATTTATCATGCACTTTTTTTTAGTCAAATCCAAGTTGCTAAGTTGACTTTTGGTTGACTTGGAGCCATTGATTGAGTTAACTCCAAAATTAAAGCAGGCCATTGTCAGCTGAATATACAACAATAAGCCTGAGTGTGTGTATTGTACAAACAATTTGTCTTTGTATTCAAATGAAGTTTTAAAAGTCCCTTTGTGGTTATAATAACACCGTTTTAATCAATTACAAAGAATTGTGAATATTGCAATTCATAACAAATTAGAAACTGTATGAGTGGTTGAAAATATCACTTATCAATTTTATCATATAATACATGTATGTCGATGAAGATTAGACATCCAGGTGACAAGATACGCCCAAAAGCAGTTACTCAAACAACTGCATATGGTTTTGGAAACGTCAGACGTTTCAGACACCATCCGATGTCTTTCGTCAATCACACTGGAGAGGCCTGTTGGATACCAGTTATAGATTGATATGCAAAAGAGATCTAGTTCGAGAACAGGTTGACCCCTATCATGTTTCACATTTGTCCCTATTACTAGATATGTGACCAAGGCCATTCAGACACAGAGAACAAGCTCAGCTACAATATACATGTGCTCTCTACGGGTTTCATAATCGATAGATACATTACGAGTCGATGTAGGTTAGACATTCAGGTAATAAGATACACCAAAAACTAGTTGAACTCAAGCAACTGGATATGGTTTTGGAAACGGTCAGACGTTTCGGATAGCATCCAAATTGTCTTCAGTCTGAATTGTCTAACAACGTTTCCTATTGGACATCTGAAATTGTCTTCATTCTTAGTTAGAGTATAAAAGACCTGTTTCTTCCAGATCACTTCAGTGTCACTGACAAAGGATAGTGGATTCTATCCGAAACATCTGACCGTTTCCAAAACCATATCCAGTTGCTTGAGTAACTACTTTTTGGTGATAGATACATTGGTGTATACATGTATAGCTCATGTCTTATTGTACTGTCACAACTGGCAAAGAGGACCACTCAGGGGACAGATAAAATGTGGTCTATGAGGACAGGTGGTCACTACAGTCTAGACAGGAATCTCAATACCTGTGTCATTGGGAAAAATTGGAAAAAGCTATGTTAAGCCTTAAGGATCACCAAAAAGTGGTCGCATACAAGCAGAGGTGGATATTTCAACAGTTTGAATGTATTTTGAAGCAGACAAAATGCTGTACTTTGCTACTAAAGATGACATGTTCTATTCTTATTGAAAGAAAATGCCACAAAAATCTCATTTGTTTTTCTTGGATTTTAAAGAATATCAAATCTTTGAATTTTCTTTCAAATTTGTCCCTTTACAAAGCAATATACTACTTTGGCAACTTTAGCCCTACATGTCTGCATTCTTCAGCAAAAAAAAACAATAAAGGAAATTTTAAAAATGTAAAATTAAAGTGAACAATCTTGCATTGTTTAACACTGTATCATAGAGGGGAAGTCAATATACAATCATGTAGTTACTCTATTACTTAATATGTAACAGAATCTAAATCGATTTTTCAAAAGAACATATTAAGTGCTACAGAACACATTATGACTTTGTCCCTACAATTAACGACAATACATAAGAACTTAACCACATATGAAAACACTTAACACATCAACGCACCAACACGTTAAACCATCACGATGATAATAATCTGACAATAAATCCGCACCCCACCACACCAATGACTCCCTAGAGCCAGATAAAACCTCCCCTGACCTGTTTTAATGTACAGTACGGAGGTTATAGATAGGCTGTAAGTGGCTCAAGTAGGCCATGCACTGACCCAATGATGAGCTTCATTTATTTTGCCCTTCAGAATTACTATCACTTGGGAACAGACATCTTTGGGTTAATCTCTAATTCAGAGGCAAGGCAAAAAAACGTGCCGTGACCGAAGCACAAGAACAACTAGATAAAGCACGTCAAGCAATCAACTTGCTGTCCCAAAACCCCACCTTCAGAAGAGCCATCGCCTACTGTGGACCCAACATCCGGAACAGTCTACCACCAGACATACGCACAGCCCCAACTCTGACTTTCTTTAACACCCTCAGAAGACTTAAGAGTACAGTCAAACCTGTCTATAGCGGCCACTCAAGGGACCGGACAAATTTGGCCACTATAGAGAGGTGGCCTCTGTATAGAGGTGGCAACTTGTAGATAAAATACCCAAGGGACCGACAAAAAGTGGCCACTATGGACAGGTGGCCCCTCTGTAGAGGTGGCCCCTAATACAGGTTTGACTGTAACTGAAAGGACCAAAATGAATGGATTCGAAACATGTCTCTTGCTATTAGTAATAATAATTGTTTTGTATGTGAAATTGTGTATATAGGCTTATAAGACTCATTAGGACTTTAAACTGTACATATATCTCTGTTACAATATATTTTGTCTGACCCTTGCCCCTTCACTCATGACCTCAATGAGAACAGACATCTTAGGTAAATCTCTAGTTCTGAGGCCCGGTGGAACACACTGGTACAAAGTACAGTTAGATAGCTGTAACCATTGTGCTTGGAGTTAGATCAGGGTTCTTGCTAGTGCAGTTGAGAGTAGGGGCCCCAATTCTGTGATTTGTATACACTACACTGTGTTTCAACCAGCATTGGAGTCTTCTCTGTTGTTTTATAACAAATTACATGTACATTCAATTGTATATTTATTGGCTTTGTTTCATGAAATTTCACCCTGGTAACACAGGAACTTCAGGGTGTTTCTGACTCAAGTTAAAGTAGCCCGTACATCTGTCAAGATGCATAGGGACATGGCGCCCATCTCCATTTCTGTAGCCCTTGGGCCACACATGTGCAAGCCATTACAGCAAGGGGCTGGCCCGCTGGTAGTGATGTGTGTTTAACTTCCATACTCTTCCTCATTAGTGCTGAGTGCTAAGCAGAGAAAGCAGCATGTACCATTTTTAATGTCTTTGGTATGACTCGGCCGGGGATCGAACTCACGACCTACCAAATGCAAGGCGAACACTCTACCCACTAGGCCATTGCACTGGTTTCTGAGGGTTATGTGTGAATTCAAAAATTTGTTGGACAAGGATGCCAAAATGTTCATACCTGTGCTGCTTGCAGTGCTGTGACAGAATGCTGGTGGAAATAGGTGACTGGTTGTTTGGTATGGTATGACCAGCCTGCATAGCAAGGGCATTATGCTGAAGGGTAGTGTAAAAGATAAAAAAAATGACAAAAAAAAGCTTAAAAAGACAGAACCTAACCTCTGCTTGGAGTAAGCAGATCCCACACCTGCAGGCTGGCCATATCATACAGTTTTTTCCCTTTAACAACTGCCAAAAAATCCTTTAAAAAAAGGCAAAACAAACCAGAGACTAACATCTGCTTGGAGTAAGCAGGTCCCACAACAACCTAAACATGCAGTACCTCCCAGAATCACTAGAGGGCACTGTTATGTACATTGCACTTCCATGGTTGGATCACCTGCGGAGCACAGCTAATTTGAGAAGCAATGACCACAAATCATCCACTGCCCATTAGTTTCCCGCCTTTTATCTAACTCTTTACGCCGCTGCGCCAATCGGCAAAGCTGTTAGCGAAGCTTGACACTCAATTTTCGCAAAGCATAGGTGACGAATGGGCTCTCATGAAAAATATGGCATTAAACGGCAGTGATGTGTGTGCATGCGACACAGGGCCCTGCATTTGGCACAGTTACGGCAAGTCTAAAGGCAAAGTTATACCAGGGATCCACAGCTAATAACTTCTAAACAAACAAAAAAGTGTCTGATGCATTACACACTTACATTGTATCAACTCAAAGATTCCAGCTGCCCCACCTTTCTATGGACCACTGATAGGTATTTGCTCTGATTGATTTTAATTGTATTGTACTTATTGAAATATTATCATTGTATTATGTATGTGCCTTAATGTGTATGCTGCGCAACATCAGCATCTTGCTGCCTGGTGCAGCATACTGTGTTGTCCAGTTACAATTTAAATAAAGTTAAAGTTAAAGTTATGCCGTTTGTTAAGTCAGTTTTAAGGTTTGAAAACACACATATTTCAGTACCAAGGACAGTCATTACTACAAGTCCACTAGCCCTATTGTCCAGGTGAAGTAAAAGTGCCTATCGGGCAAGTGCATGTCCTACCCCACTTTCCTTACCGGGCAAGTGAGATTTTTCCATTGAGTGAGATTTTGATATACTTGCTACTTTTCACAGTCATGGCATCAAACATTGGTCAACACAGAAAAATAGGGCCAATAACAAGAATTCCATTGACGGGAGTGAAAATACATAGAAAAGGGTCATTTGAATTTCGGGCAAATGAAAAGATGGTTCGGGCAAGTAAATTTTTTATGTACTTGCCTGATAGGACAAGTGAATTTTAGAAAACTTGTCCAACCCTGTACTAGAATGGTATGTGATGATTGATCTTACACTAAATGAAGGCATACATGACATAAAATTAAGTAGGTTGAAGTACTAAGTGTGAAATTGTTTGGTTGTCTGTGTGTGTGTTTGTGTGTGTGTATGTCTATGTGTGTTTGAGTGTGTATGAGTGTGTGTGATTGTGTGTGTGTGTGTGCATGTGCGTGTGTGCACGTCTAAGTGACTGTGTCTGATTGTGTGTTCATGTGCGTGTATGTCTGAGTATGTAAGGTGTCCACATTTCCTCACTTACAAGTACATTTTCGTGCAAATATTGAATATTCAGCACAGTTTGCCAATATTGATTTCCGAAAGGACATTACCTTTGATACTGACAACTACAAATGACTGAAATTGAGAACTTTGAAACAAAATCATTTCTCAATTGAATAAAAGTACTAACAAGCACATGTGGAAATTACTCTACAGACAGGACTCTCTGAACTTAGGGAACTCATGAAGTTCTGTGTTTGTGTGTTTGTTTGTCTCGATGTGAAATCCATAGGTCATAAAAGCACCGTGCACAGGAGTCAAAACACTCTACCACCAGTATCTGCTGACCTTCAGAAATTCTTGAGGAGTGTCAAACTATATTATCATATAGCCAGGCCCCGTGGACCAATCAGAAGTCCGCGTTCCACGTTGGTTATGACACCGTAACACAAAGATTCAGGCCAGGCAGGTGTGTATCGCTCCTCTGATTGGTCAGAATGAATCGACACCGGCACCGGTGTCGATTTGCATCGACACCGGCACCAGTGTCGATGCAAATCGACACCGGTGCCGGTGTCGATTCATTTTGACCAATCAAAAGTAGCCTTACACACAAGAAAGTAAGGTATATGCAGGCATTGACCAATAAAAAGGAGCAAAACATATACCAGAGCAGAGGCAATAAGTACAGACTGCAAGGGGGAATGGCTCCTTCTAACATTGATAAGGCCACATCGATTTAATTTCTTGGTTCACGGATTCGCTCGCTCCTATTTTTTGGGAAAAAAAATAAAAATAAAAATTACCACTCAGCAAATTTTCACCATTAATGAAACCATTCACCAACTTTCTGGTGTAGCAAATTGGCCTTTATATTATAAGCTCCTTAAAGTGTGGGTACAGGTGCTGTTACTGTACAAAAATGGTGTTTTTGTACTTTTTTCAAACTGAAAACTTTTTTTCTTTATGTTTTGGATTAGCCGTTACCTTTACCCCAACCATTTTACAATTTTTATTTTTATTTTTATTTCGCCCTCTCGCTCCATATTTTTTATGAAAAAATCCGTGAACCAAGAAATTAAATTGGTGTGGCCTAATGAGTTTTGTTGTTCTAAAAAGCCTGCAATGTTTCGAATATTTTCTGTGGAAATTTTTGGTTTCAAAATGCAATGTGTAATCTCCTTACACATGCATGTACTAAAGAATAAATGTGAATTTTCAGAAATTTGACAAAGGAATTCACACGTATAGTACCAAGAGATCTATGCGTCATACAGGAGTTTGCAAGTTTGGGTAGGCTATATGATAATAACGTTAATGACCCGCCTGTTCCTCGGTGTACATGGTGTCATAACGCCTGGTCCTTTGCTATAACCACCGAATAAAACCATAATAATGGTTTTATTCGGTGGTTATAGCAAATGACCAGGCGTTATGACACCATATACACCTAGGGGCGGGTCATTAACCCTTAAGTAACAAGGTTGACTGTTAGATCAAAGCCAATGATACATTTTCCAGTCACATCTGTGTTTCTGTATGCTTATCTGTGTATGAGTAACTTTAATGTTTAAATACATAGGTCACAAAAGCACAGGTGTAAAAAAACACTCTACCATTTGCTACTGAACTTCAGAAATTCCTAAGGACTGTCAAGACTATTGTTACCAGCTGGATTATTGGATCACTGTCAATAACACATATTCCAGTCAGTGTCTGTGTGACTTAAATGTTCACAACCATAGGTCACAAAAGCACAGGTGTAAAACAACACTCCACCATTTGCTACTGAACCTCAGATATTCCTGAGGAGTGTCAAGACTAGTAAGAAGGTGAATGGTTGAATCAATGTCAATAATTACATACTCCAGTCACATATTTCTTTGTGTGTGCTTGTCTGTGTGAGTAACTTGTATGTGAGTATCTACATCTATAGGTGACAAAATCACAGGTGTCGAAACACTCGACCACCATTTGCTACCTGAACTTCAGAAATTCCTAAAGAATGTCAAGGCTATTGTTACCAGCTGGATTATTGGATCACTGTCAACAACACATATTCCAGTCAATGTCTGTGTGACTTAAATATTCACAACCATAGGTCACAAAAGCACAGGTGTAAAACAACACGCCACCATTTGCTACTGAACTTCAGATATTCCCAAGGAGTGTCAAGACTAGTAAGAAGGTGAATGGTTGGATCAATGTCAACAATACACATTCCAGTCACATGTTACAGAGCCCCGGCAGGTTCAACCGATTATAAGACGAAATTGAAAGTTAAAGACTTAAGACAGAGAAAGTGTTCCGGCATACTAGCAGTGTCCTTTGGATCCTTACACCATTCCAGGCAAGAGATCTTCTGAATACAAAAATTACCTACTAGTAGGTGAAACTTTTTATGCTTACACTGAGTTAGTGTGTTTTTGTCTATATATAAAATAACGTGTGTGTGTGTGTCTGTCTGTGTCTGTGTGTCTTTGTGTGTGTGTGACCGTGTGTGTGTGAACATGTGTGTGTGTGTGTGTGTGTGCGTCTGTCTGTGTGTGTGCATGCGTGCATACATGTGTTTGTGTCTGTGTGTGTTTATGTGTGTGTACGTGCGTGTGTTTACTGTGTGTACATGTGTGTGTGTGAGTGTGCGTGCGTGTGTGCATGCGTGTGTGTGTGTGTGTCTGTGTGTGAACATGTGTCTGTGCGTGTGCGTGTCTGTGTGTGCATGCGTGCATGCGTGTGTACATGTGTTTGTGTGCGTGTGTGTGTGTGTGTGTGTGTGCATGCATCATGTGCATGCAGCATGTGCTAGAACACTGCTTAGCTCATGACCATTTATAACCTTAACTGACACTTTACAGTTACAATATGGCAAGATTATAAAAACTTAAGAAAAAGACTCGACTCTCACTGAAACTGTGTGTATCAATGTACCAAGATTTTCTTTTAAAATGTTTTTTAAAACTGTCAAAAAGTTAATAAGCAAACTTTTGAAAGAAAATCCAAGCACCCACAGATTTGCTGCGGCCTTCCATGTAGAGCAAATTACTATGGTGATGCTGTTACATGTGGCTGCAGAATCTCTTCTGCCAACTTGTAATACACTGACGAATATACTGCCGTCGCTTTCCGTCACCACGCACATCTGTCTTGTCACCCTTCTAGATCCTCTGTCGCTTTGTCTTCCCTCTGCCGTTTTGTCATTGTCACTTGGTTCCCGCGATCTCACTTAACAAAACTTTCCTGCGAGTTCCTTCCGTGAATAGTTTTATCATCTTGGTACTACAGGGCTCTAGCCAGCTCGAATTTTATTTCCGTCAGCCAATTCCCATTGTCGCGAAAACCACAAAAACACTATTCCAGGAGTTAGAGAGACTGAACTGAGACCTTGTAAAACGGGTTTTTAATGAGATTACTGTATGCGAAAGGGCGCCGACACACATTGTCAACAATCATAACAATAGCAAAACAAACAGTGTGTGGCTTTCATGGCCTTGGACGGCGTCCCCAAGCAGCCTGTAGCTTCCACCAAGGATTTTTGTCCGTCAAGGTTGACGGATTGGTTTTAAAATTTTTCCGTCAGATGCAGCAAATTTCCGTCAATTGACGGAAAAACGAACGCTGGCAAGAGCCCTGTGGTACTAGTACGTCACTTAATAAAGAGACTCTTTTTACAGAACCATTGCAGCTTTATTCTCACCAATGTTTCTGTGATCATCTGTCAGTTAAGGGCAATTCTGACTGGTTCACATTGTACTGCAGGACAGGTGTCGCTGCTCTCAGTTCAGATGCGGTCACAAAACGTAAGGTTTTTATATATATGCAGATAGCTTTATGTAAACTATTTGCGGTCCCAAATGTAAAGGAGCGTAAACCATCCCTAACAGTTGTCAATTAAGAATTTTTCTACTTCTTAAGAATACTGTCCCACATGTGACACTCCCACAGTTTCTTGTCTGGAGTCTACACCAGGGGTCTAGCCAGCGCCCGTTTTTCAGTCAATTGACAGAAATTTGCTGCGTCTGACGGAAAAATTTTAAAACCAATCCGTCAACCTTGACGGACAAAAATCCTTGGTGGAAGCACTTTCAACCTCCTTGGTGGAAGCTACAGGCGGCTTGGGGACGCCGTCCACGGCCATAAAAGCCACACACTGTTTGTTTTGCTATTGTTATGATTGTTGACAATGTGTGTCGGCGCCCTTTTGCATACGATAATCTCATTAAAACCCGTTTTTCAAGGTCTCAGTTCAGTCCTTCTAATCAATTTTCGCGGTTTTTGCGACGATTGGCTGACGGAAAAAAATGTCGAGCTGGCTAAAGCCCTGGTCTACACACAAAGCTTTTTTGTAAAGAGCTGTTAACCATTCCAACAACAAATGGCTTCAGATTTCATATTGAAGACAACTTTATTTTTTTGTCAAACTTTTTTCTTTCACACGCTCGCATCAGTTTTGGGGCTCTCAGAGGATGTCATCCATATAATCAAATCAACATGGCCTAACCCAAATGTAATATCAAGAGCAGAAGCTAGCAGGAACAGTACTAGTGTATGAAGCAAGAGAAAAGCGAATGTAAATGGCACCAGTCTACCCTGGCGTCTGGGAGTCTACATCATCAATGCAATAATTGGTTCCTGCAGTCTGCGCCCTAAGTGGGTAACAAAAGAAAAGGAGATCTTTGGAGATAACTTAATATATTAATGAGCCATAAGATTGGTTTTACATAGATCTATTTCAATAAAATGAGGTCTTGGCAGTGATTGTATTGGTATTATCCTACTTTCTTCTTGCTCCGTGTACAATATGTGAATCTACATTGTGTAGGAAAGTCACATTTGCCAGCAAATGCAGTATATCTCCTACATTTCTTTTTCAAAAGTGTCGTCTGTGTGGCCAAATTATTCTGTGTGTGTGCGTATGGCCACAGTAATACAATTTGTTGGCTCTCGGATCTGAAAAAAACCTGGGAGACTATTGTGAAAAGAGAATAACGGAAAGTGCAATATAGTTTCAAGGAGTGAGCTAGGGCTTTCCCTGATCAAGGAACCTGTGCATTATAGCGTCTGTCTTCCGTCACAACTAGGGGCGGTACTGGTACAGACAATTCAGGTCCAGGTCTGGTTCAGGTTCAGAGGATCAGGTCCAGGTCTGAACCTGGACCTGATTCAGTATGACTCATACCAATGGTCCATTTCACTACAAAGAAATCTGTTTAGTGGAGTATAAGACTCACATTGGCGTTTTAAAATGCTACAATGCTAACTACACCCGTACGATTGACTGTAAAACTTGGGAGACATGACTATAAACTCTAATCTGCTTCGCTCTTGTTATTTTCTTCCACCTGCAAGCGCCAAAACGTGTGAATGCTAATTTTCTAATGGGTCCAACATCTGGTCCATCTAATTTTTTAGGTCCGGTTTTTCTGGACCGATCCAATATGAAAAACCGGTTTTGTACCGGTACGCTGTGCCGATACCCAGCCCTAGTCACAACCAGTACAAGAGTAGCTTTTCAGCGCTCATGAGTTTAACTGGATCAATATTATAACTTTCACGCTTTGCAGAAGACAGAATAGACCAGAACAGTCAAGATTCACAGGTTGGCATCCATCTGTCTCGGAAGACAATGGTAGGCAGACGGGTTTAAGGCGACCCGTCTGCCTGGCCTGCACTTGGGTTTTAAATTAAAGGTGAAGGAGGGGTGTGCCCGTCCTTCTCCACCCTCTCGTCCACTGGCGCACTAGTCCTATGGGGGCAACTGTATGCAACGTGTGAGACGGCCCCGGCAGATGCAGGTTTGTTGTTTGGAGTTTCTGTCTCCTAGGAGGACTTCCGACCAAGGATGCAAGGGGTTCCTCCTACCCCTGACACGTGTGTCATGGCGAGTGCGTCATGCCCGAACATGCCCCTATGGCCAAGATAGATTCACAGGAAGAGGCATATAACTCCCTTCTCTCCACAATAAATGTCTTCTCCACCCCATCCTGACAGCACATGATAATACATAAAGGTGAACCCTCTGGCCTGTGTCTGCCCTCACAAATACTTCTGACTCACCCCAGTAACTCCCCAATACAACTTTAATAAGACCAAACCATCTACACTGCCAAATGGCAGAACAAAATGGCCGCCTAATGGTTCCAAATTCATCTGAAATACAGGGTCTTTGACCAGACTTTGACCTTGCAAGGTCATTCTGTAATGCTCTGACTTTTCAATAAAGTAGTAACGAGATTTTGCATTGCTGGAATGGTTATAATTATTGTAACGACAAATTCTGTTCTCTAAAACCTTTCGCTAGTGATATGACCTTCAGCCTCAAGGTTATTCTGGGTTCATGGAAGGGTTGTAATCTCCAACCAGATCCATGGTGCGTAATGTATACTAGTAAGTATAAAACTTCCCGTTTGACTCCCTTAGCCGGCTACACTCGTTGGCCAGCTTTGATACTACATGTATCTTATGGCACCGTAGGATCTGCTTGGAGATTAGAAGGGTTGTACTTACTCTGCTTGGGAATTTATTCTCATCTACCTACCTACCTAGTCCCTTGATTCTCTTCTGCACCGTTTAAAAAATAAAGGAAGCAGAGATGATAAATGATAGCAACTGGATAAGATGAAAACTAAGGGCTTGGAGACAAACTTCCCGTCACTACATGACCAGGGATCAAAATACCACCTGCATATGCAAGTTACTGCAGGTAAAATTGGAGCTTTGCAGGTATTTCTGGTGTCTACCTGCAACTAAACTGCACAGGGTCATGATTGTACTAGACAGTACTGGGTTTATTATGGATTTTATGCTTCATTGACTATTACCACCTATGAAGTATAAAAAAATGATAGCAAAAATGGTTTCTGAACAGTTTTTAGTATAATCCATGCATCCTAAATTTAGAGTGGTGCAGGTACAATTTGTCAGGTACAGGTAATTTCCAATGTTACCTGCATTTCATACCAGGTATTTCAAGCCCTGATGACTATATCAACCCTTAAACTGTATAAGCAACTATTTTCTACTTTTCCCTCAGATTCTGATGGCCAACTCCCATAGTTCATCAGAGTACTACCACCATTAGTTCAAAATTTTGTCCAATAGTGCTGCCTTACCATAATTTGTTTGGAGCAACCTATATTCGAACTTTATTTCATTAATTAACCAAAGCAGTATGCAATGAGTAAAGATACTGTAAATGCAGAAACTTTCGCGGTGGTTTAATGTTCGCGGTTTTTGCTGTGGCCGTTTTGTCACGAAGTTAAAACCACCGTGAACATTTTTCCATGGCAGTAAGAGACTTACAGTGCATTGTGCTACCGCGAATTTAAAACCAACGCGAAAAGTCCTTTTTCCCGCTACCGTGAAAATAAATCCCCTATTTGTTATGCCATTAAGCAGGTTTACCAGGTATGCAAAACAAACAAAACAAATTGACTTGTTGTAGCCCAATTATCTGAAGTCTACAGTAAGCTACAATAATTGTACAAGCGCAGATCCTTACAACTAGCATATAAACACCCCCACACCAAATCTGCATTCCCTTCACCAACCTCCTATTTAAGCGCATTAAAGCAGTACAATCCAGGATTCGCCAACTAACCTAGCTAGAACCTGAAGAGCACCAGATGAACATGGGGGAGAACTTGACTTTGACAGCATGCTAGTATTAACTCCTGGAAAATGTGTTGGACTTTGACAACACGATTCTTCTGTTAGACTTTATTTTCATGCTGATTAAATACCATCATCTTCAGCATTCCTCATCCTCTAAGTGAAGTTTGACTTCCAGTTTACTGTTTAGCATATTTTTTCTTATGTCTGACATCGATGTTACACATTGTATACACAAGCATGGAATCTCCTTACAACTACGAACACCCCCACACACAATCTGCATTCCTTACACCAACCTCTGATTAAGCGAATCAAAGCAAGAAGCTCCGGGATTTCTCACCTAACCCAGAACCTGAAAAGCACCAGGTGAACACTGAGGGAGAACTTGACTTTGACTGCATGTATTAATTAACTCCTGGAAAATGTGTTGGACTTCGACAACACGATTCTTTTGTTAGACTTTATTTTCATGCTGATTAAATACCATCATCTTCATCATCATTTCTCATCCTCTATGATGTGCAGAAAGTGAAGTTTGACTTCCAGTATACAGTTCAGCATATTTTTCTCTTACCTTAATAATGTCTTACATGTTACACATTATAAGCACAGAATCTCCGTACAACAGCAATGAACACCCACACCAAATCTGCATTCCCTGCACCAACCTCTGATTAAGCAAATCAAAGTAGGAAGTCCCGGGATTTCTCACCTAACCCAGAACCTGACAGGTTCGCCGACACAGAAGCACCTGCCTTATCAGGTCTGGTAACTAAGGCACGAAACGGATTACTTTTATGTAAATGAGCTGGCGGTTACCAGTTCTGCTTGCTAATCATGACCTTAGCTCCAATAGAGATGTTCTCGCCAGGCCTTTTCCTACGCTGTGATTTAAGTCCCCTATGCTGTGATTTGGGCTCCTATGTTGTATTTCAATTGGACTTTTCTGGTGTATTGTAAATAAAGATACTAAAAACAGAGTGTGAGTATGAGTAAATGAGTGGATGGGTGAGAGGGTTGATGCCTAAAGGAATAAAAAGATGAAAGTGGGAAAAATAGATGGAAGAAAGCAGTAATGTCAAATGAATGAATGGATGGATGGGTGGGTGGGTGGGTGGGTGGATGGATGGATGGATGGATGGATGGATGGATGGATGGACGCATGGACGGATGGATGGATGGATGGATGATTACCAATGTGTGTTCAGGATAAACACCTTTATTAATTTACCCTACACAGTTACATTTGCCTGAAAGAATCACAGAAAGATAAAACATAGATCACTTTCCAAACTGCAGTTCGTCTTAAAATTTTGCACATATTTTTCATAAAACAGTTACCTTGTGAACAATCTGAAGTCTTCAGGTAGATTCCTGTTGAAGTTCAGTTCAAAGTTGATCTTCCAGAGTTGTAGGGTACGAAGACTACAGTCCTTCTTTCCCTCAGTTCTATACTGAAAACAGTAACAGAGAAGTCTGAGATGGTAGATTTCACCCTCTTTCATATTCTTTAGCGCTGACAATATCCAACAGCAGCACTCAAAAAGGATGGAGAAGATGGCAAATGCATGAGATGTACGCCCCCCTCCCACCCTTGAATAGAGATTTTGCCACCCACCCTTGAATAGAGATTTTGCCACATCATCTTGATAACATCACAGTAAACTTTGGGTAAATTGTCAGTATGTCAAGTAAAGACTATAGACTCAATGGTAGTCAAGTGCAACTTTCGGTAAACTTTAACGCAGCAACTTTAACAATGGATCGACGAGAAAACAAGTCAGAATTCAACAGCAGCTCTGAGGTGTTGTTGACCCCCTCCCACTGTTACAATCGCGATATCTGATTACTTCCACGGTTACTAACATTACACGTAAAGCCTCTAGACTCTACGGCAGACAAGTCCAACTTTCAGAAAGTTTAAACGACAGAAGGCTCGGTATTTGTAGTAATCAACAGCAGCACTAAGATGTTGTTGCCCCCCTCCCACCATTACACTCGCGATATCATAATTCTAACGTTACACGTAAGTGTCAGTATGTAAAGTGAAGACTATAGACTCAAGTCAAACTTCCCATGCTGAAGTAAGCTCAGGTCGTCATTTGTGGCCACAAGAAACCTGGTTGTGTGTGAACCCATGTGTGTCACCCTCAGCGTAGCCGCCGCCATCTTGGAAAAACGCTATGACGCAATACCTGTCATTCGTTGAGCATTCAATGTTTTATAAAAACTTCTTTAGAAAATTGTCTGGAAGAATAGAAGCCCGAATAACTTTTTTCTTACATTAGTTCTGTTTCAGTGTGACACTGTGTTATCTTAAAAATCCTACATTTAAGATCTAAAAGCTATTATAACGTTACTTGAACCGAATCATAATGACTTAGACTCAAACACCCCTTTTGCGATCATAACGGGAATAATCGATGTAGACACTAGTATTAGACACCAGCCCTTCAGCAAACGAAAATTAATATCTTTTTATGAAATAATACATTACAATACATCTAATGATACACGATATACACGATCAATGTAATATTGAAAACATTTAAAACAGTCTTATCTTGCTGCACCAAGCCTGATCATTTTTCAGTCCCTCTGTGGCGTAAGGTCACAGCAAATATATTGCATAAATGACTACTCTCCAAGCAGAGGTTAGGCTCCGGCTGTTGTTTTTTTAACGATTTTTTTAGTCGTTTTTATCGGGCTTTCTATTTTGTATTTTATCTTGCTGTGTCAAAACCTAACTGGCGTACTTCAAGAAAAATGACAAAATAGAAAGCCCGATGAAAACGACTAAAAAACGTTTAAAAACAGCCGGAGCCTAACCTCTGCTTGGAGAGTAATAAATGACATCCTCTCCAGAGATTTTTTTTCTGAAATCAGGCGGTCCCACATTTCCTCGAGCAGGTCTTGAAGCAATAGATGAATAATAATTTGGCCGGCGGTCATATTTAACCTTTCAAATGAAAACTTTTGTGTGTTCGCATGTTTCCCAACCTGGCACCAAATCTTCCGCTCCAGATCAACTGAGTCGGCACAAAGTTGTGAAATCTTGCCAATTCTCTAGATCAGTACGATCATAACTGTTCACAACGTCTTTAGAACTACGAAAGTTCGTTGCTTGGACAGTCTGTGTCTCATAGATAAAGACTCAGATCCGCCATCTAGCTGCCAACAGAAGGGCCTGGAAGAAACTTACAGTCGCCTGAGCACCGCTGATAATGATGAGATAAAAACTAATTGACGACATGAAACGCTGAAACACAGTCAACTCAAACATTTTTGGCAAGAGAAAAGACTACATGTACTTTTAACAGTTAACAGTTATGTCATTCCGGGGTACTAGACGTAGATCGCGCTGCGCTCTCAATCAACATAAGATTTGTGAATCGCTGTTAACCATAGACTCCATACTTGGAATATGATTCAAAATGTGAAAGTATGGCTGTAAAGACAAGACACACAAAGCGTAAAAGGACTAAATTTCAACTTGATGTTTGAAATTCGTTGAGCGCTATCTGTTAAATAGGTGGACGTACCGACTGATAAGTATCCAATATCAGCTAAAAAAGAACAAGGAAGTAGTCATGCCTTCAAGTACAAGAGTTACCAACCTAGGATTGATGTGTGCAAATTAAAGATGTATTTTCTCAGAAATATCATGGAGTGGAATTTGTTATTACCAAGCACAGTAGGGGCGTCTTCGTTGGATAGTTTTAAAGAGCATTTACTCAAATTACTGATATATGCGCAGAAGTTAGGTGTGACGGGTCGTTCAGTGTAATATAACCAGCTGCTGTCAGGCCGCGTGCCTGCGAAGCTGGTGTCGTTACGCCGAAGGGCGGTTATACCGGCTATATACATGTAGATACAGATACAGAAGCTGGCGTGTTACACCGAAGGGCGGTTATACCGGCTATATAGATACAAATACAGAAACTGGCGTGTTACGCCGAAGGACGGTTATACCTGCTATATAGATACAGAATACAGATACAGAAGCTGGTGTGTTGCGCCGAAGGGCGGTTATACCGGCTATATAGATACAGATACAGAAACTGGTGTGTTACGCCGAAGGGCGGTTATACCTGCTATATAGATACAGATACAGAAACTGGTGTGTTACACCGAAAGGCGGTTATACCGGCGGCTATATAACGTTAGATACAGATACAGAAGCTGGTGTGTTACACCGAAGGGCGGTTATACCGGCTATATAGATACAGATACAGAAACTGGTGTGTTACGCCGAAGGACGGTTATACCTGCTATATAGATACAGAATACAGATACAGAAGCTGGTGTGTTGCGCCGAAGGGCGGTTATACCGGCTATATAGATACAGATACAGAAACTGGTGTGTTACGCCGAAGGGCGGTTATACCGGCTATATAGATACAGATACAGAAACTGGTGTGTTACACCGAAAGGCGGTTATACCGGCGGCTATATAACGTTAGATACAGATACAGAAGCTGGTGTGTTACACCGAAGGGCGGTTATACCGGCTATATAGATACAGATACAGAAACTGGTGTGTTACACCAAAAGGCGGTTATACCGGCGGCTATATAACGTTAGATACAGATACAGAAGCTGGTGTGTTACACCGAAGGGCGGTTATACCGGCTATATAGATACAGATACAGAAACTGGTGTGTTACGCCGAAGGGCGGTTATACCGGCTATATACATGTAGATACAGATACAGAAGCTGGTGTGTTACGCCGAAGGGCGGTTATACACGTGCCTGCTATATAGATACAGATACAGAAGCTGGTGTGTTGCGCCGAAGGGCGGTTATACCGGCTATATAGATACAGATACAGAAGCTGGTGTGTTACGTCGGACGGCGGTTATACCGGCTATATAACGTTAGATACAGATACAGAAATATCAGCGCTGCCGCCGCCCCAGTGGAATGGGGGTACAAATGAGGATACATTCACGGATAAAAATGAAGTAGCAACCGACACGTTATAGCTGTTCCCCAAAGTACGAGAGGATCCTTCTAACCGGTAAACGTTTCATGTTAGCAGTATATTCAATATGATTACAAAGATTGCTAGGGAATAAGAGGAAGGCATAAAGTGGACCATTTCTGGCAATTGTATCCTTTCTGTCTTTGATTTGTACTTTCTCCCCATAAAATAGATACCGTCGTTTGTCTTCAGTGCCATTAGCTACTTGAAGTTGTCAGAAAAGACGCCATTCGGATTTGGAGGGCGTTGCATATTTGTAAGACCTTCAAGTTGTTATTCCTGCTGACGAAGATACAAGAGTACAATGCGTTAACCATCGGTTGTCTGTGCCGAAGGTTCTTAAATTTGTGTGTGTATGACATCCTATATGATGTATCATTATGGTATGAGGCAAACTTTGAAGAACCAGTTACCCTAGCAACTGGGTAAAATTTGGATACGGCCAGACGTTTCAGACAGCATTTGGGGTCTTTCGCCAGTGACTGTACTATAAAATGGAGTTGTCCAGTTTTAACCAAAATTCCATAATTACATCTGCCTGAAATTCTTCGGTGCTCTATGCATTACAGTTAGTAGCTTCCCTTGGTCAATGTAAGAATATCAGTTTCTTTTCAAACGTCTAGACATTAGGGGTGGGTACCGGTACAGAAAATTCAGGTCCAGGTCCGGTTCAGGTCCAAAGAATCAGGTCCAGGTCCGGACCTGAACCTGATTCAGTATGACTCATACCAATGGTCCATTTCACTACAAAGAAATCTGTTTGGTGGAGTATTAGACTTACACTGGCGTTTTGAAACCCTACAACGCTACCTGCACCTGTACGATTGGCTTTAAAACTTGGTAGAAATTACTATAAACTCTACTCTACTTCACTCTTGTTATTTTCTTCCACCTGCAAGCGCCAAAACGTGTGAATGCCTGTTAAAATAATCTGTTAATGTTCTAATCGGTCCAACATCCGGTCCACCTAATTTTTTCAGGTCCGGTTTTTCTGGACCGGTCCAATAAGAAAAACCGGTTTTGTACCGGTACGCTGTACCGATACCCAGCCCTACTAGACATGCATATTTCCCAAGTTTCCTCGGAGCCATGACTCACCCCTGAAGGTAGGATAATGAGGCCTGATATAATCCTTACATATCTTCACTCATCTTCAAGATTGTGGTGGTAATATAATGGATATTTAAGGCACAGTGAGTCGGTGAACGCAATGAGATAAACATAAGGTTTGTCTTTATTTATTTAGTTAGTATTACCACATCTATGAAAGGATTGACATAAAAGGTGACTATCACCTTTTCAAAATGTCAGCCCGGACACCAGACTGTGAGATTTGATCCACTCGCACCGGCAAGGACCCCTATTCTTTTCGATAAGTGTGATGGGTTCTTTAACATGCTTGAGGTGTGGCTTTTCCAAACACGGGATCTCCCGAGGGACGGCCCTAACCGAAACTAGGTACTCATTTACACCTGAGTGAAGTGAGGAAAGTCGTGTAAAGTGCCTTCCCCAAGGGCACAACATCGGGGAACATCAGTCAGGGGCCGGGGTACGCCCATGCAGCACTTAGCCCCACGCCATTCTATCAAAAAGGCTGCTTCCGGGTCATCTGTGTAACCTTCTGCATTACAACAGAGAGCTCTTGGGTAGGTCAGATTTCTGGAGTAGTTTTCCCTCTCGGCCCGAACATAATGAGTGCAGAAGTCACCTCTTCAGTCGGCTGAAAGCCGGCAAACTGGGCGCTCCTCTGCTTGATACTTCGAGACACTTGCGTGAAAGATAGATATCGATGTTTAGAAAAAATAGCAGAAATGTGGCAAGAAAACCTGAAAGAAAAAAGAAATTAGCGATTTCGTTAAGAATTCCTGTCAACAACCGATTGCCGTGGAAACACGAAAAATTGGAGATATCTTAATCATACAAATCGTTGCCAACTAAATTCCTAAATTCTTAGAGATTTTAGAAATTTGGTGGCTCTGGCGTAAACCGTTCAGGCGCTGTGCGACATGAAAGTTGGCGCAGGCCTCAAGCCTCCCCCAGTCTGAATGGACTCAGTATGAACTTTAACAACCAACTCTCAGTATATAATGAATACAAGGATACGCCTAAGCCAGATACAGTGTTCACTTAGCATTGTCTATACGACCGCATATGCAATCTAAAGGTTCAGTATTGCCTAGGGCTATGTTTGCAAGTCCATTTACTAAGGGTTTATTCACTTCTTTATGGGGAAAGAGTCGTAAAACTTGATCCTAAAAGCCTTTTCTATTGCAGTAGTAAAAGCGACTATTGATGCGGTAGAATAGATTAAAAGACAGATACAAGCAAAGCACACAAACTTTAAAGTCTATAACGTTATACAGTAAGTCTATATATACCATTGAGTAGGGTAGAGGGGACGTAGTGGCCAATAGATAGTAAAATTCGTGAATAGTTTTATCTAGTTCAAGATCATAAGTTTTGGTAATTTTTCTTTCACACAGACATGCAAATTTGTCACACAGGCTAGGAAAGGTTTGCAGCTCAAACGTAGTTATGTACAATATAGGAAGAACATCATTGGAAGGAACGTTTCAAAGGTGCCTATGCCATCTTCTAGTTCTACTTTGTGGCAAATTCAAATAAAGAATACCGTGGGGATAGTCAAAAATGGCTAGATTAATATGCTGAGCAACAATTAAGTTTACACACACTGTTGCTATAATCGTTTTCGTCTCAGAAATCTTGTTCTTTCTCAAGCTGTGTTCCAAGCTGTGTTTCGAAGTACCCCCGGGTGGTCAGAGTCAACTGAGTTGTTCGTGCGTTTCCTCGGCAACTGGTGCATTAGTAGGAGACCCGGGACCTGTAACTACTTTACGTCCGGATGGGAATCGCTGAATCAGTGAATAGAATCAGTAGCGACAGCGGGGCTTGGGTCGTGATTCTCTGAACAATAGATCTAGAGTAAAGCAACCGTGGGGCATAAACGTTGATATTACCGTGCGTACTGGGTTAACCTTTCAACAAGGGTGCATTGCACTTTCTCACAACCACGAGACGGTGTCAGAGCCAAGCCGAACCTGAAAAAGATATGTAACTTAAAACGATCCTGTGCAATTCGAATAAGAACACATGTAGGATCCCACTTTATTCGAACTAGAACACATGTTCGATCCTGTGTGATTCGAACCAGAAACACATTTGAACACGAATGAATTCATTACTTCCCACGCAAGAGAAGCACACTTAAAACCGGAGACAATATGTGCCGTTCGCATTGTCTTATCTTGTCCCAGCCGCGCGATTTCTTCATTTTCCAGTGACAAGACGAACGTCACAGGTGCCTGGAAGCACCCGAGCTTCAATCTACCTTCAACTATCGCATTACTCAGACACGTCATGGTGTCAAAGTACCCGTATCAACATGGCGTCGGAGGACGGTCTGGCTTTCTATGAAGCTTATTGGCATGTATCTGTGCCAAGTTTTACTTCATTGACCAATTATGTTTGTTATCACGAAACAGCATCTGCTCTGGCAGTGACTAGTTGTACGTCGTTTTAACACATAAAATACATTAAGTTCTGACTTGTAAAATACGCGAAAATTGGATTCCACGGCAGTAAGTAGCCAATTATTGACGTTCGTGTATAGTCTTAATTGTTTAAAACTCCGTAGACAGTATAATAAACTATAAAATGCAACTAAAAACAGATTTCGGCCTCTATACTCAAATGCAATATATCAAACGACGTAACGTTACAGTCAAATCAGCACTGCGGTATTGCCCGCCACCTCCTGGCCATTGTGACCACCTTTTACTGGTCCCAGTGTTATTCCCCCCCCCCCCCCCCCCATTGACCCAAGCATTATGAACCCTGCCTATTGTAACCATGTGCCTATCCGGACAACTTTTTTTCAAATCCCTCGAGCGTTCACTATTGACAGTTTCCACTCTACATGACTGTGACAACGTTATTGTCATTAAGTTCCCCACCAAGGTTTGGTGATATTACCACATTCTCCAAACTCGTCTGTCGACATTCAGCCGCAGTAAAAAGGCAAAAGTTCACAGACAGCGGATGACCTTATGTGCACTTCATTGCGTGATTGTAAATGACTTTTATTGACGCTCGGATAGCGTTCAATTGGTCTGAAAAGTTCATGGCTACACGTAGGTCTAGAAGAAACCGCATGTGAAGCTGGTGTGTTACGCCGAGGGGCGTTTGCAGCGGTTTAATAATATATACCTATTTGAGACAATCATGTTGTCACTTTCCTAACTGTATTAGCTTTAGCTGTAGCTGATTGTATGTATACGTACCTCGATTTTGGACGTTTTTATAATTAGTCCCATGAATCGAAGCCATCTTTCTTTTGCATTTCTTGGAAGATCAACAAAGTTATTTGTACTTTCCGCTTAAATAGTAACAAAACAACTATTGTAAGTCGACACGAAACCAATTCAAAATCCGAAAAACGTCTCAAAAAGATTCAGGAAACCTTTGCAAAACGTGCTCTCAAGAGGTCCATTCCTGACAACATGGCTACAAGATTACGACCGCTGGCTAAATAGTTTCCCTCGTATTTAACGACAGAATCGACAATCAAACTCGGTGTCAGAGGCCCAAAGGGGCCGCAGTTATCACTTTCCAGAACACGTTACATCGTAACACTGTTCCTCTCGGGGTCGCTACAGTTAGATCAATACAAATGAACGGATTCTCAATCTGTGTAATCTGCAGCTGACGTTGTTAAACTTTGCTTAGAACTGTGTCTCGTTGTAACTAAAGCCAGCAGGCGCGGTAAAAATCGGTTTATTCTCAAATCGATTGGGAATCCCTTTTTCCCGCGGAAGTAGTAATCGACATTAATGGATTTTGATGATAAAATGCTGAGAGCTCCAACCAAATCGATTTTTCGAGGGAATGTAGCCATTTTTAGCAGCGAACGTTATGTGTAATTGTACATAATACGTCCAGGTATACTTGAGTAAGACGAGGCACTTCCAGAAACTTCTTTTGGCAAATCTTTCAGGTCCGATGACGCAGCGTCGAATTGAGACCGGAAATTCGCTTCCTGGCTTGTGCAACTTAAAACAGTTGATAGATTTCAAGAAGAATACATTGATAGTGATTATAAAACAAATCTGCGGGATTATTGCCATTTCCATCCATTTATATCGTGTTCATCCATTATACGAGATTATTAAGTAATACCTGCAACTTCGTACCGCCTATGATGAACAACCTGGATGTGTGCCCAGAAGCCTTGTCACAAATTAAACGACTGTTGTATGACACATCCGCAACGCACAGCCATCACAAGGCGTATCTTTATTCCAGTAGGGTACCGTACACGGAACATGCATGTAAACCGAAGACTGATTAAAAGCATGACTTATTACATACCATACATCATAAACTGTGCTTCTGGAATATCTACAAATAGCATTCCATGCGAGTTGACGCGGATATTGTTTTGGGAACACCGACACCATCCAGTCGACCTCATCAGGTAATTTCACACCACACCTACCCCGCCCCCTCCTAATAAAACACCTTCCGAAAGCTGCAGAAACCGCTGACATTTTCCCGCGCAGGCTGCCTAATCTGCACCGACAAGCCACTTCGCTCTTTGGCATTTCTGGGCGACACATTCATCCAGCTGAGGGGAGACTGGTACATGGTAGTTCGGTGACTCGGTAAAATTGGTTGAGGAAGACGCAGCAATAATATCGAAAGCTTCCAAGATGGGATAGACTTTGTATTATGCAAAAGTTTTTAAGAAATGTCAAACATTATTCAGTTATCTCTACTGTAGTTTACGAACAGGAAACAAGCTCGATCCTGTGTAATTCGAACAAAAACACAAGTAGATGCCGTGTGACTCGAATTAGAACACATTTTCGATTCTGTGTCATTCGAACCAAAACACACTCAACTAGATTCCGTGTGATTCGAATTAGAACACATGTTCGATCTCTTGATGTCATTAGAATTAGAACGCGTGTTCTATCTGCGGTCACCTGCGGTCACTTTCAGGTGTTGGTTGTTGGAATTACCGACAGGAGGCGTTGGTCTTAGATGTTGAGGGGAAAACTCAGTTCTTAAAGCAAATTGATTGTTAATTTAAAAAAAATGTGAACATGCAACACGTAATAAACGCTTTTACAGACTGGTAGGAAAATCAATAATATCTTTTAATATTGAAATAGGAAAGAATTGTGATGATGTTTTGAACTTTTGATCGCATGGAAAAGAGACGACGTTGCGATTTATTTAACTAACACAGGAAACCGATGCCAGTGAACTTTACTTCACTCTATCTCTAAACTAACCTATCTGAAACGTTTCTTCTACCCTAATTCGTACGATTTTGAACAAACGAGTTGTCCATTATTTTGAATGAGTCTAAAATGATTAATGACCCAACTCTACATGACACATAACAACCCTGGAGCCATGCCCACCGCCGTCCTGTCAAGCCTGGTACATTATAGATCAAACTCCGTTAGCACTCCGTCTTTCAGCCGCGCCCTCTCCCTTTTCATTAACTCTCACGCGGTGCCACAATCCGTCACAAGCGCGCTGAACATTCTTCTCCGTCTCTCCCGACTTACAGCGAACCCCAAACGAACGGGTTCTTAAATGAAACCCTACCATGGGAGACAAGACATATGCGTGATGTCACCCCAGAGGTATGTATCAGGGCCAGGTATCACACGTCGACGATATGCATTAGACCGTTACTCGGTTCCTAATTCGGATGGTGTTAATTTGCAAGTTTGCAATTATGAGTCTGACATTTTTAATCTGACATTATACATCTCGCACTGATTTTTGGAATATCATTATTAGAAGGAGAGCTCATATTATTATGTTTTCAGTTTTGTCTGAATCATGTACGTATTCGTCTTCTTAGAAAAGATAGAAATGCTGGAAAACTCCTAATGAATTTGGTAAAAGATAAACACTAAAAAGATCAAGACAACCACGCTAGAAACTGCCCGGGTCCTACAGAAAAATGAAAAGAAACAGATTTACAAAAAAGAACATTTCTCTAATTTGGTTACAACATAAACATTAACAGTGAAAACATCTGGAAAAACGTTTGCGTTCATGCTGAATATACGAACAAAACTTGTATGAAATCACATTAAACTGTCTTGTGTTGTTCATAGATATAAATTTTTAATTCCCGGGCTCACATATTAACCTTCAGTTTCTTTAGGGATCTAATATCCAGTCTAAATACTTGGTTTCCCGACCCGGAATAATGTTGAAAGACTAGTACATCATTCAAACGGATGATCAATATCTTCAGTACAGTACACCACCTTGGTCAGGACAGCCGGGATATTGAACGGTGCGGAAGGAACTAAAACGTACAATTAACACGTGTGAACCGCGCGTAAACCGGAATCAGGGGAGTCTAGACAAAGGCAAGGTCATATTGGCAAACTCGGGAAACCCATTCTGAAGGTCACGCAAGGTCAGCGACACCGACAAAACGTGAAAGTGATTTCAAACCAGGTTATATTATTGAAGAGCCAACTTTCACTAGTTGTGAGAGAGGATATATCACAGTACAGACAAGATATGTTACTAGTGATAATTCTCTAACTGTTTTCGTCAGCTTTAAGTATCATGAACAGTGGATCACTGCTAAACGGTTCCAATCAAATGACTGCAACTTTTTTCCAGTAAATTTATATGTTGATTGAGGCTGGGATTCAAACTTTATACTATTGGGAGAGCTACATTTTATATAATGTGACAAAATATCTCAAAGGTCCTATATGAGGGGTCAGAATTTTGACTGGATTGTCAAAGAAACACAACGTGTTATAAAAATGATCCGTTTTCCTTCCGCCATATCTTTCCGAGCACGTAGCTCCCACCTGAATCGCGTATGAAAGGTTTTCATTTTGACGAGATTAATCGCCGGATGTTGGGAGCGGTAATATTTCCACATTTTATCGTCATCCAACATTTAAAGACCCACCGAGAGGCTTAAGGATGCTTAAATCGTTAATTTTACAGCTTGATCGAGGAGGCTTGCGTCAATCGTACGTCATCATTTCCCAATGCAAAGGTCTTTACCGGAGTTAATAGTCATTTTAACCCTCACGGTTAAATGCTTAACAGGATATATGTACGTTACGCGATATGAAAATGAAAACGGTAAGGTACTTCTTACGTTAGATGTTTGGTTTACTAACATCTCAAAGTCAAAAGCACTTTTTCGTGGTAGTGTTCAAACGATGGGGCGTGAATTCTAACATTACATGACTAAGTGCGATGATGCGATGTGAGCGGTTCAAAACCTACAGTACCTTGACCGCACCTGGGGAAATTACTGTCGTATTGAGGTCACCTGAGTGGCGCCGAATGGCAGCTCGCTCCAGACCCTTGCGATTTAGCCCCGCCTATTGTAAGCTCCTCGCAATTTAGCCCCTGGCTGCAAAGAGTGAGCAGTCGGCCCACCCAATAACAAATAACAAAGCTCAATAAACAAGGTGGTGGTTATACCCCTGTAACATTATCCACGATCTTCAGGCGTATCGATGGAAGGTCGGCCATATTTAAGCTCGACAGAGGGTTGCGCGTATTTTTCACCTGAAAATCGTCCCTTTTTACATATAAGCCTTACTTTGTACCTTGTACAATTGTTGTGGAATAAAGTTATTATCATAATCGAGACTGGGGCGATTGCCGCAGAATCGTCGTCCGATCGATTTTCACCAAATGTGACAGGGGTATAACGAAGATTCTCCATTCTTCCTTAAGATGTATGACTTGTAAGATATCGTCTAAAGAATCTGCTACGCGACAACGGCAGGGAAAACATCGCATCTCCGTTTGACCCACCGACCCTTCCCCAACACCATTGCCATAAAGACCCGGCGGCGAGACAGACATTGGCAAGATGTAAGGCTAGATAACAAGGTTCAATCTGCATTTTGGAGAAAATCCATCGGAAAGGTTTGCGGGGAACACATCTATGAGGCCATCCTAGGAAATTCTCTCTCAAAATACTTGTCTGCTCTGACCATTGGAAGACCATTTTTGCTACTGTTAGTTCTACTGGTTATAGTCTTTCGATTTAGTTTCCGTAAATAGTTTCAACATCTTCATCATGTTGGTAGATCAATCGAACAAAGTCATCGCCGTTACGCATTTAAGAATTAAAAGAAGGTTGTGAAACGAAGAAGACTTTGCTCGCTTTCTTTCGTTTGTTTTCCAGGTGACGCGTGCACGTATGCAACGTATGAAGTGGGTTACTAGGACGTTATCATTGTTGATTTGTTTTATTACGTGCAATGAAACAATATAAAGAGAGAGTTTAAGCTAACTCCAGGATCAGTGAATGATGATCAGTTGGTCATCAGTTGCCTAATCACCTCTATGTGGTGTAACTTTGGGGCCGTACTGAGATTTTAAATGTGGCCAGACGCGGGAAGCTTGGCAGACTTTAGTATCAATAAGACCTCCGTACGTTTTGCTTAATACATTTAAGTATAACCCTTATAGGCGGTTTAAGCCAATAAAATCGCATTATGACGTCATAAATACGTCATATTATGTCATAAAAGTAACAAAATTACCGGAAAGATAAAACTTTACAAGTACGTCATTTCCCGAAAAACAAAAATGGTGATCGCATCGTTTCGAAATCAAGGGGAGGGGGCATGAACCCCTATCCCCCCCTCCCCCCCAATAAAAAGAACAGTCTAGATAGGGTTAAAGTGTGCCAGATGCTTGAAGCTGTGTAGTTTGGGGGCTGTTCCGAGCTTTAAACTATTAGTACCCAAACCTAAAACAAACAGAAAAAACTACCTTTCTGTACCGAGAAATCATACTCTGAATTTCATTGCCGTCTGACATCAAGTCACTGTGTAAACTGTCCAAGATATCTCAAACATGTTACCTAGACCTTTGATCTCAAGCTTTTTAAAATGTTTAGATAGACACTGTGCTCTTATTGTCAATACTCTGATGATTGTTGATACTCTGTATAGTTGCACTCTGTACTTTTTTTGATTGTATGTATGTGCTCCCCCCCCCCCTCCTCCCCAACGACCAGGAGGTCAAGGGACTAGGTATGTAGGTTAGTCGGTAGTTTGGTAATGTTGTGAAAATTGGAAGATTAACCCTATTGGGCTAAAAGTTTCGTAAATAAATAAATATAAAATAATAGATAGATAAATGAATGAAAGTGTACCAAGCGCGTGAAGCTATGCCACTGCAGCCAAACCAAGAAGGGCAATCAATCGATGGGAGACTTAGAAGCTGTCAAGTACGTTCAAGGTCGCGGGTGGCATTTCAACCAGGTTTGATGATCCCATGTTGACAGGGTAGTCATGCCGGGGCCTGGGTAGGGTAGGGTACTGTAGAGGGTGATGGACCGATCCTGTCGAACGCCATATCGAACAAATAGAACCCCCCTATTCTATTTCGAACACCTCCGTCAAAAACTGCCACAGCGGGACAGTAATGGCTATTTTTGACGGAGGTGTTCGAAATAGAACCATGATCGAACAGGGGGCGGGGTTTTGGGATCGGTCCATGGTAAAGGTATCTACTGGATAGGCAGTGTAGAAGGTAAAGTTATGCGTTGTGTCTAAGGTGTCAAGATCAAAGATCACACAAAGACTTTGGCGATGGCTGAAAGACCGATGAAAGACAGCTTAAAGACCACTGTATACCATGTATATTTTGGAGCTCTGTCCAACAGTTTATCTTACCCTAGGGCTAATTGAAGGTGACAAAAGAAAAAAGACAGACAAATAATAGTAAGCACTAAAACAGTATAGTAAGCGACTACTCTAGTCTAACAACTTATTGACTTTGACTTCTTCTTTTCAGACAGTAAAATTTTATAAGGGTCGCGCATTAGCGGGGGCCAGGCGGCAAGCGGACCCGATTTGTACTGGTCAAGCACGCGTGAGCCCGACTTGTCAGGATCGTAATATGATTTTTTATGACCGCCGTGTTGGCGTTGGTGGCTGCAACGCCCACGGTACTCTTGCTGTTACCTTCGTGTGAAGAGAGGCATTGCAACCAGTAGGTGTTTGTTTGGCCAGGCGGCAACCGGCCCCGATTTGTACTGGTTAAGTACGCGTGAGCCCGACTTGTCAAGATCGTAATATGATTTTTTATGACCGCCGTGTTGTGGGCGCAACGTCCATGTTAGGTCTCAGTTCCCAACCCGGGGCCCGGCCTGGTAGCTTTCGGAAACGAAAAAAATATGATAAGAAAAGGGAACAAAACACACAGAGCTTGAAAAAGAAGAATAGTTCGGAGCATATTTTGTGTATAATCCTTGGCAAATGTTTATTGTTTGTTGGAGCAGAGCATAAAACACCTTGTCTGCCCCATTCCTGTCCGAACTTTGCACCATTGAAGATCTAGAAGCTTTGACCCCAGAGGAATGGCGGTGTTTTTATTACATGATAAGTTTATCTTGCCCTAGGGCTAATTGAAGGTGACGAAAGCAAAAAGACAGACAAATAATAGTAAGCACTAAAACAGTATAGTAAGCGACTACTCTAGTCTAACTTAAAGATGTAACTTATTGGCTTTGACTTCTTCTTCTCAGATAGTAAAATTCTATAAGGGTCGCGCATTAGCGGGGGCCAGGCGGAAAGCAGACCCGATTTGTACCGGTTAAGCACGCGTGAGCCCGACTTGTCAGGATCGTAATGTCATTTCTATGACCGCCGTGTTGGTACATGTGTGCTACAACGTAGTCTCTTCCAGCTTCGTGGTCTCAAAGTTGGCTTGTTTCTCTGGAATCAAAGACATCATTTGAACCTGACAACACAGAAACCACCTCAAACATCTGCTTTGAAATCTATCGCGACACAGAATGTCTTTTTTTATTCATTCATTGATTTTGTAGGGTGTTCCCTTCAGTCTAGCATATACCATTGCTTGATAAACAAGATAAAACAAGTTAGAATCTTGCACACCAGGATCTTCTTGGAGATTACCCAACACAGCTTTAAAACTTCGCGATACAGAAAACGCTACGATCTACGACCAATCATCTGTTTGAAGACTCCCGAAGACGCTATGTAAACTTGCCGCCCCTCGCAATGAAAGATGGTAGTCTGCAGGCCCCAGCTGTAGAGGCGGAAGTATAATCAGCGAAATATTGCGGCAAATGCGCCCAGCATTACCCTACTGGTTCCCGTGTCATGTATAACGCAGTGGAACACCCTTACATCTGCTTGAACTTGGCGATGGTATAGACGAAAACTTTACGATCTACGACAAAGTATCCCTGTATCTGCTCGGAGATAGTCCAAGATTTCTGTCTGAACTTGCGCGACAACACAGTTAGAATCTAGCACCCCAGCACCCAACACAGCTTTTAGACTTGTGGATACAGAAAACTCTACAATCTACGACCATTTCTCTGTTTGAAGATTTCTTCCCGCCCCTCGCAATGAAGGATGAGAGTCTCCAGGCCCCAGCTGTAGCGGCGGAAGTATAATCAGCGAAATATTGCGGCAAATGCGCCCAGCATTACCCTACTGGTTCCCGTGTCGTGTATAACGCAGTGCAACACCCCTCACATCTGCTTGGACTTGGCGATGGTATAGAAGAAAACTCGACGATCTACGACCAGACATCACAGTATCTGCTTAGAGATAGTCCAAGCTTAGATTTCTGTCTAAACACGCGACAACGTAGTTATAATCTAGCACCCCAGCATCTGTTAAGAGATTACCCAACACAGCTTTTAGACTTGTGGCTACAGAAAACTCTACAGTCTACGACCATTTCTCTGTTTGAAGATTTCTTCCCGCCCCTCGCCATGAAGGATGAGAGTCTCCAGGCCCCAGCTGTAGCGGCGGAAGTATAATCAGCGAAATATTGCGGCAAATGCGCCCAGCATTACCCTACTGGTTCCCGTGTCATGTATAACGCCTTCGATCGATATCCCGACAACCTTGAGACGGCAGGAGGAACCTTAGTCTTCGCCAAGACTGCTTGGATGCTAAAGAAATACTGCAAATGCATTTAAGTTCGCGGGGATTTAATTTCGCGGTAGCGGGCAAGGGAATGTTCGCTATGGTTTTAAGTTCGCGGTGAATTGACACACGAAAACCGCGAACATAAAACCACCGCGAAAATTTCTGCATTTACAGTAGTGGGAACTGGCTAAATTTCATCTCAGTTTATATGTTTTTATGAGCCGGCAGGAGGAACCTTAGTCTTCGCCAAGACGGCTTGGCTCCTTAAGAAAAACTAGACACAGCTGGGCTTTCATTTCCCAGTTATCTTGTCATTGATAATTGTGTGAATATTTTGCAAGATTTTTCCACATACCGTAGAGTTATTTGGTTGTTTGAACCTTTTTATATTCATGAAAACTCAGATCGGCCTGCAGGCCGCTTATCATTGAGGTCATGAGGGAAGAGGCAAGGGTCAGATAAAATATATAACAGAGATGCAGTTTACACCGTTTAAAGTCCTTATGAGTAAGACTGCTAGGATGCTAAAGGAATGGTAGAAACTGACTAGATCTAAGTGATGTAAACTGTACATCTGTTATATATTGTGTCTGACCCTTGCCTTTTATCTTATGACCTGAATTAAAAGCGACCTGCGAGCCAATTTGAGCTTTCATGAATAAACAATGGTTCAAACAAACAAACAAACAAACAATCAAACCATTTCGTTTCTCTATAATTTTCTTGATTTTCACATGCCAAAGGGAGATTTTCAATTACATTCTCCAATCTTAAGAATGCTTGGATGCTTAAGACATGGTAGAAACTGACTTAACTGCCTCTGCCATTATGACCTCAATGAAAAGCGGCCTGCGGGTCAATTTGAGCTTTCATGACTGAGCAATGGTTCAAACATACCATTTTTTTTCTCAGCTATCTTAATGAATGCGTGAATAAATTGCCAGAATTCAATATGCCATAGAGTTACAGATTTTGAATTGACAATCAGGTTTTTGCGTTTGTTTTAGGAACGAAAGGAGTCCAAAGGAATATGCTAAATTGCGATTACTTAAGCAAGTGGTCATGATTTTGGAAACATTCTCCTACGCAGAGGGACCACAGTCGTGTCTAATGCCGTTGGGGACCGGGCGTTGGGAGGATTTTTGGAAACGGCCGACCAGTAACTGTTATTTTTTGGTCGTATCTTGTTACGTGGATGTCTACGTCTGAAGGAATATTTTGTACACTTTGTATGGTATATCCCAAAAGGTACTCTTGTTTCGCCATGTATAATTCCAGCCATCTATACACCTTCAACCTCATACAGGCCGAGGAACCATAGTTTTCTCAAGAAATATCAGACATAGGCAATATAGAGTTAAATGTTTCCCAGGGAAGTTAGCCAGTCCTAGCGTTACAGACTTGCAACTAATGTCGACCGGCTTCTTCTAATATAAACCACAGAAATAAAAAAAAAAGATAAAAGGTACTCGTATTTGAAGCAGATAAAAGATTTTCTACGTTCTTGGAAGGATGCGACACACGGATCCACGCCTGGAAGTCGCGAAAAATGGAGATAATAACGTCTCTGTACAGATGAAAAGATGAGATAGCAGAAATCTTCTTCTGTGCAACATGAACCACAAAACATCACTGGCGCCGTTTCCTAATCTACAAGACATTTCCGTGCAATTTTCTCAGGCTTTTGTCTTTTTCTGCCTGCAGTCTTTTGTTCGTGTTCTCTGTATCTCTTTTCTCAATCTAATGTATAAATGACGGTGAGTTTTTCATTTCATGGCCAGTCTTTCTTGTCTTATTCAACTAGTACTGTCTATTGTAATATTGATCTTACGACGAAAGTTTGTTTGCAATCATTGGGCAGATTCTATTCAATTGTTCGTATTCTTATCCTAATACATGTATTACAAATATAATTTACAAATACTTAAAGCATAACAGCTGTCTCCATACGATTTGAATACTTCCAAATACAAATCTACGCCCTCACATGAATCCATATGTATACAGATAGGGATGTGTATTAATAATTAACAGGTGATTCTACGAAAGCCGTTATCATGATCATCGGTATCGGTATCAAGTTCACTTGGAATGTGGAAGACGTAAGATTAGCTACAGGGGCGTTTGTCAGTGGAATCACCTTACAATGACTTTAAACACGGCTCCCAACATTGCAACATTCAATCATATGATGAAACTGAGAGTTGACCTCTGACCTCACGACCGGACTGAAGTATGATTATGGAAAACGGTCTTTGTATAAATTATTTGTGTTATGTATTGTGTTGATGTGTCATGTACTATGTGTTATCCAGGGTCCCACTGTAAAGCAGTGTGATACACTGAGTTGGGCTATCCTGGCTAAAGAAAACAGAATATAAAAAAAAAAGATTTAAAAAAATGATATTCGTCAAGGTAACCACATCTACTGCCATTTACATTTCATATCACGTTTACATATACCCACGCACAGTGCTCATCTCCATAAAACTGAGGGAAATATTGACAGTAAAACTTAACGATATACGAAATGAAATCATGCTCGAGTAAACTGCTGTGTGTGCGTGTCCCATGTTGATAGTGAAAGACCGTCAGCAAGCGAACTCGGGTACATAACAGGTATCAATAGTAACACAGGCATTCAGAACGTATACAAGAAGGGGGTTCCAAAAATACCGTATGAAACGTGATGAAAATTACACTCACCCTTTATTTCTCGCTTTTGAAGCAAAGACGATGAAATCAAACCAGTAGCTTTAAGATCAGGGGACGACCACAGGTTGTTAATGAGATATTGCAGGTTGCCCGAATTCCCTCAAGTTCCCCTCGCATAGGGAGAATCCCCTACCGCTACCCCCTCCAGGCTAGAGCGTAGAGTTTCTGAACTTGACGCTATCTCGTCCGAGAGGGTGTTGATACTATACTCTTTCTCGGGAAAGGACGTGCAATCTGTCAGGTCTTGAGAGCCGAAAGTCGCGGTTTGGAAGATTCTGGCTGCGTCTGAGTAGGCTGATCGCAGAGCAGATGGTGTGATGCGGGAGAGATCTAGCAGAGCTGGCGGGAAAGTCCAACGCTATCCCGGGTAGAGCGCGCGATGACGTCGGTTGGCGTTCGATCTGCCCGCGCCTGATGGATTGCAATATGTTTCTCCGCCGGTAGGCGTGAGGGGAATGCAGATGACTAGTACTGTTCCATGGTTTGGGGTAGTGAACATTCGGGTCCAGGTACGGTCCAGGCCCAGAGGATCAGGTCCAGACCTTAACCTGGACCTAATTGTATTGCGGTAAGGGGACACATATTCAGGGCATTGTATTATCAACATGATTGAACTGGAGACGATTGTCTTTTACAGTCTTACTGGAAGTGAACTTAAGACAAACCAGGCCTGGGAAAGAAGGATCTGGATGCATTGTTTAGTCCTGTGGTTTAGCAGCATTTTTTTGCTGGATTTTACCTGGATTTTTCTCTTTTTGGTCCGTGTGCATTAGTTTTGGGGGTCCACAGAAGATAGTCTGTAATAAAATTAAAACGGTGTGGTTTAATCTCAATGCTATTGATCTTTGCAAATCATGACTTCCTTTCTGTTCTAGGTTTAGAATCCTCCTTTTGTCTTTGGTAGCTGAGTATCCTGCTGATCCAATGTGAACCCGTGAAAGTACAAAACTTGGACAACTGCTAAAGACGGAAATGGAAATACCATGTACCTACCAGCGGCACACGCTCGCTTTTTAGTGCATCTCTGTTTCCCGAAAGCAATCACGTTG
This sequence comes from Branchiostoma floridae x Branchiostoma belcheri, assembly GCA_019207045.1. Lineage (NCBI taxonomy): Eukaryota > Metazoa > Chordata > Leptocardii > Amphioxiformes > Branchiostomatidae > Branchiostoma > Branchiostoma floridae x Branchiostoma belcheri. The sequence continues at coordinate 3,805,480 of CM033039.1, read as the reverse complement.
CCAGTGGGGTAACTTGGTCTGAAGCCAAAGGAGCTGTCTGTTCGGAAATGGAAAATCTAACGCTTAAGGCGAGCCAACTCCTCTGGGACTTTTCTTCAAGACGGAAGACGTGTTCAAGACGTGTTTAGATTCTCAAGAAAAGGCGAGAGAAGCCCCTGGAACAATGTTGAACCTTTCCGGAAAAGGTCAGGCGTAACAAGGGCGTAGAACGGGATGTCTTAGATATGAAGACCAATTTGCCATGACGTCACAGGGTTCAAGCTAAAGGTCATATCGGATATGTTTGCAGGCTATTTGTAAAACAAACATTTGTTGATAAAGTCGTCTGAAAACAGCGATGATGTTTGGTTTATTTTCTACTGCTATGTAATATTAGAGTAAATCCCTTAAAACAGTTGCCCATCGCTACTTCCTGCACAGTTCGCAATCAAATTGCGATGATAGTACAAAGGCAATACTTAACGTTCTTCCAACACAAAGGTAACGTTATACATGGATCAAGTTTTCAACGATCACTCTCCAGTATGTTGATGACCAATCACTTTAGAACATCAGTATTGATCCCGAATAAGGCAACTGTAGTCGTTAAAATTTTTATCCGTGTGTACCTTTGTGTTGGAAGAAAGTTTAGCATTGCTCTCTGATTACTAACGCTAGTTCACCTATATCCGTTCCTTTCAGAAATTGGTAATTAGAGGTATGAAGTCGACGGACGATAGTTTTAAACTACAATATGTTGAACATATTACTACTTGAAACCATCGTCGGTCCAGTTGATATCACTTAATACCATGTTGGTAAACACAACGAATATAGGTTACCCTGTGGATAAAGGTGAACTAGCGTTACCAACACAGATGAGCTTCCGTGATAAATCGCGATAATTCTATGTCTTCGCAACGTTAAGTCACCAATCAGCCACTGATGTTCATGTAAAGATTGTACACATACTTTAGAAAATATGTTTTTTGGTCACTGGTCACTGGTTTTTGGTCATTGCATAATAATAAAATGGAATACAAGCTTGTTGAAGTCGAATTAGTAATCTGAACAGGTCGAAAAATAGATAAACTTATCAATGTATACCGCTATATTCATGAAACGAATATGCTTCCAACAGTAGTTTTAATCTCCAAGCAGATTCCTCCGTCGCATAAGACAGTAACATAAACTGGGGAAGGAGTTTAGCCAATTGGCCAATTTTACTCCTCTGCCGGCTAAACTCCTTCCCCAGCTTATGTCACTGTCTTATGCCACGGAGGAATCTGCTTGGAGATTACAGTAGTTTACTTTGCGTCACTAAAGGAGCCAAAACCCCAGGGCTTCGTCCTATACTAAGAAAACATTGTCTACTTTCGGTATTACCGCTAATACTGCGAGGTTTAGCGACGGGGAAATCTTCCAGACGATTTGGCGACAAGATAGTCACTTAGGATGGTGCAGGGATTTATGTCCTTTCTTGTGTCGCAGTTTGTGTAATAACCAAGGCCATTCCCCACCCCGGGCGTCGGTCTTGGAAACTTGCGAATCAATCAGTTCAAGTTTTGATGCAGTGCTGCATTCTATTGCTAGAAGCCACTTTTAATCTATGTTGGTGTGACTGCACTTTTCACTCCAATTAAGAGAGGGCGCTTTTGATACGTCGCGAAATCTAATACTGACGACATGTAAAACAACGATGCTGATTGGTTTACGCCGTGATGACGTTTTATTATAGTCTCCAAGCAGTAAATTTTATGGTGAGATCTATAATGACATCCTATGCATAGTGCAAGAATAATGAGCGCGAAAAAAGATGGAAAAAAAAAGATGTCTAAATTTTCAAAATAGACAACATAAACGTCGTCACAAGATTTAAAGTGACAAAACGTGGCATCACACCTTACAAGACATTCATTCCTGTATTAAAGAAGTGAACTAGTGTAGCAAAAGTGAGCGTGATACACTGGTATCACTTGCCAAGCTGGCAACTACATTCATTACTTCCATACCGGTGGCACTTTTACAACTATCCAACAAGTTTCACTTCAGCAACTATAGCCATGGCTTCTACAATTGTGATTATTAAGCTACAACACAACATGTTTGGATATTTTGGTCTATCTGACCATCCCGAAGAGAAAAAAACTCTTGTTCTTTTAAAAAAATCATTTTTCCCTGAAATTAGGCGAAAATTAATGAGCGCCTGATGTCATCCATAAATCTTACTTACTGTGGCCTCAGTTCAAGTTTTGATGCAGTGCTCCATTCTGTTGCTTTGAGCCGCTTTTGATCCACGTTGGCGTGATTGCACTTTTCACTCCAATTAACAGGGGGCGCCTTTGATACGTCGCGAAGTCTAATACTGACAACATGTAAACAATGATGCTGATTGGTTTGTGCCGTGACGTCGTTTTTATTCTAGTCTCCGAGCAGATGTGTCAGCTGAATGACAAAATAGTTTTTAAAAATGTGGCCAAATAATGTGCCGTGGGATCTTAGTCAGTCTTTTGCAGTCTATCCAGCTATAGTTCAATCCTAGGCAAATTAACTCCTACTATAGGCTTTTATTCCCAACTTGGGCAAAGTCCCCTATTACTATTCGACCAGGCCGAAGTCTGGTAGAGACTACTAGTATTTTTATCCCCAAAATAAAGATTCAGATTAATAAAAACGTCACAGGGGTGTGAGTTGGTACTAAGATAAAACTTTAAAAGTCTCCTTGTTGAAACATTTGAGGCAAAGAATGATTTCTACTACTTTTACAAAACGGTATTTGTTTGGCATTTGATGACTGTAGCATATGTTTCAACCTGCATCCACCTTTGGAAAGTTTATTAAAGATATGCTCCAAGTTTCGGTAATGCCAGATGCACTGTTATCTATCCATGCAAAAGTTAACGTTGCTTCCAGCGTTCAAACTCAGTTCCTAAGAGTTCTTGTCAAGTACTGCCCAGTACTGCCCTCTAACGGATAGCAGCATAAGTGCAAAGGGGTTGCCTAAAACCAAAGAGCTGTATAAAAGCTCCCTTCTAAGAGGAAAACGTCCATCTGATAAAGCCCGATTTCTCGCTTTTGCATATAAGATATATATCGTATATATATATATTGTCTTACAACCTTTCCTATTGGACATCTGAAATTGTCTTCATTCATAGTTAGAGTATAAAAGACCTGTTTCTTCCAGATCTCTTCAGTGTCACTGACGAAGGATAGTGGATTCTATCCGAAACGTCTGGCCGTTTCAAAACCATATCCAGTTGCTTGAGTAACTATTTTTGGCGCATATATATCGTATACTAGTAACGAGCGATCGCTGTTGTTGTGTATATCCGTGGTATTCGACTAGCCTCCATAGCAGGCTCTTTGGGGCCTATTTCGACCGAGTACAAATAGAAATGGCCAGCAAAAGTGTATAATGAGCCCAAAAAAGGCCCCAAAGAGCCTGCTATTGAGGCTAGTACTAGTATTCGACGGCTGGTGCCCACCAGGACGTCAGAAGATTGGATTAAAAATTAATATTCAAATCAGCTGATCAAATTACTGGTTAATATGTAAATCAATATTTTGCCAAACACCTGATTTTGTAATACCACTGCTTCACCGTGATATCATCGGAATTGCTTGTATCCTGGACACACTAAGTTACTCTATTGTCCCGCCTCAACGTATTTGTACTTTATTAACAAGAAAATAAAGCATTTAAAATGTTCTAACTTTCTCTGCCAGTTTATGTTCAATTTTTCTTCATTTTTCATACTCGGTATTTTAGTTGTCTCGCTTTAGATTTTGATTATGCCACACATGAAACTAACTTGTTGAAGCCTGCCTGAGCTTCCCGCCAAATTCTGCGGTAGACCGTATCTCCTATGTATTCTGGTGCAATAAAAAAAGTAGCGACAAGTATGTGTCCAAAGTTTGATAAGGTTGTATCCACACTATTGTACATAGTAAATAACCATTTAAAATCTGTACTGTTTCTAGGAAGTTTTGAAGACGTCTGAAGTGGCAGATTTTTGGTCAACATGATATCCAGGCTTGTGATTGTCGCAGAAAGTACACCGCGGAAGGATACATAAAAATTGACGTGTGATGTAGGCCGAGACAAAATCCTTGTCCGGACTTGCATCGGCAGCACTGTGTGAGTGGAGACGTTGTTGTGTGTGTGTGTTGTTTCCTCTCCCGCTCTGGCCGTCATTTTGCCGCGAGTTTTGCCGTTCAGACTTTGCCTATGTCCTTGCGAGCGGGTTGAGCTCTTGTGGGGTGCAGCTAGAGCGGTTGAGTGTTGTAATTTTCCCTCGTTCTTGTCATATTTTGTGTTTTGGCTTGTCTGTCGCTTATGTGACGCCGCCGCTCTATTCTATGCCGTCGTTACAACACCTTTGTCATGACCGACGCTATCCAGGCATTTTTTGGGACTACTGTATGTGGATGAGATTTAGCGGCCTTGTCAAATTTTCTTCGTTGTGGCTCAAGCTTACAGCCGGAGTCTCAGACTGCCATGTTGAAATGTGCTAGCTGAAGAACCCGCCGTGAATACATGCACATTCTTGTATTTTGCAACGTCGTCACAACTTCAATGGTTTGTGACTGAGGCGGCCGCCATATTTTATGTTTGGGATGTCTGTCGCTGATCATTCTTGTGTCGTTGTCACAGCACATTTGCCATTCACCCGCCGTGAATATGTGGCGTATTCTTGTATCTTACAACGACGTTCGGGGTATACCGTTACGGTGTATACAGTGTTCGCCGCATCCTGTAAAATAAGGGAGGCTTTTAAATAAGGGATACCTGCAGCATAAATGCTGCATTGAGTACTGAAGCTGTCGCATAACAAGTCTTTTCTGGCATAATTCCTTCACCGATTGCCATCTATCACCTTATGGACCATTACTATGACAAAGATATTTATACTGTTCAACTGGACTTCTCTGACAATCCGCATACTCTGAATTTGGTTGTCTGTATTTTTCACCACTCTGTATCCGCAAGGAAAAATAGTGTTGCCTTCAAACTTTCTTTTACAATAGTTCTTCTTTTACAAAGCTAAATAACAATAGTGCTTGGTATTCTGTTTATGAGTAACAGACAAACGGGACCAACCAATGCCCTCTACTACTTCTAGACAACTAAGTAATAACTAAGTATTAAGCAATTTATTACTGAATCTGCAAAAGTTACAGTTGTTTTGACGGCATTTCTTGACACCTCCCACGCAAACTTTATTCCTTCGGACATGGTTTTCCAGGTCGACTTGCTATGCAAAACTTAGGAGAATCCAGCCAACTCGGCGTCAAAGTAGACAGGTTTAAATTCACCGGTCAGCCTCTTGGAAACCCAGACTTCGGGGACCGTCTTGTACGGTGGAAGCTGACTCGGTGTAGCTTAGATGGGCTGGTTGGATGATCCATTTTATTGGCTTTGTATTGTCGTAAGTTTATCTGGAATAATCTTGTCATAACCGATTCAGACTTAATACGAAATACTTAATGTTTTTTAATGCAACAGAAAAAGAATACAGTACACAGTGGTGCCGCACACAAGCAAACTGGTGTATATCAAGCACCACTCATTCAAGGGGCCGGGTACAGTCAGTGACGTCGGGACCAATCCCCCGATAAGCTTCTCAAAATTGACTCGGAGTTCCAAGTATCTCAATAGATCCTCAGTTTTCTACGCCTGTTTCCTTCCTTAGAACCCAACTATGAAGAAAATTCCTCGCCCCGGGAGGTCACCCTGCCAGGCTTCGTTTGACCCTTACACCATAGCCACGCGTGCCGATAAGGACACCACATTCAGGTGTGCGCAATACGCTAATAGTTTCCTGTATTACATGACACCCTGAGATCAGTATTTTCTTACCAATACTAAGTGGTAACGTGCGATGGCGTTGCTGTGGTACGGTATCGAACGCCTTCCTAAAGTCTAGATGCACAGCGTCGACAGGCCCTGAATTATTTGTGCTCCACACGAGTTGGGGTGGGATACTGAATTGCCTCTGCTGACTGGGACGATTTTGTACCACGGTGGTACAAAATCGTCCCAGTCAGCAGAGGCAATTCAGTATCCTTTACATACTGTGGGGTTACAACTTTTGATGTTTAAAATCCAATGGCAAGGTGGCAACACTCACGCGACCTCATTTCCCTCTATTCTTTTTTTCATGGAGAATAGCTCCCATGTTGTATTTGCGTCTGGGTTTGTTCGGAGGTCCAGTCTCCACACAGTCATAGAAAGCAAATCTAAAGCAACTAGTGGGCTGATTTCCCCAATCCCGTGTCGTAAGATATATACGTGGCCCCCTCCCACTGCATCCACGTTGCTAAAAGTAATAAAATAAATGCTAAAATCCAGCACGGCTGGATCCTGGTTCGTCCCAAGCCAGCGGTGGCTTTAAACGTGAAATATATTTCTTGGGGTCAGAAGGACAACAGAAAGTGGTCTTTTAATTATTAAGACAGACCCTTAATCTAAATTTAAAGTGTGACAACAATATCAATTCTACAGACGCGGAATCAATCAGCCTACATGCCTTCTGTCTGAAGAAGTCACATTACACATTTTGTTATCAGTGATGCAGAAAAAACATGGGGTGATTGTCCAATGTAAGGTATTTCTCCCATGAACGTCATTGTTACTCGAATAAGTAGATGCTAGATTTTGGCATTTTCTGGATTTTAAGCAATAATCACACTCGGATAAAGGCAGTTGAAAGGTTGGCCGGTGGTGAAGTAAACTTACATAAACAAACAAGGGTGGTGTTTAAAAACACCCCGGCGACGTGAGGTAGATGATAATGTTGAAAATAAGTAAGGAGAAAATGTAATACATCTATTGGATTTCATAACAGTACTTTCAAACAAACGGCGCTCTGCGGGTGTAAGTGAGAAAAAGGGAAGCATCTATTGATGACAATTATGCAAATTGAAGACCCAATTTGCATTACTAATAAGAAAATGTGAAAATTCCATGGTGGTGTATTATAGAAATGCCGTCTCCGCTACGTCTCACGAAAAATTGGCAGGCCAGACTCAAATTCACTTACGGGAAATAATCAGTTCCTCCCTATGATTTACATCAAATGAAATAGATTCCCTGCGAATGATGGGAAATTAAAATAGCCTGACCAGGCCTTACGGAAAGGAGCACACAGACCCTAGGTAATTGTCAGCTGTCTATGTTTTGACAACTATGCCCCTACAGTTCCAGAATTAAATGTTAGAGGGCTCAAACCTACCCCAACTTATGCTCACATCAGAAGCTATCTGCCACTTAATGACAAGATCATATCATGTTCAGGACAAGATTGTTATCAACGCCGTTCAATGATTGACGTTCCCTAGAAACATTAGCAGTTTGTTTGGATTGTAACCTAACGCAAAGACACGATGGATCCGAATGTATGAGATATATATAGTGAAACATTTAGAAAAAAAAAAACTAGACTTGAGCAGGGTCTTGTGTTGTCAGAGAAGGAATGGAGAGTAAGGGGGAACATAGTTATGAGGTAAAAGTGGGGTCCCCGATATGTCGAAACAAATGTAAATCCGAACAGAGGACAAAGGGACAAGGAATTGAGTACTATCGCAAGATGCTTTGCGAGAGGAAGGGTCTAATACAGAGCACGCCATATGCTCTCACTCGGGTTTAGCTAAGCGGTGAGGAGGGCGAGCTCGGAGCCCTGAACTACAGGATATAGGAGACGGGTAGTGATTTAGAAAAAGAGAGAGTGAGATAGAGAAGGCGTACGTCCGCACAGTAATACACTTGGTCAACTTGCCACTGATCAGACCTTTGGAATTGGCCCGGATATATCGTATCCTCATTAATTCTGGAAATGACCTCCTATTTTGAATAATTTGTATTTCATTTTGTACATCATGGTCTAAGCTACATACATACCAAAATCATGGAAATCCGTTACCTTATTCCTTTCTGGAGAAGTCGTCTTCCGAAAGTCTTGACAAAAATTACCTTGCAATTTCAATACTAATCGCTGTGGGCGCAAACGTATGTCTTAGCACAAGAGCTATCTACCAACCATCAATCGTAACCACGGCTTATTCAGAACACGAGATATAAAAAGATTAAGTTCCGCTGCAGTTCCAAGTGAAGCCGCTAGGGGCCGAAGATGTAATTATTTCCGTTTTTGTCACACCCCACCAACACACCAAAATCATTCACCATTCAGCAACAGTTCTTGAGTTATCTTGTTGGCACAAACAATCACAGACATACATACACAGGGGAAAATATAACACCCATGAATATTTCAAAGGGTAATACAGCTGCTTGTCACCATGTAAACAACAAGTATCGTAGCTTGAACATGAACATACTACTACCCAGTATTTGTGTCTTATTTATAACCTGTAATATCAAATGATAGTTTCTGTATTTCAGTTGAGGCCACAGCAAGTAAATTTTATGGATGACATCAGCGCGCTCATTAATTTTAGCCTGATTTCAGAAAAAAAACAAGAATTTTTTTCTTCTGCAGGAATGGTCAACATGACGATAAAGTACCAAAATGAGCGAATATATTGTGCTGTAGCCTAATAATTGTACTTGTAGAAGTGGCACTTGCGAGGTACCCAGGACTGTAGTTGTAGAAATGAAACTTATTGGATAGTTGTTAAAGTGACACCAATATGGAAGCCACGAGTGTGGTTACCAACTTTGTTGGTGATGCCAGTCACTTTTACCACACCGGTACACGTATTAAATGCAGGAATGAATGCCACGTTACCTCTGATACCATGTTTTGTCCCTTTAATTCTTTTTACAACAGTCATCACAACTTTATGGTGCCTATTTTTGAAAATGTAGCCGTCTTGTTTTTTTTCACCCATCTTGTTTTTTTCGCCCTATCGCACTATTTTTGCAGTCTGCAGAGGATGTCATCCATAAAATTTACTTGCTGTGGCCTGAATAAAAATTGCTTTGATGGCTAACTCTTGCGGTTCTTTTACACGATCTATGAGAATGCTTTTCTCTCCGTTTGAGCCCCGCGAGCACGCACTGACATGTACCTGTAAGTAGTGCGTGCTCGGAGTCATGTTTGAACCCCGTTTGAGCGTGCGTGCTCCGAGTCATGTGATCTTCGTTTTGCTAACTATGGATAAGCGTCCCTGGGCACTCTGCCCCAGTTCTCCCGCCTGATACACACAAAATGCCGCTAGTCGAAGAGAGTTTTTTTTCCCGAGGATACGTTGGTGCACGTAGCCGGGCCAGTAGTTTCGCCTCAAGGTATCGGGAACACGAGGAACCACCCCAGGTTAGTGCAAATCGGTACCTGAAAGTTGGTCTAAACAATGCTTATGTTAACGTTTTTGTATAGAATAAGGCGGAACTCGGAAGCGATTTGTAGTACCATTTTACTGTTACTGTTATATACTCCGCAATTGACACATTTTCGTCTACACTTGTACCCCAATATGCCTCATAATTCAAGGACTCCTGCAGACTTCGTGTACAAGAGTTTTTGTTCTCGGCGATAGTTCGTGTGTTGATCATCTCTCTGGTGATTTTCGTTACTTGTGATCTATCCCGACTCAGTCATTCAACAGTATTGTTGGGTGTGTAACAAAACCCATCATTTGCCCCATTTCAACTTTTGGGATGTCCATACTCCATAGACCAAAAATGCATGATCTGATTTGTGTAGAACTGGCCCGGATCTAATAACATCCTCAGATCAGAGGAACACAAGTCCCGTCGAAAGTAGTACAAACACGCGAAGCTTTTAGGTGTTCGTATTTGACTATCAACATGGTTTCTAGATTGTGATATACATATGTATTTGGCCAGTATCAGGATTATGATCATTGTTTTCTGTGATTTATTGGTTGGTATACAGCTGACCCAGTTCAGCAGCGGAGGGATGTATATGAAAAGACAACGAACCGCCGAACTTATCAGTTGAGACGAAACGCGGCTCGGAGAGATCATAGCTTCGTAAGTACAGTCTAATTTTTTTATCATGGCCGTCCTGTACTATGATTGTGATATACCCACGTTTTAACTTTTCCATATACATGAAATACACCCAAGAAATTGAAGAATGTCTGAGTCCGGCCGCTGCTGACATCTGTGATTGATTATGTTCTTTACTTATTTGCAGACGGAACCTGTGTGATGGAAATATCCCTATCTATTCAAAACGACCATGCATCATCACAACAAGGAGGCTTCAGTTGAAAACCTCCATTTTAAAGATTTTAGTGTTTTATTCGTTTTTCTTTTCGAATTTCCCTTTAGCAAGACATTTATGAGATGTGTTTTTGGAAGAGTTTGTATGTTTTATTCAATATTCGCACAAGCAACACGCCTAACTGGGGATAAATATCATTACATTGATGAATAGATGATGATAAAAATATTTTTTCTCCTTTGGAGTAACAACTATGTGCAATGTTATTTCTTGATCTGTTTACGATTGTGGGTTGTCGTGATATCCCGGACCATCCGGCATGTTTGGTACTAATTAAGCTGGGAATGGCTGCGGAGAGACTTCAAGTTTTCCGACGGCTGAGCAGACAAGTCACGTGTCCCCCTACCTGATGCTCATCCCTCTGACCCCATTTACTCCCTGACCTTTCCCCCATCTCCCATGTAGGTCATTCGTGGCTTCTCCTTCACTGAGTACGGTCATATTTCCCACCCAACCCTACCCTCACTTATCTGACTTCAAGACGCTCATCTAATTATACTGTATGGTCTGTTTCTGCTATAGCGAGTGACAACAACGAGGTGTTCCTGACACCCGTACATATGTCCATCAGGACGACGCAGTTCCACCACAACGTGCACAGTCACAGAGACTCCTACCACAGCAGGGAAAGTTTGTCGAGACCTTCCACTGCAAGTCGGTGAGACGAGCTGCATCGCTGGATGAGCCGGAATAGACGTCCGTGTGCCTTATAAAGTTGGGAAGAAGGGAACCCAGAACAGCGCCGTCGACAGGAGGAAGGCAACGAGAGGAGAGTGCCAGACGAGCAGCAGATCTAGAGCAGCCAATCGATTGCGCTGCTACAACCATAGTAAACCTAAAACTATTTAGAAAATTCACAGACTGGTTTTGAGTTGATTTATACCATGACTATGTATTTTAATGTACCAGGTATACATTGTAAAGTAGTAGTTGATTGTACATGTATATCAAAGAAGCGTAGAACAGCGACGATGGACCGAATCAAACCTGAGGTGGATACAGTAATGGAGAAAGCCCCCATTGGAATATCCATTACAATTATTCTGTATCCAACCTGTGACCGAAGTTAGCGGGGTCAGCATTATGTAGTAACGTCAAACACAGTCTCCCGTGCCCAGTGTACGGAAAACCTTGTCTCTGCGTTCTTCCTTTATTCTAGCTGTGCTAGTCCTTGTCTTCAAAGTAGAATCTAAACCACTTGAAATCCATTGCTTTCATGACTTGTTTGAAATATGTGACTTATTAACCTTTCAAAATCAAACTTTATTTAATATGTATCTATATAGCAGGTATAACTGCCCTTCGGCGTAACACACCAGCTTCAATTCCAAACGACAACCACCTGAAAGCACATCACTTCATATTTTATAGATATCGACATAAAACTGTGACATATTCGTCTTCATTATTTTTTTTTTACCTCGTGGAAGCATCTCATCCCACATTGCGAAAGTGAAGCTCAAAAGATATAAGCAAAAGCTATGCTATATTTGTCTTTATTGGTCTTCTTTAAAACATCTTATTTTTCTACCTTCAAAATCATCTTATTTTTCTACCTTCAAAATCATCCTTTCTATAGCTCCAAACGACAACCACTTGAAAGTATTCCATTCCAAATTGTAAAAAGCACAAGCTTATATAGGAAATAAAAGCTGGGACATATTGGTCTTTATTATAACACTTATAAGCAGGTGAAACATCGTAACAATCTGTAAGAGTGTACTGCCTATGATGTGCAGTCATTCCCAGCTATTTGAAAAGACCGTTCCCTTAAATCACTAATCCTGACACAAAGAATACATCAACAAAGAAAAATGAACAGCTAGAATTATAGTCCTCAAATACCACTGTATAGACGACACCCCCGAGGTTTAGCCAAAAATCAATTCCCAAGGGAGTGCATTCGTGGAATTTTCTAAATTCTTTCAAAGCGATCGTAATACTGTAGAAAATGCCTCCGCCCCTGAGGCGTCGCCAAAAATGTACAATCATGATATTTGTCAATCATTAGCCTTAATATTTTTTATCTTGGAAATAAGTTAGCTCTGGTTTAGAGGCTTTATTTCGTCCATTAGCAGAGAGATACAAACATATGTCAATGCTAGTCTTCCTGGACTTAAAATACACAAATGACAACGTTACACATACAGATACAATTATATACAGTGCAAATCAGTACATACAATTATTTACAATGAAAGTCGTTCTATGTGGATATGGCTCTGGTCTGGAAGTAGATGAAATATAACGGACAGAGCGATCTCTATTGTTAGTACTATAGTGTTTATCCATTTTATTCTGTCCTTGTGTGATTATCTGATGTGAAGGATTGCTACCATGAGCGTCATTGCTGAGGGGGAAAAATGTGCGAACCTGTCTTGTCAGTTGCTGGCTCTGAGTCCTTCCTGTTGAACTCCACTTGTGTAGATGCATTGATTTGTACACACAACGGGGACATGAAGTCCTCTCTAAACCCTGTCAACGGTGGAAAGACATAAGGGGACTACAATCATTGTCTCTTGGTGTTGTTTGTGCACTGTTATTGGTGTGCAGTATGTCCATGGCAGCAGCTGATACTTTTAAGAAGTTGCGTGCCACAGAAAAGAAGCAAGGAAGGGACGGTCTTTTCACCTCCAACTTCTGCCGGTAAAAGTTGTCTTGTTGGCAATCTTAGCAGGCTTAAAAGCACAAATAATTCAAGTTCTGATAAAAAAATTTTGCCAGCAAAAATCTTTGCGTCCACTCGATGCGACACCTAGCCTTGCGATTTCTTGTGTGAGTCAGCAAATGAGTCTTCAAATTGTGCAGTCAAGCGAGCTGCCTGTCGCACACATCACAATTGTAGGTCATCCTGACAACTTAAGACGGCTTGTGCTTTTGGCTTGAAATTCCATTCCACCAAACGTCAGAAATAAACAATTGTCCCTCGCCAGAACAAGATGTTTCCAATTGTAACGCAACTTACATGTCGCTGTAGTGAGCCAGCTTGATATTTCATTTTATTTTATGTCATAAACTTTTATCAATGAGCTAACTAATATATCTTTCGCAGCATTTTGCAGCACATCGCAAACCTCTCCGTTCTGGGTGAAATCAGTGACATGGCCTAGTGTTCTGACAGTTTTTATATTTGGAGGATTGAACATCAACTTGATCTCATCATTCAATTCTTTGTCTTTTTTCTTTAGCTACCTATCTTAAGTTCTGCTTAATGCATAGATGATAAATAGTAAGGACGCAGATCTCGCTTTTTATCTAAAGGATTCTTTAATTCAGCAGTACAGTATGTTGAGAAAAAATACGTATGTGTACCCTGGTGGTACCTGCATCATCACAATCTTCAGGTCGGACTTGTCGCATCCTTCCATGCTTATGAACGACTGTTGTAGCCTTTAGCTCTAGGATCTCTGCAAGGTGTTCCACTTTCGTTGGCAGCAATGGTTTGGTATGGCTAATCCTGCTTTGGAACCCAGGGTTTGATCTGAAAATGTGCTGTTCAATTCCCTCCATGATATACCTGGCAATGATGATGGTGGGAGTCTTGTCAAAAGTACAGTCAAACCTGTCTATAGCGGCCACTCAAGGGACCAGACAAATTTGGCCACTATAGACAGGTGGCCTCTGTATAGAGGTGGTAACTTGTAGATAAAATACCCAAGGGACCGACAAAATGTGGCCACTATGGACAGGTGGCCCCTCTGTAGAGGTGGCCCCTAATACAGGTTTGACTGTAAAGTAAACATCGAAAAGAATTTCTTGAAAGGAAAATAGAATAATCAAAATAAAATACAGTCAAACCTGTCTATAGCGGCCACTCAAGGGACCAGACAAATTTGGCCACTATAGACAGGTGGCCTCTGTATAGAGGTGGTAACTTGTAGATAAAATACCCAAGGGACCGACAAAATGTGGCCACTATGGACAGGTGGCCCCTCTGTAGATGTGGCCCCTAATACAGGTTTGACTGTAATTAAAAAACGTATTGTATTGAAACAAAATGCTTTTACGAAATATATTATTCCCTGTGGCTTCAATGTCATATTTTTAGCATCCTGCTTCAAATTCATCCTTTCTTGGTTTCTACGTCCTATATTGAAGAAATATTTGTTGCATTTTCCATAAAATTTCATGTTATTTGCTCGTGCGTTTTAAAGCTTTTGACTGTTTTTTTTTCCTCCTACAAATAACGCTCACTCATTAACACTAGTTATATAGTGATAAAACACAATAAACACTTCGTAATATGACACGAATTTACACACAATTTGCACGATCTCAAAAACTGAAAACTACGATCCGGCGCGCGTTCCTCGCAACGACGGCTTGTCTAACACTACGGGTTCCCGTCTACCACCGCGGACGTGTCCTCCAGCTCAGCACAGCCTTGGGCTTAACTTTGACCTTGGCCGCGGTGGTTGGTGCAGCCGACGTGTAGGAGACTGACGCCGGCCACGTGGTGGTGGTCTTCACACGGCCCTCTGGCGCCGACGGCGCGGGAGTCTTGGTGGTCTTCTCCCGGCCGCCTGTCCCCTCCGTTTGTGTCCTGCGTCTCTTCTCCGATGGCTGGAAGTAGCTTCCATCAAAAGCAACGAACCTTGGTCTCTTCTGGGGCAGAAAGAAAAGGATTTGTCAATTACAAGGTTCTAGCCAATTCTACTCGTTGTTTTCCAATACCTTTTATTTATTTATTTATTTATTCGTTCGGCTGTTTACAGACAGCCAGGGCTGCCCAAATAGCCATAGGCTATTGCCAAGGGCTAGCCCTGGGAAAGAACAATACATGTTACATATAAAATCATTGTAGTAAACATTGTCAGTATAAAAGCACTATCATTAACATAGCAAAATGGTTTAAAATTTACAAATGTGCATCGTATATATATATATATCGTATATATATATATATATATATATATATATATATATATATATATATATATACATATATATATATATATATATATACATCATGTACAATATGTACACATAGGAAATCACATAGCATGGTGTAATAAAATGTTAGTTAACGGAGAATGGGTCTCCATGAGAGAGCCAGGCTTTGGCCTTGAAGGAGTCTGAGTTTCAAGTGGGAGAATGTTCCACAACTGGGTGGCTCTGTGGAAGAAGGTTTTCTGGGTACGTGCACTTTTTGGAATTGGTATTGTCAGGTTGTTTCCGTTTCTAAGAGGGTATATAGATTGAATGGCTGATGACCTGGTAGTGGGTAGGAGATTGCAAAGGTGGGGTGGGCAGTGTCCATTCGTCAGCTTCCAATACCTTGATATAAAAAAAACACTGCTTTCATGACAAGAAGCCCTAAATCAACTCGAAGTAAACTGACACTATAATATACCTTACAACTAGGTATACAGTAAAAGCAAAGCAATAATTTATCATTATGATGTGTACAAATAACGTTCACTCGTTAACACGTAATAGATTTATATAGTGATTAAACACAATAAATACCTCGCGGGTCGCCTACGGGTTCCCGCCTGCCACCGCGACCTTGGCCCTCGGCTACGGCCCAAGCTTGCGCCTACCCTTGGTGGCGCGGTGATGGTTGCAGCCGACGTGTAGGAGACTGACGCCGGCGGCGTGGTGATGGTCTTCACGCGGCTGCCTGTCCCCTCCATCTGTGTCCTCTGTCTCTTCTGGGACAAAAAAAGTAACGATTGGAAACGACAATTCTATGACATTCAGCCCAAGGTTGGGCTTGGCCGCGGTGTTGGTTGCAGCCGACGTGGAGGAGATTGACACCGGCGGCGTGGTGGTTCTGGTGTGGTGGTCCCTTTTCTATGTCTGAGGGAGGGGATTAGAACAAGATTTGTCAATTTCAAAGTTCTAGCCCATTCTACTCGTTGTCTTCAAACACTTTGAATGCTGCAGGATGTAGTCACTTCACTGTCTCTTCTTCTGAGCTGCCAGTGCGTGGGCGGGGCACTGCAGCTGTGGGGGGTACCTGCACTCTCGAAAGCTGTCAACATAAATACTGCTTGTATAAAAAGAAACCTCACATCGGGAAGAAGAGGATTTGTCAGTTATTGTACAAAGTTTTAGCCAAATCTACTCGTTGTTTTCCAATACTTTGGTGTAAACACTGCTTATATACAAAGAAACCTTCAATCCCTTCCAAGTAAAGTGACACTAATATACAATGTACCTTGTGGCACCTACAGTATTATACTACTGTCATGGTAACGTACGAATTGTAGTCTATCCCCAAGAAAATCAACTATAACGTTAAGAAGGCTTCAGTCTCATGGCAACAAGTCGCTCGAGGTTGCCTGGTTACGAAAACTACGTTGCGACGGACCAGATCAAATCGGCTGATTCAGTCCACGGAGCAATGCAACTTTCAACAACTATTCCAACAGTTAGCCTGGTAATAAAGTTACCTTTGGTGGCAAGCGAATTACATCGTCGTCGTCGACGACAAAGACTTCTTCAGAATCTTCATCTTCTTCAACATGGGCGTGTTCCATTCTTCGTTGTACATTAATTCTCAAGCGATGATGTTTACAAACAAACAGTCAATACACGCACTCTAAACGTTAATCCTTTTCGGCAAGGACTGGACTTACAAAAATGGATGTGTATCGGAAATTACTTTCTCTCGTTTGAATTTCCTCGAAGGCGCTGCAGCCCTGCCAACGCTCGCCAAAGGTCCTGATGGCCGTCCGCATGTTTTCTTTGGTCAAGTGGTAGAGTCGCCACGTAGTTGTCGATGAATCCCTATAATGAAACAAAGTTTGTACAAAACTGTAGGAAGGCTGTTACAGTTAAAGCTACTGATATGCTGATTTTTACTTTTTCTTACACAGGTGATACATGAATTTTACCTTTATAGCGATGCTTACTTCTCCCATATCATAGTGGATGTTAGTAAGAACTTGTCCTTCAAAAATGGATGTGAATGTGCCTGAACTTACCTGGCCTAGTTTGACAAAGTTCCGCAGCCCAGCCAGCGCTCCCCAAAGGTCCTATTGGCCGTCCACATGGTTTATTTGTTCAAGTGGTAGTGTGGCCACATAGTTGTCGATGATATCCTGCAATGAAGCAACAAAGTCTGTACAAAACTCTACGAATACTGTTATGTTTACTTTTATCATACAGGTGATAAAGATACATGAATGTACCTTCATTGAGATATTACATTTCCAAGCTCATTAGAGATATTACATTTAAAAGCTCATTAGAGATATTACATTTCCAAACTCATAGTGGATGTTAGTAAGAACTTGTACATCTAAAACGTCCTTGTACTCTTTGAACAGCCTGCTCTAGACCTTTTTGGCGTAACGCCAAATGCCGTTTATGGACACAAATCCCAGCTTCACGCACGTGTCTAACAATAGAAGTGGAGACCTGCGGTGGCCGCTGTTGATCGCGAAGCGCGTATTGAACGCTTTGCCATCACAGTAGAGCTGCAGGCATTTTATTTTATTTTATTCAATTTTATTTTATCTTATTTTATTCGTTTGACTGAAATAAGTCAGCCAAGGCCGCCCAACTAGGCGAGGCTATTACAAAGGGCTGGCCATGGGAAGAAATACAGATTTCTTAAATAACCGTCAATTACAATTATTACACATACATTTTATACAAAGGATAATACAAGCTGTTTGTATAATGATGTTGACTGTTGCATCTAACATTTCGTGGCTACCTCTATTAGTTTATTAGAGAATGGATCGCCATCAGCTTCAGCCATCCCACATACAAAGGCGAAAAGTACCGTCACCCATAGTCAACTGTGACTCTGGGGATGGCCTCATTTCCCCCAAGCCTCCGGAAGTCCTCCTGACCGATGCCCCGGTATCCAACCTGCAGCGCAGTATCAGTTTCAATGAACTTGAGGTGTTGTTCATGGTCACGTAGTGTAGACGTGGTATAGTCATATTCCTTTTGTGTGTAATGCAGACTGTCTTTGATCACTTGAATTTCAAGTATCAGGCTGTCTATTCGCTTGTGTGTTTACTCAATAATAGTGTCGATCGTCAAATTTTCTCGCACACAACAGACTAGTATATACTTAACTTTTGGATTCACATACGATGGCAAGTTTATGGAGATAAAACTGGAGTATATAGGGTATCGATGTAAGCTCAGGTGACACCGTCTGCCATCTTGGACCGTACCCAGTCTCTCCGTTCCGTCTCCCCAACCGCGATCGAACTCCAGATCTGCGCACGCCCCGTTCTTGTCTTAATCGGTGTCCAGCTCAGCTGTGAAATGGAACAGATCATATGGATTATGTCTATGAAAATAATTGTATTAGTAACATTCAATACAGCAAAAAGTATGGTAGATCGACCACTAGACTTGATTTTTATTCTTTCACATCTTGCTTTTGACCTTTTTTAAAACATGTCATCAATATTTTGGCGACATTTCCCCCGAAATACAGGTAAACCTTACCGAACGCGGCGGTATCTTTTCTGTAACACCTCTCCAGTCCCTCTGTAAGCCTCAAGCAAAATAGGAGGACATGCTAGACTCACTGAGTTTACATGGGCGGGACTGAGAAAGACTATAGATGAGGAATAAGCCGTATTACTGGCTCTCAGTGACAAACATTCATCATCCGTCATGGAAATATTAACATGACGTCAGTACATTCCAATAGTTAGCCACTGTCACCCTCATCCTTTTGGTTAGTCCTGAAATATTAGCAGTTCCCAGCCAATTTTGCACTTTATTACACAGATGGAATAAAAATTGGCACGGCAATAAAAGACCTGAGTAAGGCCATCTACAGTTATAACCACACTAAGGTAAACACACGTGAATCTTGTGTTGTAGTAGTAAATTACAAATAGAAGGCCGTTTATGCAATAACATTTACAGAAATATAGCACAATTTTAGTTACAAAAAATATACCCACATGCTACGTGTGATTGTCAAATTGAATTGATGGTAGAATAACGATCATAGAATATTAACAAGATTACAGTGGTATAGAGTAGAAGAGACCGACTGCGGGCCTGGCAGCAATGTAGTCGATGGAGTCCCTATACACGAATCAATTGAATCGCTTTAAAATGTCTGAAAACAAAGACAAAATTAGGTGAAATTATTTCTATGTGTCTGAATGCTGCATTAGAATAAGACTCAGGTGTAATTTTCAGCTGAGGTTTTGAACATGCTTACAAAGTCATGTTCGTTACTTTGGACTTATAGTTTGAATTGAGTATCAAAGTGAAAATTGAAGGCGAGGTCAACTTACTGCATTGTCAGCTCTCAGCTTTCGTCCAAATTCGAATCGTTACATAAAAAAGGTCACTTAGACACTTTCCTCTCTGCTGTCAATTATTTCCCATACCCCATTTCTGGGCATCTAGCGACAAAATGCCCTGCTACCTGTGCGGAAACTTAGATGACTCTAGAAATCAGTGTTCATTCTGATTGAGGTTGCAACCCGTCCAGAGCCACTCTTTGCTGACTACACTCTCCAGTTTGGTTGCACAAGCTTTGTGACATGCCTTTTCTTTCCGTGCATCTGCAACGTTTGTCTTAAATGGCGCATTTGACAGGTCTTTGTGCACCCTCTGGAACTGTGTGCAGTAACCCTCCATCCAATACTTAGCACCTTTAAATTCAAACTGCCCTTGCCATGAGGCACTGCCTCCTTCTTCCCTCGTCTCATCATGATCGTTCCTACGTAGATACTCTTGATAGGCGTCGCAGCATTTCTCTCTCAGTATGTTGTTATTCCAAATGGCAGGATTACAAACAGTTTTTATACGGCATCAACATTAACATGATCGTGTCATTCTTCGACTCATTCAGTTCAGCCTCAGTTTTATTGTTTACCCTTGTCCTGTTGTTAACTCTGAACGGATGTCATAAACAAACGGGTAACTACATGAAGTTTACGATGGTTGCAGAAGACATTCTGTTGTCAAAACTGGTCCCATGTTAAAAGGACAGTCAAATATTCCAAGCACCATTTGTGTTGGAATTGCCCCGTCACACAGCTTGATTAATTGCCAACATAGTGAACCGAATTTGTGTACGGTTCTGTGAGAACGTAGTATGCTGGACAGGTCTTCGGGGGAAATAGTGACGGCTACCTGACTGGTCCCAGGGCGAGACCCGGCCTATAGCTAACTAAGGACGTTGGTCCACATCCAACTAGATAAACCGCCAAAATTACACTCCCAAAGACCTGCACTGTTTGGAAATCTACAAGCATTTCTTTTATTGAGTACCCTCTTGCATTTTTGACAGCAGCTGTACGCAATGTAGTCAGTTATACCACATCAGTCGCATGAATTCGTCTTTTACATTACCGACATTGCCCCTTTTGTCTGATATGGACTCCGTATTACTGTCGTTTCTGCAAAATAAATGAAAATAGTATTGAAACGAAAAATGATTATACAACAAATAGAACTAATAATTGACCATTTTTTAGTAGATCTAGAGGGGCACAATGTTATCATGGCTTTTAAGTAAAGAGTACAGTCTTCTATATTTCTGCAAACTTTCACAATTACTGGTTTCATCATCACTCATTGTCATGTAACGTCTGTACATTCGGTCATTCCAATAGTTATCTACAGTTTCCCTCATGCTTTTTGTTAGTCCCAAAATAGTTCTTTTATTTGGATATCCATTAGTGATGTATTGTACCACTATTTATACTGTAAACTAATCTGGAAAACAAAAGGTAAACTGGTAATAAAATACTTGGTGCTGCTCGCCACCGCACCTGCGTAATGTGCTATCAGTTTAGTTTGTCCTCGTAATTTATTGATTTCATAATTTCATCTAAGACTTTAAAGGGAAGCCAGAAAACAAAAGCAACTAATATCTTCATGAAGTTAACAACAGATGTAGAAATTCGTCAGGAGATCGTCAGAAATGACGAACGAACGCCTTATGAACATGATCCACTAACATATGCTTGGAGATTGCTCAATTACAAACACACGAAATTTGCCGTGGGGTCGCCTTTTTTCTCTCACAAACTACGACCCAAAAGGATGGATTATTCTCACAGGAGTACTGAAAATCCTCTTGAGAGTACTCATCCAACTTCAAGTTTGTCAATAGCTCCTTCATTACTTTATCATCTGCAGTTCCTTCCTTGCCATCTGAGGCTGAGCAACGCATGTCTTGAAGAAGTACTGACAAGTCTTAGGTGATGCAGCAGGATATGTCTTAAAGTGCTACACACGACTTAGAGTCCCCTCTTTCCTTTCACCGACAAACTGTAGACGCATGTCTCTAGTATGTCTGTCCGAAGTGCTGTCTGGTTATTCTTTTCAGGCATAAAAGTCACATACCATTTCCAGTTGCGGCAAAATCACATTGTATCATGTCAATGCATGCCAAGGGGGTTTGTTGCCTGATGCTGGTTAAATGTCATTGCCATTGTTAGATAGGTTTGAGTCACGGAATATCCTCCAATTTGCTGTCTAGCTTGATGACGAAGTTTCCGTATTGCTTTTTTGTTGTTTATTTATTTATACATATGTAGTCTTTTATTTGATATGGTGTTCGGCCAGAAAATCCTCAAGATTCTGCGCAAACGCATTGTGAACATGGCATGCCAAGTCATAATTCCGTCTTCTCGTTCCCCAGTCTTTACGGTTTTGCCTCGATTTAGACTTCCTGATTTAGACTAAGTCTTCCTGAAGATGTCAAAAGTTAATGCCGCTTAAAATGATAAAAACGGATTCAAGATACTAAATGGAACACAGTTCAACGTACATCAAAAAGAAAGTCAATGACGAAGTTTTTCGTCCCTTGTACGCTTCTTTCTCTGATTCTATTTCTTCTTTCCTCAACACGATTAGTTTAGAAAAGTGTTTCCTGATTATTTCGAAAAAAATACCTCTGATTGGGGTTAGTCGGGCATGGCGTGATGAGTTGTAATTTTTTTCCAACCAATGATTGTTGAGACATAAAATTGCCAACTTTTATTGTAAATTAGTATTTCTCCCTTTATAATCTCTGGGAATATGTTAAATATTTATGTGAAGCTAGAAGAAACTTAGAAAATACTTGATCTTTACAAAATGGGATAATAATTTTTGTCTTTGTCTCTTTGAGAAAATTTTTTTGCTAAAAGAACTTAGAAAATCTTACCCTTCCTCTCATCTCTGGGCATCTAGCGATAAAATGCTCATCTGGAGCTGCCCGTGCGAGAATAACTTGCCCTGGCGCCACGGGAGGATCCGGAACTTGCCCTACTGCTTGACCGCACCCGTCGCAGTTAGTGTTGTGCATCAAGATATCACCAGGCATGGTCAAGTGCCTGTGGTGAGCAATGGCCTGTTCTCGTTGACTAGCTGCATTCTTTGGTCGACCAACGGGCATTGTGGTGCTCTAGATACCCTGCTGTCACTTTCGTCATCTGATATTTTTATTCATAAAAGTTAACTTATCGAGTGGTGCAAATATGGCAGACAGTGCAGATTAATTCAAGTTATCTTCATTCAATCAACTATTGTAAATTTGCAGTGTAACAATTCTTAGCCTATCAATACAGTGCTATCTGACTCAAAGCATGTGGCCACAGAATCAGACCAATGACTATACTTGAAGTTCAACTGTCATCATCATATCCATAGATGATGGTTCAGAAAAGTATCGTCTCAGACTGATTCACCAAACACGTTCGGGCTTCCATTAGTTCTTTCCATCTTAATCCATAAATAAGTTTAAAAATATCTGTATCATTGGCTTCAGTTCTCTAACGTCGTATTTATCCTGGAGGTTTGATCAAAGCCTCTATTTCCATATGTAGCTATCTCCAGTAGTGGTAAGACTTCAGCCGTAATTTCCGTCCGCCAGTCTAAATGTGTGGGCAATACCCCCTTGCTGGTAGATGGCATCCTTTGTGTCTCTGGGAAAGAGATCCCATGCCACAGAAATGTAGTCGCTGCTTGCAGTGGACATATTTTCGCGCAGTGATCTGCAATGGACACCGTAAGAGCAAAGAGCATAATGTAACCATTCAGAAAGCCAGTGCCTTGCAGCTTCTTGTTTACTATGTCTTCTGTGATCGTATCGTGTAGGCAAAGCTGTAGAGCTGATGGAAGGGGCCAGCTTCTTCCAGATTCCACATGTCAGTCATGCATGCACAAGGTTCTTGTCAGGCAATCTATGTATCGGAAACTGTATGAATATGGTAACCTAAGGTGGCATGCTTTTGTTTGTTTGTTTTATTTGGATCTCCATTAGTGATACTATATCTAGTATCACTATTCTTCCTTGAGTCCTACAATACATGAGCAATAAATACAAAACATAAGCAACAAATCTTGTACAATAAGTAAACAGGAAACTAACAAAACCAACTAAGGTAACTCGGAGTGAAGGTGGGAGATCAGAGGTCAGATAAAAATGTTGAAAGCCATAACCTAGGTTTTGTATGCAGAAGGTGAATAAAAATAATGATTAACAAAACATAATTGATTCTAACAAACCGAATATGCATTATGAATATGAGTACAAAGTGAAGTGTAGTAGTTATGAGGCAGAGGCACTGTCATATGCCATGAAAGAGTTTGCAGCTGCCAGCAAGACACCAGAGTTCCTGGACTTGACGAAGGACTAGCTCATCAAGCACATCTCATCAGATGACCTTAATGCCCCTGAAGAAGTGATGCTCTGTCACTTCAAACACCAAAGTCTTTGTTAGGCCACACCAATTTAATTTCTTGGTTCACGGATTTTTTCATAAAAAATATTGAGCGATAGGGCGAAAAAAAAAATAAAAAAAAAAATTGTAAAATGGTTGGATTAAAGATAAGGGCTAATCCGAAACATAAAGAATAAAAAGTTTTCAGCTTGAAAAAAGCACAAAAACACTATTACTGTACAGTAACAGCACCTGTTCGTTGAAAATTACAAAAGTAGTGTCAGTTTATATGTTTGTCCAATTCTGAATGAATGAAAAATATAACTGCAATAATAATACCCACATTTTAAGGAGCTAATAATATAAAGGCCAATTTGCTACACCAGAAAGTTGGTGAATGGTTTCATTAACGATGAAAATTTGTTGAGTGGTAATTTTTATTTTTATTTTGATTCACTAAAAAATAGGAGCGAGCGAATCTGTGAACCAAGCAATTAAATTGGTGTGGCCTTATCTTCATTTTATAAAAAAACTGCCCTAAAACGTCTTTTCTGTCATTCAACGGCGCTTTGGCATACACTATAATTTTCCGCAATCCTCACATTTACATTTGCCGCCTTTGTTCCTCAGATACCTATATGTCCTGTATAATGGGAATCATCTTCGTATGTCCTCAAACGTCTTTTCTTTCTTTCATCCTGAGCAGTGCTTTGGTATACACTATAATTTGAATATGGTCTGTACCAAATCTAAAAAAAAAGTACCAAATAGCAAAAAACAAACAAACAAGGCGTCCAATCAGAGTCGTGTCCAGAATGAATGTCCACATCCATCCGGTCGTCAGGGTCGAGGTCAGTCAATAAAAATGAAATGAAGGTCCAGGCGTCTTAACATGATCTTGTCCGTAATCATAGTCCGTTTCCATGCAAAGGTCAGTTAAGGGTCTAGGTCCGTTCATGTGCCAGAGGGAAACTTGTTGTCAGCAGGGTTTAGAGAAGGGGGATCATCTGTGCGCGGTCCGTTCCAATCCGTTTCGTCACCAGTGAGAGCGGCTTCAGGAAGTTTGGGAGTCCGTGCAGGCCTTTGATATACTAATATATAAGAAGAATGCCACATACCAAATATCACATATACTAATATATAAGAAAAATGTCAAATAGCAAATATTGAGAAAAACAACAACAATGCGTCGAATCGGAATCATGTTGCAAACTGTATCCGGCCATACTCGTCCATGGTATTCCAGAAATACTTTGCAACAATTTCAACAAAGTTGCAAAGATCTCAATTCTCCTCTCTTTACGGCCATGTCCTTGACTTTATGAAAGTTCGGTTCTTCTCTACTTGTTGTTTCCTTAATCTGGTCTATCCACCGTTTTTTTTACCTGCCTGCCGGCCTCTTATGTTCTCGGTCCGTTCCGTCACCTATAAGATCTAGCAGCTGCCCCGTGTGATGGATTAGGAGGGCTTCAGGAAGTTTGGGACTCCGTGCAGGCATACCATATATCACATAAACCAATATATAAAAAATAGCAAATATTGAGAAAAAACAAAGCGTCAAATTAGAATCATGTTCCTAATCATGGTCCATTTCCATGCGGTTGTCGTCAGGGTCTCAATCAGTTCATCATGTGGCACCAGACGGAATTCTTGTCAGCAGGGTTTACAGAGGGGGCGATCGTCTGTGCTCGGTACGTTACATGTCAGGACGATGTAGAGTAGCTGGTCAGTGTGCTGGACAGTGGGCCAACGAAGACATATCAAATATCAAACTTAATTTCATTCGTTGTTCCCGTTGTTGCCGTCGTTCCCGTTGTTGCCGTTGTTCCCGTTGTTGACTTTGGTTGAAGTTAGTTATTGGCACGGAGAGCATTTTTAAACGCCGCCAATCGCAAAGTTTTGGGCTTGAGCTATATGTTCTGGGAGGGTATTCCATTCGCGTGCTGTTTTGATGTAGAAATTCGTCGACTTACTTCTCTTCTGTAGACTTATTTACAGTGTCGTTAGTTCCGACATGTAGGGCGACTGGGCTTGGTGCCGGTGGAGACTCTTCTTTAATATTGTCTCCAGGGTAGCTGGTAGGGTAGTAGCCCATTATTACCCAAGACCCCATATAAACCTTGAAGTTTGTGACATAACTGGGTAGCCCTGCCTGCTTCTTTCGCCGACGTGTTGTTCGAATGGCATTTGTGCGTCGCTTCGGTTGGATGTCCGTTCTTGTGTGCATGGCTGCCGCTGTGACTGTCGCAGTAACAAGAGATATGCAGCTTTCAAAATCTAGGCACTATTTTGTTAAAATCGCCAATTTATTTCGGCACGCAACTTGACGCAAGATAATCCTTTAATCACAGTAAGCTTTCTACGCCCTTCTCCCCAAGCCTAACCAAGATCCGGAGCGCAAAATATAATGACAATGATCTTTATAGTATATTCCTGCCCAACATGGGCAAAATAAATTGAGTTACATAATTAAGTATAGGTGTAAAGAGGTGATATTTTATATCATCTACAATCTACAGAGCCTCTTCTCTCTTTACAACTTGTGTAAACAAATATACAGAGCTTTGACAGTACGTTGTACTTTTTAGTCACTTTGCCAGGTCTGGAAGTTTTTGACAACTTGTTGATGGTAAAACACACTCCATCAGCAGTCTTCTTCTTGTATCTGACATCCAACAAGGAAAGAGATTGTTCTCTCCCTGCTGACAAGGGCAATCAACATTACCAATTTCAACGTAAGTTGTTTGAGAGATAAAGTTCTTGCAGGTGACCAGCTCTTTAACAATTTCAAAACTCTACTAACATCCCAGGTATACTTGTACTTGGTTAAAGCTGGTCTGAGTTTAAAAAACTCCTTTCATGAATCTTTTCACTAAAACATGAGAACCTAGAGGTTGTCCTTCCACCGGAAGCTGAACATTTCGTCCTTGCTGAAACATGCATATTCATGATCTAGTTGTAGGTTACTTATGAGAGATTTGCGCTTATGTGTGTAGTGGGCATTCTAAAAGAAAATGTACTTCATTCTCTACATATGCATCGCTGCAAAATGTACATAATATACAAACATCAAGAGAGACAGGGAGAAATGGTTTATTGACTTAAAATACTGCCGCAGTAATACATGGTTTCTTGGAGCGTTCTAACCATGTAATCAGTGTTCAGGCAAGGTGTGAACCGGTAAGCCCAGGGCTTTCACTCGAAAAGTGTGTATTTAATAATAATGTTTATTGCAAATTCATGCCCATTGGGCTAATTGCAAGAGAAGAAAGACTAAATACATGAAATGAATGAATGTAGTCTAAGAACATGTAGATAAACTAAATTCTAACATACAAATATTTAGTGGTTGAATGTACAAATGATACAGAATAGTGTACTAAGTCTTCGTGGCTATTACGGGGTTTGACTTCTTCTTTGAAGACAGTTGAAAATGAAATGCCCCACGTATTCTATAATAGATTGGTTCGATGATCTTAGTAGGAAGAGAATCTTTTGTGGCGTTTTTAATAGCGGAGGGCGTTCAGCATTGCGTCCTACACCGGGCGCCATCTTCGATCTCTTTAGTGTTACTGGAGCACACCGTCTGGTCATGCCTCAAGAAGCCCATCGTTCTGTTGGCCTTGGAGTACGTGTTGAATGAATGAATGACAGGTTTATTCGTTCAAAATAATAAAAATACAAGCTCCTGATGGCAGCCCAAGGGCTGAATTGTTGACAGTTACAAATGGTTTAAAGACTGTTCAAAATATATACATATGTACAAACATAATCTCATAATCACGCAGACTTATTACAAACTGGGAACTTAAGTAGAAACAAATAGTTTATACGATGCCATCATTGAGTCGTGAGAGGTGTTGGCTTTGGGAATCTGCAGTTTGTTGCCTGACCGTGTGTTTCTACCAGAAATCTCCCCACGACAGGGAGGGAACCAGTCCCTGTAGGTCGTGGATCTATACAGTGTTGGTATGTATAGTATTACATATTCCAGTATAAGTCCGTTTGCAGCGGTTACCCCGAGATACATTATCGATATCTTCCCTCACGATCACCACTCCTGGGCCACTTTACCCCCTGCCAGTGACAATACGTAAGCTCAGGGTTGGGGTCGGAGTGTGCCGAACGAGTTGCTTCCATCACCGCCATATGTGTTTTAAAGAAACTATCGACCTTATTAGCTGCTTGAACTCTGGACTGAGTACCAAATAAGCGGAACATGATCTAAAACATGGCTGCCTTGTGTAAGCTGCGAGCTCATCCGCCTTTGCGTGATTCTCCCTACCTGCATACGTGACAAAGTAGCCCTGCTACCTTCCCGAGTTCTTCAATTGGTTGTCCTTATCGTTATGAATAATGATTTATTTCATGGTCACATAAAACACGTCCTCGTCCTTGATGTGTGCTGATTGTGCAGTTGCTCCCCCATAGACCAAAGCTATGACTGGACTATCCAACAGAAGCGATTTGCACGGGTGTACTATATGCTGTGCTTCCGTACCAGCTAGTTTCTTGCGTGTTCCTGAATCACCTTCTCCAAACGGCAAATTGCCCACGGTATGTTCTTACAGTGTGCAATCATTATTCAATAATGTGTGCAATGATGCAATCGGAGCATAGTCTATCAGACGTCTACATTTGAAAATCTAACCCTTTCCACATTTGGATCATGATAAACAGAACCATGCCGGTTCAGGTCGTCTCTTATCGAGACTATCGTTCAATTTATCCTCTTCATGATCTTTTACTACATATTTACTAGTTTCAACAACAATATCTAACAATGACAAATAATTACGAACAGCTTCCTCACATTTTCCAAAGAGTCTTCTAGTATGCCCTTCTATTCTTGAAGGTCACCAACCCTCTCGGCAGTACTCCTTCCTGTGGCTTGCAGTATAAGTTGTTCTGTCATCTTTAACCTCGCCTCAAAATTTTTTATCCTGTCGCGCAGCCTCATTTGAGTCATGTCATACGCTGCAATTTTGGTCTTCTCACAATTTATTGCTTCAAGGAGGTTGAACTTTCAACCTTCCTGCATGCTTCCAGTCGTTCCTTGAGTGACTTCAAGAGCTTGGTGGCTCGATCAGACTTTATGCCTAGCTGATAGATCTGCGCTCTTGACTTGTCAGTACATAACAGCATTTTTGCCACCCACCTATTGTATTCATTGACTCGATGGCACGATTAACAAGGTATACAGACAGAGGTCTTTCTGCCGGGGTCTGAAAGAGTTCTCTGTCGTCATCCTGTCTACACAACTGACACAAAAGATCTGCCATGTTCACCGAGCCATTGTCATTCAAAATGACAAGCTGCTCGCTTGTAGGTCGCGTGTACAGAAGTATGGGAAGGCCAATATCTTCATCCAACAGCGCATCACGAAAAGCTACTCTGGTTGGGGAAGTCTCAAAGAAGGAAGACAAAAGTCCGTGGGTGTATTCAAAGTCCAACCAACCCCTAGAACACTGCTCGTCAGCAAATACTTGAGGCCTGGCTATTGGGAGTTGTAACTCTTCCAGGATTCTTGCAAGGGCCGACAGTTTTCTTCCAACAGCAACGTTAACGCTCTTTGTGCAATCCTCAAAATCCGCATAGCTTCTCCATTGTGTCCTCTGCTTCAAGGGGTTACAGCAACATCCGTAGCCTTGGATTTATACTGCTTACTGCCCGAGCATTGCTTCGTTTCTGAGCAAAACTCGTAGGCCTTTTTCATCACCGCATCTTGCCTTAATCGCCTTCGACCTGCCAGTGCCCAGCTTGTAAATCTCATCCACGCGATAAAAAAAAAGACAGAAAAGATGGAACAAGAACACAGCCATTCGCCATACTTGTACTTGCTCGCTCATCCTACGGAGTTTGGATTTTTTCTTGCGGCTCCAATATGCCTCTTTACGTTGTGTGTGTACTCCTGTTTGGGGATCCACAAAGTTCAGGCAGTGATTCACGTAGACCATCTTGCCTTCTGGTTGAGCCTTTGATGCTACCCCTCCAAGTCGTCATTGGTCCGAACAGACTGTAGCCGCTCCAACGACGTGGAGTCCAGATCGTGCTGGTGAGCCAGGTCCGCCTCACGTAGAGGCCAGGCTGGTTAGCTCTCCTGATGATTTTTTCTTCAATTCAACCAGCGCTGCGGGAATGGTGGCGGCTGGCAAGAAGGGTAGTGCCATGAGATGTCTGCTCCATGCATGCACACGATGGTCCTTCCGGTATGCCGTCTCCATTGGCGAGATTTTCTAGCGGGAATTTATGCGTACGGCGGAAATGGAGTTTCATGGGGTTGACCTGTACTCTATCCACATTTGTTCTCTGTCGATTTTACAGCCAAGGTGGACTGTCTGCCCGTCGGGGGTCGTGGATGAACTGTTTGTTGTTTGAGTTGAGTTTATTTTGATCCACAATTAGCCTCATCAGAGGCTATTCTTTCTGTGGTCACATACATATTTACACATTACATAAGTACGTACAGTGAAAAACATACAGAGAAATACAAAATGACAATGCATAGCAGATGTAGCACAATTCCTCATAGTCAATATTTACAGTCCAATACTTGCTAATAATATTAATTGCTGTTCCACAACTGTGACATCCTGTACAGAAAGCGCCTTAGGGTTATTCTCATTGTCATTGGAAGCTTGACGGAGTGCTTTGAGCTGTCTCTGTCTATGCATCCTGCCTACCTGTCGCCCCCACGTGTCTATCTCAATCACACATACTTTCAACTCGTCGACCATGGCCTTGTCCGTTGTTTTTTAATCTTTATTGTAAAAAAAAGAGAAACACGTTGGTACATGGCGAACCTTATACGTCTACAATATAGAAAGGCCCTCTCCTTTGCCGCAGTGCTGGCAACCCGAAGGCAGCGTCTGAGCATGCCCAATGTTATATTGACCTTAGATGTAATGGAGTTTGGCCAGTTCCCTAGAGAATTTCGTTCCTTAGTGTACATATGTCAGTCTTAAAGTATGCATTGTTGCTGTTTAGTGTCACCTCCCGCGGTAGAGTCAATAGTGATGGCGGAAGGAGCGAGAGAACGTTGTTCTTTATTTACTGGCACATATCAGAATTCATATACATGCATTAGGTGGGCAGAAGCCTACGCAGCTTTTCATGGGCCTTCCCCAGAACTAAAATCCATGAAATAAATACAAAAATTATACACAAAAAACACATAAGTTCAAATCATAACGTGAAGTATACAAAGGAATAGAAGTTATATTACAAATGATCAATAAGAAATACAAAACATAATTTACAAATCATGTAGAAGTAAGTCGGAATTTAACAAAAAAGGAAGACTTCCACTCACTCGTAAAGACTTAAACAAAACCCCTCCAGTTGTAGCCCGCAAGAACGTCGTTCAGTGGGGGCTTGGTAACTTGTTGTCTCTGCTCTTCCTGGTACTTCACGCGTGCCCTGGCTTGCCACGAGTAGGTCTGGCGACAGGGAGGTTGTCTTGACCGGGACGGATGGGAGCCTGTATCCTGTTGTATCTTCTCCCTCATCTGAGGTAGCTGTTGACCACGCATCTTGTGCTATGTCCACCAATTTGCTGTCTTTCCTGAGCTTGCCTGACTGTGTCTTGTATTTGTAGCCGTCTCTCGTTCCTTAGCCGGGAGAAAAATAATTCATTCAACGAGCCGCTCGTTCGTATATGCATACCTATGCTTTTCTCGTTAACAAGCCAAGTCCTTACTGTTGTCTTCTGGACTATGTTCTTCCACCTCCGGCTAACAGTCCGCCAATTCTCCAAGTCTGCCATTGGGACTTGGCCCAGAATGTTCTGAAGAACATTTTCAGGGAAGTCAAAAGTTGGCATCTGCGCCATGTTGGATTACATGTACAGTAACCGTTACTCTCCAAGCAGATGTTAGATCCCCGCTGTGCATCTCAGGTTGTCATGAATGTTCCTGTACGCCACTAACATTGGGAAGCAAAATACCCTCTCAGCACTAGCTTAATTCTTTTAGGTGTGTGTGTGTATGATTTGTAGCAATCATAAGTATGGAATCAGCTAAGTGGAAATAGAAATAAGTGAAGAGCAAACAAGAATAAACCTATTAGTCACAGAAGACAAGAACTCAGATACAAGTTCAAATAATTATATTTATTTGAACATGTCCTAACCGAAAAGGTACAAATTATGTTAAAGATAATTCTTACACCCATAGCTAGCGCGCAAGTCACACGACAGGTTCTAGAGATGGGTTATCTGAAGACAAGTATGAAGGTTTTATTTTAGAATTTTTCAAGCGTAGAAGCATTAGCCCAATTAGCTGCTTTCATGATGTCTTTTACTGAACCCCCGGCTTTGTAGGCAGCAGAAGTTGACGTAGACCTAACAGAATGACCCGTGAAGTCTTTGGTGTTTACATACCTGCCTCAGACAACACTAGCTTGAGCCAAGGTGGCTGGTCCCACAGCCTTGTGAAGTTTGACTAAACCCTGAAAAACTCGTGTGTCCTATTTGGAACGGAACGCCACTGTTCGACCTAAATATGCTTGTAAATAGAACACAGGTCCAAAGATCCTTCTTCTCAGATTTAGCCAAAAACAAAGAATGCGAAGGTTGAGCTGGCCGAGATGTTTTCATAACCTTACTGATAGCGAAGATTAACCTGAACATTTTAGCTTTGAAATGAACCTTTCCAACCTCAATTTATCCTGTATC
This sequence comes from Branchiostoma floridae x Branchiostoma belcheri, assembly GCA_019207045.1. Taxonomy (NCBI): domain Eukaryota; kingdom Metazoa; phylum Chordata; class Leptocardii; order Amphioxiformes; family Branchiostomatidae; genus Branchiostoma; species Branchiostoma floridae x Branchiostoma belcheri. Next base: position 3,773,015 of record CM033039.1, on the reverse strand, counting down.
ATATGATTTACTGTTCTATTCGTGTCCTACTTGTTAAACTATTCTTATGTCAACACTTCAACTTAATGTTTGCCTAATAACAAATTCCAAACGGGTTTACCATAAAGTTACCCGGTATTCATTTCATATGTCATTTTATCAGTAACACCCACCTAGCCAAATAAAACACACTTGTTTCGTACATAATCTTTTATTGAAAAAATTCTCGTGTCCATATCCGTGCCAATTCGTCATTCTTTAAATACTCCAACAAACAAAATGACTTTCTGTCAGTCGGTTCTACACTCTTTGCATTACTTGTTCAATTATCTAGCCAAAACCGTTCTATATTTCTGAATTACCATAACTATTCAAAATAGTTAGGATTCCTGAGCCACAATGTCATTCAGAAAAAAACATTTGCCTCATTGGGTTTCACATGGGATATTCGAAAAGGTACATAAACCATGAACAACAATAGATTAGTCAACAAGTTCTTGGTTCATGAGCCATATAACTTGACAGAACATACTAGTAGTCCCAGACAGAGTTCAGAGAGTTCTTGGTATTCACAACACAACGGTTTAAGTACAACACATCATACCTGTTTAACTTCCATGGAGTCCTTGGTGGTTCCAAGTACAATGTCCACAGCGTCCACTTTCTTCACTTGTGATTGTACTGTTGTAATTGTAATTGATATTATGTCTGAAACGGATGCATTCTCTCGAATGTGAGTGTATTATTGTAACTGCATTTGATATGTCTGAAATGGATGCATTCTCTCAAATGTGAGTGTATTATTGTAATTGTGTTTGATGTATGAACTTTATGGTCCCCTGCCGCAAGTATCGGCTGTTGTCCGCAGTCGAAGATTGCGTCTGGCAGGTCACGTGGTGCGCCATGAGGAAATGGCAGGTCAAGTCTTGCTCTGGGAGCCAAACGAGCCGCGCAGGCGAGGCCGCCCTTCGGCCACACTCAGGAAGCTGATGCTTGAGGAAACAGGTCTGGAGGCCAACGAACTCCGATCAGTAATGCTGGACAGAAATGAGTGGAGACACAGGTGTCACCTCCAAGAGGATGAACTGAACGAACTAAGGTTTGATGTATCTGAAATGGATGTATTCTCTCAAATGATGTGTATTAAAATGACTCAAGGACACAGAAAAAAAAACTTTCTATATGCCGACTGTCAGACAGAATACTCCTGGCACGTGGCATCAAGAAGTGTGATTTGTGTCTCAAGTTCATTCTGAGATGATGAGGAATATTTACCATCTAAAACGACCTTCGTAACCTCACTGATAGCGAAGGTTAACCTGAACACACCCAAAGGATCGAAATACTTGTAGTAAAAGGTCGCAGTCGCCCAATGAAAATGTTAAAAGACGGACAAAATTAAAAGGATAGAAATTTAAAAACTTATATATTCACAGTATTTACAATATCTACACTAAACAAATACTTAGAAAATAAAAGGTAAAAAATGTAAAACTAAGATTCTAAAAATCTAGGTATTTGGAAAAACTTAAGTCTCCTGTTGGCATCTCTTGGTACATACATGTAGTTAGATAGAATTTTTTTTAGTTACTTTCTTACCGAAACAATGACATCCTGTCTTGATTGATGAATAAACTGGTCATAAACAGCTGTAACCTTGTATATGTACTGTGTAATGTGCACACTTTTAGCAAAACAGAAGACTTGTGGTGGCAGTCTACTGTAACTCAAAGACAAATGCTTCTCAGCAGCTGTGCTAAGTGCATCATCCATATCTATAAGAGTTGTACTGCTAGAAACAACCAACACACTAGTGTGATATTGCATACAATTCTTTGAGAACGCTGCTTCTTTAGATTCTAGTGTTTTTATGATTTAGAAACATCACTTAAAAGGTGTGTATTGGGCTATATAATATCTACATTAGGGAATTGACGATAGTTATCGGGGGGGAGGGCTGGTGCAAATAGGGTCGGGCAAAAAATTTTTTCAATGCCCCCCCCCCCCCGAAATTTTTCCATATAATACACACGCTCTTTCACGTTTGACCATAAAAGTTTAAAACAGCAAAAGTGACTAACAATAGTGTTGTTTGAACGGGAATACGATCTGGGTTTCACGACGCGCGCGTCAACAAATCAATTATACACACTCTGGCCCACCGGAGTCCTGCTGTGGCATATCTAGAATCGGCGTCTTTCCCAAAGTATATATATATAGAGAGTGAGAGACAGACTTTTCATTTTGATGACATGTAAACGAACATGTAGCACTTGATGCTGTTACACTCGCGCTGCGCGCTATAACGACAAATATAAAGACTTACCTTGTCAGAGCACGTCACCGGAACGTACTGCGCCTGCGCAAACCCTGGTAGTTTGGGGCTTGGTTTGGTCAACGTTGCATTAAAATCCCGCTTGTTGCACAGTATATGTTAGAGACATGGTTTCATGTAAAACGTACACGGAGTTTTGCCCTTATATACGCACGTACTTTCTTAAATGCGGCCCTTTAGTAAACCGGGGGTTTAGCATATCTATACATTTCGCGCAGGCGCAGTACGTTCCGGTGACGTGCTCCTTGTCAGTATTTCTCCGATCCACGTCTGGATCCACGTGAAAAAAATTCCCGCCACACTGTAAACGACCACGCAGACAAACATGCCTCTTTGCCGTCCGTGAACCGTTCCGTTTGCAAAGATGGAAGTATTAACGTTTACAACACCGCTGTACACAAGGTTGATACCAATTTTACTTCTATATAGTCTTCCAAAATATAACTTTGTGTGTATATAAACATGGAATGAGATCAGGGATCAGATCAGTCAGCTATCCTCTCATCTGGAAGTGATTTTTGAGTGCTGCAACTCGTTCCCTGGATGTTTTGCAAAGCCGGAAGCACATGACTAGATCCAGGAATATGATTGGCTGATGTGCAACATTGCCTGGGAACGAGCGTCGATTCGTTTTCTCTCGGGTTCACTTATATCTCAATCTCAATCTTCTGTTCAGTTCTCTGCTATATTGTACGTTGTTTCATATATTTACGAGTTCGATATGAGAGACAAGTACGGGGTCTTGAGAGGCCGATGCACGATCCACGATGAATGCACCGAATACGACGTAACGGAAGGCAATCCCAAGTGTTCCTACTGTGGATGTTTTCCGGTCGAGCACCTCAACCTTGCAACGCCAGCTGCTAGTACTAGTACCGCTGACGACGCTCAGGCCAGTGGCAGCTCGAGTGTTTTCTACAAGGTACGTACATACCGATGTACTAAAAGTATTATATTATTGGGAGAATGAAACTGCATCTATTTTTATGGATATTTTAGCCCCCCCCCCCTCCAAACAAAAACTTTGCTGCCGATGTGTCAGCGATCTGAATAACTACAAGTTAGGCTCTTAACACCTAAGTGCTAAGTAGTAGATGGGCACTGGTGAACTTAGACAAAAGCACCAAATTTCAATTTGTGAATAGCACTTTGTATCATGCATGTGGGATAAAAGATGTAATTTAATTCATATGTATTATATTTTCTTATAGATGAGGGTCTGCATGGGGGGTTCTTGGTAACGCTTAACGGTGAATTCAGGAGGCCCGGTAACGGTTAACGGTAAATTCAGGAGGCCCGGTAACGCTTAACGGTAAATTTAGAAGGAGTTACAAAACATAACACCGTTGAAAGTAACATTGACGTGCATTCCTATTCATACAACGCTAGAGTAGTTATATCAATGGGGGAAAATATCCGACTAATGACAAAGCAAAAGGTGCCCAGAATCCGGAGGAATGACAGGGACGATGTCCATGGCATCTGTAAGTTGACGGAGGCAGAGTTCCCGGCTCGCCACAGAGACGACGGTAGCAAATTTCTTATGGAGGGATTGAACGATTGTTTCAGCACATGGAGCGCCGAAGGCGCGAAGCATCCCAGGGGGGTCCGGGGGTATGCTCCCCCGGAAAATTTAAAATCAAGACCCTCTTAAATGCTGTTTCCTGCATTTTCGGCAAATTTTGCCGACTGACTAAGCTAGGTTGATTTTGACATTTTCATCAAATTACACAATGATTATAGCTTTGGCCTCCACCCCCAGAGCCCCCGACATATTTTACCATTTCGAGCTCAGAGGGCACGAGACGTTGCAATATAAGTCCGGGAAAATTAAAATCTGGACCGTCTGAAACACCATTTACTGCATTTTGAAGGACACATTTTGCTGTAAGACGAAGCTAAATGAAATGACTTTTTATTAGAGAGAAAAGTTTTTTTGTGCCTACCCACGCCCCTAACATATTTTCACCATGTCATCGTGAGCACCAAAGGCGCCAGCCGTCGCAAGGAAGGTCCGGAGAAACCTCGTTTTCTGCATTCTAGGAGTACTTTTTGCCCGAAACTAAGCTAAGTTTACACTGAAATCTGTATGAGTGATAAAGTTTTTGAGGGCGACGCTTCCGCAACATATTTTACCCTGTCCAGAGCCGAAGGCCGGGAGGCTCGGAGAAAATTTTGAAATCTGGACCCTTTGAAACGCCATTTCCTGCATTTTCCGGGGTTCTATCTGGCATTCGACTTCGTGTGTATAACGGGTTACGAAGAATTTCTTGGTAACGCTTAACGGTGAATTCGGGATAACAAATAACGGTTAACGTTGAATTGAAACGACCAATAACGCTTCACGAAGAATATACCGATAACGATTAACGTTGAATTAGAGCGGGTCGGTAACGATTAACGGTGAATTAAAATGGCTCGTAACGCTTAACGGAAAAAGGCATGCAGACCCTCATAGATGTCAGAGGAGAAGAGGAAGGGACTTGGATGGCTTGATCATCCCAAGGCAGCCAAGACAAAGTTCTCCAACACTATCTTGCCGGACTTCTACAAGGAGTACTGGTCTACCTGCCAGGACCAAACGATTTTCAAGAGGGACTTCATGCAAGAGCGAAACAGGGAGTTTGACATCAAGGATAGCACTGAGAAATGCGCAAAGGTGGTGAGCTTTGTTCAGAGTATGAATGCAGCTGCAGCAGGGAGGTTCCTGGCGGACTCCTTTAAAATAAAGTCAGAAAATGATTCGAACATAATCAAAGACAACAGGGAGAAGCTGTGCAAGGTTAAGAAGAATGTGTCAGACATGCACAGTAAGTTACTTGCACACAACAATGACCTGTTCAAGCGTGGAACAAACCAACTCAAGAAGGGCAGAGGGACAATGTACGCTTTTAATACAGAGTACATGGCAAAGCTGAAGAACCTGGAGGGCACCATAGCAAGCACAGACGCCAGACTTGAGGTTGCACTGGCTAAGGTTGAGCGTGTGCACGCAACAAAGAGAAGAGAAAAGTGTAGCCAGTCGAGAAAGGCCAAAGTAAATCGGCGCAAAAACAACAAACGAAAAGATCACAGACGTGAAATAAGTATTAAGGAAATCCTTCAAGTGATTGCGCCAAACAGAGCTGGTAGCAGTCCTGTCAGCCGGAAAGAACTCAACATAGACGCTGTGCGGTCTATCAGCTACCTTCGAGCACGATCACTTCACCAGGTGCTAGAATCAGACCAACTAGATAGATATGCGAAGTTGACAATTTTAGGCAATATGAACAGGAGCTGCTGCGACAGTTTGAAGATGGTAGTCAGAAAGGCCCACACCTCATGTGATGGACGTTGTAACATGGAACACTGTCCAGCCAACGTGAACTGCGCCAAGCTATTCCAGCAGCTGGGAGGCGTGACGGACCGGAACAGATTCGCACCTCGGGATACCGGCTTTCTCCCGCTTGATGCAAGTGTACTAAACATGAACATGGCAGTCCTACGTAGCTGTGTAGATGCTAAGTCACTGCGATTGTTGGAGAAGAAAGGATGCTTTGATCGCGATGCAAGTGTGCTGGTCTGTGCCAGGCTGGTTGAGCTGGAAGGTAAATAATGCAATCCTAGATTTACCATTTCAGATTATTCAAAGACAACATAGTGATGACATCTCTAGTAGTATCTTTATTGTATTGCAAAACAATCAAATCAGTAATTACAACTTTCTGCTGTCCTATCACTGCTGTCACCAGCAAATGAAATCTGGGTGTACAGCTTTTTTCTGCCTTCTCCTTCCAAACCGAGATAGGGTCACAACTTCATCTGTTCCTGCCCCCACATAATCCTGGACCTCATCTGCATTAGTATCACTATCACTACCATCATTTGCACCTACATCAAACAGAACTTCATCTTCATCCGAGCTATCATTGTCTGAAGAGGAAACATCATCATTGTCACTTTCATCTGATACATCTCCACCTTCATCTGATACATCATTACTCAACAATAGCCGGGAGCAAACAGTTTTACCTATGTGTGCCCGAACAAAATCAGCTTTCTGTCCTTTTTTCCCTTTTATGGGTAGCTCATGTTTTCTCAAGTATTTTTCAAGTTCAGCCACACGGAGAGTTTCTAACGATCCTTCTTTATATAAAGTTTCCCAGTCATAATCGTCATATGACTTCCCTTGACATTCATTGCGCTTCTCTTGTGCCACAGTAGCTCTCTTGGCCTTCCAGATTTGGAGTAACTTAATATGCTCTACATAACCCTTCACATGCTTCTCTGATACAATCTGCACCAGCTGCACAAGCTGCAACAGCTGCCAGTAAAGCTGATACAGTTTCAGGGTGGCCTTTCTCTGCTGCCAGGTGCAGGGGAGTCGTTTTCTGTAAAACACAAAAGATGGTCTTCAGTGCTAGTATAGTATGGCAACAGGGAGGACTGAAGTACAATTGTGTTGGTGGCATCATCATACAATTGACTAACTAGAGTGCCACTATGAAACGAATAACATTGTTAGTAAGTGTTCCTTAAATGTATAGGATCATGTGTTGTATCACGACAGTCAATCCACCTACCCACTCGCCCAGTACATTTACATCTGCACCAGCTGTCAGAAAAGCTGACACAGTTTCATGGTGGCCTTTCTCAGCTTCTAGGTGCAGGCAGATATGAAAAAAATGAGAAAAAAGCATCAAGGTATTGGCCCATTCTACCCGTGTCGAATTTCAGGTCATTCGGTTCAGGAACGGCAGAGATGAATCACTCTGAAGATTTGACAGGAGAAAGAAGAAGAAGAAGAAGAAAGAAGAAACATTACGAATACAATATATTTCACCATACTATGTATGGCTGAAATATAAAAAAATGCTGGCCATTAAACAAACCTATCAAACATGTCATTGTCAGAACACTAATACCAAGTAAGTGCGAGAATTTCTATACCGTGACACGTCAGTGTATATTGACACAAAAAATTAGTTTCACCTCCACATGTAGCACTGATATGAAGAATGCAAGCCCATACAATTTAGTACTATCAAGACACCATATCTGAGAGCAATATACTGTTCCTGCTTAGTAATACCTGGTAGAAAAATGTTCACTTTCAAAGTAGCCTAGGCGCCTATGTTTACACTCTAAACCGTGACCTTTTGTAGACAAGCAGCTGCAGTTTGTTGCAAGCTCAAGAAGTTATTGTTAGTACCTTTTCCTTATCAGCCTTGTGCTGCAGCAGTACTTCCACACACTTGGAGTGATGGCGTTCAGTCGCATAATGAAGGGGGGTGTAACCCTTGAAAGACATGAAAGCAGTTGTTCTGGCATTTATCTTAATAAAGCAAATCTTTGCCAGAATGGCTAAGGTTTTGTTTTGGGCTTGTGAGACTGTGTGTCTGTGTGTGTGTGTGTGTGTGTCTGTGTGTTAACAGCATAACTCAAGAAGTCTTGGATGGATCCCAATAATATTTGGTAGGTGGGTAGGGGTCGAGAAAACGAAGGTCAAGTTCGATAATGGCCCCCCCTAGCGGCTTGCTAAGGTACTGCAGCAGAACATAAATTTCTGATTTTTCGTGTTCTGGCATGCTGTGGTCCCGGGTTCAAATCCGCTTGCGGTGTCACCGATCTTGTGCCCTTGGGAAAGGCACTTTACACGACTTTCCTCACCTAACTCAGGTGTAAATGAGTACATAGCTGCGGCTAGTGGCAGTGACAGGCCTTTGTTGTGGTGACAGGCCATAGGGGCATGTTCGGGCATGACGCACCCGCCATGACACACGAGTCAGGGGTAGGAGGAACCCCTTGCATCCTTGGTCGGAAGTCCTCCTAGGAGATGGAAACTCCGAACAACAAAGCCAACGGTATGGTGGCTTTGAAAAGGCGTCTTTGACACCTGTTTCGCCATACCCTCCATATGTATATGGTGAATCTCAATAAAAATTTAAAAAAAAAATAAAAATGATTTTTGAGTGGTAGGTAGCCCTTGGGGCAGAGAGTAAGTGCTGTAAGTTTGGACCCCCTAGCGGCTTGTTTGGAACTGCAGTCGCCGATTTCCTTTGAAACTTTGGACGAGAATAACACACGATTTGTGGTATGTAGATAGCCCAAGTAACAATGTACATAATGGAATACTAATTATATACAGTATCCTGTACAATTGTCAAGCACTAAAGCTTATTCATTCAACATTTAATCTACTCACCTGACTGTCCTGTACATTCACATTTGCACCAGCTGCCAGTAAAACTGATACAGTTTCATGGTGGCCTTCATAAACTGCCAGGTGCAGGGGAGTTATTTGCTGTAAAACACATCAGATAGTCTTCAGCATGGCAACAGGATGCACTGAATCAGATCTAGATGATTGTGCACACCAACTTTGAGGCTATACCCATTATTGTACAATTCAAATTACATGATCCTGTTGTAACTGTAGTCAACCAATCCACCCACCAGCCTCTCCTGTATATTCACACCTGCACCAGCTGCCAGTAAAGCTGATACAGTTTCATGGTGGCCATTCCCAGCTGCCAGGTACAGGGGAGGATTTTGCTGTAAAATACAACAGATGGTCTTCAGCATGGCAGGATAGTAGAAGTATAATTCTGTTGCAGGCATTTTGACCAAAGGGCAGCTGACTGAGACTACCTCTACAAATCAGCTTAAAGGTAAAATCACAGTGTTGGTAAAGGAACAAGTGGGGTAAAAATATATCACGGCAGTCAATCCACCTACCCACTTGTCCTGTACATTCACATCTGCACCAGCTGCCAGTAAAGCTGATGCAGTTTCATGGTGGCCTTTCAAGGCTGCCCAGTGCAGGGGAGTTCTTTGCTGTAAAACACATCAGATGGTCTTCAGTATGGCAACAGGATGGACTGAAGTACAATTGTGTTGGTGGCATCATCATACAGTCGACTAATTATAGAGTGCCTCTATGAAACGAATAACATAATGATTGTTATTAAGTATTCCTTAAAGGTATAGGATCACGTGCTGTATTACGACAGGCAATCCACCTACCCGCTTGTCCCGTACATTCACATCTGCACCAGCTGCCAGTAAAGCTGATACAGTTTCTTGGTGGCCATTCTCAGCTGCCAGGTGCAGGGGAGTTCTTCCCTGTAAAACACATCAGATGGTCTGACTTCAGTATGGCGTTACAGAATGGACTGAATTACAGAACACATGAGCCTAATCAAATTATATGATTATTAAGTGATACAATTGTAGCACAAGGATGTCTGATGCACGGGAACAGTCATGCTACCCACCTCACTATCCTGTACATTCACATCTGCACCAGCTGCCAGTAAAGCTGATACAGTTTCATGGTGGCCATACCAGGCTGCCAGGTACAGGTTAGTACTTTGCTGTATAACACATCACATGGTCTTCAGTATGGCAACAGGATGGAATATGTACAATATTGTGTGGGTGACATTTTTTCAAACATTGTAGTTGACTAAGTTCACTATCAATGACATTACTTGAAGGCACAGGAACATGCAACACATAGCAACAGTTGATCCACTTACCCACTCGTGCTGTGCATTTACATCTGCACCAGCTGTCAGTAAAGCTGATACAGTTGCATAGTGGCTTTTCTCAGCTGCCACGTGCAGGAGGGATCTTCGCTGTAAAACACATCAGATGGTTTTCGGTATGGCAACTGATGTACAGTTAAAGGCAGTCTTCAGTATGTATGGCAGGATAGACTGAAGTTTAATTCTGTTGGAGGCATTCTGACTAACTTTCACCTGATTGAGATTACCTCTATTATGAAATCATGCATGCTGGTAACAAAACAAACAAGTGAGGTGACTGAAGGACACACATCTGAAACCTAATGCAAAACATAGCTAATATCCATGACCAACTGCTCCACCCACAGACACACAAGGACCTGGCTGTCTGCTATGCTCTCCTCCTAGGAGTGATTGATTACCATGAAACTCAAAAGAAACACATTGGAATCACAGTCTCTAATTGGCCATAAGGAAAGCTTTCGGATATACATGTATATCCTCCAAAGGAAACATTAGGAACCCTCTGACTAGGGAAAAAGGGAAGTATCTCCTCTCCTGCAGGGTGTGTTTCTCCAGTGTTTCCCCAGAGTTTCTACTAATGAACTGTGCTTTGGAACTTAAATTTAGGTACTTTAGCAGTCACTTTTATTCAACCACTAACATTTCATCATCACAAATAGTTCATCACTCTGACTGAGGGCAGCTAGAAAAGATGTCCTCACCGCTAAAATTAAAACATATGAGCTACTGAACAAGCTTTCCTCCCTACCGTTTAGATTAGCAATCGCAATATCAAATTGATTTACAGTATGAATTATCATAACAGTCAACCTACCCACCTCATCATCCTGTACATTCGCACCTGCACCAACTGTCAGTAAAGCTGATACAGTTTCATGGTGGCCATTCTCAGCTGCCAGGTACAGGGGAGTTCTTTTCTGTAAAATACAACAGATGGTCTTCAGTATGGCAGGATAGTAGAAGTATAATTCTGTTGCAGGCATTTTGACCAAAGGGCAGCTGACTGAGACTACCTCTACAAATCAACTTAAAGGTAAAATCACAGTGTTGGTAAAGGAACAAGTGGGGTAAAAATATATCACGGCAGTCAATCCACCTACCCTGTACTTGTCCTGTACATTCACATCTGCACCAGCTGTCAGTAAAGCTGATACAGTTTCATGGTGGCCATTCTTAGCTGCCAGGTACAGAGGAGTCATGTGCTGTAAAACACAATTCAGAATTCAAACAGTCCTTATTTGGCGAAAGAGACTGAAGTATAATTCTGTTGGAAGCATTTGACTTAATTGCAGCTGACTGAAACAACCTCTACAAATCAATGTGAAATTATACTTAGGAAACCAAAGGCAAAACAACAGTCAATCTACCGACCTGCCTGTCCTGTACATTCACATCTGCACCAGCTGTCAGTAAAGCTGATACAGCTTCATGGTGGCCATTCTCAGCTGCCAGGTGCAGGGGAGTCTTTTGCTGTAAAACACATAAGATGGTCTTCAGTATGGCAACAAGATGGACTGAAGTACAATTGTGTTGGTGGCATCATCATACAGTTGACTAACTAGAGTGCCTCTATGAAACGAATAACATTGTTAAGTATTCCTTAAAGGTATAGGATCATGTGCTGTATTATGACAGTCAATCCACCTACCCACTTGTCCTGTACATTAGCATCTGCACCAGCTGCCAGTAAAGCTGATACAGTGTCATGGTGGCCTTTGTCAGCTGCCAAGTGCAGGGGAGTCATCATTTGCTGTGAAACATCATAGCAACAGGTTAGACTGACATACAACCTTGCTGGTGGCTAAGGCATATACCAAATATCCAACTACAAAAATGTACAATGAATGGTGAAATTTCACATCATAAAACAGTAACAGCAGTCATTAGATCTATCCACCTGAATGTCCTGTACATTCACATCTGCACCAGCTGTCAGTAAAGTATACTGCACAACTTTTAGGTATAACACCAACATCAATAGTATTGATGTTGGTGTTATACCTAAAAGTTGTGCAGTATACCATCATTTTAGCCAAAACAGGAGGTTCAGGAATAGGAAAAGAGATGTACCAGTTTACAATACACCTACACATGTACGTTATCGTCCCATACATTCACATCTGCACCATGTGCTGAATTACGACAGTCAAGCCACCTACCCACATTCTATGTACATTCACATTTGCACGAGCTGCCAGTAAAGCTGACACAGTTTCATGGTGGTCATTCTCAGCTGCCAGGTGCAGGGGAGTGCTTTGCTGTAAAACATGTTAGATGCTTTTCAGTATGGCAACTGGACAAACTGAAGAAAAGAATCAAATATCCAACTACATGTAACTAAAAGGTGAATTCGATAAAACAGCAATGTGATGCATGCACTACAAGAGTTAGTCCACCCACCTGGCAGTCCAGTACATTCACATCTGCCCCAGCTGCCAGTAAAGCTGACACAGTTTCATGGTGGCCTTTCTCAGCTGCCAGGTGCAGGGGAGTTTTTTTCTGTAAAGCACATAAGATGGTCTTCAGTATGGCAACAGGATGGACTGAAGTACAATTGTGTTGGTGACATTTTTTATACATTGTAGACGATAAAGTTACTGGTATAGGACTGCCTCTACAAAAGTAATGACAATTCTCACGTGAAGGTACAACATGTGCTGTAATCACCTCACAACAGTAAACCTACCGTCCTGTCCTGTACATTCACATCTGCACCAGCTGCCAGTAAAGCTGACACAGTTTCATGGTGGCCTTTTTGAGCTGCCAGGTGCAGAGCAGTTCTTTGCTGTAGGTGTAAATATGATGATACTTAGTATATCAACAGGATGGATTACATGAAACAACACAGGCACACAAAACTGTTTAAGGAAACGCCTAATATGGTATATAGTATATAATCAAATTATATGATACAGGGGTGCCTATGCATTTGCTCGAACTTTATGAGATTGTGATTTAGACCAACCTTGCAAACCGAGCTTCCATTTACGCGTTTCTTTCTGTTTGCGGTGCTAAAAGCTCTTAATATAAATTGGTTACATCTAGTGGTGCGTACCTAAACTGAATTTCAGGTCCGGATTCAGGTCCAGCAGTTCAGTTTCAGGTCCGGACTTAAAGTCTGGACCTGAACCCACCATCGCATATCATGTGCATTTTTTAAGGGGGAAGGGAGGGTGCTGCATATAGAATTGCATGTTAGCATGAATTGAAATGCAATGTGAAAAATACATGAAAATGATAGACAGCCAATGTAAACACGAACTGTTTTTTTTTGGGTCTTTTTCCAGTGCAAATTTCACTGTCTTTGGAAGGTTTAAAATGGTTTAGAACTAAAAAAAAGAATATAAGTGACATATAATATAAAGAATATAAGGAACATAAGCTTTTTGCAAGTCCGGACTTGGCTCCGGACATTTAGGTTTTTTTTTTTGACTTAGACCTAAACATTTTTAGGTCCAATTCCAAGTCCGGGCTTTAGGTACGCACCACTAGTTACATGGAATGAATGAAGCATTTATATGATTAGATTCCAAGTCCATTGGAGTAACATATAATCAATTGCGTTATCCCGCAAAAAAATTGCATTAGCTATTCATAAAGATAAAACAATTTCCTTTCCAGGATAATGAATTGTATGTGAATATATAAGTAGCCCATGACGTCATCAAAACGTTTAAAGATACTATGAGAGACATTGAGAGATCGCACGCTAACCTGAGTTTAATAGAGCGCCAGCTCAACGCGTTAAAATTGTTCATTAGCTATTCATAAAGATGAAATATTTGATGAAATATAAGGAGATTAATGCATGTGAATATATAAGTAGCCAAAGACGTCATCAGAACAACGTCATCAGAACGTTCTTCTTTACGCCAGTACTAGGGCTGGGTATCGGTACAGCGTACCGGTACAAAACCGGTTTTTCTTATTGGACCGGTCCAGAAAAACCGGACCTGAAAAAATTGGGTGGACCGAATGTTGGACCGATTGGAAATTTAACAGATTATTTTATAAGGCATTCAAACGTTTTGGCGCTTGCAGGTGGAAAAAAATAACAAGAGTGAAGTAGAGTAGAGTTTATAATAATTTCTACCAAGTTTTACAGCCAATCGTACAGGTGCAGCTAGCGTTGTAGGATTTTAAAACGCCAGTGTAAGTCTAATACACCACCAAACAGATTTCTTTCTAGTGAAATGGACCATTGGTATGAGTCATACTGAAACAGGTCCAGGTTCAGGTCCGGACCTGGACCTGATCCTTTGGACCTGAACCGGACCTGGACCTGAATTTTCTGTACCGGTACCCAGCCCTAGCCAGTACGTTTAACGGTTCCGGTTCAGAATTTTTGAGAAGAAATAGAACCTCCAATGATTCCAAGGAGGTTTCAACCTCCTTGATGATTCAATCAATGGTTCAATCCTTCAATGAATTCACGACTTTCACACTTCCCATAATTCACAACGCCAGGGTTACGGATATGGATGTTACCACCGTTGCCCAGGGTGCGAAACCAGGGCGAAACCAGCTAAAACCTACAGTACGGCGGCGGCAAAGCATACAAGGTAATGAGTTGTCCGACAAATATAGTTATTACTACAATTAGAGCTGAGAATTTTACAAGTTTTGTAGTCAGAAGTATAACTAGCCAGCACGTCACCACTGTAGCTGTTATTTGGTTTCGCCCGATGACGTCACGGGTCACGATATCCGTAACCCTGGCGCTGTGAATTATGGGGAAGTGTGCAAGTCGTGAATGGATCAAGGTAGCAGAACACAGTTTTCGGCCTATGGGGATTTCTATAGTTAAGGGCCTCAAGGTGACTAGCTTCGACGCAATGAAAAATATAGTAGGGTGCACTTTTGGAATACCAAAATCGGATATGTTTGAGTTGAAGGTACAAGCCACAATATATTAAAAAACAAAAAAATACTGTCGGCGTATCGTCTTCTCACGCCCTCTTTGAAATGCCCCTCTGCGGAGGTCACAGAACTGCAGCCGGCTCACGCTAGAAAGGCAGTTGCGTAATGGAGCGCATTTATACACAAAATAGAAAACTTTCACAATCCAAACCATGCAGTCTCAGAGTCGACACCTTCCGTGACCACGTAGCACAGGTTATATCTGGCTGCCCCTCAAATAAGGCTTTTTACCTCTCCTTCAACAAGTTTATCCGTACTATTTTATGTACCCGCGTCATACACCCCGGGGTTCGCCCACTTATACTGTGTTCTGCTACCTCAACGGCCCTCATCAATGGACCCAACGGACCGGACCACTGCGCGACTATATGGTTCTAAGGTTAGATTTGACAGTACAGCTTAACACATTATTGACAACTGCAATAAATAACTGTCCTGCCACCAGTGTGCTCTTGCACTCATGGCCAATCTCTGCCAGTCTTTTCATTAAGGCAAGAATAGCAGTTTTGTCAAAAACACTTGCTTCCGCTCATTCCACACACCGTCAAGGCAAGCTTTTCTCAGAAGCACATGTTTCAAAGTATTGAATGGACATATACCATCACGAAGACGTATCTAAAAACAGCAAAACTACGAAAACTAAAAACATGTGCGAACCCCGGTGACGCGGGTACATAAAGTAGTACGTATAAACTTGTTGAAGGAGAGGTAAAAACCCTTATTTGAGGGACAGCCAGATATAACCTGTGCTGTGTGGTCACGGAAGGTGTCGACTCTCAGACTGTATGGTTTGGATTGTGAAAGTTTTCTATTTCGTGTATAAATGCGCCCCATTACGCAACTGCAGTGTGAACCGGCTGCAGTTCTGTGAGCTCCGCAGAGGAGCATTTCAAAGTGGGCGTGAGAAGGCGATGCGCCGACAGGATTTAAAAAACAAGTGCTTTTAAAAAAAGCTGGCGTTTCGTCTACGTTTATGAGTGTGAACTGTCTTTTTCTTGAAGTAAAATCTGTTAGAAAAAGTCACTCAAGGGCTGTTGCGTCTATAAGAAAAATTGTTATTTTGGAAAGGAGTTACTGTACTGTTTAATAGCTGGTCTTGGCTTACAACTTTATTTTAAATGTACAATAAGTTCATTATAAAATCTATCAATATACTCAGGTACTTATGTACACTTGAAAAAGCACCATCAGCACTGTGACAAGATTCTATCTAAATTGACTACCAAATGTCAAACAAATATCCAAACCAATTAACAGCTACCTCATCTCTATTATACTGGTTTCCGCATTTACAAAATTTCTTCCTTGTTTTCCTGGATAATTTTGCTAATATTCATGAAAATTTCCATACTTTTGTGTCGAGCGGTGTGACTTTCCACATCCGTGTTGTCTGAAAACTTCTGAATGAAGTCGATACTGAACAATGGAGCATTTGCTACTGTAAGAAAGGATCGCTGTTTTTGATGGAGTTTCATGCAAACAACATCAAGAGCCTCTGTTTACATCATGAATAGTAGTTTAGTGGCGAGTGTTTTGCGAGAATCATCTTACCACGCATAGGAGCCGCTGCACGGTATTTTCCATTACCATGAACAGAAAAATTTGAATGCCGGGTTTGGAATCTATGAAGTCCTGTTCATAAGACAAAGGCCTTGCATAATTATATGAAATGAATACTAAAATTTAAAAAAAATGATATATAAAAATATGATATCAATTAATAAATAGAATATTTATATATTATCTTCAATATTTAAAAAGAAAAAATCCACTCTCGGTTTTGAATCAGGGACTTTCGGATCCGAAGGCCTATGACTTTACCGATTGAGCTAAGTTGTTGCGTGTATTGTAAGGAGTGTACATTATGCTTGAACCTCACTACATAGTATTATTTATGTTGATTTTCGGTCGCTTTCTTGATAAAATAATATTTTTTTTCTTGTGCAATCTTATATGGCCATTTTCCAGGATATTGAAGTCCGAAACCACAATGCAATGGTATTTCCGAACAGTTGTAGCAGTTGCAGGCGGTCGCATGTGTATCATGCAAATCAAGGCTGACTGGCTGTTCTTGCTCCCTTGCCATATAAGGCAAAGCCTGAACATGAAATGTTGCAGGTCTTGCCATATAAGGCAATGGTTGAACAACAAACATGGAAGGTCTTCATGCTGTGCGACACAGTGTTGAACCAAGTACCATTCATACATGCATCGAAGCATTGAAGCCGCACTGAAGGTAAAACCCAACACATGGCGTTTCGTCGCTAGAGGGCGACGAAACGCAAAAAATGTTTTGTGCTTTGTACCCTGAACTCGAACATATGCGTTTTTGGTATTTCAAAAGTGCACACTACTATATTTTTTGTCCGCGTCGAAGCCAGTCACCTTGAGGCCCTGAACTATAGAAATCCCCATAGGCCGAAAATTGTGTTCTGCTACCTTAAAGCTCGAAGTCGCCATTTTGAAAATCCTGCTCCGCCTGTCACGTTACCCGGGCAGTAATTGGCTGATTTCACATAAGGTTCTTGCAAGTCACATAAGTTTTGTGTGCGTAACATAGTGATTCGTGCGAATCCCATAAGGTCCGTACGTTTTCGCATAGTTATTCGTGTGATTTTCATAAGGTTGGTGCGTTTACTTTATTTTATTTCATTTTATTTTATTTTATTCGCATTCATTTTTTGAGCATAGAACAAGAAGCTCAACAATGAGCTTAATGAGGTCTTCTGCTCTGTATTATTACATAAAATGACAATCAAAATTAACAAAATTAAGATTACAACAAAAAAATAACATAAACTAAGTCCCTTCGCAACATAAGAATGAGAAGAATACCAACAGAGTCAACTAATAATTGTGACGGTTACATAATAGTCAATTTACAACAAAAGCAAACTAGAGCACATAGAATCTACAAGGCTGGCATTACCAATCAATCAGATTATTAGTAAATCTTCCGGTCATTTTGATAAAAATGAAAACATAGTCGAAAATATTACAATTTATCGATTGTGGGTTCGTGCGTTTTCGCATAGTGATTCGTGCGTTCGTGCGTTTTCGCATAGTGATTCGTGCGTTCGTGCGTTTTCGCATAGTGATTCGTGCGTATCACATAAGATTCGTACGAATCTCATAAAGTTCGTGCAAATGCTGAGGCACCCCTGATGATAGTGATACAACTGTAGCACAAGGACATGTGGTGCACGGGAACAGTCAATCTACCTACCTGCCTGTCCTGTACAGTCACATCTGCACCAGCTGCAAGTAAAGCTGATACAGTTTCATGGTGGCCTCTTATGGCTGCCAGGTACAAGGGGATACTTTGCTGTAAAAGACATCAGATGGTCTTCAGTGGAGCGAAAGGATGGACTATGTACTTGTTATTGTGTGGGTGACATTTTTTACTTTGTGACTGAAAGGTAACCTCTGTCGACAAAGTTATCATTGTAATCGGCCTATGTCTTGAGTGTTCTCCGTTAGCCGCATTCGTATGTGGTTTGGCATGTCGCCAGTACTGATGCACATTCTTTTCTTTTCGCGGTAGCTGTTGTTATAATCGTTGTAATAATTTCATAAACCAGCCCTATATTTTCGGTTTTGTGGAACAGGGAATGTGTTTTGGGCGTTTGGTAATCAGCTTATCTCCAAGCGGATAGGGTGGGTTATGTGTTGTCCAGGGCTCGAAATACATTTTGGGGCCAACTTGCACTGGTGCAAGTTAGCCCAAAACTAACTTGCTCCAGAAAAATCTACTTGCACAGCTGCAAGTTGGGAAGTATTCACCTTTTTATAAGTTATATATCCTCTTCTGACGTGTCAGACTCATGATTCTCCTCGACTCTTGGTGCTCTAGGCCCATAAGGGGTGGTAGATGGACGGCGTTTCCCACCCGCCCACCACAACCTTATTGCTGGCAATGGGTCAAATGTTTCTACATCGTTCTTATCAAGGGAAATTGCCATGAGGCTTGTCAGTGTAGCTGGGTCCAGGCTTGTCCTCCAGTCCACTTTCACTACGTTCATCAATGAGAAAGATCGTTCGCATTCAGCTGTGTGTATGGGAATGATTAAGGCCAACCGTAGAATGGTGAAAATATTCTTGAAATCCTCATCCCGTTCCCTTCTCAGAACTGAAGTCCAGAAGGTGCTGAAGTGTGGTGTTTGATGCATAGCAGCAAGCTGTGCACGGCACACAGATTTCAGTTCTAACCATTCTCTGATGCAACTGTCAATGTCAAAGTCCTTCTGCTCAAGCACTGCGTGGAAGTGATGATGCAAAGTTCTGATGTTCTCCTCTCCAAAGTCATCATCTTCCTCTTCTGTTGGCCATGTGGAGAACTGAAACAAAACTCTGGCAGAGTTGTACACGGGGTTGCTGAGGATGACATCAAACCTGCGTCCCAAATGATGCAGTGTGCTGTCACATATGCGCTGACAGTCTTGCAGCACTTCCTCCTTGTAGGTAGCAAGGTTGCCTCCTCGCCCTCGCCCACGCTGTGGTCTACCAGTGGTTAACACTGTTTCTTTCCACACAAATGAACCATCTCTCTCTTCTAGGCCATCAGAGAGGATTCTGTTCAGCTTGGCAGGTTTGGCTAGTTTCGTCAGCGATGATACAACACTATTTGACTCTTCTGAACACAACTTCTATTGTGCTGTCGTTGTCTTGAAATACCTTGGACACTGCACTGATAAGTTCCAGGTATTTCACAAGGAAATTGAGAAACATTACAAATTTCACTGTCTTCACTACTTGAAGGATTCCTCTTGCTTTGTCACGACTGTCCTTGGTTCCAGTGTCACCAATCTCCTCTAGATGCCCAAGATGCTGCACCAGGGCGCGAAAGTCACGACACACTCAGTAACCCTAAGTCATGTTTCGGCCTTTCAGCCTAATTAACTGTTCTCCTTACTTTCATGCATTTTGCAACGATTACTTGATGTTTTTGTCTGCAATTGCTGACATATTTTGAAGCTTAATATTGATTAGATGCAATCTGACTATATTCATTTCGCATATACCTTACGCATATCTCAATATTAATTTAATAAAGACTAGACAACGTTTATACCTTCAAACGCCTTGTGCATCGCGCAGAAATATTTTTTCAGTACAAATTTGGTATGTACGCATGCAGCTAAGACCAATCTACAACATCCTGTTGAGACCATATCTATAACTGTAATTAGAAAAAAGATATTTAATGATATTTGCAAAATTTTGACAAAAACAGGACCTTGGAAATATTCATGAAGCCATAGCTTAGCACTCGAACCCTCTAAGAAAACAGTCTCAACAGGAGATTGTTGTGCAACTTGTCTGCTTTCCACCCATGTGTTTTGTAAGTTGGAAGACTATTGTCTCGGCGTGCACAGCTTTATTTAAAAAAGGACTACAAAATTTAGACTTTTGGCATCTGCAGATGTGAAACATGATCTTCTTGTTGTGATTTGTGAACAATATGGCCAATTAACTTGTTGACATAGCACCCTCACAGTAGGAAAGTAGACTACCTGGCCAGAACAATAGGTAGTTCACGGGTTGTTTACACCTTTACCTGGCTCTGGCTTACCTGCCAGACGTAGCTTGGGTTGCTTTTAAAAACAATGCTAAACATGTTTTCAAGCATAGGTGGTACACATGTATAAGTGATTCTCTTTACCCTATTACAAGTTTTCAATAACAGTTGTATAACACTAGTTTCCAAGAAAATTATGGTCAGGCCTATGATATACAAGAGACTATACAATTGACAGCAATGTATTATTAATGTGTATCCCCATTCTAACAAAGGAAACAAACATTTCTCAGTCAGCCCCAGCAAACCCAGGAAGGATAAGGGGTTGGGGGTTGGTGGGGAATTCGTCTGAAATTTCTGATGTTTTTTTTTCACTCCAAATCCATCGAAGAAATCACTGATAAATTTTGAGTCTTGAATCCCTTTTTGTATTAAAGACGACTATCATTCACAAACGAGCAACTCCCCATGGGCTTTTAAGTCAAGGAAAAGTCAGATTATATTACTGTGAACTCAGTTTATGTAATTCAAAACTCCAGGAGTCTGATGGAAATCAATTATCAAACCTCCTTGCTGAAGAAAGTTGACGTTATTAGCAGCTATCCTGTGTGAATTGTCGAAATGTGGATCTAACGTTACCAATCTAAAAACACGCTAGAAGTCTGTAGACACAGTAAACATTTTTGGATTTGAACACATCGTAATGCTTCTGAAGGAAAACATACTTAGCAAAATTTGTTTTTACTGGGCTACTGGCCTGTGTTATTTTTGTTTCTTCCGTCGCCAGCCAGAAGGAAAGTACTGTAATGTAGGCTGAAACAGATTATAACATTTCTAAAAAATCGCTATTCTGTAATGATAGTACAAGCAAGGGTTTCCTAGCTATTTTTGTTTTCTTTCCTAAGCATAACGTTATATCTTATACATACAACAGCTTTCATATTGCGAACAGGGCATTGCAAGTTTGACAATGGCTTTTTATTTCGCTTTTTTTTTTGACGAATTTTCTCTTTCCTTCAGAAACATACTGCATATTCTTTGAAAATGTGGCATTTCTAGTTCAATTTCTTTCAATACACATCCTAGCTTGGATTCCCAGACAGCCCTGTATGATGACCATTCACACTACACGGGGTGCCAGGTACCTTCTCACCTGGCCCAGCAGCACCCCAGCTGAAAAGTTTTCACAGTAGGCGTAGAGGGGGCAATTAGTGAACAATAAGGAAAATCTGTGAAAATTGGGGTCAAAGTTGGTTGCTATGCGTTGCTAGGGGAGCCAACACCCACTTTGCTGGGGGTCCCTGAACATGACTTAACCACTGGGAGCACTGCTTTGACAGCACGTTCTAGATGTGGCAGCCAACGTGTACCTGTTGCTCTAACTGGTTTGAGCACAGCAATGTTCAGTGCTTCAGCAGCATTCCGTAGACCTTGCCAGTTCAATGGTGAATAATGATAGAACTTGTACAGGTTGGACAGCATATCATGTATTGTAGAGAAATACTGGACTTCCCCTAGCACATCCTTAAATACTAATTCAAGTCTATGTGCGCAACATGCCAGTACCAGAAGATGAGGACACTCTTCTTTCAGCCTCACCCCTACCCCACTTATGTGACCCATGTTGACAGGAGCTCCATCGAAGCATGCAAATACAAGCTTCTGTGACCAAGCTCCTTCCATGAGCAAATCATCCTGCAATGCAGATTTAACTGCAGAAGTGACATGTTCAGCATCTCCCCTCTCTAGAGGTTTTAAAGCAACAAATGCTGTTGTAGGCACAATATTGTCTCGGAGGTAGCGTACATGGACAACTTCTTCTTCAATGGCCCCCCTATCGGTACTACCATCTGCTAAAACGGATACAAAATCTGAGGTCTGTATATGTGTAATCATGTCACTGCGAATTGTTTGAGCAATATAGTCTACAAATACACGAGCCTCCTTATCATTCAAGTAGGTTTTTCCTACAGTTGCCAAACCATTTGATCTCTGTAACTTCATAAGCATGGGAAAATCTGAAAATGGCCTGGCCTGCTTGGCCAAATAATAGGCGCTACGGAACAATGTGCTCATTTGGTCAACTTTCTTTGCCTCCATCCTCTGGACAGCCATAGGCATCGGTCGGTTCTGAATTGCTAGCATAGATGCATCCTTTTTGTTACAGGCAGTTACGTGGGCAGGAGATGCCTCATGCGATGTAATATTTGGCAATCTCAAACTTTTAGTTCCTTTTCTAAACGAGTTCTTTTTCTTTCCCGTATCAAAGCGCCTGCAAACTTCGCACCACATGAGTTTAGACTTGTCGTGTTTCAGCCATGGTCGTTTATGTTTCCATGAATCCTGGGGACTTGTACACTTTTTCTGTTTTGGTCTTTTCTTGATCTTCCTGTAGAAAAAGAGATTGCAACATGAATAAAACTTGTCATACTTTCCTCATCTATAAAAGCTATTATAAGCATAAAAGGTTTAGACAAAAGGAAAATGACACATCAGCCCATGTATGCTCTTTGTTCATTGCAAAGTTATAATTAATACCATGCTACCTTGTAGATTTGATAAGGCCTATAAAAATGTTGACAATTGTGTTTCCTTTTTCCTACCCCAGAAAAACCTACCGACCATATAGCCTTTTTGTGGCCAGTAGAGGAGTCGCATATTTTCTTCATTTTTATTCAGTCTGCTATTCAAGTACAAAAACAATTACTTGTCCTATCTGATGAAGGATAAATGTATCCACCCATTCCACCAATTTGTAACAATTATGCACTATGTTAAAATTTGACATTTAAAATATAAGTGTCCTCATGTACTTCAACCTTGTTTAACTGAGTTTTGGCCAAACCTTCAACAAAAAAGACTCTCCCTTCCTAGTATCCTACTGACCCTAATGTTTTTAGGAATACAACCGGAAATACAGTTGTTTTTCCAATGCGCAAAGACTGTTGTTAAAGTGAATGTTGATTTAAAAAAACAAAAATGAACAAAAAAAAACTTATGTCGATGACTAAAATATTTGTCCTTGTGCTGGTTGTTGTCAACAGTCCCAGTCCAACGCTGAACATGACAATGTACCGCTTTACAGAATCTCCCCACATGCCCAAGGATGCTCAAACATATGCAATTTATGCAACTGAAATACGAGCCATGCAGCGGCGCCTCCCAGTCTGGGGCGGCGAAAGTCAAAGAGACGCTGTTTTGTTTGTACAAACACGCCACGTGCGTTTTTCGCGGCTTATTTAAAAGACATCTTTGAAATAACGGAGTAGTTTTTTTTTTGCATAAAATTTATTACAAAGCAACGATTCCACACAAAGTCTAATCAAGTCAGATTTAATACAGGGCAAAAATTCACCGAAATTTAATTCAATATAACGTTACGTACCGACAGCTTTGGCTTCTTTGGCTCGGTCGACGTTGCGTCTTCATCGTCCCCCGACAAATCTACAGAAAACTCGTCCGAGAATTCTTGAGTGCTCGGGGGGATCGGGCCAAATGTTGAAGTTCCAGACGGCCCGGGTTGCGGCTCTTCTTCGAAGGCGGGCGGGGGATTGCCGCTGGCTTCGCAGGACTCTTCTGACGAGGATAAATCTGCCTCGCCGCTGTGTTCACAGCACTCTTCAACAGGCGTGCATGGACCCGCTTCGGCGCTAGCGCCAGGCTCGCTAGTGGACAGAGATTCGTCACTGTGCTCGCTGTCATCTCGTCCTCGATCTTGTGCTTGATCCTTGGACGCTGCAACATCCTTCTTTTGGAAGAAACCCAGGATGGATTGCTGTTTTCTCGACATTTTCTCCTCTCTTGATTCAACCTGTCAGAAAACTTTCTCATACCGAGCTGCATTCTGGGAGCCGTCGAAGTTTCCACGAGTCCCCGAAGGTCTCCGAATATTGCCCACCTCTATGCAAATCACCGGCTCTTTCCATATTTGGTAAAGTGAAGACGTCAGCGTCACATGACTCATCACAACGTCGGGAAGGAGAGCAACTCGTTCCCAGGAAAAGTGTCGACACGGAAGTGAAATGTATCGTCATCCGCGTGCTTCGTCTGCCGATTCAGGATCGGCTGCGACTTATATTTCAACTTCGAATAATTACAAAACAAAGAAAATACGCTGGAAACGTCTTTTATTAACCTGTGATGTCTTTATTAGCCATTTCTACCGGTGGTAACAGTGGGTAAACGTAACTTGCACGGGTGCAAGTTAGGTCTAAACTAACTTGCACAGCTCCAATTTTACCTGCACAAACTTGCATGTGCACGTGGTATTTCGAGCCCTGCATTGTCTAATGCAAGGACAGCTGTTGAGGTAGAGGAATCCCTACGCGGCAAAAGTTACAGATGTAGTGGAACAGTTGTTCATCATATTATGTGTGATGTAATGACAACAGCTGACGTCGTGGAGCAACTGTTTGGGGTATGCCTTACAATGTTTGTGGGTAAGGTGTTTGTTATACACACATTACCCTGGTATCAGAAATGATTGTGTTTTGTTTTGTTCCTCCTATTGGTTGTTATTTGTATGTTTGGGACTGTCAATATCATCGGCTTGTTAATATTGTCATGTCGCAGTCATGTAGATTTTTCATATCTCCTGCATTTTCGTCGTTGTTTTTCAATAGCATAGTATATATTGGGATAGATAGATTATTATCGGCTATTTACGTGACTTGTCGTGATTTACGGCAACATCTGATGCCATGGGCGATTGGTTGTTAGTTTATTTGATGAATATGGTGTGAATAAATAATAAACACAATGTCACACACCACGGCAAACAACACAACTGACAAACCATAATTACGACACAGAGGCGGTCACTTGTTTAAACATTGTGGTTGACTTTCATGTACAATCTAGGTCACAATCAATGACATTGTAAAATATTCCTTGAAGGCACAGGAGCATGCGACGCATAGCAACATTTGATCTACCTACC
Organism: Branchiostoma floridae x Branchiostoma belcheri; assembly: GCA_019207045.1. Classification (NCBI taxonomy): domain Eukaryota; kingdom Metazoa; phylum Chordata; class Leptocardii; order Amphioxiformes; family Branchiostomatidae; genus Branchiostoma; species Branchiostoma floridae x Branchiostoma belcheri. The sequence goes on along the minus strand of CM033039.1, from coordinate 3,747,792 downwards.
CACTCGCTCTGTACATCAACATCTGCACCAGCTGCCAGAAAAGCTGATACAGTTTCATGGTCACCTCTGTCAGCTGCCAGGTCTAGGAGGGATCTTCCCTGTAAAACAGAAAGGCAACAGAACAGACTGATGTACAGTTTAAGGCATTCTCCAGTATGGCAGGATAGACTGAAGTATAATTCTGTTTGAGGCATTTTGACTAACTTGCAGCTGACTGAGACTTCCTCTGCTATGAAATGATATATGCTGGTAAAAAAGTGAGATACTTGTTAACAGTAACTTAGATTAAGCTACTTTAGCAGTCACTATTCAACAACTAACATTTCATCATCGCCATTTCATAATTATTGCAAATAGTTCATCACTCTGAGGGCAGCTAGAAAAGATGTCAGTATATCTAAAATTAAACTCCATATGGGCTACTGAACAAGCTTTCCTCCCTACCGTTTAGATTACCAACTGCAATATCAAATTGATTTACAGTATGAATTATCAGAACAGTCAATCTACCTACCCGCCTGTCCTGTACGTTCACATCTGCACCTGCTGTCAGTAAAGCTGATACAGTTTCATGGTGGCCATTCTCAGTTGCCGGGTACAGGGGAGTTCTTTGCTGTAAAACACAAAAGATGGTCTTCAGCATGGCAAGATGGACTAAAGTACAATTGTGTCGGTGGCTTATTTTATACATTGCAGTTGACTTAGAGATATCTCTACAAAACAAAATATTCCTTAACCCTATTCAGACCGGGCTTTTTTGGTCATCCCTGGACCGGGGGGGGGGGGGCTTTTGAGGCCCTCCACTTTGAAGTCCTATAACTCTGAAACGACGTGCCGTAGGGCCACCAAATTTTTAGGACATGATGTCGACATAATATCTGACGTGTATTTGACGTTTGACATTACGTTGACGTAAGATGACGTAATTATGACGTCATCAATTTGATTATATTGGCCGGACCCATGAAAAAAGGGTATTCTCAGAAAACCTCAAGTTATGCTACAAAAATGTAACAACAAGTGCAGATAACAGAATAATAATGTTTATTACGACTTGCGTTGCCAATAGAATAATCAATGACGTCAAAATGACGTCATAAAATGACGTCATGCACATCTAAGATACGAGTTGGGCTCCGCAATATTATATCGACAACCTTGAATTTTTAAAAATACTTTTTTTGCAACAAATAACCACAAAGGGCAATAAAAATATACTAGATTCATTTATTTAGATGGTTTCTGATGAAAAAATACCAGGTGGTTACAAATTTTAAGGGATAATTAGCTTATTATTCTTGATCTGGACATACGGTCCGCCATCTTGGATTTTGGGCTGATGACGTCATCAAATTAGCATAATTTATGCATATATAATTATGAAAGATATGCTAAATAATATAACATTTTATTTATGTAACAAAATAGCAGTAATATAGCAAATAAATGTGAAAAATACATTGTTAGAACCAAAAATAGTGATTTTTGTCAAAACTGCCTGTCAACAAACGGTTGCCATGGCAACACAAAAAAATGGAAAATTTTTCAAACTTTCAAAAATTGTTGCCAACAATATTTTAGGAAAACTCACCAAATTTGGTGGGTCTAGCGTAAGCCATTCTGGCGTTATAGGACATCAAAGTTAGCGCGGGCCTCAAAAGCCCCCCCCCCGGTCTGAATAGGGTTAAAGGTATAGGACCATGCGAGACAGTCAATCTATCTACCCACTTGTCCTGTACATTAACATCTGCACCAGCTGCCAGTGAAGCTGATACGGTTTCATGGTTCTCAGCTGCCAGGTGCAGGGGAGTCTCTTGCTGTAGAACACAATTCAGAATTCAAACAGTCCTCATTTGGCAGAAGAGACTGAAGTATAATTCTGTTGGAGGCATTTGACTTAATTGCAGCTGAGACAACCTCTGCAAGATCAATGTGAAATTATACATGCTGGTATAGGAACACGTGGGGCAACAGTCAATCTACTTACCCACTTGTCCTGTACATTCACATCTCCCCCAGCTGCCAACAAAGCTGATACAGTTTCATGGTGGCCCTTCTCAGCTGCCAGGTACAGGGGAGTTCTTTGCTGCAAAACACAAAAGATGGTCTTCAGCATGGCACTGAAGATGGACTAAAGTACAATTGTGTCGGTGGCATCTTTTATACATTGCAGTTGACTTAGAGATATCTCTACAAAACGTATAACATTGTAAAATATTCCTTAAAAGTTAAAGGTATAGGACCATGTGAGACAGTCAATCTACCTACCCACTTGTCCTGTACATTAACATCCGCACCAGCTGTCAGTAAAGCTGATACAGTGTCATGGTGGTCCTTCACAGCTGCTAGGTGCAGGGGAGTTCTTCGCTGTAAAACACATCAGATGGTCTGACTTCAGTATGGCATTACAGAATGGACTGAATTACAGAACACATGAGCCTAATCAAATTATATGATTATTAAGTGATACAATTGTAGCACAAGGATGTCTGATGCACGGGAACAGTCATGCTACCCACCTCACTATCCTGTACATTCACATCTGCACCAGCTGCCAGTAAAGCTGATACAGTTTCATGGTGGCCATACCAGGCTGCCAGGTGCAGGGGAGTTTTTTGCTGTAAAACACATCAGATAGTCTTCAGCATGGCAACAGGATTCACTGATCTACATGATTGTGCACACTAAAATGTGGCCCAGCACTCTTTGAGGCTATACCTAGTAATTATAATAATTGTACATTCAAATTACATGATACAGTTAAAACTGTAGTCAATCAATCCACCCACCAGCCTCCCCTGTTGTGCATTCACATCTGCACCAGCTGTCAGTAAAGCTGATACAGTTTCATGGTGGCCTTTCTCAGCTGCCAGGTGCAGGGGAGTTTTTTGCTGTAAAACACATCAGATAGTCTTCAGCATGGCAACAGGATTCACTGATCTACATGATTGTGCACACTAAAATGTGGCCCAGCACTCTTTGCGGCTATACCTAGTAATTATTGTACATTCAAATTACATGATACAGTTAAAACTGTAGTCAATCAATCCACCCACCAGCCTCCCCTGTGCATTCACATCTGCATCAGCTGCCAGTAAAGCTGATACAGTTTCATGGTGGCCATTCTCAGCTGCCGGGTGCAGGGGAGTCTCTTGCTGTAAAACACATCAGATGGTCTTCAGTATGGCAACAGGATGGACTGAAGTACAATTGTGTTGGTGACATATTTGATACATTGTAGATTTACTTAGTAGGACTGCCTCTACAAAATTAATGACAATTCTCACTTGAAGGTACAATATGTGCTGTATTATAACAGTCAATCTAGTACCTACCCAAATGTCCTTTCTATTCACATTCGCACCTGCACCAGCTGTCAGTAAAGCTGATACAGTTTCATGGTGGCCTTTCCAAGCTGCCAGGTGCAGGGGAGATGATTTCTGTAAAAAGTAAGATGGTCTTTAGTATAACAACAGGATGTACATGTACATAACTGCTGTAAAACATATCAGATGTTCAATTGAAAATCAAGATAATGCGAGGGGGTAAATAAAGGACAGCACCGTTTTCATTACATTATTTTATGTATCATGTACTACTGTCTTGCATTGTTCAAAAGAATACTTAAGTACCACAGCAGTCAATTCACCTACCGTATCATCCTGTGCATTCACATCTGCCCCAGCTGCCAGTAAAGCTGATACAGTTTCATGGTGGCCATTCCCAGCGGCCTTGTGCAGAGGAGTCATTTGCTGTAAAACGGATCGGATGGTCTTGAGCATCGCATATGGATGGACTTAAAGTATCATCATGGTGTTTCCAGATATCAATTGGTAGGGGGTATAGGACAGCAAATCTATTTAATTCCACAACATTTAATGTGTGTATTTTTAACACATACAGATATGCAAGCCTTTGTTTGTTGTTCTCATTTCTTACCTGTCATGTTTCTATTTTACCCTGGATGATTAAGTTGTCACATCCAAACAATCAAAATTGTATTTTTGCCACATGTCAGACACAAAACAATCTAAAGAAATACATCAGACTACAGAAGACATGTCACATACCAAAATGCCACAAGCAGCACTTGGATTGACTCCCTCCTCTAACAGCTGCTTCACTCTGTCTGTGTCACCATTTTTTGCAGCATCACACAATGCCTGTACAGCAACAGCAGATGGACAAACTTCATAAACAACTACCAAACAAATACAATTAAGTCAGTACAAATGAATAGTATGAAAAAATTCAATGACAGAAAAAAAAAGTTGCTATATGAATGGACTAATGTGGAAGTAGGGATATCTTCTAGAATGCCCCTCACTTCTTGTAGTTGAATATTAAAGATGAAGCGTACAAATCAGATACTCTGACGATTTGGCCACTAGGCGCATAACTACATTCACAGGCTTTTATTATAAACAGGTATACAAATGTATTGCAACAGGTCCGTTCATAATTTCCAAGGTCCAATTTTCTGAAAATAAATGTTTTTGTGTGAAAAGTTAGTGATCTCGTTCGTTCCATAGCGGGCAACTTCTTCCTAGAGCGCCTGCTTGGTTTGCTTGAAGGCATGGCCGATTGGCTGACGCCTGAGATTTTCGCTGCCATAATGAAAACAATGCAGAGTTCCATTTTGTGTCCTGTGCGTTGATAGGTTCACTTCCGACGTATCCCCAAGAAAGTCAGATTTTAGCCAATCAAAAAGGTGGAAACGTAGACTGCATGTTAAATCTTCCATTTTTTCTGAGTTTTGATTGGTCTGGTTGGAATATGCAAATATCTGTAGAGATGCTATATGTTTCTCCTTCGGGAAACATAATCATTAGGATCGGATAAGTACAAAACAGTTACTAGTAAATAATTCATGTATATGTGAGATCAACAATGTACAAGAGGTTGCCACTTACGCACAGAAGCAATCACTAGTGCTAAAACATATCAAATTATCATGAAATATAAACATGCTCTCTCACTGCTATTTTTCAATTCAACCCCTGCTGAGAGACAGCATGCTAAGTGAAAGTGCTTTATCCATGGTTTGAGACAGGTGTGTTGCTGCAGCATTTTGACATATGCACATACATTGTAGTTGTACACAAGTTGCAATAATAGAAAAAATATATAAACGTATAAACGCTAAAATGTAACATACCTCCTCCTTCTGACTTTTATCCATGATGAACTGACAAGTTTCACAAGTTCTTCCCCAATCAGCTCAGATCTGCAATGTTTGAGTACAGACCAGGAATAGAACCTCCTTGGTTTGTCTGTCCTGCAGCCAGTGTTATAAAACTTCTGAATTAAGTTAAACTGTAATTTCCAACAAAGAAAGGAATGCCATTTCGTCTGTTCCCCTATTTTCTTATCTTCATTTTATATATATATATATGCATTTATTTGACTTAAGATTCGGAGATATGGCCAACATATTTGAGCAAGACTCAAAATTACCCAGATAACGGTACATAACAACAGGTGGGGAGGGGGGCAGCAAAGTACCGTTAGGCAGAAATCTGCGTAAATACTGGCCAACTGTTCGCAAAATAAGCAGACTAGTTCCAAAATAGACCCAAATTCTGATATAAGAAGTTCTTGAAATCATCATATTCAGGAAGAAGTATGAAAATATTACAAGAGTGCCTTACCTGGGCGAATTTTCTTCGGTAGTCACACTTTCTCTAACTTTCACTTCTGTCCCAAACTTTCGGGGTGATCTCGTACCCAGGGCAGCCGTGTTAAGCGTAGAGCCTATACAGAGTACACTGGGTACGAGTTAAACATTGATCACCCGAATATTCTTCCGCAAAAACTAGTGCGCTGTAACTGAGCGTAGAAAATAGTCCATAATCGTGTTCTAGGCAATAGTACATAATAAATAATATGGCAAAATAAATCAAAATACGTTTTTATACTCATACGACTAAATAACAAGTAAAAATGCAGTATTTTATACGAAATTGCACTGGCGTTCCAGCCTCACTTCCTTGTATTCTTGCGCGTTGTAAATCACCGAGTAAAACATTTCGATCTCAAATCGCCAGGTGTCGCTGCTGCGCGGTCCACACTCTCCCATCACATCCCCAAGATCACCACGAAGTGGTCCGTTGACTGTGTACTGTAAATCGAGTTGCTTGTAGCAAGGAGCTTCAAATAAGTGGAATCAAAACAATGCAGTATCAATCCTGCATTCCTAAGGCCTCCTAAGTGTAAATTGTTTAACATGTATATCGGGCTACCGAGCATTGTTAGAAATAGAAACGTAAATGACGTTATCAGGATATTAAAAGTTACGAAGACCAACATTAGATTTTTGATGCAAGATCAAATGTCAATCAGTTGCTAGCACCCGCTTGTAATCAATGTCAATGAGTTTGCACTTTTCACTCCACTTCATAGGTGTCGCTTTTGTCACATCTCGATGTGCCCATGACGCCGATTAAACAATGACGCTGGTTTGTCCACAAGTGACGTTTCCTCCCCAAAATAGGGTCAGTGTGAGAAAGGCGTGACAGGGAATCCTTGATACTGATAGGTTAACATCTCAGTGACGTATTGATTGCTAAATAAGAGCAGCGTAGTTCGAACGCTTAACAGGCCGTTCTGTTTTTCTGTCAACAAGGTCAAAATGGTTGTTGTTGAAACTTGGGAATGTCAGAGCACTTCTAGATGTTACTTTTTCAACGCACGGGAATGTTTGGGCCTCTGGATCAGCCGCATCGTTGTTCGGGCTGACTTAACGATGTGATGTGACCGCTTTTCACTGGGAAAGAAGGGGAAAAGGCGAGGCTATCCGGTCAGACTGTAGCGGTGTGACGTGAGTTGGTAGATAGGATATAACACTAAACTTCAGAATTATAGACTAGTTTCCTACTTCCACAAACTGGCATTTGCTATTATTTGATGACTGTTGAACATATCTAAACTTGTATAGACTTTGAAAAATCTAACAGAATTTTCTCAGCACGTCATAAAATTTTTTCCTGTATACCATATACGACATATAATTTCAGTCTATACAGGTGTCAATTAGTACTTTTTGTTAATTATCATTACAGCTGCTATGTAAGGAGTAGACTAGGAAAACTATATATTTCTGGAAAGCTCACAGACTGGCCTTTCCAATAAAAGCAAAATAAACATCATACCATCAATCTGATAGTAGTAATAGTAATAACAATAAACAAAAACACAATATGCAAAACAAAACAAAAACATGTCTCACAAAATAAAAAGTCCATTCAGGGGCAAAAACATACTTCACTTATCCTGAAACTACACAGAAATACATTATAATACAAGAGCAATGCTGGTATTATGTGATGGGCATCAAACATCTTCACACTGCTCATCATCTTGATTGATGTTGTCACTGCTGGATGCTGGGGAGAAAACCAAAATATAGTTTATAGTAATCACATGTTTTGTCGTTGAACAATTGTATTGTTGTATTATCATGTGATTGTTGTTTTGTTGAGGAAAAATTGTAGTAATATTATTTAAAAAATAGTACAACTTCCAACCACTTTCATTTATATGTTCACATATTATTAAGTAAAACTACAAGCTCTGACAATATCTAAAAAAAAAAATTTGAAAAAAAAAAAGGTTTGCTATCGCAAGCCTGTAAAACCTTCAGGTTTCGCTATCGCAAACCTGTAAAATGCAGCTAGATACGCAGTACGAAACCGCAAACCTGGCATGAAGAGACATCAGCACATCTTCCACAAAAAAACCCGTTGTTTACCTTGTTCGTCGCTTTCCCCGCTGGTCGGAGCCTCCACTAAATCTTCATTATCGGCCGACGAGGCCCCTGAAGCACTCATGATTATCTAGCGTCTGGATTACGTTCACATAAGGTTTGAATGAAGTCAAAATGCTGTATGTTTTCTGATTGATTGGTTCTCTTACAATTACCAGCGTTCTAGTTGTGGGATTCGTCATGATGGTGGGCAGGAAGTTCAAAATCCAAAACGTGACGTACGAAGCCCCGTACGTGGCTTCTCGCGGTCTACGGGAAAGCCACGAAAATGGCTTTTCGCGTTGGATAGGCCGCAAGTTACGGTCATTGTCAAAAGCAAATAAATTAATTCAAAGAAAAGTTGACCTTGCCCAAAACTTTACTCATTTCCCAAGAGCTTTGCTTTGTGTGTCAGATAATTCACGTAAAATTACATATTTGACATACCTGCACATTAAAAAAATATTGCACAGTAAGAAATAAATATTAATTTCTGGTGTGCTGTTTACTGTGAAATGTTAAAAGTTTTCAAGGGCACTTTGCTCACGATCGTCGAACGATCGAATTACGGATCGATCGAACCGTGACCGCAGGTAACCCGGAACGTTCGAAGTGGTCGCCAAGCAACCCCAACAGACAACAGCTGAACTGGTGTTTGGTGTGGTTCTGATTTTTGTCTAAACTGACTTTGAAGGGAGTCCAAAGGTTTGGCTGTACTCTACAAAAAGCTATTTCAGTCAATGACAAGACGGGGAGGGTCTTTTTACGTCTTGCTTTATGTGAAAAATGTTACGAATGTTGATAAATTTTGAGGGATTTTACCTTGCGTAAATTTGATATTTGCTTTTTTTTATATTGTGTAACGTTACATGTTTATATAAGTCATATCATTGAATATACAAAATATTTTGTAATCTCTTCAAAGACCACGTTTCCTTGTCAGTGACTTTTTATTATCAAAAATACTCATATCACATACTAATTCCATTTTTTAAGTTAGTAGAAATATTTCAATCTTCGTAAATCCATAGTACTAACTTGCACAGCAAATTTTCATAATACAAACATTTACAATTTTCTAACATTGCATATGCCATGTTTCCTCAAGTTGACTATTTACATGATCAATTTTTACATTTCAATACAAAATATTTCAACCTTTGTCAATAGCATTACAGACTGATTTGTACAGAAAATGTTCTTAGCACCAAATATGTACAAGACAATTTAACAGTCTGTTTGAATATACAATGTAATTGATTGTCTACAAGTTTTCCTGAGTCAGGTCCATTGTATTCTTTACATTTTCTTATCTGTGCACATTCCATGTTTTCTTGACAATTTACATTTGTTATAAAATATTTTCAGTACAAAAATAACCTTAAGAAATTGTACTATTGCTGAAAATTCTGAACATCAAACATATACAAGTCATGTACATGACAAAATATACAACAGTTTCACTTTAAATTAAGGGCTCAAAACAGCTAACTGCAACTTTGCAGAATCACACAACTGCAAGTCCTATTTACAAGAGTGCATATAGACTAGTCAAAGTAACTGTTCATGAAAGGAAGGCAAACTGTAAAATTCCTTATAGAATATACTCACTGAAGTTGAGACCTGCATATATAGAGTATATACATTTAATAATTTTATGTACATTAGGTTCATTACTCTGTTTTAATACCTGAGTATAATAGCCATAAATAGATACATCCTATGTACAGATCAGCATATCTAAAAGGCAAATAGTTAAAGAAATGTCCTGTGTGTAGCATCCCAGTAGTTTGAAGCCATTAAATGTTTTGCCTTCAACCTTCTAGCAGCTTGAAACTCCCAGGCTTCTATTCTTCAGAACAGTAATTATACGCTCAGCCAGTGTTTGCAAAGCCCAAGAGAAGTACTTAGAGTCCAAAGGTTTCAAGAAACTTGTTGTGAGATGCTTCCCAGGGCTTAGAGGCCAGAAGGTACTCCTTCATCTTTTTCGCAGCTTCAAATTCTTTACTTCCATCCTTCAGCACCCTGATGATGCGCTTGGTCAGCGTTTTTGCGGCTTCATCATCATCATCATCGATCTCTACGATTGGACGGTCCAGATCGGAATCTTTGCTAAGGAACCAGGCAAGACCAGACTTGTTGGAGACCAGGACCGGTACCCCCGCAGCGATGGCCTCCAGACCAACCAGTCCGAATGGCTCTGCACGAGACGGCATCAGAACGACATGGGCTCTCTTCATCTCTTCACTCAGCTCTTTTTGTGTGGTGTTCTTTAGGGGTGTGAAGTGGATTTGGCCCCTTTCCACGTGTGCTTGGATGGCTTTTTTGCTCTCAGGAAAATCTTCAGGACTGACACCAAATGCTCGCCACTTTGCGTTGGGTAGTTGATCCATCACAATGAACATGGACTTGGCAACAAGGTCATAACCTTTCAGTCTCTCCATACCCTTGATCCTGCCAATGGAAAGCACCACTTTTGTTTTTGAGTTGACGTAGTTCACTTGCAACTCGCTGAAGATGTCGGATGGCTTGGGTAGATACTCGTGAAGTGGTTTCACCCCTCTTGTCTGGCTCTTGTAGTAGTCATACATGTATGGACCAATCGAGAATACAACATCAGCATGCTGTAGGTCATCTAGAATGCTGCTGATTTCCTCCCCAATGCTGGTCGCCTTCTCATCCCCCTGGTAATGGCTAGTGTCTTCTGGGATCTCGTGAGTGACCTGGACCAGCTTGGCATCAGGAAGGCGTTGCTCCTTGATCCGTCTTGCTGCTTGACTTGTGATGTTGACATGACCGACGATGAAGTCTACATCTGAAGGGAGGTCTGGATAACGCGTCTGGTGGTCCCATGTCAGCCAATCAAGACTGGGCTTTCTCTCATCTCCTGTGTAAGTTGTCGGAAAGATGAGCTGAACCCTATCAGAAGCTGCATCATCCTTGTCGTCCTTTGTGGCACCCAAGACAGTACTGTAGACCACTGCCCCCTTTGAGGCCAGGAAGCACGCCATCTGGCGGTGGATAGTGGAGACATCACCATGGGAGTTGCTGTATCCATCATTGATCAGCAGCACCGCTGGTTTGTTTCCAAATCCTTGAAACGTTTAAGGGCAAATAAAAGTTGAATGCAAATCGCAAAGAAAAATATCTAGGAAGCAATAGCAACATATACTAGATATAAATTAGATTAAAGGAAAATGAATATGTGGGAATGTTATGGGATGCATAAATTGACATCCTTTTAAGTGCATCACAAAACTTTGAAAATCTTGATTATGTAAGATTCAGTAAGCAAAATATTGTCAGGTACAAGATATGCAAAGTTAAGTTGAAGGCAAAAATAGTTTTTTTTAGCTGTTGATTTATATTTCATTGGTAATTTACAAGTACAAAAAACTTTTTCAGGCAATATTTTTGAAATGATAATCTTTATATCAATTCTTATTTTCAAATGTATAGGAAGCATTTGATACAAAGGATTGTTAACAAGGGCCGAAGTCAGTGCATGCATGAGAAAGCCATACAAAAGTTCTAATTCCTACCTCCTGTGTTAATTTCAGATCTGATGGCAGCTGCTTGATGTTGGGATGTTTCAGCAGGAAGGTAATATCTGGTAGTATCTGGAATATCAATATATTTTGAAGAAATAAAGTTGATGAAGCGTTCGCTATTGGTAAACAAAACCCCCTTTTGTTATGTAAACTGGAGAATCAGTCAACTAACAAATGCATCATGTTTGATAATGACGGTCTTGTGCAATACCTGTGCCTGTAATGCATGTTGCAGCGAGTTCCTGCCTCACAGACTCCACTTGATCAGTTGGTGTTGATCGAGTTCTTTGAGGTTCTTCAGTGGTGCTGCCTCTCTGCAGGTCACCTTGATAAAGATAACAATGGTCTGAGTGCATGCTGCCAAAATCCTGGTCAAGTTTGAAAGAATGGATTTCATCCAGCTTTTCTACCAAATACTGGCTGACCCTTACAATGACTTGCTCACAGCATGTTTGCATGTCATAAGAATCTACTCTATGTACAGCAAGCATTCAAACTCATCACAAACATGGCAATTATTAAAATTCTTTTAATAGTAATGTTACTTATCTTAAGATATACTACAATTTTTTTGATAGAGGACTGTCAGCATTTATACCAATATTTAAAGTCTCTATTATGTACTGTTAACTACATTGTATGTGTGTATACTGTGCGGACTTAAAAGTTTGCTAAGGTTGCTAATTTGATAGTAACATTTTAAAGGCTCAGACTATGCTAAATGACTAGGAAAGAAAACATTGAATATACTTACTTGGCAAGGTATTACCTTCCTGAAAAAAGAAATACACACTTTTTAACTTCGGTAGCAAGTGTGCATGCTGCAAACAGCTTTGAAATATGTCATTGTAATGTACTTTTATCAAATGTCTCTTTATAATACAGCACACTATTATCTTCACCTCTTACCTCCCGGACAGTGAGTTCACACACACTATGCCAGTGTGGTTGTTGAAATTTCAGGACATCCACCTTGCCTATCGCAGGATATCTATTCGGTCTTCTGAGAACCATCTGTACTTTCTGGCCACTTTGTTTGCACAGTTTGGCACGTAGGTTCACCTCTGTTGACTGCTGGCATCCACAGAGACTTACATCAACCTTGATTACGTCACCATTATACAGTGAGGACGTTGCATCATTGTACCCACATAGCTTGAATCCTTGAAGGTATTCATCTGTTTCCATGCTTCGGTCTCTACAGACAATGTGGAATTCCATGTCATCTACACCTGGCTTACTGTACGCTGCAAACAAACAATCTACTGTTCTGGATGAAAAGGCGGCAAGCATTGCCTCTCCTACAGCTTTTACCATACCCACAGGAGCCCAGAGAATAGTGGTGATACTAAAGTTCTGCAGTAACAAAGATAGTCTGTCCGAGTTGATGTGATGCCTGGTTGAAGCTGTGATGTCTGTCCAGCCTTCCTCATCATGATGCTTCAGCAGAAGACACTCCATCTCTTGAGAACCATTAGGCCGCCATGTCTGCAACTCTACTGGCCCATTCAGCTGTGCACCATGAAGGTCGACGTCAACAGCTGGGGAGAACAGCACCTGATCCAGTAGCTCACGTGGACAGGTGTCCTCACCCAAAGACCAGGGGTAGCCGGAGAGCCAGTTCATGTTCTCAGCATCCCTCAAAATAGCAGCGACATCTACGGTGGAGATGGTAATCGTTGTGTCTTGCTGAAGGATGCCTGGTGGTACAACGAGTTTGACAAAACCAGGAATCTCCACTTCTCCACCCGTGGGTCCTACTGCTGCCTCTATTGTCCTTGTGTATTTCAATTCTTCTGGTACACCTACAAAACATTGGCATCAACATTAGAAAGCAAACATTGATGTTTGACGGTACGTTAAAGCATCAAATTATATTTCACTCTTGGAGGACACTCAAGACCTAAAACTGATGCATGACTTGTACAAACTTACGGCAAGAAACAAGGACAGCACATCACACCCACTGTAAATTATATATTTAATCATCATGAAGAATCCGGGACGACCAAATCAAAAGGGGGGATGCTTTCTTAACAATGTTCTTTGTGATCCTTGCTGTCTTGTTGCAATCAGCTCTTAGTTCACCTGGGATTATGTCTATTACTTGAAGTTCATTAAAAGCTACCTGGAATGTCTCGTACAGTAGCAGGAAAGCTGATCCCAGCTGCTATCATGTCCTTCTCCAGCATTCTGAGGTCCCCTGAAATGGTCAAATAAAGCTAGACAAATAAACTCCAAACTCCAAGAGTTGAAAGAGACATGATTATTCATTTAGGTAGGAAAACTGGATAGCTACAAAATGTACCTACCACTTGTGATGTATTCCCTCTTCATCATGTCCTTGATCAAGTAAGCTGGCACTTTAGGCCCTGGACCCTGTTTACCAGTACGTGCAGACCACACCCGCATCAGCATCCTTCCATCTGTCTCCTCCAGCTGGCTGAGAATGGTTGCCAACGTCTGCTCCAAACCTACAGAAGATACTACTACAGTAACTGTTAACAATGAGTATAGCAGAATCTTACAGTCAGTCCAGAGGAAAAAACAACATTCATACATAAAAGAATGGTGCTAATTCTTGATACAAGGACCATTCCCATTAATTTAAGTTTATATCAGTCATGACTCCTAATTAGATAGTGATTTGGAAAGTTTCTGATTTCAATATTTACCATGCATTGGATAAAATCTATTTCAATGACTCACTTCGTACACTCCGTGGTGCTTCTATTGCTATCATTACTTACTATTGGATCTGCTTTTTCTGCTTGCACTGGCCATGGACCCTATGCCAGAATCACTTGATCTGCTTTCGCTGCTTGCACTGGCATTGGTGAACTCTATGCCAGAAAAAATGCTTGCACTGGCCATCGACCCTATGCCAGACTTATAATTTGCTGATGGTCTCCATTTGTGCTCTCCCATAATTCTGCGGTAGTTAGTTATAAAATTCTGAAATGATATCAGCATCAATATTATCAGTTTATCTATTGCTTTGTTAGTTGAACTCTCTTGCAAACCTGTGGTACAAATTAAGATGAAGGAAGAATGTGGGTAGTAGGCGGACTTACTTTTGCCAGAGGGGGATTTACTCCCACAGTAAATCCACCTGTATTTTTCATAATTGTCTTAGGCCTGGGCTATTTGCGTTTTGGTGGACCATGGTCCAGAGTAAGTCTTTCGAAGAAGGAAAAATGTAGTGTTATAACCAGTAACACTTGTTACTACCTGCAATACATCATAATAATAGGTCGAAAAAAAGTGACTTTGTTACTATAATAGGCTAAACCGGAAGGGAGGACTCCGTGTAGAACTCTCCAGTACATGATGGGACTCCGCTTTGCACCACAAAGGACAATAACTTTTCCCATGGTGTTGTCTGACCATAGGGAACTATGCTAAAATGATTTGCACTTGAATGACTTTTGCATACGATCCTTAGGAGTTAGTAGCTCAACCAGTTTATCTAGTTACATGTAGCTGTACTTGTATTGAATTGTTCTGCCAGTTCATTCTAGTGACGCTGAAGAAGAGTGATGGATGTCACTCGAAACGTCCGGAAGTAAATCTTTTTATCCAGTTGTAGAGATTGAATTCTTTCAGAAAGGTTTGACTGAAATATGAGCTTGTTAATTTTTCTAATAAGTTAAACCTAAGATCGCTATCTGCACATTTCAGTGAAAATGAGCAAATGATCAAATACTACGCATACGTAGTACATTGTACACCAACATACTACATTGTATATGACTGCCGTGCACAATCTATTAATTAGATTAGATGAACCAAGACTAAAGAAAATTGACTTACCTGGACTTGCTCTCTTGTTTTCCCAGTCTGGATTACAGCTTCTCCTATCGACAGATCTACACTGCTAACAGGGGGCATTAACAGAAATCGGCATTTGTAGAAATCGGCAAGTACAGGATCAAACCATTTCTCTTGCCTGGGGAGTCCCTGGAAACAAAACAAACTCTATACAACAAACATTTCTGAAAGTTTTATCCACTTGCATAAGGTATAATACCAGATGGATTATGAAATCATGAAATCATTACAATCTTATTTAATCTAGTGAACAAAGCTAGTCTTCTGTTTCATATTTTGAACTTTTCTTCTTGCATCAATTTTCCAAGCTATCGTCTGAACTCTTTGATATCACAGAACAATTTTGGATGTTAGTGCATGGGGTTGTCAATTAAGTTTTGAAATCAAAGTAGGCTTTAGCATTATTTTGATTTCATTTATGGAATTGTCGAAAGAAAAACGAATTGAACAAGCTCCATAAACAAATGTACCTCCTGGCCATCTTCATCTGCCCCGTGCTGAAGCAACACTTCCACACACTTGGTGTTTCCATCATCCAATGCATATTGAAGTGGGGTGAAGCCCTGAAACAATCGTCAGTTGTGAGTTTTATTTCTAACAAAAGCACTTGTAATGAGATGCATGTAGGTAGCAGTGACTCATATCCGTCCCGAGGTGTATATGGTGTCGTAACGTCTGACCCTTTGCTTGAACGACCGAAAGAAACCACCAAGTGAGCAAAGCCCTGTTTCAATTCGACTTGAATTGACAGAAATAACTTTTATCTTTTCATATCTATTTGAATGTGTTACTTTAAGACTATTTGTGTTATTTTAAGACGGTAAAGATAAATTTATATTTGAACAAAGAAACGCATTATCAATGTTAGCAGAAAGAGCAATTCCCCTGCAGGGCTCGGACCGGAGTTTCTTTTACGATTTCGGAGGTTGGCGGACAACCTCTGGCCGAAGGGCTACAGTTCCGCTTAGAAACGTAGGACGCGAAACTTGAATACGATGGAAATTATAGCATGAAAGTTCATCTGTGTTGGTAAATGACATTGTGAAAAAGACTAAAGTTTACTTAACCAACACCAAGTTTAATTGGGAGGTACCCCAATTTTTCAGCCGACTCCGTCAGCCTTGTTCACGGAATGGACCCGTCTGCTGTAGCTTTCGGACGTGACGTCAGGGACGCAAGACTGCAGCAAAGGGTCGTAAATGCCAGATAACCTGTGTCGCCCCCCGTCTCTGTTCAGCGATGGACGGTGGGCGCGGATGAACACAGCCTCCTTTACTCCTCTTGCAAAGAATTCCGGCTCCGAATCAAGGATTTTGACATTTTCAAGAGAAACTGAGTGTCCTGGCGATTCAATGTGTATATGTTTGGAGACCTCCGAATTTACAGAACTTGGTCGTTGGTGTTCCAGGAATCTCGTTTTCAAAGCGCGCTCTGTTTCCCCTATATATGACTCCTTGCACTGACCTCTGTATTACCTTGGCAAGGTATGTGGTAGACTACTCCACATTTACTCTCTCTTGGCGTTTTGTCTTTAAGTGATACAAGTATTTTTCTTAATGTCTGAGTCGGTTTGAAGCAGGTCTTGATGCCGTATTTCCCGAACGTCCTACGTAGTGCTTCAGAAATACCCTTGGAATACGGTAAGACCACTAACCCCCTGTTTGGTTTGGAGGAAGTGGATTTCTTTGTTTGTAATGACTGGGGTGGCTTAGGTGTAGATGCCTTTTCGATGGCCCAATCGGGGTAACCACACAGTTTTAGGGACTGTATCACGTGATCCTTCTCCTCCTCTTTGTCCTGAGGATCAGTGATAATGGTTTCAGCCCGATGGAACAGAGTACGAATGACGCCTAGTTTGTGGTCTAGCGGGTGATTGAAAGAAAAGTTTAAGTACTGATCAGTGTGGGTTTTCTTTCTGTAAATTCTGATCCAAAGAGAGCCGTCCTCTTTAACAACTGTAAGAGTGTCCAAAAAAGCTAAGGAGTTGTTCTGCTGTTGTTCAAACGTGAACTTAATGTCTGGATCTAGGCTGTTCAAATGGTCAGTGAATTCCTCAGCGTACGCTTTCTTAAGTTTAGTATGAGTGTCATCCACATATCTATACCACCATAGAGGTGGGTGGGGGGCAGTGCTAAGAGCAACTTGTTCAAGGTGTTCTAGATAAAGATTACACACTATAGAGGACACTGGGGACCCCATAGCGGCCCCATGGATTTGCTGGTAGTAAATCCCATCGTGGACAAAGTAAGTGCACTTTAAACAAGTGTTCAACAAATCAACAATCTGGGCGGGCTTTAATGTTGTGCATGTGACAAGTTTTTATCTTCTTCTAGTCTTTCTAATATTACCTTACAAGCTTTGTCAACAGGGACAGATGTAAACAAGGCTGTTACGTCATATGAGCGCAATTCTTCGTCTTCTTCTGCTCTCTGATCATTTATAAGTTCAACGAAGTGTTGTGAGTTCTTTACATGGTGTTGGGATCTGCCTACCAACGGGGACAAGATCTCAGCGAGGAATTTCGAACACTTGTATGTAATCGAATCGATAGAACTAACAATAGGTCTCAGTGGCGTTCCTTCCTTGTGAACTTTTGGTAACCCATAGAATTTTGGTGGTACTTCAGTAGTAGTACCAGCGTCCATCGCTGAACAGAGACGGGGGGCGACACAGGTTATCTGGCATTTACGACTCGTCTGCTGCAGTCTTGCGTCCCTGACTTCACGTCCAGAAGCTACAGCAGACGGGTCCATTCCGTGAACAAGGCTGACGGAGTCGGCTGAAAATTTGGGGTAAGTCCCAATTAAACTAGGTGTTGGTTATTAAGTAAACTTTAGTCTTTTTCACGATGGAAAGCAGTTTTTTTTTACATCTTCCCGACAAACTTATTGGTACCGTTTTTATTTTGGGAAGAATATGTAGTGAAATTTTAATTTTGGACCCGAAAAGTATCATTTTTAACACTTTTTTGACCGAAACTGCTTAGAAAAAACGAATTTCCCAGGATAACGGCCTACGCGGCAGAAAAGCTAAATTCTTCATGTTTTTGAAAAATGAAAATTAAAAAAATCCATGTCATAACTTTTTTGCAATCTCCGATGACGCAATTTCATCGAAAGCGCATGAAAAACGCTGTTATTTTGGTCATCAGGCGAAAAAAGCCGCATCACCGTTGCAGCGGACTACTACAAATATGATTTCGCTGGCCGAACAACTACTCCTGGCACAAAAATGATACAACCCACGGGCTTTCAGGAAATACAACAAAGCTATGCTTAGCTATAACGATCACCAAGCAATATACGGAGCCAAAGGGGTTACGGTCGCATTTGTCTCGTCACGAAAATGCAAATGAGCAAACGCCCGATTTCACGACCACGAAATTGGAATATGACCTGACGTTGCGACGTTGCACGTGAGTTGCCCAATCCCGGCACGCGAGGAAGCCCAGGACAGCGATCGTGCCCCACGACGTATGTCTATGATTCTCAAACTGACAACATACAATTGACGAATCGCTGGGGAAAATGATGCCCCACGACGTATAAACGTTATGTCTATGATTCTCAAACTGACAACATACAATAATTGACGAATCGCTGGGAAAAATGATGCCCCACGACGCATGTCTATGATTCTCAAACTGACAACATACAATTGACGAATCGCTGGGAAAAATGATGCCCCACGACGTATAAACGTTATGTCGATACACCTGTTTTGTCCTCCCTTCCACTTGTTTTTGCATGTGGTAAATTCAAATAAAGAAATAAAGAAATGTCTATGATTCTCAAACTGACAACATACAATAATTGACGAATCGGTGGGAAAAATGATGCCCCACGACGTATGTCTATGATTCTCAAACTGACAACATACAATTGACGAATTGCTGGGAAAAATGATGCCCCACGAAGTATAAACGTTATGTCTATGATTCTCAAACTGACAACATACAATAATTGACGAATCGCTGGGAAAAATGATGCCCCACGACGTATGTCTATGATTCTCAAACTGACAACATACAATTGACGAATCGCTGGGAAAAATGATGCCCCACGACGTATGTCTATAATTCTCAAACTGACAACATACAATTGACGAATTGCTGGGAAAAATGATGCCCCACGACGTACGTCTATGATTCTCAAACTGACAACATACAATTGACGCATCTGACAGTGCTACCGTAATGATGTGAATATGTGACATATGACAATGCGAAGAACTAATTTTGTCATCTGCCCTACTATGATTTTAAATCTAGTAACATCTGACAATGGTCCTTACAACCGGTGTCAGATTTTTTATCTAAGATCTGACATTGGCCTTACACCATGTCAGGTTTTCAATCTAACATCTGGCATTAATTTGTCCTTACGCCATGTCAGATTTTTTAATCTAACACCTGACATTTTTCATATCATTGTCAGATTTCCTGTCTGACATCTGACAATCATCCTCCCAATGTAAGCTTTCTAGTCTAACATCTGACACTTTTTGTAGCACTGTCAGATTTTTGAATCAAACATCAAACATTCGTCTTCAAACAGTCAGATTATTTCAATCTAAAATCTGATTTAAAAATCTGACATGGCGCAAGGACCAATGTCAGATGTTAGATTAAAAACCTGACTTGGTGTAAGGACCAATGTCAGATGTTAGATCAAAAACCTGACTTGGTGTAATATTTTAGGTCATCATAGTAGGGTAGATGACAGAAGTTCTTCGCATTGTCATATGTCACATATTCACATCATTACGGTAGCACTGTCAGATGTGAAATCAGATATGACAGAACTGATGTATGTTGTCAGCTTGAGAATCATAGACATACGTCGTGGGGCATCATTTTTCCCAGCGATTCGTCAATTGTATGTTGTCAGTTTGAGAATCATAGACATACGTCGTGGGGCATCATTTTTCCCAGCAATTCGTCAATTGTATGTTGTCAGTTTGAGAATCATAGACATACATCGTGGGGCATCATTTTTCCCAGCGATTCGTCAATTGTATGTTGTCAGTTTGAGAATCATAGACATACGTCGTGGGGCATCATTTTTCCCAGCAATTCGTCAATTGTATGTTGTCAGTTTGAGAATTATAGACATACGTCGTGGGGCATCATTTTTCCCAGCGATTCGTCAATTATTGTATGTTGTCAGTTTGAGAATCATAGACATAACGTTAAATATACGTCGTGGGGCATCATTTTTCCCAGCGATTCGTCAATTGTATGTTGTCAGTTTGAGAATCATAGACATACGTCGTGGGTCACGATCACTGTCCTTGGCTTCCTCGCGTGCCGGGATTGGGCAACTCACGTGCAACGTCGCAACGTCAGGTCATATTCCAATTTCGTGGTCGTGAAATCGGGCGTTTGCTCATTTGCATTTTCGTGACGAGACAAATGCGACCGCAACCGCCAAAGTTAGGGAGACAACCGCGCACTTCCGGCCTATTACACCACCTACCGACTTGTCCTGTACATTCACATCTGCACCAGCTGTCAGTAAAGCTGATACAGTTTCATGGTGGCCATTCGCAGCTGACATGTGCAGGGGAGTCTTTTTCTGTAAAACACATGGGATGGTCTTCAGTACTACTATGGCAACAGGGTGGACTGAAGTACAATTGTTTTGGTGGCATAATCATACAGTTGACTAACTAGAGTGCCACTATGAAACGAATAACATTGTTAATAAGTGTTCCTTAAAGGTATAGGATCATGTGCTGTACTACGACAGTCAATCCACCTACCCCCTTTTCCTGTACATTCACATCTGCACCAGCTGCCAGTAAAGCTGATACAGTTTCATGGTGGCCATTCTCAGCTGACATGTGCAGGGGAGTCTTTTTCTGTAAAACACATGGGATGGTCTTCAGTACTAGTATGGCAACAGGGTGGACTGAAGTACAATTGTTTTGGTGGCATAATCATACAGTAGACTAACTAGAGTGCCACTATGAAACGTCGAATAACATTGTTAATAAGTGTTCCTTAAAGGTATAGGATCATGTGCTGTACTACGACAGTCAATCTACCTACCCCCTTTTCCTGTACATTCACATCTGCACCAGCTGCCAGTAAAGCTAATACAGTTCCATGGTGGTAATTCCCAGCTGCCAGGTGCAGGGGAGTTCTTTGCTGTGAAACAGTCAGATGGTCTTGAATTAGTAAGTGGAAACAGAATGGACTGAAGTATACATTATAGTGAATGATGACATTTTGATACATTGTAGTTGACTTAGAGCTAGGCTGAGTCTACGAAATCGATGACATTGTAAAATCTCCCTTAGAGGCATGGGACCATGTGCTGTATTATAACGGTCAATCTACCCACCAGCCAGTCCTGTACATTCACATCTGCACCAGCTGCCAGTAAAGCTGATACAGTTTCATGGTGGCCTTTCTCAGCTGCCAGGTGCAGGGGAGTTATTTGCTGTGAAACAGTCAGATGGTCTTGAATTAGTAAATGGAAACAGAATGGACTGAAGTATACATTATAGTGAATGATGACATTTTGATACATTGTAGTTGACTTAGAGCTAGGCTGAGTCTACGAAATCGATGACATTGTAAAATCTCCCTTAGAGGCATGGGACCATGTGCTGTATTATAACAGTCGATCTACCCACCAGCCTGCCTTGTACATTTACATCTGCACCAGCTGTCAGTAAAGCTGACACAGCTTCATGGTGGCCATTCTCAGCTGCCAGGTGCAGGGGAGTTCTTCGCTGTAAAATACATCAGATGGTCTTCAGTATGGCAACAGGATGGACTGAAGTACAATTGTGTTGCTGGCATCATCATACAGTTGACTAACTATAGAGTGCCTCTATGAAACGAATAACATTTTTATTAAGTATTCCTTAAAGGTATAGGATCTGTATCTGTATCTGTATCTGTATCTATATAGCCGGTATAACCGCCCTTCGGCGTAACACACCAGCTTCGCAGGCACGCGGCGCGGCAGCAGCTGGTTATATTACACTGAACGACTCATCACACCTAACTTTTGCACATCTATATGCAAGTGTTCTCTGAAACTATCCAGAGAAGACGCCCCTACTGTGCTTGGTGATAACATATTCCACTCTACAATAGTTCTGGGGAAATAGGAATTTTTGAACACATCAATCCTAGGTTGGTAACTCTGGTACTTGAAAGCATGACTGTTTCTAGTTCGTTTTTGAGCTGGTGTTAGATACTTATCAGTCGGTACGTCCACCAGTTTATTGGTCATTTTGTACATCATACAAAGTCTGGACATTTTCCTCCTGTCTTCAAGTGATGTCCACTGCAGATCTGTTTTCATTTTGGTAACACTAGCATCTCTGCTGTAGTTGTTTGTGCAGAATCTGGCAGCTTGGTTCTGTACCCTGTACAGTTTATCTTTGTCTTTCTTTGTATACGGATCCCATACTGTTGCAGCATATTCAAGATTTGGTCTTACCAGTGACGTGTATGCAAGTGATTTTACCCTGGCTGGGCATGCCCACAAGTTGCGTTTGATTACTCCCAGTGTCTGTTTAGCCTTGGTTGTTATTTTGTTAACATGGACACCCCACTTCAGTCCAGTTGTTAATGTAACACCGAGGTATGGGTGGGTTTTTGTGGTTGCTAATGTCTGACCACAGAACTGGTAGGGGGATACATTTGGGGTTCGTTTGTTTGTTATGTGCATGATATAACATTTATCCGGATTGAACTGCATAAGCCATTTCCTTTGCCACTCTTCCAGGGTGTTCAGATCTTTCTGAAGAAGTAGTGAATCTTCCTTTGTAGAGAGCTCTACATATAACAGGCAGTCATCTGCGAACAACCTCACACTTGAATCGAGCTGGTCTGGCAAGTCGTTTATGTACAAGAGGAAGAGCAATGATCCCAGGACAGTTCCTTGCGGAACTCCAGACGCTACTTTAACTGGAGCTGAGGCCTTCCCTTCTACCACTACAGTTTGCTCTCTGTTCGTTAGGAAAGCCTTTAACCAATTAAGTGTGGTACCTTGAATTCCATAATGCTCTAGTTTTGATATCAGTCTGCTATGTGGGACTTTGTCAAAGGCTTTAGTAAAATCAAGAATTGCTAGATCCACTTGTCTTTTGTTGTTCAGTGCCCCAGCTATGTCGTGTACTGTTAAAATAAGCTGTGTTTCTGTTGATCGCTTTGCTCTGAAACCATGCTGGTAGTCCGTTAGTAGCGGATCATGTGCTGTATTACGACAGTCAATCCACCTACCCCCGTGTCCCGTACATTCACATCTGCACCAGCTGCCAGTAAAGCTGATACAGTTTCATGGTGGCCTTTCTCAGCTGCCAGGTGCAGGGGAGTTTTTTGCTGAAAAACACATCAGATGGTCTTGAATCAGTATGGCGACATGATGGACTGAAGTACAATTGTGTTGGTGGCATCTTTTATACATTGCAGTTGACTTAGAGAGATCTCTACAAAACATATAACATTGTAAAATATTCCTTAAAGGTATAGGATCATGTGCTGTATTATGACAGTTAATCCACCTACCCACTTGTCCTGTACATTTACATCTGCACCAGCTGCCAGTAAAGCTGATACAGTTTCATGGTGGCCATTCTCAGCTGCCAGGCGCAGGGGAGTTTTTTGCTGAAAAACACATCAGATGGTCTTGAATCAGTATGGCGACATGATGGACTGAAGTACAATTGTGTTGGTGGCATCTTTTATACATTGCAGTTGACTTAGAGAGATCTCTACAAAACATATAACATTGTAAAATATTCCTTAAAGGTATAGGATCATGTGCTGTATTATGACAGTTAATCCACCTACCCACTTGTCCTGTACATTTACATCTGCACCAGCTGCCAGTAAAGCTGATACAGTTTCATGGTGGCCATTCTCAGCTGCCAGGTGCAGGGGAGTCATTTGCTGTAAAACACATCAGAAATATTCTTGGATCAGTATGGCAACATGATGAGCTGAAGTACAATTGTTGTGTTGGTGGCATCTTTTATACATTGCAGTTGACTTAGAGAGAACTCTTCAAAACGTATAACAATGAAAATATTCCTTAAAGGTATGGGACTATGTGCCGTATTACGACAGTCAATCCACCTACCATCCTGATCCTGTCCTGTACATTCACATCTGCCCCAGCTGCCAGTAAAGCTGATACAGTTTCATGGTGGCCTTTCTTAGCTGCCAGATGCAGGGGTGTCTTTTCCTGTAAAACACATCAGATGGTCTTCAGTACTAGCATGGCAACAGGGTGGACTGAAGTACAATTGTGTTTGGGCATCATCATACAGTTGACTAACTAGAGTGCCACTATGAAACGAATAACATTGTTTATAAGTGTTCCTTAAAGGTATAGGATCATGTGCTGTATTACGAAAGTCAATCCACCTACCGCCATGTCCTGTACATTCACATCTGCACCAGCTGTCAGTAAAGCTGATACAGTTTCATGGTGGCCATTCTCAGCTGCCCAGTCAAGGGGAGTTCTTTTCTGTAAAACAGTCAGATGGTCTTGAATCAGCATATGGCAACAGGATGGACTGAAGACTGATACAGTTTCATGGTGGCAATTCGCAGCTGCCAGGTGCAGGGGAGTTTGTCCCTGCAATACAGTCAAATGGTCTTCAATATGGCATGCAACTGAAAGACTGATACAGTTAAAGCGAAGGTCTTAAGTATAGCAGGATAGACAAAAGGTTAAGTCTGTTTGAAAGATTTTGACTAAATTACAGATGCCAGAGTAACTTGACTAACTAGAGTGCCACTATGAAACGAATAACATTGTAAATAAGTGTTCCTTAAAGGTATACATGTAGGATCATGTGCTGTATTACGACAGTCAATCCACCTACCCGCTTGTCCTTTACATTTACATCTGCACCAGCTGTCAGTAAAGCTGATACAGTTTCATGGTGGCCTTTCTCAGCTGCCAGGTGCAGGGGAGTTCTTTGCTGTAAAACATCATCAGATGGTCTATAGCAATTATATTTCAGCCATACCACAGGTATGGTGAAAATATTGTATTCGTAATGTTTTTTCTTTCTTTCTTCTTCTTTTTTCTTTCTCCTTTCAAATCTTCAAAGCGTGCAATCTCCGTCATTCCTCAACTGAATGACCTGAAATTTGGCATAAGGGCAGAGTGGGCCAATAGTATATATATATATATATATAACAGTTACATATAGCCTATCCCAGAGTCCCTTGTGAAATAGTTAATATTCATTAGTTTTTGCAGTGCAAAAATGGCATTTTCCGAACACGCCACGATTTTTCATTGATCGCCCTGTAATATCAAAAAAAGAACTGGACCTTCAAACTTACCAGATTTGTAGAATGTACTATGGAGATCGTGACAAGGTGAAAATGTTAAAGCAGGGGGTAAATGATTGCTGAGACATTGTTTTCTGAAAAGTGCGCTAGGATGCAGGGAAGTGACTTCCGGGTTCAGGGGTCACTACACAAATACCTCTGACGTCAGCCTGATTTGCAGAGCCTACGGTCCGTGCCACCCGGGTTCGAGTCCAGGGTGAGGGCGATTTTCAATTGTTGTTGTTTCCTTTTTGACATCCATTTAATATAAACATAGTTTCAGCACATTCCAATAACTGGAAAAAAAGCGTTTACATACACAAACCTTGGCAAAATGCCAGCTTTTTTAAAGCACTTGTTTAGACTAAATGTGAAATCACATGCTGAACAGTATAGAAACAACTTGAAGTGAGACGTTTTACAACAGTCTTAGCTGCCAGGTGCAGGGGATGTGTTTGCTGTAAAACATATCAGAGTTTTTTGTTTTCAGTATAAATAATTTTTATGGCAATGGGATAGAATTAACTTCAAGATAAATTTTGTTGGTGACATTTTTATCGTTGAAGAGGTTCATCAGTCACGTATGAATGCATTTGCGAGTTCAAGACTAGGTCACTCTCCGTGAGCAAGATGGAATGTCAGGTGTAAAAAATTTGGAGGTATGTAGTCTACTACAACCTTACCTTTAAAAAACAGTCATTGCTTGAAGAAAATTTGGAGTAACTGACATTTTTATAGTACAGTCAAACCTACATATTAGCGGCCACCTTTGCATACCGGACACCTGGCCACTTTTTGTCGGTCCCTTGGATTTGTAATGATGAAGAAATGGGCTTAGCGGCCACCTGCCCAACGCGGCCACGGCCACACGATTTCCGGTCCCGCAGACACAGAAACACTGCCGATTACGGCCACGGTGGACGGCTAATCTACGGCCCGGCACGCTTTCAGTCATACAGCAGCCGTATCATCACCCAACGCCGGATTTAAACCCTCTTTATTTTCAAAACAAAACTGCCTTAATGCCGACAAACGAGGTCATATAAGGTCAACAGACGACACCACTATTACGGAGGTAAATTGTGGCAAAGTTACGTTCTAATACACTATTGCTGAGGTTAATTTACTTTTTGCTTGTGGTCTGAATTAATCAGCATTTTCTCTCTAGCGACCACCTCTCTATAGTGGCTAATTTTGACCAGTCCCTTGAGTGGCCGCTATAGACAGGTTTGACTGTAGTAGAGTTAGACTGCAATTGCACGTCTAAATCAAATGACATTGTAAAACATTCCTTGAAGGCACAGGAACACATGTTCTGTACCACAACAGTCAATGTGATTAGTTACCTACCAGCCCATCCCGTACATTCACATCTGCACTAGCTGTCAGTAAAGCTGATACAGTTTCAGGGTGGCCTTTCTCAGCTGCCAGGTGCAGGGGAGTTCTTTTCTGTAAAACACATCAGATGGTCTGACTTTAGTATGGCGTTACAGAATGGACTGAATTACATAACACATGGGCCTAATCAAATTATAATTATTAATTTATATTATTTAAGTATATGATTATTAATAAGTGATACAATTGTAGCACAAGGACGTCTGATGCACTGGAACAGTCAGTCTACCCACCTCACTGTCCTGCACATTCACATCTGCACCAGCTGTCAGTAAAGCTGATACTGTTTCATGGTGCCCATACAGGGCTGCCAGGTACAGGTTAGTACTTTGCTGTAAAACACATCAGATGGTCTTCAGTATGGCAACAGGATGGAGTATTGTAAGAAGTCAGAGGGGGCTCAGTCGGTAGAGCATGGGACTCTTAATCCCAGGGTCGTGGGTTCGAGCCCCACGTTGGGCGCCAATGTAAGAAGTCAGAGGGGCGAGTAGAACAGAAATAAACAATATATACAAATATCCCGTCCGACCCGGGAATCGAACCCGGGTCCTTAGGATCACAACACCAGCGGTCTAACTGATCGACCCAAAAGCCTGACAGGCGTTTGGCATGGTCAGTTAGCACTACTTAAACCCCCATAATGTTACAGTATGTACAATATTGTGTGGGTGATATTTTTTCAAACATAATTATTGTAGTTGACTTAGTTCACAATCAATGACATTTTAAAACATTCCTTGAAGGCACAGGAACACATGTTCTGTACCACAACAGTCAATGTGATTAGTTACCTACCAGCCCATCCCGTGCATTCACATCTGCACTAGCTGTCAGTAAAGCTGATACAGTTTCAGGGTGGCCATTCTCAGCTGCCAGGTGCAGGAGGGATCTTCGCTGTAAAAAAACATCAGATGGTTTTCGGTACATGTACAATTAAAGGCAGTCTTCAGTATGTATGGCAGGATAGATTTAAGTTTAATTCTGTTGGAGGCATTCTGACTAAATTGCACCTGATTGAGATTACCTCTATTATGAAATCATACATGGTGGTAAAAAACAAACAAGTGAGGTACTTGTCAACATCAACTTAAATTTAGCTACTTTAGCAGTCATTTCAACATCACAAATAGTTCATCACTCCGAGGGCAGCTAGAAAAGATGTCATCACCGCTAAAATTTAATTATATGAGCTATACTGAACAAACTTTCCTCCCAACCGTTAAGGTTACCAACCACAATATCAAATCGATTTACAGTATGAATTTATCATATCATAACAGTCAGTCTACCAACCTCATCATCCTGTACATTCGCACCTGCACCAGCTGCCAGTAAAGCTGATACAGTTTCATGGTGGCCATTCTCAGCTGCCAGGTGCAGGGGAGTGTCTTGCTGTAGAACACAATTCAGAATTCAAACAGTCCTCATTTGGCAGTTGGAGGCATTTGACTTAATTGCAGCTGACTGAGACTACCTCTGCAAGATCAATGTGAAATTATACATGCAGATATAGGAACACGTGAGGCAACACATTCCCGACATGTACATTCACATCTGCACCAGCTGTCAGTAAAACTGATATAGTTTCAGGGTGGCCTTTCTCAGCAGTCAGGTGAAGGGAAGTCTCTTGTTGTAAAACAGTCAGATGGTCTTCATTTTAAAGTTAGTAATATTGCAACAGGGTGGACTGAAGTATACATTATAGTGAATGGTAACATTTTGATACATTGTAGTTGACTTAGGTTATGGCCAGGCTGAATCTACGAAATTGATGACATTGTACAAACTCCTTTAATTAGAGGCATAGGAACATGTGCTACATATTATAACTGTTACAGTCAATTTACCTACCCTCAGGTCCCGTGCATTCACATCAGCCCCAGCTGACAGTAAAGCTGATACAGTTTCATGGTGGCCACTCTTAGCTGCCAGGTACAGAGGAGTCATGTGCTGTAAAACACAATTCAGAATTCAAACAGTCCTTATTTGGCAAAAGAGACTGAAGTATAATTCTGTTGGAAGCATTTGACTTAATTGCAGCTGACTGAAACAACCTCTACAAATCAATGTGAAATTATACTTAGGAAACCAAAGGCAAAACAACAGTCAATCTACCGACCTGCCTGTCCTGTACATTCACATCTGCACCAGCTGTCAGTAAAGCTGATACAGCTTCATGGTGGCCATTCTCAGCTGCCAGGTGCAGGGGAGTCTTTTGCTGTAAAACACATAAGATGGTCTTCAGTATGGCAACAAGATGGACTGAAGTACAATTGTGTTGGTGGCATCATCATACAGTTGACTAACTAGAGTGCCTCTATGAAACGAATAACATTGTTAAGTATTCCTTAAAGGTATAGGATCATGTGCTGTATTATGACAGTCAATCCACCTACCCACTTGTCCTGTACATTTACATCTGCACCAGCTGCCAGTAAAGCTGATACAGTGTCATGGTGGCCTTTGTCAGCTGCCAAGTGCAGGGGAGTCATCATTTGCTGTGAAACATCATAGCAACAGGTTAGACTGACATACAACCTTGCTGGTGGCTAAGGCATATACCAAATATCCAACTACAAAAATGTACAATGAATGGTGAAATTTCACATCATAAAACAGTAACAGCAGTCATTAGATCTATCCACCTGAATGTCCTGTACATTCACATCTGCACCAGCTGTCAGTAAAGTATACTGCACAACTTTTAGGTATAACACCAACATCAATAGTATTGATGTTGGTGTTATACCTAAAAGTTGTGCAGTATACCATCATTTTAGCCAAAACAGGAGGTTCAGGAATAGGAAAAGAGATGTACCAGTTTACAATACACCTACGTTATCGTCCCATACATTCACATCTGCACCATGTGCTGAATTACGACAGTCAAGCCACCTACCCACATTCTATGTACATTCACATTTGCACGAGCTGCCAGTAAAGCTGACACAGTTTCATGGTGGTCATTCTCAGCTGCCAGGTGCAGGGGAGTGCTTTGCTGTAAAACATGTTAGATGCTTTTCAGTATGGCAACTGGACAAACTGAAGAAAAGAATCAAATATCCAACTACATGTAACTAAAAGGTGAATTCGATAAAACAGCAATGTGATGCATGCACTACAAGAGTTAGTCCACCCACCTGGCAGTCCAGTACATTCACATCTGCCCCAGCTGCCAGTAAAGCTGACACAGTTTCATGGTGGCCTTTCTCAGCTGCCAGGTGCAGGGGAGTTTTTTTCTGTAAAGCACATAAGATGGTCTTCAGTATGGCAACAGGATGGACTGAAGTACAATTGTGTTGGTGACATTTTTGATACATTGTAGACGATAAAGTTACTGGTATAGGACTGCCTCTACAAAAGTAATGACAATTCTCACGTGAAGGTACAACATGTGCTGTAATCACCTCACAACAGTAAACCTACCGTCCTGTCCTGTACATTCACATCTGCACCAGCTGCCAGTAAAGCTGACACAGTTTCATGGTGGCCTTTTTGAGCTGCCAGGTGCAGAGCAGTTCTTTGCTGTAAGTGTAAATATGATGATACTTAGTATATCAACAGGATGGATTACATGAAACAACACAGGCACACAAAACTGTTTAAGGAAACGCCTAATATGGTATATAGTATATAATCAAATTATATGATACAGGGGTGCCTATGCATTTGCTCGAACTTTATGAGATTGTGATTTAGACCAACCTTGCAAACCGAGCTTCCATTTACGCGTTTCTTTCTGTTTGCGGTGCTAAAAGCCCTTAATATAAATTGGTTACATCTAGTGGTGCGTACCTAAACTGAATTTCAGGTTC
Source organism: Branchiostoma floridae x Branchiostoma belcheri (assembly GCA_019207045.1). Lineage (NCBI taxonomy): Eukaryota > Metazoa > Chordata > Leptocardii > Amphioxiformes > Branchiostomatidae > Branchiostoma > Branchiostoma floridae x Branchiostoma belcheri. The sequence goes on along the minus strand of CM033039.1, from coordinate 3,717,141 downwards.
GGATTCAGGTCCAGCAGTTCAGTTTCAGGTCCGGACTTAAAGTCTGGACCTGAACCCACCATCGCATATCGTGTGCATTTTTTAAGGGGGAAGGGGGGGTGCTGCATATAGAATTGCATGTTAGCATGAATTGAAATGCAATGTGAAAAAACATGAAAATGATAGACAGCCAATGTAAACACGAACTGTTTTTTTTTGGTCTTTTTCCAGTGCAAATTTCACTGTCTATGGAAGGTTTAAAATGGTTTAGAACAAAAAAAAAGAATATAAGTGACATATAATATAAAGAATATAAGGAACATATTAAGCTTTTTGCAAGTCCGGACTTGGCTCCGGACATTTAGGGTTTTTTTTTACTTAGACCTAAACATTTTTAGGTCCAATTCCAAGTCCGGGCTTTAGGTACGCACCACTAGTTACATGGAATGAATGAAGCATTTATATGATTAGATTCCAAGTCCATTGGAGTAACATATAATCAATTGCGTTGTCCCGCAAAAAAATTGCATTAGCTATTCATAAAGATAAAACAATTTCCTTTCCAGGATAATGAATTGTATGTGAATATATAAGTAGCCCATGACGTCATCAAAACGTTTAAAGATACTATGAGAGACATTGAGAGATCGCACGCTAACCTGAGTTTAATAGAGCGCCAGCTCAACGCGTTAAAATTGTTCATTAGCTATTCATAAAGATGAAATATTTGATGAAATATAAGGAGATTAATGCATGTGAATATATAAGTAGCCAAAGACGTCATCAGAACAACGTCATCAGAACGTTCTTCTTTACGCCAGTACTAGGGCTGGGTATCGGTACAGCGTACCGGTACAAAACCGGTTTTTCTTATTGGACCGGTCCAGAAAAACCGGACCTGAAAAAATTGGGTGGACCGAATGTTGGACCGATTGGAAATTTAACAGATTATTCTATAAGGCATTCAAACGTTTTGGCGCTTGCAGGTGGAAAAAAATAACAAGAGTGAAGTAGAGTAGAGTTTATAATAATTTCTACCAAGTTTTACAGCCAATCGTACAGGTGCAGCTAGCGTTGTAGGATTTTAAAACGCCAGTGTAAGTCTAATACACCACCAAACAGATTTCTTTCTAGTGAAATGGACCATTGGTATGAGTCGACTCGAGCTCATACTGAAACAGGTCCAGGTTCAGGTCCGGACCTGGACCTGATCCTTTGGACCTGAACCGGACCTGGACCTGAATTTTCTGTACCGGTACCCAGCCCTAGCCAGTACGTTTCACGGTTCCGGTTCAGAATTTTTGAGAAGAAATAGAACCTCCAATGATTCCAAGGAGGTTTCAACCTCCTTGATGATTCAATCAATGGTTCAATCCTTCAATGAATTCACGACTTTCACACTTCCCATAATTCACAACGCCAGGGTTACGGATATGGATGTTACCACCGTTGCCCAGGGTGCGAAACCAGGGCGAAACCAGCTAAAACCTACAGTACGGCGGCGGCAAAGCATACAAGGTAATGAGTTGTCCGACAAATATAGTTATTACTACAATTAGAGCTGAGAATTTTACAAGTTTTGTAGTCAGAAGTATAACTAGCCAGCACGTCACCACTGTAGCTGTTATTTGGTTTCGCCCGATGACCTCACGGGTCACGATATCCGTAACCCTGGCGCTGTGAATTATGGGGAAGTGTGCAAGTCGTGAATGGATGAACGGCCCTCATCAATGGACCCAACGGACCGGACCACTGCGCGACTATATGGTTCTAAGGTTAGATTTGACAGTACAGCTTAACACATTATTGACAACTGCAATAAATAACTGTCCTGCCACCAGTGTGCTCTTGCACTCATGGCCAATCTCTGCCAGTCTTTTCATTAAGGCAAGAATAGCAGTTTTGTCAAAAACACTTGCTTCCGCTCATTCCACACGCCGTCAAGGCAAGCTTTTCTCAGAAGCACCAAGGAGGTTGAAAGAGGGGACATGTTTCAAAGTATTGAATGGACATATACCATCACGAAGACGTATCTAAAAACAGCAAAACTACGAAAACTAAAAACATGTGCGAACCCCGGTGACGCGGGTACATAAAGTAGTACGTATAAACTTGTTGAAGGAGAGGTAAAAACCCTTATTTGAGGGACAGCCAGATATAACCTGTGCTGTGTGGTCACGGAAGGTGTCGACTCTCAGACTGTATGGTTTGGATTGTGAAAGTTTTCTATTTCGTGTATAAATGCGCCCCATTACGCAACTGCAGTGTGAACCGGCTGCAGTTCTGTGAGCTCCGCAGAGGAGCATTTCAAAGTGGGCGTGAGAAGGCGATGCGCCGACAGGATTTAAAAAACAAGTGCTTTTAAAAAAAGCTGGCGTTTCGTCTACGTTTATGAGTGTGAACTGTCTTTTTCTTGAAGTAAAATCTGTTAGAAAAAGTCACTCAAGGGCTGTTGCGTCTATAAGAAAAATTGTTATTTTGGAAAGGAGTTACTGTACTGTTTAATAGCTGGTCTTGGCTTACAACTTTATTTTAAATGTACAATAAGTTCATTATAAAATCTATCAATATACTCAGGTACTTATGTACACTTGAAAAAGCACCATCAGCACTGTGACAAGATTCTATCTAAATTGACTACCAAATGTCAAACAAATATCCAAACCAATTAACAGCTACCTCATCTCTATTATACTGGTTTCCGCATTTACAAAATTTCTTCCTTGTTTTCCTGGATAATTTTGCTAATATTCATGAAAATTTCCATACTTTTGTGTCGAGCGGTGTGACTTTCCACATCCGTGTTGTCTGAAAACTTCTGAATGAAGTCGATACTGAACAATGGAGCATTTGCTACTGTCAGAAAGGATCGCTGTTTTTGATGGAGTTTCATGCAAACAACATCAAGAGCCTCTGTTTACATCATGAATAGTAGTTTAGTGGCGAGTGTTTTGCGAGAATCATCTTACCACGCATAGGAGCCGCTGCACGGTATTTTCCATTACCATGAACAGAAAAATTTGAATGCCGGGTTTGGAATCTATGAAGTCCTGTTCATAAGACAAAGGCCTTGCATAATTATATGAAATGAATACTAAAATTTAAAAAAATTGTGTTCTGCTACCTTAAAGCTCGAAGTCGCCATTTTGAAAATCCTGCTCCGCCTGTCACGTTACCCGGGCAGTAATTGGCTGATTTCACATAAGGTTCTTGCAAGTCACATAAGTTTTGTGTGCGTAACATAGTGATTCGTGCGAATCCCATAAGGTCCGTACGTTTTCGCATAGTTATTCGTGTGATTTTCATAAGGTTGGTGCGTTTATTTTATTTTATTTCATTTTATTTTATTTTATTCGCATTCATTTTTTGAGCATAGAACAAGAAGCTCAACAATGAGCTTAATGAGGTCTTCTGCTCTGTATTATTACATAAAATGACAATCAAAATTAACAAAATTAAGATTACAACAAAAAAATAACATAAACTAAGTCCCTTCGCAACATAAGAATGAGAAGAATACCAACAGAGTCAACTAATAATTGTGACGGTTACATAATAGTCAATTTACAACAAAAGCGAACTAGAGCACATAGAATCTACAAGGCTGGCATTACCAATCAATCAGATTATTAGTAAATCTTCCGGTCATTTTAATAAAAATGAAAACATAGTCGAAAATATTACAATTTATCGATTGTGGGTTCGTGCGTTTTCGCATAGTGATTCGTGCGTTCGTGCGTTTTCGCATAGTGATTCGTGCGTTTGTGCGTTTTCGCATAGTGATTCGTGCGTTCGTGCGTTTTCGCATAGTGATTCGTGCGTTTTCGCATAGTGATTCGTGCGTATCACATAAGATTCGTACGAATCTCATAAAGTTCGTGCAAATGCTGAGGCACCCCTGATGATAGTGATACAACTGTAGCACAAGGACATGTGGTGCACGGGAACAGTCAATCTACCTACCTGCCTGTCCTGTACAGTCACATCTGCACCAGCTGCAAGTAAAGCTGATATAGTTTCATGGTGGCCTCTTATGGCTGCCAGGTACAAGGGGATACTTTGCTGTAAAAGACATCAGATGGTCTTCAGTGGAGCGACAGGATGGACTATGTTATTGTGTGGGTGACATTTTTTACTTTGTGACTGAAAGGTAACCTCTGTCGACAAAGTTATCATTGTAATCGGCCTACATTGTATGTCTTGAGTGTTCTCCGTTAGCCGCATTCGTATGTGGTTTGGCATGTCGCCAGTACTGATGCACATTCTTTTCTTTTCGCGGTAGCTGTTGTTATAATCGTTGTAATAATTTCATAAACCAGCCCTATATTTGCGTTTTTTTTGTGGAACAGGGAATGTGTTTTGGGCGTTTGGTAATCAGCTTATCTCCAAGCGGATAGGGTGGGTTATGTGTTGTCTAATGCAAGGACAGCTGTTGAGGTAGAGGAATCCCTACGCGGCAAAAGTTACAGATGTAGTGGAACAGTTGTTCGTCATATTATGTGTGATGTAATGACAACAGCTGACGTCGTGGAGCAACTGTTTGGGGTATGCCTTACAATGTTTGTGGGTAAGGTGTTTGTTATACACACATTACCCTGGTATCAGAAATGATTGTGTTTTGTTTCGTTCCTCCTATTGGTAAATGTTATTTGTATGTTTGGGACTGTCAATATCATCGGCTTGTTAATATTGTCATGTCGCGGTCATGTAGATTTTTCATATCTCCTGCATTTTCGTCGTTGTTTTTCAATAGCATAGTATATATTGGGATAGATAGATTAGTATCGGCTATTTACGTGACTTGTCGTGATTTACGGCAACATCTGATGCCATGGGCGATTGGTTGTTAGTTTATTTGATGAATATGGTGTAAATAAATAATAAACACAATGTCACACACCACGGCAAACAACACAACTGACAAACCATAATTACGACACAGAGGCGGTCACTTGTTTAAACATTGTGCTTGACTTTCATGTACAATCTAGGTCACAATCAATGACATTGTAAAATATTCCTTGAAGGCACAGGAGCATGCGACGCATAGCAACATTTGATCTACCTACCCACTCGCTCTGTACATCAACATCTGCACCAGCTGCCAGAAAAGCTGATACAGTTTCATGGTCACCTCTGTCAGCTGCCAGGTCTAGGAGGGATCTTCCCTGTAAAACGGAAAGGCAACAGAACAGACTGATGTACAGTTTAAGGCATTCTCCAGTATGGCAGGATAGACTGAAGTATAATTCTGTTTGAGGCATTTTGACTAACTTGCAGCTGACTGAGACTTCCTCTGCTATGAAATGATATATGCTGGTAAAAAAGTGAGATACTTGTTAACAGTAACTTAGATTAAGCTACTTTAGCAGTCACTGTTCAACAACTAACATTTCATCATCGCCATTTCATAATTATTGCAAATAGTTCATCACTCTGAGGGCAGCTAGAAAAGATGTCAGTATATCTAAAATTAAACTCCATATGGGCTACTGAACAAGCTTTCCTCCCTACCGTTTAGATTACCAACTGCAATATCAAATTGATTTACAGTATGAATTATCATAACAGTCAATCTACCTACCCGCCTGTCCTGTACATTCACATCTGCACCAGCTGCCAGTAAAGCTGATACAGCTTTATGGTGGCCATTTTCAGTTGCCAGGCACAGTGGACTTTTTAGCTGCAAAACACAATTTGGCAGAAGAGACTGAAGTATAATTCTGTTGGAGGCAATTGACCAAATTGCAGCTGACTGAGATTACCTCTGCAAGATCTATGTGAAATTATACATGCTGGTAAAGGAACAAGTGAGGTATCACAACAATGTTCCTACCTGACTGTCCTGTGCATTCACATCTGCACCAGCTGCCAGTAAAGCTGATACAGTTTCATGGTGGCCATTCTCAGCTGCCCAGTGCAGGGGAGTTCTTTGCTGTAAAACACAAAAGATGGTCTTCAGCATGGCAAGATGGACTAAAGTACAATTGTGTCGGTGGCTTATTTTATACATTGCAGTTGACTTAGAGATATCTCTACAAAAGGACCATGCGAGACAGTCAATCTATCTACCCACTTGTCCTATACATTAACATCCGCACCAGCTGCCAGTAAAGCTGATACGGTTTCATGGTTCTCAGCTGCCAGGTGCAGGGGAGTCTCTTGCTGTAGAACACAATTCAGAATTCAAACAGTCCTCATTTGGCAGAAGAGACTGAAGTATAATTCTGTTGGAGGCATTTGACTTAATTGCAGCTGACCGAGACAACCTCTGCAAGATCAATGTGAAATTATACATGCTGGTATAGGAACACGTGGGGCAACAGTCAATCTACTTACCCACTTGTCCTGTACATTCACATCTCCCCCAGCTGCCAACAAAGCTGATACAATTTCATGGTGACCATTCTCAGCTGCCCGGTGCAGGGGAGTCTTTTGCTGCAAAACACAAAAGATGGTCTTCAGCATGGCATTGAAGATGGACTAAAGTACAATTGTGTCGGTGGCATCTTTTATACATTGCAGTTGACTTAGAGATATCTCTACAAAACGTATAACATTGTAAAATATTCCTTAAAAGTTAAAGGTATAGGACCATGTGAGACAGTCAATCTACCTACCCACTTGTCCTGTACATTAACATCTCCCCCAGCTGCCAGTAAAGCTGGTACAGTGTCATGGTGGCCATTCCCAGCTGCCAGGTGCAGGGGAGTTCTTCGCTGTAAAACACATCAGATGGTCTTCAGTATGGCAACAGGATGGAATATGTACAATATTGTGTGGGTGACATTTTTTCAAACATTGTAGTTGAATAAGTTCACTATCAATGACATTACTTGAAGGCACAGGAACATGCAACACATAGCAACAGTTGATCCACTTACCCACTCGTGCTGTGCATTCACATCTGCACCAGCTGTCAGTAAAGCTGATACAGTTTCATGGTGGCCTTTCTCAGCTGCCAGGTGCATGGGAGTTTTTTGCTGTAAAACACATCAGATAGCCTTCAGCATGGCAACAGGATTCACTGATCTACGTGATTGTGCACACTAAAATGTGGCCCAGCACTCTTTGAGGCTATACCTAGTAATTATTGTACATTCAAATTACATGATACAGTTAAAACTGTAGTCAATCAATCCACCCACCAGCCTCCCCTGTGCATTCACATCTGCATCAGCTGCCAGTAAAGCTGATACAGTTTCATGGTGGCCATTCTCAGCTGCCAGGTGCAGGGGAGTCTTTTGCTGTAAAACACATCAGATGGTCTTCAGCATGGCAACAGGATGCACTGAATCAGATCTAGATGATTGTGCACAGCAAATTGTGGCTTAGCACTCTTTGAGGCTATACCCATTATTGTACATTCAAATTACATGATCCTGTTGTAACTGTAGTCAACCAATCCACCCACCAGCCTCCCCTGTGCATTCACACCTGCACCAGCTGCCAGTAAAGCTGATACAGTTTCATGGTGGCCATTCTCAGCTGCCAGGTGCAGGGGAGTCTCTTGCTGTAAAACACATCAGATGGTCTTCAGTATGGCAACAGGATGGACTGAAGTACAATTGTGTTGGTGACATATTTGATACATTGTAGATTTACTTAGTAGGACTGCCTCTACAAAATTAATGACAATTCTCACTTGAAGGTACAATATGTGCTGTATTATAACAGTCAATCTAGTACCTACCCAAATGTCCTTTCTATTCACATTCACACCTGCACCAGCTGTCAGTAAAGCTGATACAGTTTCATGGTGGCTTTTCCAAGCTGCCAGGTGCAGGGGAGATGATTTCTGTAAAAAGTAAGATGGTCTTTAGTATAACAACAGGATGTACATGTACATAACTGCTGTAAAACATATCAGATGTTCAATTGAAAATCAAGATAATGCGAGGGGGTAAATAAAGGACAGCACCGTTTTCATTACAGTATTTTATGTATCATGTACTGTCTTGCATTGTTCAAAAGAATACTTAAGTACCACAGCAGTCAATTCACCTACCGTATCATCCTGTGCATTCACATCTGCCCCAGCTGCCAGTAAAGCTGATACAGTTTCATGGTGGCCATTCCCAGCGGCCTTGTGCAGAGGAGTCATTTGCTGTAAAACGGATCGGATGGTCTTGAGCATCGCATATGGATGGAAACACCATGATGATACTTTAATATCATCATGGTGTTTCCAGATATCAATTGGTAGGGGTATAGGACAGCAAATCTATTTAATTCCACAACATTTAATGTGTGTATTTTTAACACATACAGATATGCAAGCCTTTGTTTGTTGTTCTCATTTCTTACCTGTCATGTTTCTATTTTACCCTGGATGATTAAGTTGTCACATCCCAACAATCAAAATTGTATTTTTGCCACATGTCAGACACAAAACAATCTAAAGAAATACATCAGACTACAGAAGACATGTCACATACCAAAATGCCACAAGCAGCACTTGGATTGACTCCCTCCTCTAACAGCTGCTGCACTCTGTCTGTGTCACCATTTTTTGCAGCATCACACAGTGCCTGTAGCAACAGCAGATGGACAAACTTCATAAACAACTACCAAACAAATACAATAAAGTCAGTACAAATGAATAGTATGAAAAAATTCAATGACAGAAAAAAAAAGTTGCTATATGAATGGACTAATGTGGAAGTAGGAATATCTTCTAAAATGACCCTCACTTCTTGTAGTTGAACATTACCATGAAGAGTTAAATATATTTGAATATTAGGATCGGATCAGTACAAAACAGGTACTAGTAAATAATTTATGTACATGTGAGATCAACAACGTACAAGAGGTTGCCACATGCGTACAGAAGCAATCACTAGTGCTATCAACATTACAAACTGTCATGAAATATCAAATGAATGTTCAATTCAACCCCTTCTTTGGGGAAGCATGCCAAGTGCAAGTGTTTTTTCCATGGGTTGAGACAGCTACCTTGCCATATATATAGCATTTGCACATACACATAGTTTACACAAGTTGTTGCAAGAATAGAAAAAAAAAATCTGAACGATAAAAATGACATGTAACATACCTCCTCCTTCTGTATTTTATCCATGATGAACTGAAAACTTTGACAACTTCTGCACCAACTGCAAACCGCGTGATCAGCTCAGATCTGCAGTGTTTGTCCAAGGAGTATGGGCCAGGGATAGAATCTCCTTGGTTTGTCTGTCCTGCAGCAGGTGTCATAGAAACAAACAGAACTAGTGAATAATGGTTAAACTGTTAACAACACAAGAACTTCTGAAGAAGTTAAAATTACTTACCCAATTTTTTTTACTGATCAACCAGTATTGCAGATCTTCTTTGTGAAGGTAAAACCAAGGACCTTTTATTTGTCTATTTGTTCAGCTGTATACATACAGCCAGGGCTGCCCAACTAGCCGTAGGCTATTGCCAAGGGCTAACACTATTAATTCTCCTTGGTAAAACTAATAACAAGGATATCAACAACTGCAACAATTTTTCCAGCCCCGGCGTCCCCCATCATATTTAATATACGGGTGTGTTTTCAAGTTTACAGAAGTTGTACCAGCTATAACGGGTACTACAACTTACAACAAGGCTAACTTTCATGAAGATTATGTAAAGTTTACGTAACTGAAGAAAGAAATGTCATTTCGTCCGTTCCCCTATCTTCTTCTCTATTATATATATGCATTTATTTGACATAAGATTCGGAGAAGTGGCCAACATATTTGAGCAAGACTCAAAATTGTTCAGATAACGGTACAAAACAACAGGTGGGGAGGGGGGGAGCAAAGTACCGTTACTTTTAATTAAGAAGTGATCTGCGTAAAAACTGGAAACTTCTCCCAAAATAGACAAATTAGTCAAAAAATAAACCCATATTCTGATATAGAAAGTTCTTGAAATCATCATTTTCAGGTCTGAAGTCTGAAAATATAACAATATTGCCCTTACCTGGGTGAATTTTCTTCAGGACTCTCACTTTCTCCTACTTTCACTTTGGTCCAAAAAGTTTGGGGTGATCTCGTACCCAGGGCAGCCGTGTTGAGCGTAGAGCCTATACAGAGTACACTGGGTATGAGTCAAACATTGATCACCCGAATATTCTTCCGCAAAAACTAGTGCGCTACAACTGGGCGTAGAAATAGTCGATACTCGTGTTCTAGGCAATAGTACATACTGAAAAATAAACTAAAATACGTTTTGTGCTCATACGTCTAAAATGACAAGTAAAACGCAGCATTTTGCGATTATCGCAGTGGAGTACCAGCTTCACTTCCTTGTATTCTTGCGCGTTGTAAATCACCGAGCAAAACACTTCCATCTCAAATCGCCAGGTGTCGCTATTGCGCGGTCCACACTCTCCCATCACATTCCCAAGGTGGCTATGTTAATGTTATACATGTACCAAAAACTCAATTAATGGAAAGTTATTACTTGTCCGATTTTGCAAGTGGTGTAGGTTATGCACTTGCCCGATCAGCCTGACAATAGGGCTAGCGGACTTGTCAAACCCTGGGCTGCAGTTTCATCAGTCCCCCATGTATCTGCTCTTTGCGCAGTTGTACACGTCCAATCACCAGAAGATGACAGTAACATCATAGCCTTGTATCTCTTCTTCATCTTGAGCATATCGTCTGCTAGGATATCGATACACATGAGTTTGCACTTTTCAGTCAACTTAAAGTGGCCGGTAAAACTATATAAAGACATCTCGACGTGCCCATGACGTCGATTAAATCAATGATGCTGATTGGTCCACACTTTGTCACACTGACCCTAGTGACTTTTTTGGGAGAAAACGTCACTAAGACGTGACAGGGAATCCTTGATACTGATTGGTTCGCACCTTAGTGACGTTTTGATGGCTAAATATGGGCGAAGTTCGAAAGCTCAACAGTCCGTTCTGTTTATCTGTCAACAATGTTAAATGGCTGTTGTTGTTGTTGAAACTTCAGGATGTCAGAGCACTTTTCGAAGTTACTTTTTCAACGAACGGGAATGTTCGGGCCTCTGGACCAGCAACGTCGTTATTTGGACTGACATTTATATACCCTGGTATGAGGGTTGGCATTTGGCAATCCCTGGTATGAAACCACTCTTTACTAGAAGAGGAAAGGGTGAAGGGATCCAACCAGACTGTGGCAGCGGGACATGATTTTTTTCCAAGTTTTATTCTTAAAACACATAGTACATTTGTCAAAAAACTAAGTATTTCTATAATCTATAGCTATTGTACAGGAAGTAATACAAAGTACTAAGGGCCCACTATCACATGTGTAAATTAAAATACAGTTGTTATGTGCAATAAGACAAGTAACGTTACTTCTACAATCTACAACTATCACTGTAAATAATTGCACTGTAAAGTTTTTGTATGTGTTACGTTATGTCATGTGTGTACTTTTATGTCCAGGAAGACTAGCAGTGTACAATCTACAACTATCACTGTAAATAATTGCACTGTAAAGTTTTTGTATGTGTTACGTTATGTCATGTGTGTACTTTTATGTCCAGGAAGACTAGCAGTGTACAATCTACAACTATCACTGTAAATAATTGCACTGTAAAGTTTTTGTATGTGTTACGTTATGTCATGTGTGTACTTTTATGTCCAGGAAGACTAGCGGTGTACAATCTTGTATCACAGCTAATGGACAAATAAAGCCCCTCTCTCTCATTACACAGGTAGTGATGAAAAGTACATGTGTCTCCTATCGCATGAGTTACAGTACATTTGACCAGCACAGGGAAGTTGAAACAAGTACATGTTTGTCTACAATCTACAGCCATTGCACAGGTGGTGATAAAAAGTACACACAGTCATGTCTTCTATCACATGCCATTGCAGGGCTCGAAATACTACCTGCATATGCAGGTTATTGCAGGTGAAATTGGAGCTGTGCAGGTATTTCTGGTGTCTGTCTGCACCTAACCTGCACTGGTCCTGTCCATGTACTGGGTTTTCTAATAAATTTCCTATGATGTAGGTGTAATTTTAAAGCTGCATTGACTATTACCACCTATAGTGTATAAAATTAAAAAAATAGCAATGGTTCCTGAACAATTTCAGTATGATCCATACTTCCTAAATTCAGAGTGGTGCAGGTAAAATTTGTCTGGTGTAGGTACTTTTCAATGTTACCTGCACCAGTGCTGGTATGCAGAAAAAAGTATTCCGAGCCCTGCATTGGGTAATGGTAATGGTAATGATACATTTGACTAGCTCAAGGAGGTTGAGACTAGTATCATAGCGGATCATAAGTTGGTAGATAAGATATACATGTACATGGAAAGTGGTCTTCATTCTGTTGAACAAGGTAGACCTGTGCAGACTAAAGGTTTGCTTCATGAAATCATATACAATATGTCTAATAAATGTTTCGACTTTTCTGCACAGTATTCTACTTTATATCTTGTGTGATTAGTAGAAGGAGCTCAAAAGTAAACTTAATGCATCTCACTTAAGTCATTTAAACTTGCACCATGTTCCAGCAGTAGTTCCACACACTTGGAGTGCTCTCCTTCAGTTGCAAAATCAAGTGGGGTATTACTCTGAAAAGACATTTGACAAGTTTGTTCTACCGAAGTATACTGGGTGGTTGTATTAGAATTGAATATATTTTACATAAGGCCACAGCAAGTAAATTTTATGGATGACATCCTCTGCAAATGGCAAAACTAGTGAGATAGGGCAAAAAAGCAACAAGATAGGTAGAAAAAAAATGGCTAAATTTTCCAAATGTAGGCACTAAATGTTTAAAAAAAATTGAAGCGGCGAAACATGGTATCACAGCCTACAAGGCATTCATTTCTGTATTCAAGACGTGTGTCTAGTGTAATAAAGGTGACACTAGTGTGGTAGACTGGTATCACTTACCAACATGGCAACAACACTCATACTGGGGCAACAAACAAACAAACTTTTAACATCTAACTAAATTTCAGTTTCACTTCTATAACTACAGTCACGGCTACCTGGCTAGTGTCACCTCTACAAGTACAACCATTAGCCTACAACACATTTCATATTTGCCCATTTTGGTACTTTCTCGTCATGTTGACAATCTCCCAAGAAAAAAAAAATCTTGTTTTTTTTCCCTGAGATCAGTCGAAAATTAATGCAAGCGCTGATGTCATCCATAAAATTTTCTTGCTGTGGCCTAAACTTAACACATTATAGGACAAATTGAAAGCTAAAATTTCTCACATAAATGAAACCTACCTCCCAGTCCCAGACATCCACATCTGCATAACCTGCCAGCAAAGCTTTTACAGCTTCATAGTGGCCATCCTCAGCTGCCCAGTGCAGGGGAGTCTTTTGCTGTAAAACATGTCAAATGGTCTTCAGTATAATGCAAAACTATAAAGATCAAGTGACTATTAACACCATCACCAAAGTGTCAGGCAACAGGGGTCGTGGTAGACCGAGAAAAACTTGGATGGAGTGTGTCAGGAGAGACATGAAGGTGTGCGGTCTCACAGGGGTCGACCCACTGGACAGAGTAGTCGGATAGAGGCGTGGTGTGAAGACTAGTCGACTGCTGCCTACCTGTCAGGGACCCAAGCAGTAGTATAATCAAACAACAGGTAGGTACCAACCTAGCCTAGGTACCATCTGGAAAGTAGTTCGGTGTTAATTATACACAATTATATACAGTTGTTTCTCGCTCTTACATTTATCATACACTATATACAGTCGCTTCTCTGATGTTCTGTCTGGGATCCTTAGCCACGTTAACGTCTGGACCCCCTAAATGTTTAGAGGTTTATGTTTTCCTGCCCGATCTCTCCTACCCCGGACATTTTAAGTTTTTTAAAAATATTTTTTTCCGACCAACCGACCAATTTTTTTCTGAAAAAATCCAAGAAACAACATTTATTCGTCAAATAAAATTGGTGTGGCCTGGAGAAACAGGAACATGTGCTGTGTAACAAGTCAATCCACCTACCATATCATCCTGTACATCCACTTCTGCACCTGCTTCCAGCAGAGCCGATACAATTTCATGGTAGCCATTCGAGGCTGCATAGTGCAGGGGAGTCCAATCCTGAAAAATACATCAGATGGTCTTCAGTATGGCAATGGGATGGAATGAAGTTGAATTTTGTTGATGACTTTTTAAACAGTATTGTACTTGTAGTAGGGATAGACTCCAACTGCATATCTAAAATCAAATAACATCGTAAAGCATTCCTTGAAGGAATATATTAGGAACACATGTTCCAGGGCTCTAAATACTGGGTGCATGTGCACCCAGGTGCACCCAAAATTGGAACTGTGCATAGGGTGCACCCAAATATTTTCTTACGTTTATGTATGTAAAGATATCAAAGTATACAAGTATACATCATATTCTTGACATCTAAGCATTAGAAAGATAATAAAAATGTCTGCCATGGTACTTGTTTAAGAATTTGATATTAGGTTATAACTTAAATTTAAGTGGTGCACCCAAATTTTTTTGGGTGCACCAAATTTTTTAAGTTGGGTGCACCAGTGCACCTAAACCCAAAAATGAATTTCGAGCCCTGTAACAGTTCTGTTGGGGTTCTCATGGCGATTCGACAAATGAGCAGGCAGACAGGCATTTACCAATTGCCTGACCTGCAGATGACTTTTTATGGTGAAGGAGGGGTGTGCATTCCTTCTCCACCCTCTCATCTAATGCAGCACAGAACTGTATGCCATGTGTGAGGCGGCTCCAGCAGATGCAACTTTGTTGATTGGAATATCTGTCTCCTAGGAGGACTTCCGACCAAGGATGTAAGGGGTCCTACCCCCGACTCGTGTAAGCGGGTGCATCATGCCCGAACATGCTCCTAAAGCCAGTGTCTCAGCCACATGGCCACAAAGGCCTGCCACTTCCACTTTTATGTCCTGTACAACAACAGTCAATTTACCCACCTCCTTGTCCTGTATATCCATATCTGCATCAGCTGCCAGTAAAACTGACGCAGTTTCAGAGTTTCCATTTACAGCTGCCAGGTGTAGGGGAGTCATCAGCTGTAAAACACATCAAGTCTTCAGATGGCAACATCATACACTACAACTGGTACAGATAAAACTACGCTGCTAAAAAGCTTTTTCAGATAGAGCTGTGTACCTAAAGAAATTTTAGGTACAGGTACACAGCTCTAGGTACAGGTACACAGCTTTAGGTACAGGTCCAGACCTTTACCTGTACCTAAACAAGTTTGATCAATTATCTGTGAGTTTTAATGTAGCCAACTGTCTTTTTAAGTTTTTTTGGAGAAAAATTGACATCTTTATATGAGTATTTAGATATTTGAACCTCAAAACAAAGTTTTCTTAATTTTCAACTGCAAGATAAACAACATTGTCATCTTTGATTTGGGAATTGACTTGTCATTAGTCTCAAAAAGTGGTGTTCAATAGTGATTTAGTGTGTTTAGGTACAGGTACACAGATGTTTAGGGCCGGAACTGTACCTAAACAATTTGATAGGTACGGTACAGGTACGGGTATTTAAGTACACAGCCCTATTCTTCAGTCAAAAAAATTTCACACATGTTGGTAAAGGAACAAGCGAGGTACCGCAACAGTTAATCTACCTACCTCTTTGTCATGTACATCCACATCTGCCCCAGCTTCCAGTAGAACTGACACAGTTTCATGGTGGTCCTCCTCAGCTGCCAGGTGCAGGGGAGTTCTTTTCTGTAAAATACAACAGGTGGTCTTCAGTATGGCAACAGGCAACAGAATGAACTTGAATGTATCATTATGGTATCTTCATATAATGGTAGGGGCTATAGGACAATCATCATATCGAATATTTTCAAATTACAGATAACTGGGTAGCTGAAGCAAACAAAGGAGCGATCTACTATCCAGATGGTACCCAGTCTATCAATAAATGCAATCATTCTAGTTTTCACGTACAGAAGGGCCATAAGCAGCATTGGGATTGACTCCCTCCTCTAGCAGCTGCTTCACTCTGACCGCATCACCCTTCTCTGCAGCATCGCACAGTGCCTGTAACAACAGCAGATGGACATGGCATCATAAACAACTCATCATCATCATCGGTCGACATGCTTACACACGACGGGTTTATACCGCCTCTTACGGGGTGATATACCCTCTAATAGCTGAATACAAGTCGGGGATGCGCCAGGTCTACTGTCCAGGTGAATGATGTTGATCACCGCATGGCTGATATGAGACAGAAGTTCGCCAGGCCTCCATTTGGGTGATTTGAAATGATTTACCAACTCCCGACAGAAGGATTTGCACCAACGCACACCGCACGTCTGGGGGTTCTTTAACGTGCCCGGGGTATGGCTCTCCCCAGACACGGGACCTATAGCTACAATTTACGTCCTATCGGAGGGACAGCCCTAGCTGAAGCTAGGTACTCATTTTCACCTGAGTAAAGTTTTCATCATAAACAACTACCAATAGTTATTCAGCAACTATGAAAAAAATTGATGGTAGAAAATAAGCTGCTGATTGATTAATGTGAATGTAGCAATAACTTCTAAAATGACCTTCACTTTTTGCAATTTGACTACTTCTAGTAATAGTAGTGTTCAAAACATAATGAAAACAATACATTCTTCCACTTTACTTGTACTTGCTTAAATTTCCCTTTTACTCAATCATAATACATAAAAAAAGCTTTTATTAGCAGTCATCCCCTTGGGAAAAAATCTGAACAACACAGAATTTAATTATGTTACATACCTTTTCCATGATGAACTATTTGAAGTTCTGCACCAACTGCTGCAGATCTGCAATATTTGTTCATGGGTTGCATATATCAACGGTATGCCTAAACACCACAAACGAGTGCGGAATAACTTATAATTTGCCGTGTTTTTTAATCTATCATTGCACAGTGTATCTAGAGCGTCAAACAAGGCAATTGTCCAATGAATACTGCATAATAGACCCGTTTGTGGTCGTTTGCGCTCGTTTGTGGTGTTTAGGCAGACGCATATATCAATATCCATGGTTAATATCTGTCCTGCAGCCAGAGTCATAAAAACAAGAACAAAACTTGAGTACGGACACCACATACATACATAATGATAATCGTTATTTTTTCTTCCACCATACTTTCCAGTAATAAATTATGATTCTTCCACCATGCTTCCTAATAATCATTAAATGATATAATTTTGAAATTTATGCGGACCGCCCCTACTAAAACTATGTTGTTGTTGTTGTCCTTGCTTTACGTCTATTTCTTCGCTAGACGTGGACTCCAGGTGCCATTTTAAAACTACTTTTTACGGAGGTGTTCAAAACATGCAGAAACATATTCGAGCAAGGGGCATTACGATCTGTTGTTGTTGTTGTCTCTGTAATCCGCTTGGTTCGTCGGATAATGGTCACATGTGCTGTCTTTTCTCTCTCACTGTACTTCTCTCGCTGATTACGATCGGCCCATAATTTGCGCAGAGACGTCGGTAGCAAACAACAGATGGGGAGGGGGGCAGTGTTTGGTAGAAAAATAATTTACGCAGATAATTTATCTGCGTAAATACCTGATCAAAGTATCGAAACTACTCTCAAAATAGGCAAACAAGTTCCAAAATAGACCCCAATTCTGACACAAAGAGCTCTTGAAATCATTAATGTCTGGAAGAAGCTTAAAAATATTACAAATCGGCTTTACCTTGGTTAATTTTCTTTCGAATTCGCACTTTCTCCCGCGCTTCTTTTCGGTCAAAAACTTTCGGGGTGATCTCGTACCCAGGAGAGCCGTGTTCAGCGTAGAGTCTATACAGAGTACGCTGGGTACGAGTGAAACATTGATCACCCGAATATTCTTCCGCGAAAACTAGTGCGCTGCAACTGAACGTAGAAAATAGTCCATACTCTTGTTCTAGGCAATAATACATAATGCAAAATAAACCAAAATACGTTTTTTGTGCTCACACGACAAAAATGACAAGTAAAATGCAGTATTCTGTACGAAATTAATTGCACTGGAGTTCCAGCCTCACTTCCTTGTATTCTTACGCATTGCAAGTCGGTCAGGTAAAACACTTCCACTACAAATCGACAGATGTCGCTTCTGCACGGTCCTTTCTATCATCACATTCCCAAGATGGCGGCTGTACTCTGGACTGCCGCGGTGGCCGTCGCAGTTTCTGTGACGATCTGGGCGATTTTAGCCTTCGCTCGCTGGTGGAAACTCTGGAAGACCATCAACAAGATCCCCGGACCGCCTGCCTACCCGCTGGTGGGGAACGCGCTGGAATTCAAGCCAGGAGCAGTCGGTAAGTTCGCTTGTTTTTGTCCTCAAGATTTTTGTCCGGGTTCATAGTTCCAAAGTTCATAACAAACACTTGCCACGTAAAATAAGTCGTACGTGTGCGAGTAAGAAGGGGTGGATTTCCTCGTACAATCGTTGTTGTTGCATGAAATTTAGCTGTCCTGGACGAAAAATGCCTTTGAAGACCCAAAATATCTGAGTTAAGGGTGTATGTTTTTATCATGGTATCAGTGTCACGTACTGGAGTTCAAAGTTCATCAACCAAGCGGTCAAACTGGGCTGGAAATTGGAAACACCTTAATAATATGTAGAAGGTTTAATATAATCTTCCTTTAACCAAGGAGGTTCCTTTATATTAGTAACAGTGAGCTAGGTTGTGTTTCTACTAGATTTCATGTAAAGAAAATCAGACATTCTTTAAAAAATTTCCTTTATGTGTGTGTTGCATCAAAATGGAAAATTATGTTAGTTTTTTAATGTATGTTATAACAAATATTTATTCATATAAATATTTCTTTTTGTGGGACTTTAAGACTTGGTAGAGGACAAGACAAAAGGACAGAAAGATGCACCCGGCCACAAAGAGAGTTCTCTTCCTGTACCCTTTTTCTTCCATAATTGCAAACTTGAATTGTTCTATTAAATAGGCTAAATTCATTCAAGCAATCATTAGAAAAAGGTTATAGAACCAACACATTAAATTGATGTGGCTTATACATAGGACAACATACAATTTACAAATCGTAAAATTCATATACATTTGTAGCATTATAATGGCTGGACAGTTGCTTTTGAGTGATCAGGCAGGCCACCTATGTTTCTAGCCCTGTGATGGCCAAGAGTCATGTGCTGATCACTTGTCCTGTAAATGATCTCTGATGACCTCATTGCCAGGACAAAGGTTGTCCCAGGCAGGGCAAATTACCAATGCTGGAGTTAAACAAGGGTCTACCTGTCTTTTCTTTGGTGAAACATAATTTGTCCGGAAATCTGTCTTTGATTCATAGCAAAGTGACCAAATTGTTTGTGTTCTTAAAAGGCAGCCTAGCTTTCTTGATTTTGTGATAATACATGATCTACCAACCTGATGAAATTATTTTGGGGTTTGATGGAAATGTACTCTTATGTCCCAAATAAATACACCCCCTGGACAGATATGCAGCCACTCTCTCATTGGTCCAATTTCTGATTGCTTTGCTGTGATTGGCTAGACTGCTCATTGTGATACTGATAGACGATTGCTCTATTCTTCTAGGCAAAAAAAAAAGGTTTCCCGACTTCATGAATTTATTAGTCTGTGTAACACAAACTCCGCTGTCCAGGGCTGTAACTGGCCCCTCTCCTCTAGGGGGCCGGCGGATGTTTGGCGGGCTGGCATAAGCGAGATTTAATCAGGCTAATGAATTTATCAGCTATTCCGAATAAAATAACATCCTCTTGCTGGACAGACTTTTTCCACCAGGCCTCGTACGAGATAATCGCGCCCTGGCAGCACGTATCGCCCGTCACGCGACTCTGGCTCGGCGTAACGCCGGTCGCTATCACGTGCAGTCCCGAAACCGCGGAGGTAACCATGGCAACACTAACTCACCTTTTTCTTTTTCATTTCAGAAAATGATTTTTTTTCAAAATCTAATCAAATCAGCAGTGTGTTAGATGTGATTGCAGGAACCTTTTGCTAAATGCTCTTAATTGTTGCAAATCATTTTGCATTTCATCTGATCTTGCTGGCAATTTTTTACTTCACCAAAGCAGTGTGGGAAAAGGGGTGAAGTCTCTCTTGCATTAAGTTTGGCTGTTTCAGCTTTATCAGGTGCAAGAAGCTTTAAGTCAAAGCTAGCTTGATCTTCTGCTCTTATCTTTTCCAAGTGCATCTTTCAACATTTGTAATCCAGTAGGCACGTGGCAGCTGACAAACTTCACTTGAAATGGTGCCTGCATATGCATGGAACAAGGTACTAGTAGTATACTAGGGGTGGGTATACTTTAAGTAAAATAATTGGAGCTATGCAGGTTTAAACTTAAAGACTCATGATCGATCAGCGGTCACTATGGAGGATGGTACTCAGACTAGAGCAAATGGTCAGATTTCAAATTTGAATCTTCTGGAAGGCTGAAAACAAACCAGGTTTGTGCCAAGTGGTGCACTCAGTTTCATGGAGTGAATACAGTCGTATTCAAGTTTTCCTCCCTGCCCTTTGCCTTTATGATATTCACTTGCTATAATAAAAAAAAAATTATATGATAAATCTGTAACATCCCAGACCCGACAAATTCATTTAGGTGTGGTTTCAGAGTATCAAACTTTGTAACTTAAACATTTATCCTGGATATTCTTGTTCTTCTTCTTCTTTATACGTGCTTAACGTCATTAGGCTGAGGGCTGCAAGCACGGTACGTAAGACGTACACAAGACTGTAAGTTTTTGATCCACTCACATCGCACCATCGTACGTATGGGGGTTCTTTAACGTGCATGGGGTATGGCTCTCCCCATACACGGGACCTCCATTTAACGTCCTATCCGAGGGACGACTCATTTTTCACTTGAGTAAAGTGAGGAAAGTCGTGTAAAGTGCCTTTCCCAAGGGCACAAGACCGGCAACACGGCAGGCGGATTCGAACCGGCGACCTCTCGGTCACGGGCCGAATACACTACCACCGTGCTACGCGGCCCCACATATTCTTATATTTGCAGCCTTTTTGCCACCAGGTGAAGGAGCAACATAAGACTGCAGTGCCCAAAAGTAACATTGTTGTTCCATTGCAAAAAATAAAATAAAATAAACATCATGAGCTGAGAAATTGAAGTTGGTACCTTTTTGTTTGCAGATTTTTTTGAGCAGCTGTGTGTGGTGGGTCACGAGCTGTTTAAACAGTATATCCTGGTGCGGGTCTGGTTGGGACCAGTACCGGTTATCGGTTTGAACCGCCCAGAAACTGTTGAGGTAATGTCCTGTGTAGTGGCACCATCTAGAGGCTCCCAGCAGTACTGTACTGCTTTCATTCTTGTCTGTTACTACTGTTTGGACATCTCAGGAAAGGATACTGGGACTAACTCACTAATATAAACTTGGCAAGACCTGACCATGTGAAACAAAGACCAGGTTTCCTACCTCGTTTTTCTTCAGTTACCATGGCAACTACAATATATCAGGACCATTTTGATAAAATAAGAAACCTTTTTCTTCAAGCAGAATCTACCATTCCTGCTACATCAAAGCTCAAAACATTAAGAACCCTAAAGCAAAATAAAGGACATTTGTACTCGTAGTAGTTACAGTGTTTTTTATTGCCATCATCATCATTGGTTGGTGGTATGAATGCCCAGAAGTACAATGCAGGGAGTGGCACCAAAAACTGTTCCAGACCAGTGCCAAACAGTTCTTGCACTGGCTTGAAATGGAGAAAACATGACTTTGAATGCATTCATTTCTTCACAGCTACCTGTACCATTACTAACTATTACAGCAACCCATTATTTTTTTCTCTCATTCACATACTCACTATTGGGCAGGCTTTCAGCCAGGCATGCCTCAAGGCGTCCAAATACCTGCTTTTGTTAGAAAAACAAGATATTGGACACACTCGACAACCTTACACTGGGGACCAGATCCTCTGACAAGCATGACCAGGAACGCTACTAGGTCATTTGTGGTCACACTCACAGTCTTGTACTCTCTGACAATATTTTTGCTCCTCAGGATACCTTAGAATACAACATTTTTACTTTATATATATTTCTTGAAAACTCAGTGCACCATGGAAGGTGGATGCCCCGGGACCCCCCTACAATAGTCGTGCCTATATCACTTACTGCGACACACCAAGAAATTTGGACCCCTATAATAAAATCCTAGCTAAAAGCCTGTTATCCGGTTTATGACCTGTTGTTTCCCAACGGATTTTTTTCCTTGTCATGTTGTATTTGCAGACTTTTTTGAGCAGCTGACGGTAGGACTGATTCACGAGTTTCAGAACGAACGGCTCGTGCGACTGTGGTTGGGCCCGATGCCTCTTGTAGGGCTGCACCACCCAGAGGCTGCAGAGGTAACGCCCTGTGCAGGAGCGCCGCCTAGCATTTCTCGGGTGCAAGGCATGGAGTTTCCAATGCTTTGCTCATTATAATTCAAACTTTCAAAGACCTTGTGAAAGTTGAGTTGGTAATGATGCTGCCTTGCATAATCACCACTTTGGCACCATGCGTGCGAAAACTTCTGAGAGCTGATCATACAACACAATTTGTGTGAGAAAGGATTTGGACCAGAAAGAAACAAATCCTGACTCCCTGGATTCGAACCTGTGTCATACCAGGGCTAAACTACTACACTTAAAGGCCGACAGCCATTTAGCAGGGTCAGTTTAGCAGTCCATGAACCCTGCTATTACATATGAACAGCTACTGATTTTTAAGTTGCTGTCCCCCACTCCCCAAGTTACCATGGTTATGGCAATGCCCACAAGCCATATACTTAACCTCTAGTTTTTCTTCTTACATCTACATGCACATGAGGACACCTATCAGTTCTTGCTAGAACTGCAGAGTCCATCCTCCTAACGCCCGGTCCCCAACGGCATACCTTATGGGGCCCTGCTATCCCATGCCCTATCAGTGGCTATTATGATTGTCGCCACAAACAAGCTGTCGACCAATCAGAGAATAGGCCTTTCTTGGGCTTGTTGTTGTCGCAAGCTGTCTCGCAAAGGCCGCTGGGAAGCTATCAGCCAATCATGTTACGTATTACCATGGCTTTGTTTGCTCACCATGCCGACGCCCGATCCCCAACGGCTGACTGCCCATATAAGGGCAAGCTCATCAATATTCATAAGCAAGGCACCCCTAATAACTGAATACTGTGGCTGAGTTGTCAGGGGTGATATCATTAGGCTTTGCCGTGATTGTCAACCCTGAGTGTGAGGGTGGCAGAGTCTAGAGTGGGAATTTGACATTCCTTCATGTTGTTAAATCACTATATATTCAGCTTAGCGTTCGTTGTTCCCCGTCTTGCGAGGGTTGGACGTTGCAGGACGTCATTCAGATCTATAAAAAAAGGTTAACCCTTGCACACTTTTTTTTACAGCCCAGGTCCATGCACAGTTTTTGTTTTCCTAACTTTCCACAGCTTTCTAAAAGAGAGAGAGAGAGAGTGTCTGGGAAGTTTAAATGCAGTCTGGTTTTTCACAAAGCATTTCCCACTTTTTCTTGCATTTGCAGACTTTTTTGAGCAGCTGACAGTTGAATTACTTCAACAGTTTCAAAACGAACGGCTCGTGCGACTGTGGTTAGGTCCGGTGCCAGTCGTTGGGATGCACCACCCTGACACTGCTGAGGTAATGCTCTGTGCAGTGGCGCCTCCTAGCATTTCCTGAGTGCAGCACAGGCCTTGTCAGGCATTGATGTACAAAGTTTGGGCTGCTTGTAGAGAGTCGAAGAGATTCTAAGAGCTGATCATGTGTCACGAAATCTAATTTTCCGGTGGCCCACTCAATTTTTGCAGTTATCATGATGGTCATCTTTTTACACAGGAAAAAAAGTGTATTGCACTCCTGCTGTCAGCATCTTGGCACTCCCGCTAAGCATTTGAGCTCATCACTCCTGGAGCTGTTTCAAGTTGCACAGCAGGAATCCATCCTGAGACCCTTAAATCTTGTGTCTTGGGCCAAGACGTTTCTGAGACGTCTTGTTTAGCCAGTGTAAAGCAGTCCATAGATAACTGCTTTTGCTAAAACCTGCGCTTTCTTTTGTTCCTGCAGCTTTTTTCTCCCAGCTTACCAACTGGGCGCAGTCCTACTTGCATGACAATGCTGCAATGTTCCGACTGTGGATCGGACCCCAAGCTACAATAGGCTTACTGCAGGTCGAAACCTTACAGGTACAAAACTGGGCATTGCTGAGAGCAAAACCTGTATTTTTAAACAAAAAACTGTCCAAGAATGGGAACCACAAATGTACATAAAGTACCTTTACCTGTTTTTGCTGTCCTCTCCAACCTTAGACTTTTTTCCCACCTTTTTCCCTCGAACCTTAGATTTTTCGCATTCAACTCAGAAGAAGGGCGTCTATTTTTGCAGGGACCTTACTCCGCGGTAGGAAATCGATAAGGTTTTCGTCGTGTTATAATTTTTTGAAAACATCACATTATTTTCTAAACTGTTTTTCTGAATCCAGGATGCAGCTTTAAATGAGACGACTCGGCGTGTCTTGAAATAAAAAAAAACAGCATAAATTAGAATGAAATCCCATGCTGAAACTTTTTTCCTGCCTTTTTTGCAGAGTCTTTTGCTCAGCTTTTTGGTTAGGGGAAGGCCTATGTCATATGGTATCATGTACGATGGCTCCATCAGAGTCTGGTAATGCCGCCACGCACGTCTCTGAGTCGATCACTGGCCCGCTAAATGTTGCAGACTTTTGAAAACATCACATTATTTTCTAAACTCTTTTTCTCAATATATTGGTTGCAGCTCCAAGAACAACGCATGGTGTTCCTTGAAATGAAAAAAAAAACAGCACAATTTTGAATGAAGTCCCATGCTGAACCTTTTTTTCCTGCCTTTTTGCAGAGTTTTTTGCTCAGCTTTTTGGTTGGGGGAAGGCCTATGCCAGTGCCCCAGTGCTCCGGTGGTGGATTGGCCCCCATCCCATGGTAGCTTTGCATCATCCCGAAGTGTCACAGGTACATTAAGTGTGACGAAACTACTCCATTCAACATCGTTTGTGCATCCACATGCTGCAGTAGTACCCATGCAAATCATGTTTTTGTAATCACTTGCTCCCATGCACTGGTGCCTACTCTCCAAGCAGAGGTTCGACTCCGGCTCTTCTTTTGTCAGGCTTTCTTTATATTTTATCCCCATTTCTTCATGTCCACCAGCCAAACAGAGCCGGACCTCTGGTTGGAGAGTCTAGTGCCATCACTCTATCTCCCAGCACCAAGCACCCCCCACCCCCAGCCATTATGTTTGTTTCTTTGTGTTGCACCACATGGCTAACACACCCCACACCATAGAGGTTTGTAATGAAGAGTACAAGCTGCATATCCAAACAGATGTGTTCATTTTTATTTCCAACACTGATTGTGCTTCCATTCATGAAGACTTTTTCACTTGTAACTGGCCCATGACCAAAAGTTCATGACTTATAATTTTATAAGACTTTTGTACACATTGCAGTACTGGTAGATCTCTCTCACTCAAGATGCAATAAACAACTTGTCACTTGAGACAATCCACCAATTGAACACAAGTAGTCATCAACATCCAAGTTCCAGAATCTGGACTTTTCTTTGAAGTCTGGTCCATTGTTACCATGGTAACTGAAGAAGCCACAGTCACATGATCAGCTCTTAGGCCAAATTCCGATTTTCTTTTCAAAATGGTTACCGATAACATACAAAGTTTAACAAAACTTGCACTTGCTTTGCATGCCTGAGCTAGCTCTTTTCTTGCTTTCTTGCTTTTCCTTGTAATGTTTTTCTCTTTTGAGCTTCCTTGAGTCTTGACTAATAATATCGTTTGCTAACACAATTAATTCTTTGCCATGATGATTGATTTTTATTATGCATTTCCATTCAGTAGAAGCCGCTTAATTGCACACCCCATTTGCCAGTATATTTTGTGCATATATATCCAAATGGTGCATCACCATGAGATTTTGTGCAGTTAACAGAAGTGTGCGATTATCCGTTGTGCAATTGTCTGGCTTCTACTGTAAAATTGAAATTGGTCTTACTAGTACTAGTACTTAAATGCTGTAGGCCTTTTCAATTTGTATAAATCGGTCACAACCTTAAGTATTCCAATTTGATATTCTGTAGATGATTTGTAGATTGTTATATTTCTCCCATTTTTTAAAACCTGCTACATGGAGTAAATGTGTGAACTAAATCTATTTTCCCCCCATACACACCCTCAGGTCCTCTTCAGTTCCTCCAAACACATTGAGAAATCGTTTGTGTACGACTTTCTGCACCCGTGGCTGGGGACTGGGCTTCTCACCAGGTACTTTGAATTTGATTTATTCAGCTTTATATACATTGTACAGAGAAATACAGCCAGGGCTATCCAAGCAAAGCAAAGTCAAGCTTAAATAGATAAATAATCTAAATAAGGAAAGGTACATGTAAGAAACAGTCAAGCTTAAATATTAAATAAATAATCTAAATAAACTTAAACCTTTCTTTCCTAGCAGAATTCAAAATTCTCTTCAGCTTGACTTTGTCTTACCTTGTCTCCTAACATAAGACATCCAAATTGTCTTTAACTATTTTGCATTCATAGTTAGGGTATAAAAGACTAGTTTCTTCCAGATCACTAAATCAGTGTCAGTGACTAAAGATAGTGGATGCCATCTGAAATGTCTGACCGTTTCCAAAATCATATCCAGTTACTTGATGAGTAACTGCTTTTTGGCTTTCTAACCTTGATCCACGTATTTTTACACTTTCCCTTTCTCAGTGCTGGTGACAAGTGGAAGACGCGCCGTCGTCTCATCACCCCGACCTTCCACTTCAAGATCCTGAGCGACTTTCTCCACGAGTTTAATGACCAGTCAGAGGTACTGATATATAATTTATATTATACAGTTAATTAAGTGTGAATTCAATCTTAGATTATTATAATGCACTTAGGCAGGGCATTCCATTAGACTCTTAAGCGCCAGTGTCTTTTGTACATTGTACGAGGCAATTTAGTCTTCTGACTACCATCTTGTACTTGACATTGAGTCTGTTTAGATAAACCAGTTCTCTCTCTCTCTCTCTCAGATCATGGTCCGGAAGCTGGAGGACATGGCTGGGACTGGGGAGGAGTTTGATGTGTTCCCCTTCATCACTCTCTGTGCTCTGGATATCATCTGTGGTCAGTCAAGCTTCCTTTCTCTACTATATGCCTTGGTAAAAAATAAGAAAAAAGATAAATACCTCAGTTTTCATAGTCGAACCTGAAACTCAGGGGAAACACAGGAAAAACACATCAATAAGAGATGGCTGGGACCGGGATATCGTCTTTGGTCAGTAAAAGTCACTTCTTTTCTTTACATTCTGGTGTATGTCTTGGTTAAAAAAAAAAAAACTTCGAAAAAAACTCAGTTCAGTAGTTGAAACTGAAACTCAGGGGAAACTCAGGAAAAACACATGAAGAGGAGATGGCGAGACAGGGCAGAAGTATGATGTGTTTCCCTTCATCACTCTCTGTGCTCTGGACATCATCTGCGGTCAGTGAAAATTACTTTTTTTCTTTAACTTTTTATTGTTTATCTTTAAGTTAGACCTTATTTATCCTGGTCTGATTCCTGAATTCAGGCACATACATTGTGTCTCAGGTCAGTTCAAGTAACGCTTTTTTCTTTTAGTCAGGACCAAGGTTCTTTGGACAAAACATGACTTGAGTTCATACCTAGTACTCAATATTTCAGTGTCTGTCACCTTTTTCAGGGCAGTACTGATGGGCTGTACTTTGCACTGCTGCTGCAGTGTAAAAAAATGTTATGAAATTCAGTCCCCTGGTAGGTTTCCCTGAAATTGCAGCGGTGTGCTTGTGTGTTGGTTGCAAAATATGATTAAATCAAGGATAAATTGTCCTTCCACAGGAACTTATTTGAGGTAATAATCCAAAAGAATGTCTGGGAAGTGGTTAAATTTCGAGAGCCCTATAGCTGCAGCTATTTTTGAAATTGCATCTGTGTGTTTGTATGTTACTAAATGAAAACGATAACTGTTACAGGAACTGCAATGGGACAGTCCCTGAATGCCCAGGAGAACACAGATTCAGACTACGTCAGGGCCATCTACAGGTATTAGCAATTGTTTTAATTTTTATCTATTAGTATTTGTTTGTTACTTAAAGTTTATCTATTCATTCCAAGAAAGTTATCTACCAAGACCCCAAACCTCAGGAGTGAGTGGGAAAAAATCTGACCATTTTCTAATTTTTCAACAGTTATATGTACACTTATCAGAAAATGTAATCATGGAGACATTATATACAAATCAATGACTCAGTGGCCAAATATACAGTGATGAGCTTCTCATCAGTAGATAAAAATCATAAAGGTTGAAACAAACAACTGTTGTTCCTCCCAAGGATCAGTGATCTGATCCAGGTCCGTCAGAAGTCTGGTCTGACCCCATCTACAAGGGTTTTGGGCCTGAAGGAGTCAATAAACAATAAACAAACAAATGTTGTTCCTTCCCAAATAAACAAACAAATAAACAAACAACTGTTGTTCCTCCCCAGGATCAGTGATCTGATCCAGGTGCGTCAGAAGTCCCCCTGGTACTGGTCAGACCCCATCTACAAGGGTTTCGGGCCCGGCCGCGAGTTCGAGGAAACCCTACGGATACTCCATGACTTCACTCGCTCGGTAGGTTAGAAAATTTGTGATGTTTTTGCTCAATTATTTCTACTTCACCGCACAGTTCAGCTTTCCACTCTCATCTGCCCAGTGTCTGCTTTCTTGCCTTTTCTTTTAAGTCCCTCATGAAAGTTCTTCTTCCACGTCCTTGAAGTTTGCTGCCCTTCCCTCTATCTTTTGCTCAACTAAAATTTATATATGGTATTACTAAATTTGTGCAATGTGCTACTGTCAGTGTTAATTATTACATTCTTGTTAGAGCATTATGAAATGAACATTTTTACTGTAAGAGTACTGTAGCTGCATGTAAGTACATTCAATGATGTCGACAGACATACAGGTAATATGATATGCCAAAAAGCAGTTACTCAAGCAACTGGATGAGATTTTGGAAACTGTGAGACCTTTCAGATAGCATCCATTATCTTTTGTCAGTTCATTCATGTTTCCAAAAAATCATATCCAGTTGCTTGAGTTACTGCTTTTTGAAGTAGCTGTAAGTAAATCATACATACATTTGCATCTATTTGACCTCTCTCTCAAGGTCATAAAAGAACGCAGTGAGAATTTGTTTAAATGTGTTTGTTTGGCTTACCGTGCGTCCTGTAGTTGAAATTATGGAAAAAAAGAGTAAACCTACTAGTTCCTAACCGGAAATCAATTCAACCCCAAAATTGTTTGACCTCTATCTCAAGGTCATCAAAGAGCGCAGTGAGCAGTTCCAGAAGCAGCTGGAGAGCCAATCACAGGACGCGTTTGACATCGTGGAGGATCCGGACAAGCCCATTGCCATCGGGGGGAGGAAGCGTCTGGCGTTCCTGGACATGCTTCTCTACGCGTCCGTGGGAGAGACGAAACTCACTAACGAGGATATACAGGAGGAAGTGGACACCTTCATGTTCGAGGTATTCTTATTTTGTTAAACTCCAACGATAAACTAACCCTATGTTAGTTTATCTAACATAGGGTTTATGTGGTGTTAGGACTTAGTGGTGTAACCCTCAACAATTTTAAAGAGGTTTGCATTCCTGGACATGGTCCTGTACGCGTCCGTGGGAGAGACAAAACTCACCAACGAGGATATTCAATGTACAGGAGGAAGTGGACACTTTCATGTTTGAGGTACTTTAATTTTGGTGCTGGTTTATGTTTGAGTTGAAGTGGCCACTGCAAAACTGCAAAAACTACAAACTTAAAACCTGTATTTGCATTACAATGTTTAGTGCAGTACTAGTAAGTGTCTATAAAGTATAGTGCTGGTTTACAATTTTCTTTTTTCAGTTTCATCTACAGCAAGACTTGAACATGCCAAACTGAAATGGTGATATAATCGCTCTACTTTTTCCAGGGCCATGACACCACTGCTGCGGCTGCCAACTGGGCCATCTTCCTGATCGGTTCTCACCCTGAGGTGCAGAAGAAGGTTCACGAGGAAATGGACAGGGTGATGAGTAAGTGTGACGTTAATACAGTTGAAGCCAGTTAATTGCACATTGGATAAACGCACACTTCTGTTAACTGCACGGAATCCCAGAATCTCAAACCGGGTCAGATACCTCCGCATCATTGCAGCATCCGGATGATTGCACAAAATTCACTGGCAAATAGGCCGTGCAATTAAGCGGCTTCTGCTGTACCGGGACAGGATGAATTCGAGTTAGGAAAATAAAAGAGAATGCTTCTATAAGAGAATATGCTTTTTTTTTCTGATTCATTAAGAAACAAATGAAAAGGAAAGAAACATTTTGTGACCGCAAATTAAAGTCGGACAATTTTTGTGTTTTATTCTCCTGACAAAATCAATGCACCAGCCCAGCTTATTGTAACTTACTATACTTAGGTAGATATGACTCAGCCCCCCTCCCTCCTTTTTACAGGTGACCCTGATGAGAAGCCGACCATGGATGACCTTCGGGAAATGAAGTACCTGGAATGTTGCATCAAGGTCAGTCATTTTGGTCAACTATCATTTTAAAACCTTACCCAAAGTCTGTTGAAAGTCTTCCCTGAATCCTATTCCATTTGAAGAATCCTGAAATGAAATAAATGGGACTTTACTTTCATGATGCTTCTGTCTTGCACACCAGAAAAGGTCTTAAAGTTAAAGTTGTTGCTTTCTTCTTTGTAATGGACCAGCCTCTTTGATTGCAGGTTCCAACTTAACTGATTCCCCCAACAAAAGGAAGGTTTGTGTTCCATATTTCAACATGTTGTATATTGTTACTTATTTCTGCCTCTTTAACATGGACGTCTTTTTCCTTACCACAGGAAGCCCTGCGCCTGTACCCGTCCGTGCCCTTCTTTGCCAGAACCCTGTCTGAAGACTGCGTCATCGGTACGTACATGCAGGATCTTTCAAGAAGTGCTATAGGAACACATGGCTTGCAAAATTCCAATGGAAAGACACATGGCTTGCCAAGTTTCTAGAATCTTGCCCTCTAAGGACTGCAAAAATGTGGTTGCTGGTTGTGTAATAAGACAGTTGGTTGCTTGGGAAATTGTCTTAAGTACGTGAAAATAGATGGGACCGTTTCAATGTGTCCTCTGACGAGAGGTGGTTGGTTGCCTGCGCCAGGTGGTTGTTTGGCCAAGTTTGACTGTATATCATATCAGTATACATTAGTCACTGCATAGATATTACATTGAATTTCTTATCTCACTGTAGTTTTCCTTTGGTTTGTCCCCATAGTCTGTACTTATCTTGCAATAGCATAGATATGCCATAAAGGTCTTGTATTCATTTTATTTTCCTCTAACCCTAGGTGGCTATGAGGTGCCCAAGGGAGTGACCGCCATCGTTCCCACCTACAACGTGCACCGCGACCCCAACCACTGGCCTGACGCTGAGAAGTTCGACCCAGAGCGATTCTTCCCGGAGAACTGTGCCGGACGTCACCCCTACGCCTACATCCCCTTCTCTGCTGGGTCACGGAACTGCATCGGTGAGAAAGTGTACATTTGTATCGTGATTCAGTTTGAAAGAGCATTATAATGCTTCCCCTAATAGATTCTTGTCTGACTGCCTAATTTCATACCACAAGCATTTTTTAAGATCGCTGATGGCATTTCTGTTGGATATTTGACTCAGAATCCAGGGGGTTCTGGGTTGAAATGCTGTCATGCTCCTGACCCCGTGTACCCTTTGGAAAGGCAATGCATACACTTGACTTTCTTCACGCCATCTACATGTAGGTGTACATTCAAATGAGCACCTGACTTTGGTTGGGACTAAGGTATTGGAAGGAGAGGGATGGGTGCCTCCATCCAATACCGTGCCCGAGACACAGTGGATAATAACCCACTGTGCCGACAGCCTCGAGAAGGCTATGCGACTACATTTATCTTTTCTGTCTCTCTAAGGAAGTGCCCTCTATCTACCTTAGCGTCTTTTGTTCTCTGTCTTGTGAGGGTTGAGCATTGTGGGATGTTGTTCAGGTCTGATTGCTGACCTCCAGGAGATCAGGCAAAAACAACATCTCTACTTACGGGTTTAAAGCGGGTACTCACGGCCGGATGCCCTTTCTGATGCCAACTCTGTTTGTTACAGCCTCTGGAGCCCGCCTTGGCTTCTTGGGTCTTCTCGAGTTTTCCTACTCCTTCAGAATCTACTATTTTATCATCTAAATGTAAAATTATCCTACAGGCCAGAGGTTTGCCCTGATGGAGGAGAAGGCCATCCTGTCCTCCATCTTCCATTTGTTACTTCAGTATCAATCAATACTGTACTGTAGACACAGTGGATAACAATCCACCACCCCTACAATCTTATGTGACCTTTACCCTTTACCCTACAGGTCAGAGGTTTGCCCTCATGGAGGAGAAGGCCATCCTGTCGTCCATCTTTCGCCGGTTCCGCATCGAGACCATGCAGAACCGAGAGGACCTCAAGCCCCTGGGCGAGCTCATCCTGCGGCCCGAGAGCGGGGTCAGGATCAAGCTGTTCCGCAGGGAGTGAGGGTCAAAGTTCAAGGTCAAGGTTCACAGGCCAATGGAGCCAGAAGGTTGCAAAATTGAAAAATTACCTAAAAGCTATCTACATGGGTAACTACAAAATTTACACCGAATGGGAATTGGGTCCTTCGAACATTGGCCGATGTGGAAAATTGTGCAGTGATCTAGAAAATGTTTGGCGTATTGCTGCCTAAAATGTCATTAAGAGCTTGCAGACTTGTTGGCAGGTTGATTTTGCTACTGTGTGACTGGAGGATGAATCTTTGTTTCACAGGTGTTTTTGGTCTTAATGAAAATAATAATCTTGGATAAGTGAAATCAATGCAAAAGAGCCTGAGAGACATGGCATATCATCATGTTCGATCGATTCTAGTCATAAACAAATGCTTAAAAGACTAATAATTTACATGTATGAATTACTATGAATGCACATCGCATCGTTGTCATCAGAGCTATCTCCAGGACATGTCGCTCTGTCCTGAGACAGAAATTCGCCTTTTACAACGAGCCATCTATCATGAAATGAAGAACATATGACATGAAGTGAAAATGTATTTTTGCAGGCTTAAAAAAATTGAAACAGATCTAACAACAGAATTTACATCACGAACTCCCATCATGAAACAATGAGTGGGACTAAAAAGTTAAAGCTGGAGACATTCTTGGTCTTTATTACGAATGTAAAACTATAGAAATGAGGTTCTCTTCAAACCCAAGAGGATGTACATAATTGTATACTTATTAGATGTTTGCTGCTTGAAATAAAATGCATAGCTGTAAGATCACCCCCGTTAAATACTGAGATATGATGTGACATGTTGTACATGCTAAGAACGGACCAGCATCAAGCATAAAACTAAAAAAAAAGTTCATAATTCATAGTTATTGCCACATCTACATGAATTGCTGTGATGTTGATGTATTTCCATCGTTCTGTGTTGTAACTGGAAGGTGGATATAGCAATACAATGAACATTTGGAAAAATGTGCTATAGACTGATGACAGAAGTAAAATAAACTTGCATTGCAGATACATTTGGGTCTGTAGTCTCCTTCCCAGACATTCAGTAGTGCTGGCTTTTATGTCTTTTTTTGGGGGGGGGGGGAGGGGGGTTGGCACTGATTTGCAATTTTCAACCCGGGTTCATACGCTAAGTGAGGAATGAACAGGTTTGGTTGTGTGGCTGGAGTTGGGGAAAAAATGAGCCAACAATGTGTTAACTTACAAACGTTACATCAGCAAAATGTCAGACTGAAACCTCCTTGCACTTACACACAATGTTTAGTATTACTAAGTAGTAATGTCATTATGAATAAAGTAATAAGATAATGACTACGGCAGTTT
This sequence comes from Branchiostoma floridae x Branchiostoma belcheri, assembly GCA_019207045.1. Classification (NCBI taxonomy): domain Eukaryota; kingdom Metazoa; phylum Chordata; class Leptocardii; order Amphioxiformes; family Branchiostomatidae; genus Branchiostoma; species Branchiostoma floridae x Branchiostoma belcheri. The sequence goes on along the minus strand of CM033039.1, from coordinate 3,683,274 downwards.
GTTTGGCTCTTGTTTCTTGTAAACAGAAAAAGTATGTACAAGCTGTAAGCGCTCGAACAAGGAAGGACACCTACTACTAAGTGCTCTTATCGACAACTGTGGTGGGTTCTTTTAAGTGCTCGAGATGTGGCTCTCCCTAGCCTGTGGCTGTACATCTTAGAGGACGTCCCTAACTGGAGCTCGGTATTCATTTTGCCAGAGCCCAGTCCCTTGCACTTTAGGAACACTTTCTACTATGAAGTGATGAAGACGACAAATGGTTGTTAAAACGTCTTATACAGTATATGATTGCTGAAGAATCAAAGAATGTTGTAGAAGAAGAAGAACATGTCAAACCTTTTGATTTGTTTTGTATCCTAATACAATCTCTTTGAAACTTATTTTTACATCACATCTTATGTGTCATTTCACAGAATGTCATCCAAAATTCTCTCTCAGTCCCTTGCATTTTAGGAACACTTGCTACTATGCACTGATGAAGACGACAGATAGCTGTCGAAACGTCTTATTTCTGATTGTTGAAGAGCCAAAGAAGATTGTGGAAGGAAAAGAATATGTAACAGGCGACAGTATAATTCCTGACAAACACTCCAATTCCGGAAAACCATAATAATTTCAAAATAGATTGACCAGATGAATTGATATTTGTAGGTATGATATATCAAAGGATACTGACTACATGTAATACTATGTAGGTTGCAATTAGTTGTCTCCAAGAAGAAAGGTCTGCAGGATTCTGAGTCCCAGAATTCTGGCTCAGGTTCCCAGAATCCCCAGAGTTTTGTAGAATTGTGTTTCTTCATGGATACATCTAATCATCCTTTGATACATCATACCTATACAAATATTATTTAATCTGGTTAATCTATTTCAGAATAATTAAGGTTTTCAGAATTAAAGTGTTCGTCCGGAATTATAATGCTGCCCGTTATGTTCAATGCTTCACTCTCTGTGATGCAGCTTGATCCAGACCCCGTTCTCAGGCCGCAGGACGACATCCCCCATCGGCTTCAGTTCTTCACGCTTCTGCACGGTCTCAACGCGGAAACGGCGAAAGATGGACGACAGGAGGGCTTTCTCCTCTACAAAGGCAAACTTCTGGCCTGGAAGATGAAGAATGGCTCATTTCAGAGCTTATACGTTTGTGCGAATGAGTCATGCAGGAAATTGAATTACAGAAGTTAAATCAATCAGTACTTCTGGATACGCCATTTATTCAAACGTTTCCGACAGCATCCAATGTCTTTCTTTAGTGAAAGGAACCATCCACTGTCCCTCATCATTTCTCTGGTGAAAGACCACCGTGCCTCAGTCAATGACGAACGACAGCGTATACATATAACGGTCCGGCGCCGAAGTTTTGAAATCTTGATCCTCGGAAACGCAATGTCCTGTGTTTTGAGTGGCTAAATTTACTGGCAGACTACGCTTCGACTTGTGAAATTTAGAGGGCCAGGCTACGATTTACGGGTAATTTTTAGGCTAGATTACGCTTTGCATTTTCCACCCTCACTACGAATTACGTGAAATAAAATAGCTTCCCTATGAATTACGGGAAATTGAAAAGGTCTGCCTACGCCTTACGAAAAAACAAAGCACGCAGACTCATTCCTGCCATGACCGTTCACAAAGCTTAATAATATCCAGTTGTTTGAGTTGTGTTGAGTATCTCATTGCCCGAATTTCTGATGTAATGCCATTGACATGTTTAACAACATGTAACCAGAGGTTTGGTGGTATCTATGGTAAAGTGACAGAGAGAAAAGTTCCGAAACATGGAAAAAAAGTTCGATTCAAGGATATAGAATATGTCAAACGAAGACAAAAGGAGGACAAAGAAGAGATAAAAACAATCAAGATTTCATTTCTCTTTCAAATGTTATAGAATTCAGAGTGGTGCAGGTAAAATTTGTCTGGTGCTGGTAAATTTCAATCGTATCACCGGCCGAGGTACCAGCCCGACCGCGGAAAGGATCGCCCGACGGCCGATGGCCGGAGGGTGATCCGACTCTCGGGAGGGCTGGGACCGAGGGCGATGCGGAATACTAGTACACCGTGTTGTATTTCATTTATGTCATACCCACCTGAGAAAACACATGTTTCGATGCGAAATGCACCAGAAGTTGAGAAATTGTGTCCTCGAACAAATGATTGTAACAACAGCAATTCTAACGTCCGAATTCGGTATTCGAATTTTCAACCATGCCATATATTCGGCCCGTTCGAAATAGTTCGATTTACTCGAAGGAAGCCTGTGTGATGCAACTCAGAACCCGTGTGATACGGAAAGTTATCACACGGTCCGGAACACCCGTATCGAACTTTTTCGCGTCACAGGTATGACATAAAGTTCAAGTTCTCACCGATGCAGTTCCTGATTCCAGCGGAGAAGGGGATGAAGGCGTAGGGGTGACGTCCGTCACAGTTCTCGGGGAAGAAACGCTCGGGGTCAAACTTCTCCGGGTCGGGCCAGTGTTTCGGGTTGCGGTGAACGTTGTAACAAGAGATGCTAGCGGTCACACCCTTTGGCACTTCATATCCACCTGGTGTGATGGTAGATGAAATATTAGTTAGCTTAGTTTTGTGTATGAACCCTATTCAGACGGGGGGGGGGGGGGGCTTTTGAGGCCCACGCCAACGTCCGTGTCGGATTACGGCAGAACGCCATATTACGTTATAGTAGCCTTAGATACTATGTCTACATTATTATTTAAATGACAGCGGTCACGTCTTTTGGCACTTCATATCCGCCTGGTGTGATGGTAGATGGTATTTTGGTTAGCACGGGCATTTTTTGAGGCCGTGTTGACTTGCTTTTATGGATTTGTTTTCGTTTCCAAAAAAAAACTCGCACATAGCGGCTGCAAAATGAGGAAATTTACGCCGTAAGTTGATATAAAAATCGTCAAACGAACAGCTAAAGTCAACTCCAGATCAAAAGACGAAGCTGTGAAAGCACAAAATTAAAAAAAAATTATCGTTAGGTTCTTTATACTCTATATGATTACACATTTGTGCAACCTTCCTTGCGACTTAGATTTCATATGAAGGCAGTAGATTTGATAGTTTGCAGTTGTTAACGTTATTAATAGGTGTTATTTGACATACATTTTACCTGAAACAATTGTTGCACAATAAACTTTGATACATATATAGATGACTATGCAATGGAAATAAAGAAGCAAAACGCAGACGTCACTGTGACGTACCGATGACGCAGTCCTCAGACAGGGTCCTGCCAAATAATGGTATGGGGGGGTACAGGCGCAGGGCTTCCTGGGGTGGGGAAATAATAGAGGTCATGTTAGGCCAATTAGGTGAGATCGCGTAGCGAAGCGGCCGGCAGCGTATCCGCCTCGAGATCGAGAGGTCTCGATTTCGAACCCGGCTGCCGTGTCACCGATCTTTTACCATTGGGAAAGGCCCTTAACACGACTTTCCTCACTTAACTCAAGTGTAAATGAGTACCTTGCTGCGGCTAGTGGCAGTGACAGGCCATAGGGGCATGTTCGGGCATGACGCACCCACCATGACACACGAGTCAGGGGTAAAGAGGAACCCCTTGCATCCTTGGTCGGAAGTCCTCCTAGGAGACGGAAACTCCAAACAACAACCTGCATCTGCTGGGGCTGTCTTACACGTTGCAAACAGGTGCCCCTGTAGAACTAAGTGCACCAGTAGACGAGAGGGTGGAGAAGGGAGTGCACACCCCTCCTTCACCTTAGAAAGTCACGTGCAGGCCAGGTAGACGGGTCGCCTAACCCACCCTGTCTGCCTACCATTGTCTTCCGAGACAGACGGATGCCAACAACAAAATTAGGCCAATAAGTTCGTAAGCACTTCCGCGTGAACGAACCCCGCAGTGCCGCGCCGGTGCCCCAAGTGCAGTGAGAGTCCACTTTTTCGTGTAAGCCGTTCTCGTGTTTAACATCGTCTCAGTTTTCATAACAACGTCTCAGGAGACCTCACCTTTGTCATATTGCCCACAATTCCTGTCACCTCGCACATGTATTCGGAAGTGTGAACTAGCTAACAGACACTTGTCAATTACGCCGGCCATTTTCAATATCTCGGAACCTGGTGCCAAAACGATTCAGATTACTCAATTTTATGGAGTGACTACAGACATATTCAAGTGATCCTGTCCGTGTGTCTGATGCAAAAGTTTACTTAAAAAGTCCAAGAACCAAGGAAATAAACGCATGTATATGTCACATCAATTGTCGCAGCATAAAATCAACATGTCTGTCAAAGTGATTCATCAAAATCGGAACCTGCAATCGAAGAAGCTGGCCAGTGTGATGAAATGAAGAAAACAAATTCTAATCCTTGAAATCTTAAATTTCCCGAAAGAAATGTAAGGGAAACATTATGGACACATAGTGCCGTTTCATTTTTTTTACAAAAATTACTCATATCATGTACCAATCTCTTATATTAGATACCTGAAGATAAAACGGCGTTAAGATTGTTTTTTATCGAAATTGTCAGAATGATGATTGATTGACCTTGATGGGTTCTAAATGACTGACCTTCATGCAACATTCCAGGTACTTCATCTGCCGAAGGTCGTCCATGGTCGGCTTCTGGTCAGGGTCAGCTGTAAAAAGGAGGTGTGTGTGTGTGTGGAGGGGGGGGGGGGCAAAAGTTATGTAAGCGGTATTGTAACAGGCTCATCTTTTATCAAATGTGCTGAAATTTGGCATAAAGTTAAAGGCACAGGTAATGTCTTCTTCAGACTGAAATATTACTATTTTCAAGAAGATATATTATGCATTTTACATTGAGCCAAATTTTAACTCATTCGATAAAATGACTCTGTAACTGAATGATTTAACGTATTTTTAATTGATTCGCATTTGCTTTTTGGGATCAGAAAGAAAGCATATCTGTTGTAAAGGCCCTTGTTAAAGTCTCGACATTGCTGATTGAGGTAGTCTTTCATAACCAAATATGTGCTGGTTACAGTGTTTGTGTGGATTTAAATGTCACTGTGATGTGTGCGGCCAATATGAGTTTACGCCGTTATTGTTTTTTTTTACAATTTCTCTTCGAAACATACAAACACGCTTGGCACCGTCAAAATAATCGTACGAAATAAATGTATGTAAATGTATATAAGAAAAAATGATTTGCGAAACATGTCAAAAATTCCACGACCAAAACTTCGGTCGGGGAGGTAAAAGACTACCTTTACCTTCTGTCCGTACCGTGTATGTGGCACTGTTAAAATAAGTTACAAAACTTCAGTGCAGTGCCACATTGTCCCTTCTGTCCAAAAGCAAATAGAAGAAAAAAATTCAAAACTTACTCAGCACCCTGTCCATCTCCTCTTGAACTTTCTTCTGCACGTCAGGATGCGAACCGATCAGATAGATGGACCAGCAGGCAGCGGCAGACCCGGTGTCATGGCCCTGGATGAGGCACGGAAGAAGCTTGACTGTTCATTCCGATTTTAATGGCAAACATTCTGAAGCAAATTTAGATTAATTTCCAACCCGACAAATGAGGGATTTGCCTAGTTTTCCACTGTCTAACTCAAGTCCTGTTAAGGAATCAAGCTTTTTTGCAAGCTAGGGGCTGACCTTTTTTTGCAGGAAGACTTTACAATCATCCCTTAACACAGATGTGCTCATAAACTTTGCCACTTATGATTGAGTTGTCAATTGAGCCCATACTGGCAATAGTTGACAGGTGATAGCAAGGAAAGTACCCTGTAGTTCAAGGCAACCTCAAGGCCGTTGATGTAAAAGGCACCGGGGCAAACACTGCTGCGTATTGCATCTTATACAATTGTGGTTGAGCAGTACCTCGAACATGAAGGTGTCCACCTCTTCAATTCCTCAGTTCTCGTTGGTGAGTTTCGTTTCTCCCACGGACGCGTACAGAGACATTTCCAGGAACGCCAGCCTCTTTTAATTGTTAAGGGTTACAACACTGTGTTCCAACACCCCATAACCCTAATATAGAGGTGGTGTATCATTGGAGAATTCCACAATGAAAATTGCTGTAAATGAAAACAAACTAAGTGAGAGTACCTCGAACATGAAGGTGTCCACTTCTTCCTGAATATCCTCGTTGGTGAGTTTGGTCTCCCCCACGGACGCGTAGAGAAGCATGTCCAGGAACGCCAGACGCTTCCTCCCCCCGATGGCGATTGGCTTGTCCGGATCCTCCACGATGTCGACCGCGTCCTGTGATTGGTTCTCCAGCTGCTTCTGAAACTGCTCGCTGCGCTCTTTGATGACCTTGAGAGAGAGAGAGGTCAAATAGCTTTTGGGGTAAAAGTAAATTTCAGTGCTGATAGGTCAATTTTTTTTTTATAATTTCAACTACCGGGTACCCAAAGAGTAACACATTTAAACAACTGAAACTCACAGCAGTTCAAAAGATAGCTACGAGAGGGCCCACTTGACGCGATTTTGGGTTCATCAAGTTTTTAACCAAAAACTATGCATTGATGTATCAGAGAGGTAACAGCAAATATTGGAAAGTCCAAACATTATCATTCAAGACCTGGTGAAATACAAAAATACCGCCCAGTCACGGAGAAAAGGGACGGGGCCGATACCGACTGCCAAGCAACTTTGATTTGACCTTTATTCACATCACTACCACTCATGTCACGTTTCCCAAGGCTTCTTGTTAAGCGCTCTACAAACGTAGGTGCGTGTTAAGTTTCACCATATGGATTACCGTCATAGATTAACCTTAGCACGAAAATATTTTAGTTTCTTCAGAACCTACCGATCCGGTGAAGCCGTGAAGTATCTGTAACGTTTCATCGAACTCGCGGCCGGGCCCAAAATTCTTGAAGACGACGTCGGACCAGTACCAGGGTGACTTCTGACGCAGCTGGATAAAATCGGTCATCCTGGAGAGGAGCGTTTACGTAACGTTTTTGAAAGATATACATGATGACAACAAAGGCGGAGCTACCAAAAATAAGTTAAGATCATGTAGATTATTCAAAACTACATACAATGAAGAAAAATATCTAAGTAATGAAAATATGAGGGACAGGAATGCTGTCACACGACTAAGGATTAGCTGCCATAAACTTCATATTGAAACTGGAAGGCATACTCGCACCCCTCTGGAACAAAAATAAAGACTATGCAAATATTGTAATTTAGATAGAATAGAGGAGGACGAACGCCATTTCGTAGTAGAGTGTACATTGTATACCGTAGAGAGAAATGAACTGTATAAGGTTATACAAAACCAATTTCCTTATTTCATACCCCTAAGTTCTGTAGAAAAATTCATATTTCTAATGCAACTAGACAAACCATCGATCATAAAACATATCAGCTCTTTTATCTCCACTATAACAGAAAAGCGAGGAGAAGTTGAATTTATCCAGAAATAGTCTCATTTTGTATATGTGAACTGTATCTTTTAAACATGTCTTGTTGTGACCTGTACTTAGCCCGGTGTGGCAAAAATGTGCAATAAAGGTCTTCATTCATTCAATATGTTAAGCTTGTTTTTGGCTCATGAGCCAGGGGCCAAGGAATCAGCGGCGGACGGTCGTCAATATGCAATCAGCGACCCAGTACAAGAAGAATTGGCCAGCAAAAGTGTACTTATTATGAGCCGAAATAAAGGCCCCAGAGAGCCTGCTACGGAGGCTAAATATGTTTGTGTTTTCTAATATTCATCGAGTACGATGCATGTTCTACTACCATGTTGGCTCATCGCATAATGACCGTGAAGTGGCCGTACAACAATTTCTACTTTTAAGAGGAGTTTGTACGGCCGATATGTGATACTATATATATATATATCCGTCGGGTTACCTATATCCGTTACTATCAAGTCGACGGATGTTAGTTTCAAATTGAAAAAAAAAAAATATTTGAAACCAATTCGAATTTGTCCATCGTCGGCATCGATTCCATGTCCCGAAATGCCCTGTTTGTGAAAACAACGGATATAGGATACCCCGCAGATAATGGATGAACTTAGCCTGGATACCATCTGGAAAGTAGTTCGCTCCGGCATTCATTATATACTAGATACAGTGGCTTCTAGCTCTGACCAGATACAGTCGCTTCTCTGTGTTTCCGTCTGGGAACGCGGACCATCTTAACGTCGGGAATCGTCCAAATTTTGGACGCAGGCGCTGATTGGTCCCTACACATGAGCAAATTATGGAATGGGTTCAAGCGCTCGTTCGAACAGACGGTCCAACATCGGACAAGCCCTCCGCCCGCTTGGGAGGCCTGTAGTCATCGAACAAGCGCTCTAGAACCCATTCCTACATTCGCTCATTAACTGACGTTACTACCAAACGGTGTGACTGTGCAGGTCACCAGACGGATAGCAGAAGTGAACATATATTGCCTTACTTTTTAATGGCCCTGACGTAGTCGGTTTCTGGGTTGGCCTGAGCGTTGAGGGATTTCCCCATAGCAGTACCTGGAAAAGGACAAGAACTATCATCGTTTACAAACTGTTATACAAACACACGGCTGTTATGGTTCCAGAAAATTCATCCCTTTTCTGGCATTGAGGATCCTCTCATAGAATTTCAAGAGACAGCAACTAACTCGTTTACAACCTGAACCACATATGCATATATATATATATATATATATATATATATATATATATATATATATATATATATATATAGCTTTGTCATAAGAAAACATGCCGAAACTCATAATTAGCCCCACTCGAATGTAACGTTAGTACAATATCGATGTTTTAGGCTAGCTCTTATTGTTCTAGAAATTAGGATGTCAAATTTCATTCTATATTCATAATCTACATATGTATAAGTTTAATACTTGTTTAGTAATTAGGATGATAAGTTTGTTTCCGTTTTTTTGCCATACATTGTACCATGTACGATCGTTGCGCAATAAAGTTCTCTCTTTATACCAACAGCTTTCAAAAGAAGGTAGGGTATGGCTCACGGGTCCCGACACGGGTCCTCCATTTAACGGCCTATCCGTGGGACGGCCCTAGCCGAAGCTAGGTATTTATTTTCACCTGAGTAAAGTGGGGAAAGTCGTGTGAAGTACCTTTCCGAATGGCACAAGATCGGTGACGTGCCAGGATTCGAACCCCGGACCTCTAGGTTCTGAGCCAAACGCGCTGCCGATTACGCCACGCGATCTTCCCTTCCGTTAATATGAACACGATAAAGAAAATGCGACTTGTACTGACCACAGATGATGTCCAGGGCACAGAAAGTGATGAAGGGAAACACATCAAACTCCTTCCCTGTCCCGGCCATCTTTTCCAGCTTCCGGACCATGATCTCCGACTGGTCGTTGAACTCGTGGAGATAGTCGTTCAGGATCTTGAAGTGGAAGGTCTGCGTGATGAGACGACGGCGCGTCTTCCACTTGTCTCCCGTGCTTAGGAAGGTAATAGTGGAAAAACTAACATGTAGATGCAACACAACACACATAAGAATACAAATGGGTTTAGAAATAGCCAACACTAGTATTCAAGTAGGCTTTTACAATAATGTTTATAACTGTTCAGTGTCACATATAACGTTATATCTCCTATGTTTATACCATGTACTTCCAATTAGTCTCCTTGCATGAACTTGCAAATAAACGTCTCTATTATTGTGTTCGTTTATTGCTGCCATACACTACGTACTAGGGGTGGGTACCGGTACAGAAAATTCAGGTCCAGGTACGGTCCAGGTCCAAAGGATTAGGTCCAGCACCCGACCTGAACCTGATTCAGTATGTGAAATCATGTGAATGGACGATACTCAAAACAATGGTCCATTTCGCTACAAAGAAGTATGTTTTGTGGAGTATTTGAATCCCCCTGGCGTTCTGAAATCCTGGAAGACTAACTGTCTCTGTACGATTGACTGTGCAACATTGTAAGATGACTACAAACTCTACTCTGCTTCGCTCTTGTTATTTTCTTCGACCGGTAAGCCCCAAAATCTTGTGAATTCCTGATCATGTAATCTGTTTATTTTCTAATAGGTCCAACATCCGGTCCACCCAATTTTTTCAGGTCCGTTTTTTCTGGACCGGTCCAATAAGAAAACCCGGTTTTGTACCGGTACCCACCCTTACTACGTACACTTGCCATATATACAATTCATTCATGTATACAGTTGTGTCGTTGATGTCAGTCGTCAATATTACATGAAGAAGCCGACAGTCATCGAAACGTTAGTCTTGAATAAAGTACTTCGTTCTGCGCAAATAATCTTTTTATCCAATGACTTACCAAGCTGATGGAAATACTTGCGGAGACCAATTTTCTATGTATTGTTGCACATTCGTCAAAAATGCTTACATGAAGACAAATTAAACCATGATAATACCTTGTTAGAACCCCAGTCCCAAGCCATGGATGGAGGAAGTCATACTCTCTCGACTTCGTAATGTGTTTGGATGAGTTGAAGAGGACCTATGTGTGTACAGGTGGAGAGCAAAGGTTTAGCTCACATATTTGATATTATTAGTTTATACAATTAGAAAATGAGAAATATAACGATCTTTCAATGCACAAATCACAAGAAGGTTGACAGAAACGAGAAACAATAATGAAGAAAATAAGCCAACGTTTGGTATTCAAAATACTCGAAATTGTGACTTAAGCTTGACTTGCACACATAAACAGCGTATAAGACCAACTTTTTTTTATTGATTCGTACTGCGAATAATAAAGTATGTCAAAAACAATCACCATGGCGAAGAATGGACCGATCCTGTCGAACGCCATATAGAACAGATAGAACACGATATTCTATTTCGAACACCTCCGTCAAAAACTGCCCCATTGGACAGAAATGGCTATTTTTGACGGAGATGTTCGAAATAGAACCATGATCGAACAGGGGGCGGCGTTTTGGGATCGGTCCATTAATTACGTAGCAGCTCAAAGAAGAAAAGGTGACAAGGAAAGGTCAGCAAAAATGAAGTGGAAAAGATCTTAGCAGCCATGCAGAGTAAGTGGTTTAGCTTTACCAGTAACGTTGGATTAAAGAAAATACTGGAAGATCAGAGTCATAGAGCTGATCATGTGAGTATGTTTTCTTCTGTGACCATGAAAACTGGGGCTCCACAATTTTTTTCATCGAGACATCTTCATCCGATTAAATGTGCATTCCAGGAACTGTTGCAGACAGTTCTGCCCCTGTGAGACGTAGTGCTCCAGTAGACGAGAGGGTGTAGAAGGAATTGCACACCCCTCCTTCACCATAAAAAATCACGTGCATGTCAGGCAAAACAGGCAAAAAGCCTGTCTGCCTCCTCATCTGTCCAATCGACAGGAGAACCCCCCCCCAGGAACTGGGATGCTGACTCTTGACTGATAAAAAAGAGCCGATTGCAACTGTCTAAAGGATGAATTTCCTCAAGTTGCTGGATTGTGTCTTGGATTTGTGTTGTTTTTTTCTTACGGCCACACTGACTTAGTTTTATGGATGAAATCGAATGGAGACCCCAAAACTAATATTATAATGCGCGAGTGCGAAAAATGCCACTAAACCACAGAACAAACAATATATCCAGTCCATTCTTTTCCAGGCTAGGTTCGTCTTATGTTTACCTCCGTAAGACTGTAAGAGACAATCGTTGCCATTTAAATGTTTTATTGCCATTCTTGTTTAAAGAGGAGAATAACGGCTCTGTGGCCCCATACCCTTACCATGTACCCTCTTACCCTGGGAAATAGATCCTCTGGTAAGCATAAAATTCTGATTTACCGTAGACGCTATTAGGTCATATGTGGCCCCAGTTTTTTGGTTTGTTTTTAGAACATGCGAAAATCAACTTGCGCGCGAATGGCATCCACAAAATTAAGGCAGTGTGGCCTAATGAGACAGAAGTGGCAACGTTATGACGAACTGACGCACAAATCAAAGAGTCATTGTAGTCATCACAAAGTGGACAGCTTTTCGGTTTAACATTTTGTGTCTTGGTATAAACTGTGCAATTTTGTACCTCAAATGTTTCAGTCTGGAGTAGCCACACCATAGGGTGGGGTCCCAACCAGAGGTACATCATAGGCGCATTAGCATTTGTGTAATCCTGCAACCAGCCTGTAAGCTGCGGGAAAAAAGCTGCAAAAGAGAAGGCGCAAATTTCAGCAAAAGCAAACCGTAGCAAAAAACAACAGATCAGATCAGATCAGGGCAACCTAGCCTATAGCCAGGGCAAAACGAAACCCTTTACGCTGATTGGTCAATATCTTAAACTCAAGTTAGAGCGCCCTGCACTAGGGAGGCACAGAAAAGGTATAAACTGGTCCGATTTCTGTCATTCTTGAGACAGACAATAAAGTCGAAACCGGTCGATATCCGTCTCCTAGCTGTCATTTTCCCAAGCTGCGAATGATGCAAAAAACAACTTTTAAACATGCAGCTGTGAAAGTTGCAAAAGAAAATAAAGCATGCAAAGGTTTCTTCAAATGGCATGTAGAGTTTCAAAAGATGCCTGCAGGACACATATGTGATAATATTGGCTCACTTGAAATGTCGACCAAAGTTGAGGTCATTGACCCCCTGCAATTAGTAGCCAGATCTGTTCGAATTGAGATGGCATCTAGATTCTAGTCCTTGTGGTGATGGCAAATTTTTACCATACATTTTCCCAAATCTGGGCGTTTAAAACCCTTTGAAAAGTAGGGGTCTGTTTTTACTATGCTATATTTTTGAAAAGTAGAGACCGTAAGCTTTGTAATGATGTATAACTTTATAGGGTTATTTGTAAGGAAAGTATCAAAAAACTGTAGCATGGCGAAAACAGTACCAACATTTGCTTCCCAACATATGTTGGGCGCAGCACTACAAGGGCTAGGACGATGCCACTCTAGCAAGGTGTTAATCATGCAAATTAGGCCCTTCTTTGTAAATTGTGTATCTTGTAAATAATCACCCGAAATACATTACATATTTCTTCATTTTATGGAAAACATTGTAATTATACAATTTCCCATTTAATTATCCAAGTTAGGTTCTAATTTGTATATCATACATCTGGATACGTCTCTGTTTAAGCTGTCTGCATACCGAATATCATGGAAATCCATCTGTCAACAAAAAAAAGTCCAGTTCACAGCATGTGCAGCATAATAGGTATTAATCTCAAGAGTAAAGTTACAGTACCTGGGGCCAACAATCGTCATTGAGCTTCGTCTGCCCAATACCTGCCCACATACCGCATCTCATAAGTTCGTAAGTTATCACTCCGCAAAGTCAAGCACGTGCAGACACCCCTTAGCCTCCATAGCAGGCTGTCTGGGCCCCTTTCCCGTCTTTTTGTAGGCTCATAATACACTTTTGCTGGCCATTTCTTTTTGTTTGTTTGTTTGTTTATGTTCGTTTATTTGAGATCTCCATTAGACTTTACAATTTTCTCGTTAACTCTATTCTTCCTGGAGTCCATTTTACAGTTTACAAAACAGGTTACAAAACAATAAAAAAAGTACTGTACTGGGTCGCTTGACCATTGGCCCTCTACGGGGCTAATGGTCAAGCGGGGCCAATGGTCAAGCGACCCAGTACCAAAAGAAATGGCCAACAAAAGTGCAAGACGGCAAAAGGCCCCAGAGAGCCTGCTATGGAGGCTGGACACCCCCAAACAATACTTTACCTCCATACCAACAAATATTCAGTCCAGTCCGACCGCTATATAGGTCATTCAGATATCAGTGCTATGACCTTTGAACCCCAGTTCATTGGATCGACATCATGATACAAACATACAAAGCAAGACATAAGTGATTTTCGCAACTGAAGACAGATGGATTTCGTATACAGCATTGAATGTCCAATGAATTTCCATGTTTCCAGTGTACGCGCACGAGACAGGTATTAAGCCAAGGGCACAACCCGTCGTACGTGCAAATACGTGCTGTCTACGTGGCAAAACGTGGGCAATCTTTGGGGATCCGTAAGTGGTAAGTACCGCCTCCGTACGAACTCGTAGGGAATCCGACGAATTTTGGAGCACGCAAACACGCCGTAGAACTTAACGTGCAGGCAAAATTTTGTGTGCCATTGGGTTGCGGATTCGCCCCCGTACGTGCCAGTAAGGGCGACGCGCCTGCCCTGTACAGCCTGAACGTTTTCAGAAATACGTGGCGGACGTGGCCTCTCAAAAGAAAAAATAAATAACGCACGTACAAATTGCAAGTACGGCGGGTTGTGCCCTTAGCTTTAAGGTGGTACATCTCACTGCACTTGCGGCGCTGGTGCGGCACTGCGGGGTTTGAAAGATATACTCAACGAATTTCAGAGATAAAGAACGAATTTTCTTACGTTTTGTGCATTTTGTTGTCTTCTAAGTCATACTTTTACGTATTACGCAATATCTAAATTATAAAACAAAGGCGAAAAGAACACAACGGTGTCGCACTGAACGAACCCCGCAGTGCCGGCCGCACCGGTGCTGAAAGTATAGTGAGATACCGCCTTTACGTACTTTGATCGGTACCCTGGACAAAAACTAGGGCAGTAAGAAAACGCTTCCTTACTGGCCGGGTCCGTTTTGAATTCCAGTACGTTCCCCACCAGTGGGTAGGCAGGCGGTCCAGGGATCTTGCTGATGATTTTCCAGAGCTTCCACCAGCGAGCGAAGGCGAAAATCGCCCAGATCGTCACAGAAACGGCGACGGCCACCGCGGCGGTCCACAGTACAGCAGCCATCTTGGGAATGTGATGAGCAAAGGTCACTTACCTATTAACTTAAAGGATGCGCTCAGGGTCCGTTTTCATAGCCCCGTATCCAAACACACCAGAGATAACGGGGCAATTTGCCCTCTGACCTATTTGGCTCGTTCTCATTTAAATGTCGAAATGCTGTCGCCTGACTTTACGCCTTGATATGGAGCAAATTATAGACAACATCACTGGTTACTTCATTTTTCCACAACCCCTGTAATGTTTTACAAAAGATGCACAACGACATTGGTACTGGTTGATGGCTTAGAAGATTATTATAGGCTCTGGTGAGATTTCGCCCCCTAAAAAAATGGCTGTCGCCTGAGAAGAAACGAAGAATTCAAATAGTATCCAAAAATGTAACAATTCAGTTCCCAAAATGACTGTTCGGCACATGAAACCAGCTACCCAGGCCCTCTGACCGATCACGTCAGATCGCCACTGTCACTGCATGATCTTGGAGGCTGTGTGAGGTGGTTTATGCCTGTCGCCAGATTCGGTAACAAACTTTACCACCATCAGTACGATGGTTGCCGCGGTTATATCATCCACGTATAAGACTAGACATGACCGTTTTTGTGACGCTGTACAGTTTTTCTGGCTTTCTAAAGAAACAATAAAGGGTTGTTGACTGTCATTTGTATCCCACCTTGCTTAACAAAATGTTGTAAAGAAATGACTGTAACAAACATTACCATTGTTTGATGCTGTCTAAGCTTTCTATTTGATCTGGTGTAAAAAAAAAGCTGCCCATTTTTTAATGTTCCTAGGGGAAAGGCACTTTACACGACTTTCCTCACTTTACTCAAGTGAAAAATGAGTACCTAGCTTCGGCTTGAGCCGTCCTTCGGATAGGACGTTAGATTGGAGGTCCAATGTTTAGGGAGAGCAACACCCCAAGCACGTTAAAGAACCCGCCACATGTGCGAACATCCACCTGAGCGGATCAAACCATTCCGGCCAAAATAGGGGTAGGGAATCTCCCGAGCAGCCCTCGTAACCCCTGCTTCGCCTATTGGGTCAGATAGTCCTCACTCATAGTGAGCAATTGGGCTGGTCTCAATCATGATGTTTCTGACCTAGGGCGAAGAGTTGCTGTTACAGTTCCAATCATGTAACCCGTAACCTTGAGTGGCCTTCAGGCCTTGTTACGTGGTGACCATTGAGTAAAAAAAACCAAAAAAACATCCACTTATACCTAAATGATGTAGTCAATAAGGTGATTCCTTTCGAAGAAAACAGGGTAAAGTCTACTGTTGTAACAAACGTTACCGGTAACGTTTGTTACCTGCCCTGTAATGCATTAACAATGGGACCGAAAATAATAAGTTGCTATTTTTTGGCTATGATTAAAAGAGGAATTTTCCTAAACAACCAGATAGTTTTCACAGAATATAAAGCCGATTTATTTTTCGACCAAAAAATGCCATTTTCGACATTTCATACCACACGGTGTTCTCGCCTGTTAAAGGCAAACGATCATCGCTTCTGAAAGATATTTACATCGCAGCGAAGTATGGGTGGGCGGGTAACAGTGGCTGAAGAAGAGAATCGTTTTGATAGTGTGGCGATAGATAGGTAAAAGCTACGACTGGTAGTCTAGTAACAGTGTCTGTGACTTTACAGACCTCGATCTCGAGAAAGTTGGTCATACTATTCGTTTTCTGTTCTTTTTTTGCATAAACAGGTAAGGACCAGTGTATTAAACTGCATGTAACCGGCCTGTCCGGTTTGATCCCACCATATGATGGGCCCTACTTTCATTGATTTATGATATGATTTACTGATCCGAATCGGATTATTCTTTCTTATGTTCAGTCCGATTGTTTAGGACAAATGACACCGACATCTGACCGCAATGACCGTCCAATGACCTTATGAGTTTGTGATCTTGAGTTGTTTTTGTTATTAAGTATGAGTTGTTATTCTTTTGAGTTTTCCTACGTTGCTTGTATGATTTACAAATCCAAATTGGATTATTGCTTTGTTATGTTCAATCCTATGTTAGTAGTTATTTTTTGTACTTCGAGTTATTATTATTGTTATAGGACTCCCTTGGAAATCAGTTACTACGTTTTTTTAACGTTTTTTTTTCAGGCTTTCTATTTTGTACTGAGATCTTGATGTCTCAAGATTTCAGTATGTCGCCTCCCACAATGCCTAACCTAGCAACTGTGCCATCGGGAACTCACAGATATCTCTGCGGTGTAGGGCGAGCTGCCCACCGCCCAGGGCCACTACCGCACGCCGGTGGAAACGTTATGGTCTTGGTTACAACTTCTTTGATGGAAGTAAGGTAGCTTTGTGGGTAAAGATGATGCTTTGTAGGAAATTGGGCCGGTAAACACCCTTAAGGCGTAGGTCCCATTTCTGAAAAGGTGCCCGGCCGGGATGTTTGCGGAAGCGAAAAATAAAAGTGTTTACCAAGGAATATACAGACATTATGCTCCTAAGTAATAATTTTTAAGTTCTGTGTGTTTTGCTTCCTTTCTTATCATATTTTTCTTTTCCGAAAGCCACCCGACCGGGCCCCGGGTTGGGAATTGGGACCTTGGCCCAAGCCGGCCAGTGATATGCTTACCACAGTAACAATGCTTTGATTTACACTAACAGTCACTCGACGGAGCGCACCAGCGTAATCCTGTTGTCGCTAAAACACTTCACTTTAACTACATGCAGGCGGTTATACTGGTGACATTTTGACTGATGGCATACTTAACGCGTCCAGTTTCAGCCAACAAAACGCACACCGTACGTGTCAATCAAACTCCAAGTTCGGATTACTCCAGTACGTGGGGACTATACCTCATAAAAGACTTGTACTACTGACCTTTTCTCTGTGTGCGTAACATCACTGCCACTGAGTACTTTTTAATAATCTGTCTGTCGTAATTTCTTTCCGTTGTGTTCCTGTCTAAAGACAACTTAAGATACCAAGGCAAAGACAAACAGCAATGACTCTTCTTGTTACACAGACAAGCGACATGTTTTAATTAGAACACTATACACGTCTTCCTACATACAAACATTATTATTCAATATATTTATTAAATTTCAACGGTTCTTGACGGATGTCAATGTGCAGATGTTGGTACATTGGGGCACCAAATTTATAGTGTGAGCTTTGGCACACATTTAGAGTCAATTGGTGCTTAACTATGGGGAAAAATTTCTCTCGGAAGCATGTTCGAGGACCAAATTTTTTACCTTCCCGACATCGTAGAACGGTTAAATTTTCAGGACATACCAACCTTAGTTTGTACTACCAGGAGAGTTTTACAAAACGACAAATAGATGTCAAAAGTAAACATTACAGCCTTTCAAAAATGCTGATTGTGTTAAAATTTGGGTATGGGCCTCCCTAATTTAGTCACATCAGCCGAAAAGGCTCGGTGGGTGTAACTCCACCGTAAGGGAAAATCTAAAGTGCATTTCCCAAGGCCACAACGTCGTCGGGACATGGTTGTATCGAACTCGGGACCTCTTCACTGCGAGTCCTACCCTCTTCCTGGTACGCCCGACCAGGGCCACCTACAATCACATCCCATACATGGTGACCGCAATTACTAGTAGATAACAGCGTAAAGCTATGTACACCCCATATCCCTTAACAAAATGACAACAATGCACAGATAAGAATAAGGTAACTTCCTCACATTCACTGACAAAAAGAAATCAGTTCTCCTTCTAACATCACAAAACCCACACATAATAAAAAAGGTGGGATCTTTCGTCTTCCACTGTCTTCGAAAAAGGAGTCGAACCCATTAACCCAGGATCTAGAGTTAGATTTTACTAGCTTTAGACTAGAGTAGACACTTGTGAATTTGTATCGTGTACATTTGTTTGAATCTTTTTATGTTAACTGCAATTAGCCCACGGGCAAGAATTTGCAATAAACTTGATACATTAAGGCACTGAGTAGCGAGCAAACCAATAAAGGCAAAATGACGTTTGAACTATCCAATTTACGACGTACCGCAACAATGCCAACTGATAAGGAATCACATTTTATCAAAGTACGCGGACTTAATGCTTGAAGGTTGCATAGCACATACATTGACAGTGTATCAAACATTGGGCCAAATTTGGGGCACTCCTGGCCACCGACAAGGTAAAGCTATGAGGTGCCTCCCGCTTTGCCTAAAATTATAACACCCTTACCGCAAACATATCTGCCGCTTACTCAAACGACTGTAGATGTAGCCTTCAAAAAAGAAGGCAGCGCATTTTTTCGGCCCGTTCTGAGAGGATTTCAGGGCCAAAAAGCTGAACCGAAGTCAGTTGGTATGATCAGCTAAATAGCGGCGGCGGCCAGTTCTGTCCTACTTGCGCTGCTTCTGTGACGGAGGTGTTCGAAATAGAACCATGTTCGAAATAGAACCATGATCGAACATGATCGAAATAGAACCATGATCGAACATGATCGAAATAGAACCATGATCGAACAAGGGAAGTGGCTTCAGGATCGGTCCATACTGGTGGGTACGGGTACAAAAAAATTCCGGTCCAGGTCAAAAGGATCAGGTCCTGGTCTGGACCTGATTCAGTATGTGATAACTGGCGAATGGGCGATACTCAAAACAATGGTCCATTTTGCTAAAAAGAAATTTGTTTTGTAGAGTATTTGACTCCCACTGGCGTTTTAAAATCCAACAAGCCTAACGGCCTTGTGCGATTGGCTCCAAACCTTGGTAGAAATAACTAAAGACATCTTTACTTCGCTTTTGTTATTTTCTTTGACCGTTAAGCCATGAAACGTGATCATATAATCAGTTCATTTTCCAATAGGTCCAACATCCGGTCTGCCGAATTTTCAGGTCCGGTTTTTCCGGACCGGTCCAATAAGAAACACCGGTTTTTACCAGTAACGTCACATCGTACCGTTACCCAACCCGTAGTCCATATTGTACTAATGAGGGTATTTATGATTGAGCGCCTGACTGGGAACGCCCAGACACGCTTAAGTGACCATAAATTTCTCTGGAACAAAGAGGGGGAGACTCATATGTTACCACCACCACACTGCACGCTTGTCATGACTGTCAGGCCTTTTGACATCCAGTGTAAAGTTCATCACGTTCAAAACTGCAGCTGGAAGCTTCAAAATGGCGCCCTGGACGCTCCAAACCGTGATTGTGTATGCTGTACTCGGTATGTACTCTGTGGTTTATTATTACGTGAAAGATCGCTAGTTGTTAAGATTTAGATTTATTGAAATTGCAGACAATGTAATACATGGCAAACCTAGTCAGCTTATAATTAGCTGATATTGGTCCCAACACATACACACATTGAATCATGTAGTTTACCCCTACTTGTTAACAACGTATACTTCAAATGAAACAACAAGATTAAGCCTAAAGATGAATAGGTTTAGTAGTTTTTAGAGGACTTATCCGTCGTTTATTATTTGTATCAGAGAACAGTATGCTTGTCAGACGATATGGCATTCATACCAACCCTTAGCCTGTAACATTAAACGCAGATCAAGGATGCCAACGTATTTATATACTGTTTTTCTGTTCAGTGCACTCAGTACATTAAAATGCATTAGGCCTAAGGAAAACGTTGTTTCCTATTTTAGTCCGGTAACATTGTGGTCGGTAGTACTGACTAGTGAAATGTATGTGGACACTTACATTTTCAATGTCAAACTTTAATTTTGTGCATAATGGTTACAAGTCTGAGGATACATTTATCCTTAATTAGATAGAACAAGCATTTTTAATTGAATAGGAAGCAGGCTAAATAAGAATTCTAACTGGAAATTACTAGTATGTGAATTCACTGCCCATCCAAAAGTGTGGACAGGTTTTTCCAGGGTAAGTTAGAAACATTTGGCCTTACCATCTTTTATGTTTTATTGACTGCTCAAAGTTGTCTTGACTATACGACTTCATATCGTTCAAGAAATTGTCACAGGAAATGCAGTAAAAAGGGGGTGTAATGCCAAAGAACCCACCTTCTTTCAAGCTTCAGCTGGTATACATGAACTTCTGAACTCTTTCAATGATTCAGAATAACGCCTCTACCGATATTCATGTAAACGACATCCCTACAAAGGAAATTGCCGTCTGAAAGTAGACATACCATTTGTTTTTGAGTATTTGTTTCTTACGTGAAATTGCTCTTGATCATACAGTACTATCTTTTTATTTAACCAATTTAACTGTCACAAAACCTGTCAACGTTGTTTGGTCACCGGTATTCCTCTGATCGCTTCTTGATTTCTTCTCTTTTCCAGCTGCTGTTGTTGGAACAAGCCTCGGCACACCAGGCTGCAGTTGTTCACAAGAGAGGGTGAGTCATCGAACAGCCAGATTCCATACTTCACTCACCTATTCAATACATGTACCTGATAACATCTACCATTGTCAATAAGCCCACTCAGAGAGATCAGAACGCATGTGTAGATATGTGAATGCATGTTAGTAGTATTGGAGCCTGAAGTATACCGTCTATAGTCATAGATTTGAACTACATTATATTATGCACCTTTGCACCATAATGTGCATACAGCAGCGGTAATGTACACATAACAGTGACGTCTAAACTATACAGGTTGCTTTCACCCTGCAATTCGAATGCGTGGCAGTAGGATTAAAGCCCTCAAATATACCGTATATAGTCATAGTTTTGAGTCCATTCCAAGACACCATGAGGGTTTTTAGGCCATATTTATAATTAGTCTGAATTGTTTTGAATAAAAGAATATCTGAGCCACAATAATTAAATTATTTTCAAAAAATTGACTAAGAAAATACTCATTTAATTGTATTTCTTTGAATATTTTAGAAACATTTTGAAAGTAACTGTACAAAAATATCTTTATTTAGAATAATTGTGAAACCTCTCTGTGATTATTTCACATTTACAAATATTTACAAAAAATGGTAAACCTGGCCAAATGGTATAATTAGTTTATTGCCCCCATAAAAGTAAGCCCTATTGTTGCCTCTGTATATTTTTAGATTTCACAGCTGGGCACTGGTGGATCCTTTGTGGTGGGCCATTGTTGCATGGCACCCAACCATACTTTGCAAGGATGTATGAATTGCTGTATTCCCAGCCCACCGAACCATTTACAAAAAATGGTAGAAAATGGTAAATAATGGTAGAATGCTGTTATCATTATTTAGAAACCATTAGAAGTATCCAATTCCACACCATGAATATTTCCAAAGTTTTACAGGACCAAGGAAATATTTACAAAGTTGAAACAGTGTTAAAAATATTTCCCAAGTATCAAATGTCCTAGACATATAATTACAAAAATTTAAAATCAATTCCAAACAATGGCAACAAGCATCCGCATGGTGTCATGGAATGGACTCTACACACATATGATATTATACACCGTTGCAAGATAATGTACGAAAAAAAAAACAGTGACGTCTTGAACTATACAGGTTGCTTTCACCCTGACGCGCTCCACCGACGAAGGCAGGATAACCGGCTACAATGACGATCTGGTCGTGACGTTTGACCACGTCATCAGTGACGTAGGAGGAAGCTTTGCGGGGGAGGAGAATCCCTCTGTCTTCACGTGTGCGGTTCCTGGTGTGTACATGTTCAGGTAAGGCGAACAAACGCTTCCAAATTTATTGAACATTGCCCTTCAAAATCTTGTTTCCTATCTCCATTCGAACATATATATATGTATATAGTTACATATGTTTGTATGTATGTATGTATGTATGTAGAATATACAGACCTGTTGGATCACCTTACCCCACAGCTGTACTTTATTTTATCATATCTCACATTGTTTTATCCTTTATTTTATTTTCAAATGTCCCTGTGGTGATGATGATATTAGCTTTGCTAGAGTACATCACCACTGTGTCTTGTTCACTAATATGTATACCAATGAAAAAATACAAAAGCAAGCCTAATAGCTTCGGAAATTGGATTTACGTCAATGATGTTGCCAACAGTATTCACGACAATGGTGTTGCAAACAGTAAAAAAAACAAGATGTTTTTCTATAAAAAAGAACTTTCATTTGAATTTCAACAGCAAACCTTTGAATGTTTAGTGGAGGTGGATATAATAGAATAAGGTTTGAATGCAGAAATTTGATACAATAAATCTAGGAGTGTTTGCTGAGACTGAATGTACGTCAATGGTGTCGCCTACAGTCCAAAAACATGTTTTTCATTGAAAAAGAACTGAACTGCGAGTATATTTCATCAATAAACCCTTCGGGAATGTTAAGTGGAGGCGGATATTGCAGAGTACAAGTTTTGAACAGAAACAATACATTGCATTTTTGCTGAGACTGAATTTACGTCAATGGTGCTACAGATACAGGAACTTGACATGTGTGTTACGCCGAAAGGCGGTTATGGCAGCTATTGATACAGAAGCTGTTGTGTTACATTGCAGGGCAGTTATACTGGCTATACAGATACAAACGCTAGTGTTACGCCGAAGGGCGGTTAAAACTGCTATACATATACAATCTTTGCCCGTCAGTGATATGCTTCCGTTGATTTTGTTGGTGTAGTTTCACAGCTCTGGCGCAGAAGCACCACTCTGCCTACATCAAACTACTGACGAACGGACACTTTCAGGTAAGTCGAACGATCGTTCTTTTTTTTTTTTGATTTCCTAAGGCCATACATTCCATTTCACTTTTTCCGGGAATTATCTAATGAAAATTGCCTGTTAATCAAAGTTATCTGTTAGCAATACAACATCGTTAAAACAAATGAATTATAGGAAAACTTGAAATATGCTGGCTTTTGCTCCCAAAGAAAGTGAAGACTTTCCTTTTTTTAATGTTTCTTCGAATTCCAGTTCAGTATTATGTTTTAAATCCGAGAACTAACCAATGGTTGGTTGGCCTGAAATAAAGTTTTAAGCAATCCTCATTCGCTACATCAGAGAAAGTACAAGCCCCTGTCATAAACGTTTAATGCTCTACCCACTATTCACCATATACAACGCATACGCATTTGGAACCACGAAACTGCTTATTGCCATTTTTAATTTCAATGTTGTGTTGCAGACGGCACTATGGGCGGGGCGTGTCCAAGGTAACCATGGCAGCGGCTCCAGTACTGCCGTCCTGCACCTGCGCAAAGGAGACAGGGTGTGGCTGGCTATCGGGTCGCCTGGATACTACGCGTTGCATAGCAACGAGAACCGCTTCGCTACATTCACTGGTGTTCTGCTCTATCCTGACTAAGCCCAACGGTTACCATAGTTACGGTGTTTTCTGCCAATGTAGAGTAGTATTCACGTGACACCATTAGTGCAACAGCCACCATGTTTGTAATTATATAAGATGATCTTCAGAAGGATAACATAGACATTATTGACTTAGAAGCACACAATGCACATAGAAAGATTAAGGAGGCCATCCACATTCAACTAGAGGCTGCGAAGTTGAACCGGACTGAGGGTTGGGAGCTGCCCAAGTGCTACCTACCCCTTCTCCGCAAGGAGGCGGTGGGAGGGGGCAGATGATCCACGCAAGCCTGACCTAGTCTCGTGTTCTCTCGCGAGAACTGAGATTAGGTCATTCCCCTGACGACGATGTACTGATAGACATCGAAAATTTGGGAGGTATGTAATGTACCCTTTCAAAAACAGTCATTGATTGATGAAAATTGTTGTAACCGATCTTTAGAAGACATCCACACCGGTATGTTACACTCGCCTGATAACCAGATATATACAAAGCCAGCTACTTCCCTAAGACAGCAATAGAATGGAACAGCCTCCCAACATACACCGCACTAACACTTGGTACCTTCAAGACGGGGCAGGCCCAGCACATGGGCCTCCCGACTTCACTGAAGCAGTCTAAGGTATATAGTGTGGCCGACGCTTCACATTGTTTTGTTTTTTCCACTTTTTTTGTTTGGTTCTTCTTATTGCACCTACTTTTTCCCACCACCGACCACACTATCGTGCACCTACCTGGTCAGGAAACCCCGAAGAAATTTTGACCTTAACCTACATAGATAGGTAGATAGAAAACGACACGAGAAACTGTGCAATCTTTAGTCTGTGACACAGTTAGAATTTAGTTGTCTTATAACCACCATAGATAACGCAACAGAAACTTATCGCAATTATATTGGTAAGACACCAAATACAGATTAACTTTGAACTACATTGTCAAGAAAACACATCGACCTATACAGCAGCCAAAACATGTTCTCAAAGAAAAAAAGCTTACAAATATTTTAATGGCATATGCGATCTTTTCTATGAATTGGTGCCCTAGTATTGTTTTTATTGTAATTACACAATGGAACTATCAGTCATCTTCAGAAAAACTCAGAATGTCCAGCTGGATATCTTGCAAGCCTGTGCGTTTTGAATTAAACTTGTAAAAGGTGTCAGGCAAGACCATTCATTTGTCATTTATCATTATGTTCACAAACGATGACGCTTACTTAGCGAACCGCCTCCTGGCATCTGGGAACGAAATCAACAGACAATTTCAACATAAAAAATCTTCTATTTCTGTCAGTTTGGGCGTTAAAATCCGCTTCATAGTGCTACTTTTAAGTAGTTAGTGTAGATAATTGTCTACCTGTACTGTTGCACCTCATAGAGGATGATTATTGATGATGATGATGCTAAGTGTATGTATGGACCACTGAGCGCATCTTAAATAAGGCCAAGGAAGGGGTATGCAAAATTAAAACAATGCACACCAAGAAACCGATCTGTGGTTATTTCAACATTAGTCTACACAGGCTTCCTAAGATGACCAGGTAGGGTGACCAGGTAGGGTGACCAGGTAGGATGACCGGGTAGGATGACCAGGTAGGATGACCAGGTAGGATGTGCAGGTAGGATGGCCAGGTAGGATGGCCAGGTAGGATGGCCAGGTAGGATTGACCAGGTAGGATGACCAGGTAGGATGACCAGGTAGGATGACCAGGTAGGATGATCAGGGACACAGTAGCTATAGAAGCCTTGGTTCGTAGACTGCGTTCCAAAACTCCGTTTCAATATTTAGCGACAAAACAGATTACATGTACACATGATTGTTGGTCTCGGTGTGGGCGGTGTTACCCAGCGCACATGAGCTGCTTCCATCTCTGGTTTCTGATGTTGTGATGTAAGGCTTCATATTTCTTTGAGTCTGGGACTACTCTGGAGTCAACAAGCGCCTTGCCAGGAGCAGGACGTGTTTTTGCCGTGCAGAAACCTGACAAGTACAAGCGGCATCATGTCGGGAGGGCAGCAGCAGTCCCAGACTGGGGACACGGGTGCCGGTAGGTTTGGGGATGTTCTTAGGACATTCTTTTCATTTTTCCCTTTTCAAGGAAGCCTGAATGCTGTAAAAAGGCGTCACTGTCATATTGAATACTGACAAAAAATGTCTAAAAACTACTACTACCACAATAGTCATAGAACAATGGGGGTTGAAGAAAACGTTTCATTTTGTCAAAATCTTTTATGTCGCGATATTTTGCAAAACCTTCGAAACTTAGAAGTGAAAAGAGTGCATTGTGAACACTTATGCCGTGCCGAGTTTCTGTCAGGTCGCAAAGCATTTTTGTACATTTTATTTCACTGACTCGTTTTTGAATGTTGTTGCATATTTGGCACTCCTGTTGCTAAACTTCATGAATACTGTAGCAGTTTTACAGATAATTGTATATATAATTCTCCTCCAGACACCACACCGATGCAGCAGTGTCAGACTGATTTGCAGGGTTGTAACGACGCCGTTTTTCCCAACCCCATATATGAATCCGGAGCAGGTAAAAGCTTTTCAAGCCCTTGTCTTGCTTTGCGGTTGTCGCTTTGTTTCTTTGTCTAAGATAGCAAAGTTTATGTAAGTCGTGTATAATGTTTTTGAAATGGTATCTTTCTATTTCTATCTATCTTACAAATTGCAACGGAAAATCGATTTGATGTTGTTGTCGCTTTCTTAAAAATCTTTTAGGCAATAATGACATGTTGTAAGATGCAGCAATTTTACTTCATAATGTATGACTTATGTCGTAACGTTTTTTTTACAACCAGATAATGTGTTGGTAAACATAATGACTTTTTAAAATCTTTTTCCAGGTGCCACACCCATGGAGGAGCCTCAGACTGATTGGCAGGCACGTGGCGACGCCGCTGCGGATGTTCTAGTCCATACTTACGCATCTGTACCAGGTATAGTTTTGAAGTCTGCTTACGAAGTCATTTGTTGACTCTCCCTTTGTTCTCTGGTTTGATGTCTGCTATAGTAGATCTACAGTAAACACTGGTCTGTGAATTGGTATAATTTTCTAACAGACCCAACACCTATGAAGCAAGATCCCAACCTGCTTTACATCCCCGGTGAAGGCAAAACGTTCCCAGTTCCGTATCAGCGTATTATAACTTTTTCTGGGGCAAAAGGCTGGGAAAGGTACAAGAAGCAACGTGTCAATTATGATTGCAAATGGACATGTGTACCATGAAAAACGGCACACAAAATCAGTGAAAAATGAACGTGCAGACCCAGACTAAGATAAGATAAAACCTCTGCGCCACGAACCATGAGTCAGACTGAGAGTGTTGGCGACACGTAAAATGTACGGTTCTGCGATCAACTGTTGCAAATGGCAGTGACCGTCTACCAGACCGACATTTGCTACTGCGCCATGTTCGTGTCTTGCTTTGATGTTCTCGCTTTGGTTTGAAGTCGACTGTTATATACTTAAATGTGCCGTCTACTTGTTTGTCCTAATGCGCCTTGGTGCCGACAATAAACTACTGAGACATGTTAAAAACCTGTTTTTAATGTGTAACGTCGGAGCCATCTTAAACCTCAACACGCCGTAAACAACATATACAGTATATACACTGGTCTCTGAAAGTTTGGAACTGCACTATTCATTTTGCCCTGAGCTGGAGTTGTCACAAATTGTGAATCACTCTTTAACCGGCTTCTTTCTACATTCTTGAAAGGTCAACCTATAAATCGTACAATTTTGTTGCTGTTTTGAGAAAATTACTGCAAAATGCAACAAAACAAGCGCACTTCATACTTTGTTGTTATATTTGATATTCAGATATCAATATATATTTGATATCCAGTGCAAGTTTGTTGGTGCTTTGAGGAAAAAGCCGCAAAATGCAACAATATTAAGTTTTATACTTTGTTGTCATAATTGATATTCAGACTATCTGTGTCAAAATGTAAAATGAATAGGGTTGGCTTGTATAAAATGAATTGATGATTTTGCCAGACACCACACCCATGGAGGAGCCTCAGACTGATTGGCAGGCACGTGCCAACGCCGCTGCGCGTATACCCAACCCTATGTACGCCTCCGGAAAAGGTAAAACGTTTCAAGACGGCTTACGACGCCCTGTTTCAGCGCTTTGTTGTCCTCGCTTTGGTTTTAAGCCGACTGCCGTACTTAGACACCCGTTTTTGAATGCATAAGATATTCGTTACTTTGAATAAACTCATGCTTCAATGATTTTCATTTGTCATGTCCAACACCAGCCCCCAAAAAGCAGAAGAAACGCGTCAGCCGATGCAGGACATGTCCTAAGCTGGAGTTGTCACAAATTGTGAATCACTCTTTAACCGGCTTCTTTCTACATTCTTGAAAGGTCAACCTATAAATCGTACAATTTTGTTGCTGTTTTGAGAAAATTACTGCAAAATGCAACAAAACTAGCGCACTTCATACTTTGTTGTTATATTTGATATTCAGTCCAGTACAAGTTTGTTGGTGTTTTGAGGAAAAAGCTGCCAAATGCAATAATATTAAGTTATACTTTGTTGTCATAATTGATAGTCAGACTATCTGTGTCAAAATGTAAAATGAATAGGGTTGGCTTGTATGAAATGAATTGATGATTTTGCCAGACACCACACCCATGGAGGAGCCTCAGACTGATTGGCAGGCACGTGCCAACGCCGCTGCGCGTATACCCAACCCTATGTACGCCTCCGGAAAAGGTAAAACGTTTCAAGACGGCTTACGACGCCCTGTTTCAGCGCTTTGTTGTCCTCGCTTTGGTTTTAAGCCGACTGCCGTACTTAGACACCCGTTTTTGAATGCACAAGACATTTGTTACTTTGAATAAACTCATGCTTCAATGATTTTCATTTGTCATGTCCAACACCAGCCCCAAAAAAGCAGAAGAAACGCGTCAGCCGATGCAGGACATTTTGGCAAATCTCTGGTCCTGTGGTCATCGCTGTTCTATTGTCTTATTTTTCAGGTCAGTTTTCACTTTCGTTTGTATTGAACATGGCTTAGTAAAATTTAGAACATGCTGTTGCAATTACATGTATGTTGTATATATATTTTGTATCATGATCTAATATCAAGTAGATCATGCTTCGCGATCGTGATTTTCTTTTTTTTTTTGCCAACACAGTCAGATCCACTCAGGTCCTTGAAGACATGAGGAAGCTGCAAGCACGTGTGCAGAAGCTGGAACGTGAGGAAAATTTAATTTGTCTTCACGTCACTAGTAAAATTCTGTTGAAAGGACAGTGTCACAACGAAGGGTGGTTATACAGACTACTTGTACATAGATACAAGTACCTGTTTGGGATCAGGTAGCGCAGCGGCAGAGTGTCCGCCTCGCGATCGAGAGGTATCGAGTTCGAACCCGGCTATCGTGTCACCGATCTTGTGCCCTTCGGAAAGGCACTTTACACGACTTTCCTCACTTTACTCAGGTGTAAATGAGTACCTAGCTGTGGTTAGTGGCAGTGACAGGCCATAGGGGCATGTTCGGGCATGACGGGTTGTAATAATTGATCAATAATTATTCAATAACTAATGTACTGATAACTTAATGTTAATGAAATGTATGCAAATATGTAAAATTAATTAATTTCAAATAAACAAATATATATATGGTGCATTTAAAAATGCGTATATTTACATACATACATACGTGCATATTTACTTCACTTCTACGCAGTACAGGACAAGATACTTCACAGCACATCGTGTCCTGGTATTGTAGATGATTAGAATTCGTGTATGAAAAATGTATCTAAATATTTTCATTAATAATTTCATTTATTTTTGAAACATTTGATGTTGATTTTAAGAGGGACAGTTTGGCCAAAGATGGTATGTCTTGATCTTCTCGGGGGGTTGATTCTATCTTTTCAGAAGACAAAGCTCTGGCTTTAGGGCTTCCTGGGCCACCTGGACCTCCGGGAGAAAATGGCACCATGGGGCCGCCCGGACCAGTTGGGCCCCGAGGGCTGATGGGACCCGTCGGGACTCCCAGTCCAACAGGTTTGTCCAATTCCTGTGAAGACCGACTGAACTTTCGGATGATGCACTTATTTTCTCATATGCCGAAAGCTGTTTGCGCAGTTACAGGTTCACGATAGCGACACCTCTTATAAATCCATCCGCATTGACGGCAGCTGTCATCTCTTAGTTTCAATTCTGTAGTTCCTTCATGGATTACTAGTCGGCGCTTCAGGCCTGCGGAATCGGTGAATACTGAAGGCACACAATCTTTCAAATCGTTGATTTTCTAAATATAGAAGAAGAAAGATCACCAAAGAAGTCAGTTTAAGTTCAACACCAATACTTAGAATAATTAAAACAAATCCAAACATAACTTGATAATATCAACTTGACATAAACAGTACCCAGTAACACATGCAACGTTCACTCCTTAAAGTTATATCACTTATTTACAGCTTTCCCCTGACATAAGATTGCACTAAAACGCAACCCTACCCGTCTTTGACACTAACTTTGACTCTGATTTTCTTCACCAGGGATAAACAAGTCCATTAGCCCGATTGTCCCAGCAAGTAAAAGTGCTGTTCGGGCAAGCAGAAGTGCTTCCCCACTTGCCCGACGGGCAAGTAAGAATTTCCAGATTTGACCCGCTCAAATTACCACTGAGTGTGACAGCACATGGGGCTGAATGCCTGCCTATATTGACCATGTCATTTTTAAGCCAGTAGAGATTAAAAATGACTTTTGTTGTTGTTGCTGTCCTCCTTTAACCCTCATCCGACCGTATGGGGTCATTTTTGACCCCAGGCGTATATTTTTATCTGCCAAAACAACATTTTTCATCGGAGAAAAAAATCCTTCCATGAATTTGTTAATATACATGTCTTACAACATCTACCAATTTTTCACTGAGTTTTGCCCATTATTGTATAAGCTATACCTGAAAGTTTGTGTCTGGTTCGGTGGGGTCAAAAATGACCCCAGCCAATTATTAATCATTAATTACGTAAATATCAAGAAATTTCAATAAAATAACAGACATTCCTCATCACTGCTATTACAGCAACAAAATATAGTTGTTTAGATGAATAAACACCGAATATTTTGAAAGAAATATAGTTTTTTTAGTGTAATACACAGTTTTTAGACATTATGCATAAATTATGATAATGAGCACTAACTACCTATGCTAATAAAAGTGAAAATGTTTCTAATTAATTAAAAAACAATATATGGACAGAATGTGCAGAAGGAACCTACAAGAAACATCTTTGCGGGAAAATAGACAAGAGTTATTGTATGTATGTATTTAGGTGACAGAGTATGGTGCATAATTAAGTAATAAATTCGTTACTTTTCACAAATATTGTATCTTTTTTTGTCAAAAAACATGATTATGCCATCAGAATTCTTGTAGCATCAAACTTATCGATTAGAAATTGCTAAGACGAAAACATTGTTAAAGTAAGTGGAGTATGGTAGATTTTAGAGCAAAAGATGGTTTCTCCTTATTTTCTGCATAAATTATAATAATGAGTAAAAATTACCGCCATCAAAACTTGTCAAAATATTTTTCATAGCTTGGTGAAACATTAAATCCATACAAATGACAAAATAAGCCAGCAGAAATATGTCTATGAGCAAAACAAAATGGGGTCAAAAATGACCCCATACGGTCAGATTCGTCGTAAAAATGTACCGGTCGGATGAGGGTTAACGTCTATTATTTCGCTAGCCATGGTCTGTTAACAAAAGTAAAAATTTATGAAAGTGAAAACACATAGAAAAATGTAATTTAAATTTCGGGCAAGTGAAAATTTGTTCGGACAAGTAAATTTTTAATGTACTTGCCCGATAGGACAAGTGAATTTTTGAAAACTTGTCTAACCCTGTTCACCGTTGACAAATTAAATGTTATTGTGACAGGCCATCAATATTCAGTACCGAAACATGTCAGGAACCTTCCAACATTTCCCGTCACTGCATATCTCTCTTGCAGCATGTAACCATTGTTACACGATGTGGCGTGGATTCTGCTACAAGGTCTTCAAGATAGAAAAGAGCTACAGCGATGCGACTGAGACCTGTCGCAGAGACGGCGGCATCCTCGCCATGCCCCGAGACGCCGAGACCAATGCCTTCCTGGCCTCCTTGTACTGCGAAGACGTCGAGGTCGTCTGGTTCGGCCCGCGCCGTCAGCACGTAGAAGGGAACTTTGAGTGGGCGGACGGTTCTGCACTTGACGGCTACGACAACTGGGAACCGGGAGAACCGATTAACGTGGATTTCCAACCATGGTTACACAATTGCGCTGGATACTATAGTGGGGAAGGCCAATGGTTCCTTCATTACTGTAACAGGCCGGCTTACTTCAGCTGCCAGGTCCCACCGGGTACGTCTTCTGAACCTGCCTCTGGGTGGAATTCATTAGATGATTCGGAACAGCTTTAGTACTCATTTCACCTACTCACTAAACTGGTATCTCTTCATGTATCTATGTGCCTTTATTTTCTACTCACTCTCACACTCACTCGTTCACTCACCACTCACTGTCAAAACTCACATATTCACTAGCTCGCTCTAACTCACCACTCACTCTTACACATTCACTCACACTCACTCACTCTTACTCACACATTCACTCACTCACTCACTCACTCACTCGCCACTCAATCACTGCTGGGATACTGAGGCCTCTCTTCCGGTTCCCATCTTGTTTTAACCCTATCCAGACCGGGGGGGGGGGCTAAAAGTGCCTGCGCCAACTTTGACGTCCTATAACTGCCAAACGACGTGTGCTAGGGCTACGAAACTTGGTGAATTGTCCTAAAATATTGTTGGCAACAATTTCGCGAAAAAAATTGAAATTGTAATGTTTCGTGTTGTCATGGCGACGGGTTTCTGACAGGCATATTTTACCAAATTTATCAATTTCAGTTTGAATTATCAGATTTCATGGTTTTGTTGCGAGACCACACTTGTTTATCTATATCATCAACATCCTGCGTAATTCTAAATTACATTTCTAATTAAATATTCATAATTTATGCTAATTTGATGACGTCATGGCTCAAAATCCAAGATGGCGGACAATGCCATTATCAACGTTAAGTACATGTTATTTTTACTCAAATTCCGTGAAAATCTTTTATTTTCTTACAAAATACAATCACTTGAACCCTTTTAGTCCACTTCCATTGGGTTTTGGGGTTATATGTAGAAAAAAAACGTATTTCAGAAAATTCAAGCTTGTCGATCCAAGATGGCGGACAAATGACGTCATTTTCTGACGTCATACAGGCGTCAGTGTCGTCGTCATTGGCAACAAAAGACTTGGCAGACTTAAAAGCAAAGAAGTTACCGATTATAGTCATCATTTTGTTTAATACCTTTAGTTATAGCGAAAATTCAATATTTAGATGATTTTAACCCAAAATATGACATTATGACGTCACAATTACGTCATATTACGTCATATTACGATACCAAAATTACAGAAAATATAAAACTTCACTAGTACATCATCTCCTCAAAATTTTGGTGTTCGTAACACAAGCCGTTTTGAAATTACGAAGGGGGTGTCAAATGAGCCCCCCCCCCCCCGTATCCCAAAAAAAGCCCGGTCTGGATAGGGTTAAGACATAAAATTACTCTAAAACTCAACCCTATTTGTGTCTGATGATGCAGATACTAATCTTTAGTTGTTCATTTCTCTGATTCTAATTGATAACAGTTTCTTGCATCGCTTACGCTGTTGTACTTTAAAACTTCCAAATATATATTACTCCGAATTAACTGATTAGAGTTTCGTTCCCCTTTCAGCACTAGGATAAGCGGCAGACCGGATCCCGACACCACTGTTCATCAGTTCTCTGCCATCCGCTGTAAAACATCACAACTACAACTGGGCAGCTGCAGTTCCGTCAGCGGGCTCCAGGAGGCATTGCTGTCCATGTTTTCCCGATATTGTCGAGTAGACACAGAAAAAAACATTGGTTAAAGGGTATTATGTCTCCTCGTTGAAGCAATATCAGTAATAGTAGAACCGTTGTATCACTTCAGTAAACCCTTCGTGACTCCGCAGAAGTGTGTTTCACGGAACGCTTCTGAATCGGTGATCTGTGGAGAGTCGCCTTATTCTCTTCGCCAATGGCGATGAGTATGTTTTTGCCGACTTGGGTCTGTATGTAGGTCAACAACATATAAGTCGAGAAATTGTGGGTGGAACTTTTTGATTTTTTGTAGGTGTGTAGCGGCTGTCTAAATACATGCCTAGTTCGAAAATGGTTTACCTGGCGTTTTCCTACGGTACAGCAGCGAGCTTTGTATTTTTTCGAGGTTTGTTTCAGGAAGCATAAGTCAAAATGCAGCTGGGCGATTTCTACGATATTTAGTAGGTGTGTAGCGGTTGTGTAAAGGATTGTCATGTGCGAGTATGGTTTAGCTAGCTTTTACCTACGGTGCTGTAGCTGGCTTTGTATGTAAGTGCGTTTGTCTGTATGCAAGATAACTCAAGATGCTTTTGATGAATGCTAATGATATTTTGTTGATAGGTAGGGGACACAGCAAGGAAGGTCAAGTTCGATAATGGGCCTCCTGGCTACTTGTTTTGGTACTGCAAGTGAGCGTCAAAGCTTGAGCCTAAATTTTCCAGAAGTGCCAGGTTCATAATTTTTTAGTGGTGGATAGCTGTTGGGACTAGGAGTGAATGGTGCAATTTTGGGCCCCCTAGTAGCTTGTTTGGAACTGCAGTGGGTCTTATAGTTCGTAACTTTGAAGAAGGATAACTCCAGAGGAGATTGTTGGATAGTCTTTGTTTTTGGTATGTAGTTACTTTGGGTGATAATGAAGATAATGAAATGCAAATTTTATAAATCAGAATCTATTTGATATGATTACTTAGGGAAACTTCTATATAGGTTAAAAATATACTTGTGACGGAGTCAACCGAAAGAACTTGAATCAGCCCATAGATGTCTAAAAATAGAGAAAAAGTAGGTCAAGACAGCCGGTCTTGACAAGCATGAAATTCTGATTGACCAGGGATGCTACCATGCAGGTTATCTTTGGTCACAGTCCAAGCCCCCCCTAAAATCAATACTATCCGGCCAGGCTGGAGTCTGGTAGAGTCTGATTTTAACAAAACACTATGAAAGTTGCGCTGGAAAGTATCACAACATTGTACATCATTTCATTGTCACCAGTTCGCCGAGAAGGTTATGTTTTTTTTGGGGGGGGGGGGGCATTTGTGGGTTTGTGAGGAACACACGTTCATGCAGTCATTTGCTATTGGGGTAGGTACTATTTAGTAATACATGATAAGACGTTAAACTCTTAATAAAGGCATGATTATTTGGCGAAGAGATGTGTTCGTCGAACTCTAGTTGTTGTCTATTTTTGAGTGAGAAAAGCTTATTTTGTCACAACCGTCTGGTTGCCTGGTGACGTCAGATTACCTCAGACACCAGGCAGCACGTATCATATAACCACTGCTGGTGTCGGGTTACGATTTGAACATTCATCCCGTGACGTTCTACTGTATAGTAAAAAAAACTCATTTGTAGGGACATTGAGTGATTTGTAACAATGGGCACAAAACATGCATGGATTTTTCCTTACATATGAGGCTCAGAAGCTGCATGTAGAAGGGAAAATGTTGTAGTAGAAGGTACGTGACTAAGGAGAGGTTTGTAAATGCAGTAGTGGATTTCTATTATACAGAAACGGAGATGGGTTTGAGTCTGGTCGACCGGTCTGATGTTGAGAAGCTGCAAGAAGAAATTTCGGATAAGAAGTACTGTAATAATGTATAGCTTTAATCATAAAGAAACTTAGATGTGCTTTTAAGGCTGATCTGGTATTGAGAAGCTGTATTAATAAGAGCAGAAGATCTTGATTAGAAGTATTGTAATAATCTATAAATTCAATCAAGTAGAAAGTTAAATGGGTTTGAGTCTGATCTGGTGCAAGAAGAAGTTTGGATAAGAAGTACTGTAATAATGTATAGCTTTAATCATAAAGAAACTTAGATGTGCTTTTAAGGCTGATCTGGTATTGAGAAGCTGTATTAAGAAGAGAAGAAGATCTGTATAAGAAGTATTGTCATAATCTATAAATTCAATCAAATAGAAAGTTAAATGGGTTTGAGTCTGATCTGGTGCAAGAAGTAGTTTCGGATAAGAAGTACTGTAATAATGTATAGCTTTAATCATTAAGAAACTTAGATGTGCTTTTAAGGTTGATCTGGCATTGAGAAGCTGTATTAAGAAGAGAAGTGGATCTGTATAAGAAGTATTGTAATAATCTATAAATTCAATCAAGTAGAAAGTTAAATGGGTTTGAGTCTGATGCAAGAAGAAGTTTGGATAAGACGTATTGTGATGATGTATAGCTTTAATCATAAAGAAACTTAGATGTGTTTGAGCCTGATCTGATGTTGAGAAGCTGCATTAATAAAGGAAGAAGATCTGGATTAGAAGTATTGTAATGATGTATAGCTTTAATTATATAGGAACTTAACGATGCCCCCTTTTTTTACGCGCTCGAACTCACGGTGCTCCATCACTAGTTGCCAAAGAGTGGTCAAGTTTTGATCAATGAATTTTTAACACATTCATCTATCATTCGGGTGACAGACCATTCACCTGTCAACAGTACGACTATAGAGCAGCCCAGAAGATTTCTATAACGCGCCACATGAGAATCCCATGCAAAGAAAAACTGATCGTGTAGCATTATCCTCAAATGTCATGTCAAAAAGGTGGTTGCATGAACTGATTCCCACATTGGTGTAAGCCATGACAAGTTTCTCAGTTCAATACTTGTTCATTGTGCAATCATATAATGATAAGCAAAACAACTTTTTTCTACTTTTTGAAACCTTACCGATACTTCATATAGTGTACTTACATTTATGTATGACTTGACACCCATATTCCTTGGAAACATGTGAAGTGGAGAAATGTGAGATTCCTACCCCTAACATGGAACACTATGTGGCAGACCAGAGTAGGTAGAGACGCCTGTATGACCAGAACACAGCTCTACACTGAGAAGGCACCTCCTACACTCTCCCCTGTACTCTAATCTCCCACAACCTCTCTTCCACCGCTCAACACCCCCTACCGGCACACTCCCACTCCAGGGATCTACTAAAGATTACAGCTATGCGCCACCTTTCTACGGACCACTGATAGGTATTTGCTCTGATCGTAATAGTATTGTACTAATTGTATTATTTTATTATTATTGTTTTATGTATGTACCTTAATGCTTTTTGGATTAAAAAAAAACAAAAAAACTTGGTACTTCAAAAACCCAAGCGAAAGTATTGGTTGTTTTTTATTACACTTCCCTAACTATATTTCAACAGCGAGTTCTTCGGCAATTAAGAGAGATGCCTTATGCCAGATAGCACGACGGGTATCGGATTGGTCACCGTTGCCGACCCGCCTACCCGAGAGAGTACTGACAGATAAAGGGAGCCAAACTCTCAAGGATGGTATGAAACTACCTACTAAAGCCCATCCCTATATCTATTTGATATCTTCTAAATTGGTTGGACCACAGGGCAGCCCAGAAAATGTCAATAACACGTCACATGAGGATTCATGAAATGAAGCAGTGATTGTGTTGTCTCCCATGTGTTGTCTCAATTTGTCTTTCATGTAGGACAACGAAGATAAAGCTATGCAGAGATCGAAGATGAAGC
The DNA here is from genome assembly GCA_019207045.1 of Branchiostoma floridae x Branchiostoma belcheri. Taxonomy (NCBI): domain Eukaryota; kingdom Metazoa; phylum Chordata; class Leptocardii; order Amphioxiformes; family Branchiostomatidae; genus Branchiostoma; species Branchiostoma floridae x Branchiostoma belcheri. The sequence goes on along the minus strand of CM033039.1, from coordinate 3,645,707 downwards.
TGAGCAAGAGGTCCAAGACGCCCCGCCTATAGCTACCCGAGAGCGTACTGACAGATAAAGGGAGCGAAACTCTCAAGGATGGTGTGAAACTACCTGCTAAAGCCCTCCCCTTGATCTATTTGATAATTTCTAAATTGGTTGAATTCTGAAACTACTTCCAAAACTGCTTGCCCGCCCCTTGATCTAATGATAATTTCTAAATTGGTTGAATTCTGGAACTACTTGCAAAACTGCTTGCCCGTCCCTTGATCTAATGATAATTTCTAAATTGGTTGAATTCTGGAACTACTTGCAAAACTGCTTGCCCGCCCCTTGACCTAATGATAATTTCTAAATTGGTTGAATTCTGGAACTACTTGCAAAACTGCTTGCCCATCTCTTGATCTAATGATAATTTCTAAATTGGTTGAATTCTGGAACTACTTGCAAAACTGCTTGCCCGTGCCTTGATCTAATGATAATTTCTAAATTGGTTGAATTCTGGAACTACTTGCAAAACTGCTTGCCCGTCCCTTGATGTATTTGATAATTTCTAAATTGGATGAATTCAGAAACTTACATGTATACATAAATGTGCTAAAAGTTTGTCATAAATTCAAGACTAAATTGCCGAGGGGGGGGGGGGGGGGCACAAAATTATGCTTATAGATATTGTTATAGACATCACTGAATAATATGAAGAAATTTATTTTAAATCGTTCATTTTGAATCAGTGTGTGTGAAGTAACATGATTAACCAGCAGCTGGGAATTGGCTGTTGTCTGATTATATTAAGTATAACCAAGATAACATGTTTCATCCTTATCAACCTACGTCGGCACGTCGAGAGGAGAGCTGGAGTGATGCAAAGCCCCAGGAACCCAGCCCAGCCCCAGCAGTAAGGGTGGTTCAAGAAGTGTTTTCTGCTACAGCTGATAAATATTATGGTGAAGAAGACTAAAACTACATCCAGTGTAGAGGACACCCTGACACATACCATAACATAAGGAAAGGCGGTGGCTCTTTCAGGACCTCCTGGTCTCACCCATTTTGAAGGAAGCATGACAGGGTGCTTTAAGGCTCTAAATAGTATATCGTAGGTTTTTGATTGGGATGAGGAATCCAGCCCAGCCGAGGCAGCAGACACAGGCACCGACTCCTGTGCCGGGACTAGCTCAGCGCCAGCAGGGGCAGCCGCAGCCTGGACCGGTCCAGCCACTACCGGCAGTAGGAGATTATCAGAAAGCCATCCAAGAGGAGCAGGCCGGACTCCTCACGAGTTTGTATTATCTGCTACAGTTGATAAACATTATGGCGAAGAAACTAAAATTACTGTGCTTGGGACAAGCATACAGTGCAAAGGATATCCTGAATAAATGTATCTGGATATGTACTGGCACCACCCCTTTTATTGGGCAAACGACCAGGGACTGGTGCTGTGCATTATTGCTTGTTCCTCAGCGGCTGGACATGTATCTGGATATGTAAACATACCATACTATAAGAAAAGGCTACCGTATCTAAATATGTACAAGCATACCATACTAGTGTATAAGTATAAGGAAAGGCGGAAGGGGTTTTCAGGACCTTCTGGTCTCACCCATATTTAAGAAAGTGAACAAAAGCATGGCAGGATGCTTCAAAGCTCTAAACACTATGTCACATGTTTTCGATTGGGAAGAGGAGACCTCAAGAATTACTATCCAAAATCAGACTGATCCACATCTTGTACTAAGAGCACATAACAATCGACCATATGCTTGAACCTGTAGGTTACATGGCCTCTTTGGCCCACAGGAACCACTACCAACAACAGCCAAGAGACGCAAGCTGCAGTGGTTCGGGCACGGGACCAGCCACAATGTTAACAACCTGGCCAACACGATGCTATAAGATATTGCACAGGTGGGGGTTCATAGATACATCAATATGTAGCTATTGTAGAGGAGAAGACGAATCAGATATCCATTTATGTTGGGACTGTAGGGCGGTTACACAAGTTTGACTGATCGGTCATCTTTAGATTAATATGTATGTCTTTAGACTGCAACGGTAATTGGGCTGCAAATTCTAAACTTCATTTGTTAATACAGTCACTTTGGTTTACTTATCAGTTCTATTGTTCCTCACGTGTTTGTTTCAATTTGATTTTCGTGCCATGCATGTGTTTGCATGTTCCTTGTTTCTTATCTTTGAAAAACAATAAGAATTATTTGCTAAAACAAGATTCTACAAAGCACTGTGGTAAGACTCTTACCAAAGAGGGTGACGCCGTGGGTGACAGCGGAAAGCTTGGCAGGACAACATTGCAGGATAGTCATCTCTCTCACACTACAAGAGATATTGGCCCTGGCAAGGGAAAGACGGGCTTGGAGAAAACTCTCTATCTTCATGTCTACCTGAAGTCAGGGGAATAGGAGGTAGTCTCAACAGCTGTTACACGCGAGACTTAAGATCACCTCGTAGCAGGGGAGATGGCGATCATTCTAAGTCCACACACGAATGTTATAGATTATTTTTACTTTTTGTTTCTGTTTTCTACTCTTCAAAACCATACCGATTCTTCACATGGTCTACAATTATCATTTTGTATGATTTGACAACCCCTATTCCTTGTAAACATCGTGATGGGAAATGGACAAATGTGAGATTCCTACCCAAAACTTGGAACACTGTAGCAGACCGGAGTAGGTGGAGACATGCCTGTTTCGCCGAAACCCAGATATACACTGAGAAGTACAGCGAGCACACAACCAGCAGTTTGTATAACTCGACAGTAGGACACTATACCGGAAGTCTTATTTCCTACAACGTACAGTGAGAGGCAGGAACTTGTTTCCAAGATTTCAAGCGGCTGTTGAAGCCACCACCATTGACACTTTTGTGTCATTGCCCTCCGAACTCATCTGAACCTTAGAGCTGGGCTGGTGACCTCGCCCTTTCCATTAACAATTGACAGAATTATCAGCTGGTTGATAGCGGTCACTTTCAAATGAAGAGGAAGAAGAGCAGGCAGAGGCTAGAAGGCAATCTCAATATCCATATTTACATTACCTTTCTATCTGTAGACTATTGCATTGTTGGAAATAAATTGACGACCCATTTTGCCCATTCTGCCACGTCGAAGGTGAGGCTTACTTTCATTATTTTGTGAGAATTGGTACTTCAAAAACACATGCATAAGCATTGCTCATTTTCTATTACACTGCCCTAACTATATTCAACAGTGAGCTGCCCTCTTCAGCAATTTAGAGAGATGCCTTATGACATGTACAGATAGCACGACGGATATCGGATTGGTTCCCGTTGCCGCCCCGCCTATAGCTACTCGAGAGCGTACTGACAGATAAAGGGAGCGAAACTCTCAAGGATGGTATGAAACTACCTACTAAAGCCCGTCCCTTGATCTATTTGATAATTTCTAAATTGGTTGAATTCTGAAACTACTTGCAAAAGCTCGTCCCTTGATCTAATGATAATTTCTAAATTGGTTGAATTCTGGCACTACTTGCAAAACTGCTTGCCCGTCCCTTGATCTAATGATAATTTCTAAATTGGTTGAATTCTGAAACTACTTGCAAAAGCTCGTCCCTTGATCTAATGATAATTTCTAAATTGGTGGAATTCTGGCACTACTTGCAAAACTGCTTGCCCGTGCCTTGATCTAATGATAATTTCTAAATTGGTTGAATTCTGAAACTACTTGCAAAACTGCTTGCCCGTCCCTTGATCTAATGATAATTTCTAAATTGGTTGAATTCTGAAACTACTTGCAAAACTGCTTGCCCGTCCCTTGATCTATTTGATAATTTCCGAGTTGGTTGAATTTCGAAACTTTCACCTATACATAAAGGTGCTACAAGTCAGTCATAAATCCAAGACTTAATTGCCGAGGGGGAACACAAAACTATGCTTATAGATATTGTACAATACAGAGTAGTTATAGACATCACTCATTAATATGAAGAAATTTTTATATTTATTTCAAATCGTTCATTTTGAATCATCCATTCTGTAAAGATCAAGTGTGTGTGAAGTAAAATGATTAAACAGCAGCTAAGAAAAGAAATGGCTGTTGTCTAATTATATTATATTATGTACAGCCAAGATAGCGTGTTTCCTCCCTTTCAACCTACGTCGGCACGTCGAGAGGAGAGCTGGAGTGATGCAAAGCCCCAGGAACCCAGCCCAGCCCCAGCAGTAAGGGTGGTTCGAGAAGTGTTTTCCAGCTGATAAACATTATGGTGAAGAAGACTAAAACTACATCCAGTGTAGAGGACACCCTAACACATACCATAACATAAGGAAAGGCGGTGGCTCTTTCAGGACCTCCTGGTCTCACCCATTTTGAAGGAAGCATGGCAGGGTGTTTTAAGGCTCTAAATAGTATATCGTAGGTTTTTGATTGGGATGAGGAATCCAGCCCATCCGGGGCAGCAGACACAGGCACCGACTCCTGTGACGGGACCAGCCCAGCTCCAGCCGCAGTCTAGACCGGTCCAGCCACTACCGGCAAGGCAGTAGGAGATTATCAGAAAGTCATCCAAGAGGAGCAGGCTAAAGCCGGACACCGCCCTAGACAAGCGACCCCTCTGTTCATAGATAAGTTGTTGAAGATTGTAACTTTTAATGATGATGGGCAGTAAAGTGAGGTCGAGCTTTCAGCCATCAATAAATAAAGGTTCAAACAAATAAGGCAAAGTGTACACTCTTATGCGTGATCAGGCATTCTTTAATGTTTTTCGCGTTAACGCGGGCTCATGATTTGTCCTAAACTAAGTCCAAGTATAGTAAGGCACGTGCAAGGTGACTTTCTGTTTTTTTAATCACACATTTGGTAAAACCTTGACAAGGGGAAGTTAGGCTATTTGGTAAGTAAAGTATGCAAAGGCTTCACGTAGTCTAACAAAGAGACACGAGCTGTCATTTATGAGAAGTTTACCTACTTCCTAAATATACTTTAGCGTGAAATGACTCCTATACTATTGTGTTAATAGATCTGAACTGCCTGTAGTTCGAATGTTTTCTTTTTAAGATCTAACTAGTTTTACTCTGTAAGTTTTAACGTAACTTATTATGTAGTGTTAATTGGAGGCACTTGTAAATAGTTGTTTGCTTCTACCTGGGGAAGGTTGCCGTATCTATATATGTACGCATACAATACTCTAAGGAGTGGGGTCTGTCAGGACATCTTGGGCTCAACCATTTAAAAGAAGGTGAACAAAAGTATGGCCGGGTGCTTCAAAGCTTTAAACGCCTTGTGACTTGGACGGATGTGATTACAGGGCTGCACAAAAACACCATCTGATACAACACACGAGAAAACATACGGGGCAAAAGCCTTTTAGTTGTGGCTACAGCGCAGCTCAAAAGTCTACCCGACACATGAGAAGAGACACAAAGAAACACTGATTGTGTGGGGACTCTGAGGTGATTGATTGATTGATTTCAACCACGTAGTCTGATGAACTTTAGGAAATTTAAGCGCCAAGTTACCTAATTGATTAGTAATGCTACTTTTTACATGTTGTTACTGTAATATGCCTGTATTGTCATTGTGTTGTTCCTATGTGCCCAGGATTGCCTGTAAAGCAGGTCTAGTCTGACCTGAGTCATTTTCTGGTAAAAAATAAATAAAATGAAAGTATTTATCCTCCCTCTTCCCCGTGTGGAGGTGCACTGCTATGTGGGTGTGAGATTGAGACAACGACATTGAAATATCCTCAAGGTTAACGTTCACTTTCATAATTCCACCAGGTGCCAGAATACTGCCAAATCAAGAAAAAAATTTCTGGTAGATGTTCAACTTGCATATCCAAAAGCTGATGTGACCAGTCCCGAAAATATACTTCCTTTATTTATTTCTGATTAATCATTTAAGGATTAAGCCGTTAGGAAAAGTGCGAAAAGAAAATTATGATTGCCATTAATAATTAATGAATAATTTAGTCATGCATTGAACCTCGTCTAAAACCAACAGACCATATTGATCCTTTCTTTTCTCTCTCATTCATCCCCACCAGGGCTATTGTAGAAAGATTTCAGGGGACATCAAGTCAAAGACAAGCTGGTCATGTCAAGATAATACACTTGATGACCTGAATAAATGAACGCGTTTGAAGAGAAAATGTATGAAGTGAAATCTACGACGATTTTCAAATGTTCACATACGGTATCACCATACCAAGTTATAACTTTTTTGTTCTTCTAACATTGTAACAAAAAATCATTGCATTTAGCTGAAGAATGAAACCAATCTAAACTTAGTCTATCTTATATTTTTCATTAAGTGTTTAAGTCCATCTCCGTAGTTTGAAGCAGAAAGCTGCAGCCATGGTCTGCATAGAGTCAAAACATGAGCTTTGTGTGCAGGAGATCGTACAGTAATGCGTGACATAATCCACAATTTTTAAGATCGTCATTTTGCTCTTTTTGAAGCTTTATCCTGGAAAGTGCCAACTAACAATAGTTATAAGACGTCCACTGAAACTACTGATGATGGACCAAGTGCAGCGCTGGAGCAATATGGGTCACGGTGAATCCTCAGAAACTATGCATGTTTATATCTATCTCTCTATCTATCAGTCTATCTCTGTATCTCTATTTATCTATATCTATTTATACATATGGTCTCTTCAATTTATTTCTGGGTGTAGACAGAGAAGTTGAATAAAGCAAAGTTGTAGAAATCAGTCTGGACAAGTTGAAACAGAACAGAAGAGAAAAAAAAAACATACAGGCTTTTTTGCAGGTTTCTCACCAAAATACTATAACCGTAAATACCTGATTAGAACAATAATCGAGTCAAAATAAGAATTTTTTAAAAGGTGTGCTATTGTTAGTGTGAATGTATGTCATATACTGATAACTTAAGCGTCAAAGGCAGTCACGCTAAAGATAACAACTGGGCTTGTCTTGTAAAAAGACAGCTCAGAAGGGATAATTTCACCATGAACATGAAAATGTAAATGTGCGTTTTTTTAATCGTAAAATGTATACATCTACTGCATGCATTTCCAGTAACGTATTTGTGTATTCATTGTGTCCCCATTAAAAGAAAGTACTCACACTAGAAAAGGCAGTCCAGAATAAGACACACTTCTTAACAAAGGTAGACAGCCGTGCGGCATTCAAGAAGTCACACAAGTACTACCACCAAGTGCAAGGGCATATCTATTGCTGCAACTTAAATCGGGTGGACTTCGTTGTCTACTTTGGCAGGAGTAATATATTCTCTTAACGAATTAAAGTTGACTCAGAATGGCAGAAGAATATCTCAAAGCTTGACCACTTTAACAAAACAGCCATACTACCAGAGCTGCTCACCCAAAGAGTCAAAAGAGGTAAGAAATTCTATTTCAGGACAGACCATTCCTGTCTAAATCTTACTACATCCCTGCAGGAAACAGTAATTAACGACTAGTTCTGAACACTGACCCCGACTACTTTGTGAGAGGAGTGAAGGAGGCCCTCTACAACAGGGCATAGCAAGCTTCTATACTGAGAAATCTACTATAAACAGACTGTTTCTATTCATTGTAAATTACATGTATGTGGCCTGTTGGTCAGCATTGATCAGATTGTATTGTGCATGAAAAAGTGCAAGGCTAGAGGCAGCTTGAGAGAAGAAGTTACAGACTGTACATAAAAAATGCCAACTGTTTAAGAATTAGAAGAAATGAATAAGGATGATGCTAAGAAACCAAAAATACTATTCATGACAATATAAACATTTGCCTGACAAATTTTTATTATGCTTAATTTTATTTTGCAAAATACGAATGTGTTGTCTTCAAGAGAGGAAAATAAACGTTATTTCTACAAAACCAGTAAGATTTATTGATAATTTATGACCATGCATAGACAAAGGAAGAGTGGTACACATATTTTACCTCCGTCTGTTCAGTGCCCATGGTTATGAATGTGGGAAAATAGACCATTTCAACCACTGCAGCGTGTGCAATCTATAGTATTACGGGTGTCGTTTAGCAATAGACAGTCAACAAAACTTATTAATATATGTTGCGATACGTATACAGAGGACGAAATCGAAACCAGCAAGAAATTGCTGTATGGCCATTGCCAACCTGAACTTGTGGCCTTGTCAGCTGCCCCGTCGTGAGCAGTTTGTAGCAGCTGCAGTGTCAGTCAGACTCAACTTTCACATGTCTTCATAACTAATAGCAGGAAGCTGTTCCAAAGCGCCATACACGCCAAGACTGCGGGTTTAGCACACTAAACAACTTTTTTTTCTACTTTTTGAAACCTTACCGATACTTCACATAGTGTACAATAATTGCTTTTATGTATGACTTGACACCCATATTCCTTGGAAACATGTGAAGTGGAGAAATGTGAGATTCCTACTTAAAACATGGAACACTATGTGGCAGACCAGAGTAGGTAGAGACGCCTGTATGACTAGAACACAGCTCTACACTGAGAAGGCACCTCCTACACTGCCCCCTGAACTCTTATCTCCCATAGCCTCACATCTACCGCTAAACACCTCCTTCAACAACACCCCCCCTACCATGCCACTCCTACTAAAGGGATCTACTAAAAGATTACAGCTGTGCCACCTTTCTATGGACCACTAGGTATTTGCTCTGATCGTAATTGTATTGTACTGATTGTATTATTTTATTATTATTGTTTTATGTATGTACCTTAATGTGTATGCTACACAACATTAGCATCTTGCTGCTTGGTGCATTATACTGTATTGTCTCGTTACAATTTAAATTAAATTAAAGTTAAAGTTAAAGCAGACAGAGGCCAGAAACGACACCTACGTTGGAAGCAAGGAGGGACGACGGATGGCCATGAGCAAGCCTTGGAAAGAAGTGACTTATATATGTCCTAATTTACTGCACTATTGAACCACCAACTAGACTTATCTCAATATCCATATTTACATAAGTTTCTATCTGAAGGCTGTTGCATAGTTGGAAATTGATTGACGACCAGTTATGCCCATTTTGGCACTTTCTTTTTGCGAATGTCCTAACTTAACTTCCTTTTTTGATTGAAAAAAAAAAAACTTGGTACTTCAAAAACCCATGCGAAAATATTAGTTGTTTTTTATTACACTTCCCCAACTATATTTCAACAGCGAGCTCTTCGGCAATTAAGAGAGATGCCTTATGACAGAAAGCACGACGTGTATCGGATTGGTCACTGTTACCGATCCGCCTAACCGAAGTACTGACAGATAAAGGGAGTGAAACCCTCAAGGATGGTATGAAACTACCTGCTAAAGCCCTTCCTTGATCTATTTGATAATTTCGAAATTGGTTGAATTCTGAAACTACTTGCAAAACTGCTTGCCCGTCCCTTGATCTAATGATAATTTCGAAATTGGTTGAATTCTGGAACTACTTGCAAAACTGCTTGCCCGTCCCTTGATCTAATGATAATTTCTAAATTAGTTGAATTCTGGAACTACTTGCAAAACTGCTTGCCCGTCCCTTGATCTAATGATAATTTCTAAATTGGTTGAATTCTGGAACTACTTGCAAAACTGCTTGCCCGTCCCTTGATGTATTTGATAATTTCTAAATTGGTTGAATTCCAAAACTACGTATACATAATGGTGCTCCAAGTCATAAATTCAAGAATAAATTGCCGAGGGGAAGACAAAACTATGCTTATAGATATTGTACAATACAGAGTAGTTATAGACATCACTCATTGATATGAAAAAAATAGTATATTTATTTTAAACCGTTCATTTTGAATCATTCATTCTGTAAAGAACAAGTGTGTGTGAAGTAACATGATTAACCAGCAGCTGAGAAATGGCTGTTGTCTCATTATATTAAGTACGACCAAGATAGCATGTTTTCTCCTTTTCAACCTACGTCGGCACGTCGAGAGGAGAGCTGGAGTGATGCAAAGCCCCAGGAACCCAGCCCATCCCCAGCAGTAAGGGTGGTTCGAGAAGTGTTTTCTGCTACAGCTGATAAACATTTAATATGGTGAAGAAGACTAAAACTACATCCAGTGTAGAGGACACCCTGACACATACCATAACATAAGGAAAGGCTATGGGTCTTTCAGGACCTCCTGGTCTCACCCATTTTGAAGGAAGCATGGTAGGGTGCTTTAAGGCTCTAAATAGTATATCGTAGGTTTTTGATTGGGATGAGGAATCCAGCCCAGCCGAGGCAGCAGACACAGGCACCGACTCCTGTGACGAAACCAGCTCAGCGCCAGCCGGGGCAGCCGCAGCCTGGACCGGTCCAGCCACTACCGGCAGTAGTAGATTATCAGAAAGCCATCCAAGAGGATCGGAGCAGGCCGGACTCCTCACGATTTTGTATTATCTGCTACAGTTGCTAAACATTATGGCGAAGAAGACTAAAATTACAGTGCTTGGGACACGCATAAAGTCAAAGGATATCCTGAATAAACGGATATGTACTGGCACCACCGGGCCCCTTTTATTGGGCAAACGACCAGGAACTGGTGCTGTGCATTATTGCTTGTTCCTGGGGCGTCTGGATATGTATCTGGATGTGTACACATACCATACTAAAGGAAATGCTACTGTATCTAGAGATGTATGCATACAATACGCACAAGGAAAGGCGGAAGGGGTTTTCACTGAGTAAGCCGAACAATCTCCTCCTGGGCTCACCCATATTTTAGAAAGTGAACAAAAGTATGGCAGGATGTTTTAAAGCTTTGAACCACAATGTCACACGTTTTCAATTGGTAAGGAGACATCAAGAATTACCATCCAAACTCAGACTGATTGATTATATCGTACTACGAGCACATAACAATCGAGCATATGCATGAACTTGTAGGTACATGGCCTCTTTGGCCCACAGGAACCGCTACCAGCAACAGTCAAGAGACGCAAACTGCAGTGGTTTGGGCACGGAACCCGCCACAACGTTAACACGCAGAACATCATAACCTCTTTTACCGGCTGCAGAACGGATTCCGGCCTGGTAGGTCGTGTGAAACACAACTACTGGAACTCGTTCACGATATAGCCGGTAACATGCAGGGAGGCTGTCAAACGGATGTCTGTGTGCTTGACTTCGCCAAGGCATTTGACAAAGTGGGTCACAAACGGCTTATCCAAAAACTTGAGTGGTATGGTATCGAACCCCAGACTAGAGCTTGGATCGAAGACTTTCTCCACCTCCGTACACAGTCTGTGGTCGTCGAAGGTGCCGAGTCTAGTAAGCTAGACGTCATTTCGGGGGTCCCGCAAGGATCTGTGCTCTCTTCTTATATTACATTAATGATATTACGGATAACCTAAACTCTACAGCTCGTCTCTTTGCAGACGATACTATGATATACATGACAGTCTCCAGCATAGGTGATGCTCAGAAAATACAGGACGACCTTAATAACCTGGCGAAGTGGGGAGAACAGTGGATGATGGACTTCCACCCAGATAAGTGTGAAAAACTGACAATCACACGGAGGAAAGTTCCAATTGTCCACTGCTACTCTCTTCATGGGCACATACTTAAACATGTTAGCTTCGTTAGATATCTTGGAGTAAGTATCACTAGCGACCTACGCTGGGACCGTCATGTAGATCAGGTGTGTACAAAAGCAAGCAACAGTTTAAATTTTCTCAGGCGAAACATAAATATTTCAAAACCACAAATCAAGGCTCGTGCCTACAAGGCCCTTGTAAGACTTATCTTAGAATATTGTCAAACTGTATGGGACCCTTATACCCTAAACAACATCCGAAATCTAGAATCTGTACAAAGACGAGCGGCGCGCTTCACCTTACATAGGTATAGAAGGCAGTCAAGTGTATCAAATATGATATCATCACTTGGCTGGCCCTTGCTTGCCGAAAGAAGACGAAGGGCTCGCCTCCACATGTTCTATAAAATCAACAACAATTTAGTATCAACACAAATGCCATTCACAAGCAAAGGCTTATCCACACCTTCACGCAAGGAAAATACGTTATCATACCACACTACATTGTCACGAACAGATTATCATCTTAACTCCTTCTTTCCAAGAACTGTTAGGGATTGGAACAATTTACCAGAATCAATTGTCAAAGCACCAACACTACAGGCATTCGGAATACAGAATGCCATTTCCAACATGTAAGCTACCATTAGTGTGACGGGTACTCACCGCCTCCCAGCTGCAGGGAGGCGGGCAGGGATTAGCGCCCCTGCCCTTGAGGAGCTAGGTTATTCACCCATACACCCATACAAACACAAAGCAAACCGAAAAGTATCAAAAAAGCGACCACCCAACGCCAAGCGACCCGTAATCACATCCAGAGCCTTCAACCACTTGAAGTTGGACGTCAATAAGAAGAAGAACAACCTGGCGAACACGATGCTATAAGATGTTGCACATGTGGGGGTTCATAGATACATCAATATGTAGCTATTGTGGAGGAGAAGACGAATCAGATATCCATTTATGTTGGGACTGTAGGGCGGTTACACAAGTTTGACTGATCGGTCATCTTTAGATTAATATGTATGTCTTTAGACTGCAACGGTAATTGGGCTGCAAATTCTAAACTTCATACAGTCACTTTGGTTTACTTATCAGTTCTATTGTTCCTCACATGTTTTTTTTTATTTGATTTTCGTGCCATGCATGTGTTTGCATGTTCCTAATTCCTTATCTTTGAAAAACAATAAGAATTATTTGCTAAAACAAGATTCTACAAAGCACTGTGGTAAGACTCTTACTAAAGAGGGTGACGCCGTGGGTGACAGCGGAAAGCTTGGCAGGACAACATTGCAGGATAGTCATCTCTCTCACACTACAAGAGATATTGGCCCTGGCAAGGGAAAGGCGGGCTTGGAGAAAACTATCTATCTTCATGTCTACCTGAAGTCAGGGGAATAGGAAAGTAGTCACAGGAGTTTATATTTTACAACAGCTGTTACACGCGAGACATTGACTTTAGATCACCTCGTAGCAGGGGAGATGGCGATCATTCTAAGTCCACACACGAATGTTATAGATTATTTTTACTTTTTGTTTATGTTTTCTACTCTTCAAAACCATACCGATTCTTCACATGGTCTACAATTATCATTTTCTATGATTTGACAACCCCTATTCCTTGTAAACATCGTGATGGGAAATGGACAAATGTGAGATTCCTACCCAAAAGCAGACCGGAGTAGGTGGAGACATGCCTGTTTGGCCGAAACCCAGCTATACACTGAGAAGTACAGCGATCACACAACCAGCAGTTTGTATAACTCGACGGTAGGACACTATACCGCAAGTCTTATTTCCTGCAACGTACAGTGAGAGGCAGGAACTTGTTTCCAAGATTTTAAGCGGCTGTTGAAGCAACCACCATTGACACTTTTGTGTCATTGCCCTCCGAACTCATCTGAACCTGAGAGCTGGGCTGGTGACCTCGCCCTTTCCATTAACAATTGACAGAATTATCAGCTGGTTGATAGCGGTCACTTTCAAATGAAGAGGAAGAAGAGCAGGCAGAGGCTAGAAGGCAATCTCAATATCCATATTTACATTACCTTTCTATCTGTAGACTATTGCATTGTTGGAAATAAATTGACGACCCATTTTGCCCATTCTGCCACGTCGAAGGTGAGGCTTACTTTCATTATTTTGTGAGAATTGGTACTTCATAAACACATGCATAAGCATTGCTCATTTTCTATTACTTTCCCAACTATATTCAACAGCGAGTTACCCTCTTCAGCAATTTAGAGAGATACCTTAGTTATGACAGATAGCACGACGGGTATCGGATTGGTCACCGTTGCCGCCCCCGTCTATAGCTACCCGAGAGAGTACTGACATATAAAGGAAGCGAAACCCTCAATGATGGTATGAAACTACCTGCTAAAGCCCTTCCTTGATCTATTTGATAATTTCGAAATTGGTTAAATTCCGAAACTACTTGCAAAAGCCCGTCCCTTGATGTATTTGATAATTTCTAAATTGGTTGAATTCCGAAACTACATGTATGTAAAGGTGCTCCAAGACTGGTCATAAATCCAAGACTTAATTGCCGAGGGGGAACACAAAACTATGCTTATAGATATTGTACAATACAGAGCAGTTATAGACATCACTCATTAATATGAAATAATTCTTATATTTATCTTAAATCGTTTATTTTGAATCCTTCATTCTGTAAAGATAAAGTGTGTGTGAAGTAACATGATAACGAAGTTATTCCTGCAGCAGATAGGCCTGGATGAAGGTGAAACTATCCACAGTTTTTGTGCGGGAGCAGCTATCACTTTAGCTATGACGGGAGTGGAGTTAGATGGGGTGATGGCCCGTGTGAGAATGTTCAAGTACATTGCTCGATGTTGTAGAATCCCATACCTTATCAGCAAATAGACTAAACTCTGACCTTTCTAAGATATAATCCTGGACAGCTATGTGGTTGATGGAACTCAATCCTTCAAAAACCATCGAAATGTGTGTTTCTACAAAGGCTAAGCCCCCGCCCCACCCACCGCTTTTCCTTGGTAGTGGACAGGCCAAACAACTGCTATATTAATTACTTGAGACCATAGTCGACTGCCTCGAGAGGACGGGAGGAGAGCTGGAGTGATGCAACACCCTAGAAACCCAGCCCAGCCGAGGCAGCAGCCACAGGCGCCGACTCCTGTGCCGGGACCAGCTCAGCTCCAGCCGGGGCAGCCGCAGCCTGCAGCTGGACCGGTCCAGCCACTACCGGCAGTAGTAGATTATCAGAAAGCCATCCAAGAGGATCGGAGCAGGCCGGACTCCTCACGAGTTTATATTATCTGCTACAGTTGCTAAATATTATGGCGAAGAAGACTAAAATTACAGTGCTTGGGACACGCATACAGTGCAAAGAACGTCCTGAATAAATGGATATGTACTGGCACCACCCCTTTTATTGCGCAAACGACCAGGAACTGGTGCTGTGTATTATTGCTTGTTCCTCAGGCGTCTGGATATGTATCTGGATGTGTACACATACCATACTATAAGGAAAGGCTACCGTATCTAGAGATGTACGCATACAATACGTACAAGGAAAGGCGGAAGGGGTTTTCAAGTAAGCCAAACGATCTCCTCCTGGGCTTACCCATATTTAAGAAAGTGAACAAAAGTATGGCAGGATGTTTTAAAGCTTTGAACACTATGTCACATGTTTTCAATTGGTAAGGAGACCTCAAGAATTACTATCCAAACTCAGACTGATCGATTATCTCGTACTACGAGCACATAACAATCGAGCATATGCATGAACTTGTAGCTACGTGGCCTCTTTGGCCCACAGGAACCCCCAACAGCAAGTCAAGAGACGCAAGCTGCAGTGGTTTGGGCACGGAACCCGCCACAACGTTAACAACTTGGTCAACACGATCCTATAAGATATTGCACAGGTGGGGGTTTACTTAATAGATACATCAATATGTAGTTATTGTAGAGAAGTAGGCGAACCAGATACTCATTTATTTGGGGACTGTAGGGTGGTTACAAAATTTTGAATATAGGTAGAATAAATAATACTTTTAGCGCACTTTTTTTACACCTATCTTTCCTGCGCTGTGACTGGCTGATCATGATCCATATGGCTATTCTAAGTGAGGTGCAAAGACGCTCCTGACCTGGTTTCGCATTCTTGAAAGGCGACACCTGGTCGGGAGCAGTCCACGTGACCCCACGACACACCTGAACATTCTCACCTGCTTAAGGGGGTATTTAAACGTTGAGAATTCCCATTTAGCCCCTCGCGGTTTTCCTGAGCGTCCAGAGGCGGCTGTGGTAGTTATGATTCGTCCTCAACGCCCCGCTCCTCCGCCCCCGCCCCCGCCGCCCCTCGTGTCGGCTCAGGCGGCAGTTCCTCCTCAGCCGGGCCAAGTCCAGCAAGCAGCTAGTTTACTTAAGGCTTTTGGAGAAGGGAAAGACGTTCGTTCCGTTTTTCTTGATTTTCGAGGGCCTTTGACAAGGTATGGCATTCTGGTTTGGTATTTAAACTTCAGCAATATTTATTCTGTTGCATCCAGTGCAAAGAACACCCCGACACATACCAAACTATATGGAAAGCGGTGGGTTGGCTCTCTGAAACTACTGCTAAATTATGTGCTTGATCTTTTTTTCAATAATTTTTAAGTTGGTTAAATTCTGAAACTACTTACTAAAGCCCTTCCCTTGATATATGTATAAATAAAGGTGCTCTACGTCTGTCGTACAGATTCAATAATAAATTGCTGCCTGGGAACACAAGAAGATGCCTATAGATATTGTACAACCCAGGGCGTAAAACTCTGACCGCGAACATTTCTGCATTTACAGTACTCGTTAATGGACCCCTACTAGTAAGGGTGATATCCATCATCATTCATAGCAGAACAACAGAACAATGGAGGAAACACTGGGCAGAACATCAACGGTGGCAACAACGATAGCGTACCACCGTCATCCCCGTCCGACCCCTCGTCCAAGCCCCTGTGCAACCCCTCGTCCAAGCCCCTGTGCAACCCCTCGTCCAAGCCCCTGTGCAACCCCTCGTCCAAGCCCCCTTAACTACGTCCAAGAATGTGGTAAGGCACGTGCATTGTAAGGTGACTTCTATCTATTCAATCACGTACACATTTGGTGAAAGCTTGCAAGGACAAGCGCATTTGTCCGGCTGAAGGCCTTACTAGGTATTGGTCGAGTTGTATCAGTATTGATGTGAATCTGATAGACGGGTATTTATTTTGCTCTACGTTGGATATTGTGTCAGTCCAAATCCGTTTTCAGCCGCGGTAGCGGGTTCCCAATTGACGTTTTTACTCCAGGAGTTAGGCCTGAATGAAGATGAAAGTGACTATCCACAGTTTTTGTGCGGGAGCAGCCATCACTTTAACTATGGGTGGAGTTAGAAGGAGTCATTGCCCATGAACATTCAAGCTCAATTACGAAGAAATCAAGCACATTGCGTAAATCTTCAGAAAATGACAGCAACACATACCTAGCTTTCATTGAATTCTGAAACTACGTGCTAACAAGGAAAATGTTCTTGGTGCTAACGCCCTTCCCTTGATCTATTTGATATATTCTAACTTGACTCACCAAGGAACGACGTTGGCCCCAAGAGAATAGGGCTACCCAGGAGTTTGAAAATCTAAATAAACAATAAAGAATGTTCGTGTACGAAAGGTCAACCATACCAAAATCAAGCACAGTGCGTAAAGCTTCAGGAAATGTCGCCACGCGCCCTTAGAACAACACAGAAAACTAGTTATCATTCACGTTGGATCAAACAACATGGACAACACCAAACATCGACCCGACACCATTCACACCTGTGTAGGGCAGACTGCTCGCTTTTGGGATACGACGCCCATGTCCATTAGCACACTGAACTGAACCAGTGTTCTTATTCTGTAAGCAGAATATCCACAACAACCAAGGGCAAAATGACCTAAACAATCCTAATGTGAACATCGACGCCAATGGCAATGCTGCCCACAACCTGTTAATAATGTTCAGTGACATGATACCATTTTAGTGTCGGGTGGAATCCCGGTGGATTAATATTGACAGATTTAGGGAATTTTTAAGACAGTCACTTTTCAAAAGAGCTGGATTAAAAAATAACTGTTGGGAGTAAGTACATCAATCATTACTAACGGTTTAACGAAATCCCACTTTTGTCGAGGAAGAAGCTTATCTCTAACAAAGATAAGCGGAAAGAGCTGACCACAGATAATGTCCAGGACTTCTCCGTGCGATGAATGATAGACATGTAACATTGCATTATACTGATTACTTAAGGGCCAATGGCGGTCACGAAAAAGATAACAACAACAATGGAAACGACAGGAAGGTCGAGGTTTCGCCGACTGCCAGCAGCGATGTACGTATACCTGCTCTAGAGCAGAGTGGAACAGGAGTTGGGGTTGTTGAAGTTATGTACGGAACAGTTTAGTCATCAGAAGAGACAAGAAGAGTCTTCATATTTTTTTCAGAAACATTGGATGCTTTACAAGAGATTATATGAGGGCGAATGTTTCTCAAACTACGGGTAGAGCTCACGAAGTTGGTAAGGCCCCGGCAGGCACCGGCGAGTGCCGCGGGTACAGCTCACGAAGACGGTAAGGCCCGGGCAGGCGCCGGCGAGTGCCGCGGGTAGAACTCACGAAGATGGTATGGCCTGGGCAAACATAGGTAAGTGTCGCGAGTGTCCTCTTATTTTTCACGGTTTGGTTTTAAAAGAAAGAAAAAACGCTCCGGGAAAGGCGCATGCCGCGAGAGAACACAGGCACATGAAGGAAGCTCGATTGATTGCCAATTGTTTTTCTCCCTGTCTTCTTCGATGCGAAGTGCAGAGGTAATTTGATCTTTGTATGATGTTCCTCTTAGGAACACTCCCAGCTCAGGAACTGAGGGCACGCACGGCACGTCTCGAGCGGAGGGACACAGAGAGCGACACGGAGCGCCTACTACGAGAAGCCAGGGCCTACGTCGGCAGACGAGGTGCGTCCTTCGAACCAGCCACTATTGCCGCCCTGCTGAAAGCCTTGGCGGAGGCGGTCGGGTCGTCCGGCCATCCTGAGGCTAGAAAATGACGATTTTCGGCCATAGCGTATGAAGCTCAACTAGGGGAGTGTTCGGCCGATGCTGATTTCCGGGCATTGGCTATTACATTCATTGGGGATGCGGAACAGGCGATTGTAGCGGATGTCACCGGGAAGTGGAAAAAGTCGCAGGGCATCGCCAAGAACGTCTTGAATTATCTTATAATTAAGACACAATGCAACTGATTTCAATATAAACATCTTCAGACGATAACTGCCTTCATTACAACATCGTAAGACGGCAACTTCCTTTACCACAAACATCTTAAAACGTTACCGGCAATTGCCTTCACTACAAACATATCGACTCTATATGATAACTGCATTCGTGGCAATCATCCTAAGGTGGTACTGCCTTGAATATAAACATATATTGCATCATAAGAAAGTGACTGAAAATAAAGCTATAACCTTAGGACGGTAACTGCCTTGTATTTTGACATATGATTTCGGTCTGAGGTACTTAGTGTAACCAGTCTGCTGTGCGGCTGGGAATCCAAACGGCAGTGGTTTCGCTCCACCACGGCTACTCCGCACTAACCGCAGGACCAACAGCCAAGCCCTACGTGCACACATAACGACCTGCATCTTAACATTATATGACCTGTATTTTATGCATTGACGTTGTTGGTTGTATGTTATTGCTTTGTATGTGCTGGTGTTATTTTTATGTGAAGGAGGGCAACTTGCAAATGTTGTTCGAACCTGTTTTGCCCTCCCAATTACTCTGATGGATACAAATAAATAAATATATGAATAATCAGCGTCTGCCCTGTTCACAGACCACGAGGAGCTGGATAAGTCGTCTTCAACTTGGGATGGATCACATGTAAAGAATATGCGCCCTCGCCGTTTCTACCGGTTGTACTGGATTTCAAATAACAAGTTTTGCATAATTGCTATTTTAACCACAAAATGAAAACATAAGGAGACCAAACATGTCTCAGAACAGTATATTCGTGTTAGTGTTGGGATGATGAGAAATATTCTGTTGAACCAGTAATTTGCTCTTCAATCTCTTAGTCTCCGGGGGGAAATACGAACGGGGCGCCACGACATAGCGGAGGAGTTTAAAATCATTGCCGCCCAGTTAAGACCGCATGCTTTTAAACAGTGTTTCGATGAACTACTGATTGACCAATTTGGCAGTGAGACATTGAAAATAGTCCCTAGAAGCGTTTCCACCATTGTAAACAGACCTCAAAATACAGAAAGCAAGTCTACAGAGCTCCTGGGGACACAGTCTGAGGATGACGTCATGGCAGCACGGGGGTAGTCGGTCACTGCTCAAGGTAGCTCCAAAAATGTAACAGTTTTTGTCATATTTAGAGCCTGTTCGGATTGAATTTTGAGAAGCTTCTTGTGTGTCAACCCTTCCTGGGTGCAGACTCGTACCAAACTGCCCAAATGAGTACTCGTGCAAAGCGAGGGTCGACAAGAAAGAGGGACGAACCCGCCGGCCACATGGAGGGGAAACATGGCGACGACCTGGACGATGTGAAGGAACAGTTTACGAGACTCCTAGAAGGCCAAGAGGAGCGTCAGGAGGTAAGGGCTCTAGAAGACAAGGTGGAGAGAAATGTTCAACTCCTGGAAGCCCGTATGGAGCAAATGGAAAGGAAAATGGAGGTCTCTGAGACAACACAGCGCGAGTCCGCTAAACAGATTAAATCAATCACACAGAGGCTGAAAGCTACGGAGCAATCAGTGGAGGAATTCCAAACAAGTGGACACTTACAACAAACCCCTTTAACGCATTGTCAGCCATTGGTTGCTCAACACAGCAGACGCCGTACCAACAGTTAGCCCCGCAACCCTTGCAGCAGTTGCCTTACCAACAGTTGGCTTACCAAAATCAACTGACCACGAGGAGCTAGAGAAGCCGTCTTCAACTTTTGATGAATCACATGTAAAGAATATGCGCTCTCGCCGTTTCTACCGGTTGTACTTGATTTAAAGTTTGCATAACTGCTAGATTAAACACAAAATAAAAAAAAGGGACAAAACATGTGTCAGACGTGGGGCGGGGGGTGCCAGTCGGAGGGTCAGGCCCATTGTGTCAGACGTGGAGCAAGGGTGCCAGTCGGAGGGTTAGGCCCGTTGGGTCAGACGTGGGGCGGGGGATGCCAGTCGAAGGGCCTAGGGTCAGGCCCGTTGGGTCGGGCGGGGGGTGCCAGTCGGAGGGTTAGGCCCGTTGTGTCAGACGTGGAGCGAGGGGGGGGGGGGGGTGGGTGCCAGTCGGAGGGTCAGGCCCGTTGTGTCAGACGTGGGGCGGGGGGTGCCAGTCGAAGGGTCAGGCCCGTTGGGTCGGGCGGGGGGTGGCAGTCGAAGGGTCAGGCCCGTTGTGTCAGACGTGGGGCGGGGGGTGCCAGTCGGAGGGTCAGGCCCGTTGCGTCAGACGTGGGGCGGGGGGTGCCAGTCGGAGGGTCAGGCCCGTTGTGTCAGACGTGGAGCAAGGGTGCCAGTCGGAGGGTCAGGCCCGTTGTGTCAGACGTGGGGCGGGAGGTGCCAGTCGGAGGGTCAGGCCCGTTGTGTCAGACGTGGAGCAAGGGTGCCAGTCGGAGGGTTAGGCCCGTTGGGTCAGACGTGGAGCGGGGGGTACCAGTCGGAGGGTCAGGCCCATTGTGTCAGACGTGGAGCGAAGGGTGCCAGTCGGAGGGTCAGGCCCGTTGTGTCAGACGTGGGGCGGGGGGTGCCAGTCGGAGGGTCAGGCCCGTTGTGTCAGACGTGGGGCGGGGGGTGCCAGTTGGAGGGTCAGGCCCGTTGTGTCAGACGTGGAGCGAAGGGTGCCAGTCGGAGGGTCAGGCCCGTTGTGTCAGACGTGGGGCGGGGGGTGCCAGTCGGAGGGTCAGGCCCGTTGCGTCAGACGTGGGGCGGGGGGTGCCAGTCGGAGGGTCAGGCCCGTTGTGTCAGACGCAGGGCAGGGGGTGCCAGTCGGAGGGTCAGGCCCGTTGTGTCAGACGCAGGGCAGGGGGTGCCAGTCGGAGAGTCAGGCCCGTTGTGTCAGACGTAGGGCGGGGGGTGCCAGTCGGAGGGTCAGGCCCGTTGTGTCAGACGTAGGGCGGGGGGTGCCAGTCGGAGGGTCAGGCCCGTTGTGTCAGACGTGGGGCGGGGGGTGCCAGTCGGAGGGTCAGGCCCGTTGTGTCAGACGCAGGGCAGGGGGTGCCAGTCGGAGAGTCAGGCCCGTTGTGTCAGACGTGGGGCGGGGGGTGCCAGTCGGAGGGTCAGGCCCGTTGTGTCAGACGTAGGGCGGGGGGTGCCAGTCGGAGGGTCAGGCCCGTTGTGTCAGACGTGGGGCGGGGGGTGCCAGTCGGAGAGTCAGGCCCGTTGTGTCAGACGTAGGGCGGGGGGTGCCAGTCGGAGGGTCAGGCCCGTTGTGTCAGACGTAGGGCGGGGGGTGCCAGTCGGAGGGTCAGGCCCGTTGTGTCAGACGTGGGGCGGGGGTGCCAGTCGGAGGGTCAGGCCCGTTGTGTCAGACGTGGAGCGAAGGGTGCCAGTCGGAGGGTCAGGCCCGTTGTGTCAGACGCAGGGCAGGGGGTGCCAGTCGGAGAGTCAGGCCCGTTGTGTCAGACGTGGGGCGGGGGGTGCCAGTCGGAGGGTCAGGCCCGTTGTGTCAGACGTAGGGCGGGGGGTGCCAGTCGGAGGGTCAGGCCCGTTGTGTCAGACGTGGGGCGGGGGTGCCAGTCGGAGGGTCAGGCCCGTTGCGTCAGACGTGGGGCGGGGGGTGCCAGTCGGAGGGTCAGGCCCGTTGTGTCAGACGTGGGGCGGGGGGTGCCAGTTGGAGGGTCAGGCCCGTTGTGTCAGACGTGGAGCGAAGGGTGCCAGTCGGAGGGCCAGGCCCGTTGTGTCAGACGTGGGGCGGGGGGTGCCAGTCGGAGGGTCAGGCCCGTTGCGTCAGACGTGGGGCGGGGGGTGCCAGTCGGAGGGTCAGGCCCGTTGTGTCAGACGTGGAGCGAAGGGTGCCAGTCGGAGGGTCAGGCCCGTTGTGTCAGACGCAGGGCAGGGGGTGCCAGTCGGAGAGTCAGGCCCGTTGTGTCAGACGTGGGGCGGGGGGTGCCAGTCGGAGGGTCAGGCCCGTTGTGTCAGACGTAGGGCGGGGGGTGCCAGTCGGAGGGTCAGGCCCGTTGGGTCGGGTGGGGGGTACCAGTCGGAGGGTCAGGCCCGTTGTGTCAGACGTGGGGCGGCGGGTGCCAGTCGGAGGGTCAGGCCCGTTGTGTCAGACGTGGGGCGGGGGGTGCCAGTCGGAGGGTCAGGCCCGTTGTGTCAGACGCAGGGCAGGGGGTGCCAGTCGGAGGGTCAGGCCCGTTGTGTCAGACGTGGAGCTAGGGGTGCCAGTCGGAGGGTCAGGCCCGTTGTGTCAGACGCAGGGCAGGGGGTGCCAGTCGGAGGGTCAGGCCCGTTGTGTCAGACGCAGGGCAGGGGGTGCCAGTGGGAGAGTCAGGCCCGTTGCGTCAGACGTGGGGCGAGGGTGCCAGTCGGAGGGTCAGGCCCGTTGTGTCAGACGTGGGGCGGGGGGTGCCAGTCGGAGGGTCAGGCCCGTTGCGTCAGACGTGGGGCGGGGGGTGCCAGTCGGAGGGTCAGGCCCGTTGCGTCAGACGCAGGGCATGGGGTGCCAGTCGGAGGGTCAGGCCCGTTGCGTCAGACGTGGAGCGGGGGGTGGTAGTCGGCGCGTGAGGCACATCGGGCACATGGGACTGATTAAACCCCGGCCGCGCCGACTGCAGTGTACAGATAGTGTTACCGCAAGGTCGGAGCGGTCGCTTCTCACAGTAAGACATCTGTTGGTGCTGGTCTTAATCAGCAGGTGGCATATGGGCCGGTAAAGATCGCCAAAATAGGCAGTCTGTAGCATCAACTTTCCGACCAAGGGGGAGGGGATGGGACGTTGCTGATCTAAAAAATCTAATGGCATAACTATCTCTCTCTCTTTCTACAGTCAAACCTGTATTAGCGGCCACCTTTGCATAACGGCCACCTGCCCATAGTGGCCACTTTTTGTCGGTCCCTTGGATTCGTAATGATTAAGAAATACAGTCAAACCTGTATTAGCGGCCACCTTTGCATAACGGCCACCTGCCCATAGTGGCCACTTTTTGTCGGTCCCTTGGATTCGTAATGATTAAGAAATAGGCTTAGCGGCCACCTGTCCAACGCGGCCACGGCCACACGATTTCCGGTCCCGCAGGTACAAAAACACTGCCGATTACGGCCACGCGGACCGCTGATCTATGTTTCGGCACGCGTTCGGCCATATACAGCGGCCGTATCGTCACCCTACGCCGGATTTAAAACCTCTTTGACTTATTTTCAAAACAAAACTTCGTAAACTGGCTGACAAACGAGGTCATATAAGGTCAATAGACGACACCACTATTACGGAGGTAAATTGTGGCAAAGTTACGTTCTAATACATGTATACACTATCGCTGATGTTAATTTACATTACAAAAACATTCTAAATAAATTGTTAAAAGACAAAATGATATAAACTTCAGACTATGGTGGATTGTATTGTTACATTTATTAAGAGATAAGTCTAAAATGACGTGACTTTTGTTGTGAGTACCACATTAGCATAATGGGCGAATCTGACGTGTGAACGCAAGCAAGAACACACGGACGGCGAAGTATCAAAGGATACAAGACGAAAGATCAACGAAATATGAAGATACCGGTCTCTTCAGACAATATCAACTGTAGAACATTTAAAACTTTTTATATGTTTTGTTTTCTTAATACATATAGTGTAAAAATCATTGCAGTACATGTACAGTACTGTATTATGTGAATAAAGATCAGTGGGTACTAAAACCATGTGTAACGTATTGCTTGTGGTCAATTAATTAGCATATTCTCTATAGTGGCCACCTCTCTATAGTGGCCAATTTTGACCAGTCCCTTGAGTGGCCGCTATAGACAGGTTTGACTGTATCTACATTGTATCTATCCCTCTATCTATCTATCTATATCTATCTCTTTATCTATCTATTTATCATAAAGACACTGGTTCACGGCGAACTATTGCTATTAGATTAGGGGGTTCCGGTGACATGCTGACTGCCCCCGGGAAAATTGTGAAAGTCTAGAGTGACCCTCATTTTAGCTGGCAGACTAAGCTAAGTTTCATCGTAAAGGCAAGAATTTCTTACCCAGGGCAAGTAGTAAATTAATGAAATACTTCCCACTGTGGTGTGGTAAAGATTTTAGGAGCTAAATAGACTCCGGGCATCATAAATAGATTTAGCTCCACAGGGAGCCCGGGTCTGGAAGCAGGCACCAACAAAAGAACATGGTAAAGATGTACTATGGCCATTTCCAGCTTGATGTTGGTCCTCATTTCAAACTTTATATTAAACAGAAGCCCAATTTTGATAGAAAATAAGTACTCAGTCTGTAAACCTGCGCAAAGGGGCTTTATATACGATCTGTGCGCACGTTCGGCCACCGCTGTTGGTCAGGTCATGAAATCACATCACTGATGACATGAATGTCCAACAGAGGTCAATCGCATGTGCTAAACCATGTGTAGCGTCTGCCCTGTTCAGTGACCACGAGGAGCTAGTGAAGCCAGCCGTCTTTAACTTGGTACGGATCACATGTAAAAAACGTGCGCTCTTGCCGTTTCTACCGGTTGTACTTGCTTTAAAATTACAAGTTTTGCATAATTGATATTTTAAGCACAAAATTTAAAAAAGAGACAAAACATGTCTCAGGGCATTATATTTGTGTTATTGTTAGTGTTGGGATGATAAGAAATATTCTGTTGAACCAGTAATTTGCTCTTCAATCTCTTAGCCTGCGGAGGCAACCAGTACCATGTGTTGACGTAGCCAAGGGGCTTGGTATTATTCTGGACAAGCATCTAACCTTCAAAAGAAAGAGACCCAAAACCACCTGGAGGAGAACAGTATCAGATGACCTGGTGTCCATGGGTCTCTCCTGGCAGTCAGTACAGACGGTAGCACAGGACCGACCCAGACGGAAGAAAAAAGTCATGGCCTTATGTTTCACCAGGGACGAAGAGGATAAGTAAGTAAGTATCTAACCTTCAACGATAAAGTGATCTCTATGGTCACTAGGGCACTTTGCATCCTCCACTACCTGTGACTCCTTACAAAGCTGGACACTAGAGTTGCTGACCTTATACAAGTATATAATATAGAAAAGAATGAATTCAGCATTGGAGTGTTATTTGGATCTATCGAAGGCATTCGACACGGTGAACCATGAAATACTGATGGAGAAACTTATCCGCTATGCCTTTTACGACTCTGTCTTCAATGGCTAAAAGATTACATATGAAATAGAAAACGGTGGCAAGGAGTAGAGAAGACGAATCATTTAGCTCCTATTCCTGGCTCACGGAATGCCAGGGAGGTTGACGATGAGTAAAACAAACGTGGAAGGATTGAAAACTATTGTAATAAAAAAATTGAAAAATAAAAACGACACCCTCTTTGATATCTTACAAGAAGGCCTATGAAAATTCTCCAATCATGGAAATATGAAGTTCCTTTGTGATTAAAAGATTGCAAGAACAGCATCCCTGCGGTAAACATTATTAACTATAAATATGGCATGAAAATTCTCGACACTGAACCCGACTACTTTGTGAGAGGAGTGAAGGAGGCCCTCTACAACAGGCACACCAACCTTCTCTAAACCGGGACTGGAAGCACCGACGTCCAACGAACTTTGACCCAGTGCTGACGTCACTCGTGCAACAAAAAAATAAAATAAATGTCTACAGCAGTTGGGTAAGATAGCTGAAAAAGACCGAGAGATCCGGTTGAAATTTCCGAAGTGAAAATTGTTGATTACCACGACTTCATAGATCTTAAAGAAGACATGCCTCATAGCTCGAGGTGTGAAAGTGGGGTGAATAAAGCGAAATGCAACTAATGCAGGCATTCCAACAAAATTGTATGAGCGTCAGTTGAAACAGTCAGTCACCACATATTAGATAAATCAGAAATTGGCAGAGAGATTAGTTAAAAAGACAGTGTAATGCAGCTCTCTTTGAGTTGACTTTCTGAATTAACCAGTGCTTTTGATTGCTTACATAAGCAACACAATCAGTTTTGAATGTGCCAAGAAATTTTTGTTGTCTGTTATAGACACTTTATGGATAGTGTGCGACCCGTGTTGTTGTGGATGGATCAATAGATACATTTTGATAATTTTGGTAGCCTAGATGATGTAAATAACAACATAATTTGCATAATTAATCAAGAGACTGTTTGATTACATTCACTGCATTATAATGTCTGTTTGTCAATATTGATAAAATTGTCTTGTGCAAGAAAAGTGCAAGGCTAGATGCAGCTTGAGAGAAGAAGTTATTGACCGTACATTAATTAGAAATGCCAACCGTTCAAGAATTAGTAGAAAAAAAGAGATGATTATGCTAATAGAAACCACAAAGAGTATTTATGACAAAACTTAAACATTTGCCTGACAAATTGTTCTTACGCTCAACTGTTTTGCATAATGAAAATGTGTTGTGTTCAAGAGAGGAAAATACGGAATTTCTAAAAAACCAGTAAGAGTTGATGATTTATGACAAAGAATGGACAAGGGAAGTGGTACACATCTTTTACCTCTGTCTGTTCATTGCCCATTGTCATGACTGTGGGCAAATAGACCATTTCATCCTTTGCAGGGTGTGCAATGTAGCATATTACGGGTGTCACTTAGCAATAGACAGTAAACAAAACATATTAAAAGGCAACTCGTACTAAAAGTATATAAACAGTGCTAGAGTGCTGCCTCCCCCCACCCCAACAGTGGCAACCTTTTTCAATCTGATTCAGTTCAATTCAATGGGTCTACTGATTCCAAATTAAATTTCAAGCCGTCGCAGCAGAACAGGTCGCCTTCAAATGCGAACATTGCGAGTATGAATCAAATAGAAAGTTCAACAGAGATCGCCACAGTAGTTCATGCTCATGTGGGGACCATGAGCCTTGCATCTGGAGCGGCAGTCATCGCCCAGCGGGCACAGGCAAGTTTGGTAGAAGATGCCAGCACACGGGCTTTTTTAAAACCATGAACAGTATGACTCCCTCTTGCATGAACTCATGCTCGAGTCGCAGGGGAGACTTCAACAATTACACGTACATGGGGATTTAAGTGTTTCGACGGCTACTGGGGAGAGCTACTGTCTCCGAGGATCACGAAATGGTTCATCAACCACCTTGTAGATGCGACTGTTTCATCGGGACGCCAAGAAGCGTTAACTTAAGTGGGAAAATTGCGCATGAAGAGCTCTATTGTTCATCACGTTGTTCGGGCACCAAGTATCAACATGGCATGTTCATCGATAGCAAACTAAAATCATGTAAATCAACATAAAAGAGATGCGTTAGCCTTTTCTGTATCTGTTATTATATCAATGGTTTCCAATATTCATTACGAATGGTCGGTAATGCAATGGCGACAGAGAAGATACCATAGCAGAGCAAAGGAAATGGTGTATAAATTAAAACCAATATATTCAACATTGCACTTGCAAAGTAAGAGCTGTATCGGAAAACATCTACCTGGGTACAGATCATTACCGTGTTGACAAGAGAATTGAGTCTGGTATTCTAACAACGGCATTGCTAACACTACTACTGCATTCATCAGTTACAGTGATGCAATGGCGACAGGGCAGATGCCAAAGCAGAGCAAATGACATACTGTCAAGATGAAACCAGTATTTTCAACAATGCATTGAATGGAGTTAGAACATCCTCGTCCTCATGCAAGGAAGGGGTTATTTATCAAAGACAACAAACTATCAAGGAGTTGAGCATTTTTTTTAAATATTATGTACTTCATGGTATTTGTTTGACCATTTATGTATAATTTAATGCTCTTCATAGGGTTTCAATTTTGTTCATACGGCCACTTTTGGGGTATGCATGCGTCGTCTGGCACCCGGGACTGTCCAGAGATATATCAGCGAAGATTAAGCGCGTCCAGAGAGAGCCCTGAGGATCATACTGGGACTAGAGTATGTCACCTATGAGTCTATGAAGACTTTCAAATTGATATGTGTTCTTGGTATTTGGCTTCTCTAAAACAAAATGAGGACTTTCAAATTGATGTTATTTGGTATTTGGTTTCCTCTAAAATAAAATGAAGACGTTCAAATTGATGTTATTTCATGCGAACGGACGTTGACATGTTTATAGAGCTATTGGCAAAAGTCAGTCTCTCCGGGATAGCAGCTGCACTTTTGAAGATCTGCGCCTGAAGAGCTGACCAACGAAGAAACAGCAGAAATTGTCAAGTCTCTTAAATTCACACAAGAGAACGTAGAAGACATCACAGGGAGATTGGATATACAGCAAAAAAGAGCAGGAAGACATGGCCAAAAGTTATCTTGTTGGCGAAAGCACTTGAATGACATCTCTGTTTTGAAAGATGTCTTGTTTCAGGATTTGCAGAAAACGTTCTGTGACTACACCTAACCAAGCAAACAATGTTTTCTGTCTCTCAAATGCGTCCCGACAGCAGCTTAATTTCCCACAAAGGCTCTGCCGTGCTCACAATGGCCATTGCCGACCTGCCGTTGCGGCTTGATCGGCTGCACCGTCGTGAGCAGTTTGTAGCAGCTGCACTTTTACCCTAAGGCTTGGAGGAGGATCTTGGTAGAAGATGCCAGCGCGCGGACTGGGTATTAACCTGTGGTGGCAACGTCTTGTACCGCATGACATATAAGATCGGCCCAAAAGTTAATAATAACATCCTTGAAGGTTGATAGATATATATAGTAGCTTGTATTGTATTGTATTGTATAGTATAGCGTGTGGGTTTACAGCGGCGGTTACGACGTCTTGTACTGCATGGACAGTACGACACCCTCTTGCATGAACTAACGCGCGAGTCTCAGGGCGATTTTAAGAACTTCATGCGAATGGACGTTGACATGTTTCGGGAACTACTGGCATGTGTGCCCCCGAGGATCACCAAATGTTCCAGCAACCGCCTCCACATTTCAGGACTGAAGATTGCAGGAACAGCGAACTCGATAGTAAGATACATTTTACATTGAATTGCATTCGGCAAACCTACCCCCCCCCCCCCCCCCCCTGCAACTGGCCAGTACTACGTGTTGTCACATCAGCTGCAATTCAAGCCGGTACATGAATCATGCCCCATGAAATTTGTCAGCAGATAAAGAATATTGATATTGGTACGAGTCTCAGGCAGGGCGAATTCAAGAACTTCATGCGCATGTGGTCATCGACAAAAAGCTGATCTTCCCTGAGGAAATAGCAGTGACCAACCAGAGACCAGACGCAGTGATCTGGTCAGCCAAGACCAGACAGGTCGTAATGATTGAACTCACAGTGCCGTGGGAAGAAAGAATGGAGGAGGCATTCGAGAGAAAGGCTGAAAGATATAGCAACCTGAGACAAACCTGTACTGAGAGGAAGTGGAAGACCTGGTGCTTCCCTGCGGAGGTCGGCTGCAGAGGATTTGTGGGGCAGTCAATGTGGAGGATGTTGGAAGCATTAGGTATTTAAGGAAACAAGAGGAAACCGTGACGAAGAACCTTACAGAAGCGACATCGAGATGGCTGTGGTTGAAACGAAACGAAGGAACATGGAAGATCTAAGCCACAACTGGTGATGGATTGGCCACCGTCACCGCCCCGCCAGCCAGAGGGGGTCCTGATAGAAGGCCGAAACCCCCGAAGACGGCTGGAAGTCAGCTGACGAAGTTGTGGCTTGCAGTACAACCTAGCTGTATCAAGTAAGAACCACTGGCGAGTGCGTCCCCAAGGATCACCAAATGTTCCAGCAACCGCCTCTCAATATGCCCAGGAATGAAGATTGCAGTGACACTACGTTTCTTAGCAACAGCGAACTCCAAAGTTGGTGACTTTTACGATGATTTTTTGCTATTGATGATTTTTCTTATTCCAATGTATTTAACTTCACAGTTGAATATTGTATATGATGATGGCAACGATGACTATGGCGAGAATTAAAAATAATGACGACAATGGAGATCCTAAGTAGTGTGTTCAGATGAACTGGCTTAACTACCTTAGGCACGCTCTAATACAGGCTTAACTCTCACTAAGTCTGTTCGCAAACTCAACAAGTAGGAGAAGGAATGCAATGGAATTTGGCCATAGGGGCTCATAAGGAGATATGTCGACACGTGTAGCGATTTTAATCTATCATGATTAGTTGACATACCATTCAGTTGTGAACAATGCGACTATAGGGCAGCTCTGAAGTATTCACTAACTCCACACATCATTAGAACCCACACAAAGAAACACTGATTGTGTGGGGACTGTGGACACACAGCAACCTGGCCAAAATCTAATTCGTCCCGGATGGCCGCCCACCTACCCAATGTAAGAGACTTACCAGGGGTCTCAACAGGAAGGCGCACGACAGAGTCGTCAGGGAGCTCGAGGTGAGTTGGCTCCAGGAATACGTTTTTTCCGCCACGTCGAATGCGGCGTCGCAGAGCTGGCAGCCATCGACAACGAGCTCGTCACCTGTGACACCACCGGGATGGACTGAAACCAACCAGCCTCAGCCATCCTACAGCGGCTGGATGCAGAGAAGGAGGAGGATGACGAAGAAGGTGGACTGAAGTTTTCCATGTTTATGAAATGCCTCCAACGAACCGGAGATACTGACAACAATCTCGACACAAGGTAAAAGAGGTACTGCGGAGAAAACTACATCTAAACGTTGATTTTGAAGGCGCCCAACGAAATCGGAACTGACAGATAGGTCAAATTGTCTGAAGCACACTTATTCTGGGTTAATGAACATTTCTGATTAGTAAAAATTGGATTTAGCCGAATACAGTTAGCAGAGATCAAGTTCTTCCTCCATCTTTGGATAATGTAGCAGGGCACGAAGATTATGATTAGAAAGCTACATTACTTTTACTAAAGGGAGGTAATCTTCCTAAGTCTGATTTAAAGACTTTATGGCTTTGTTGATTACGGCAATTCACCGACTTGATGAGAAGGCTAGGACATGAGGACCACCCGACACTCGCAGTCACCTTGAGGTATGGTACTTTACATGCGAACAACGGCATGCTGGGATACTAGTAATGGAGCTGCAGGCGTTCGGATCAGAAGTGGAGGAGAAGATTGGGGCAAAGTTTGCTAAGGTGACAAACTCTTGTACATAGAGCGTCTCAGCAACCTCATGGGAGCCCATGCCTCTATACGCCCGACACAGCAACAAGGTTCAACGTGGATTTACAGCTATGAGACACAGCTAATATGGACCCTGCAAGACTTAACATGATGTTTCGGTAAAGGTTAACAGATTGACATTGCAATCCTCGACTTCAAAAAGGCCTTCGACACTGTACCACGCTAACGACTGCTAAACATTTTTGTTTCTTGCACATCTGGATGTGAACACAAAGGGTCATGATCCGTGGTAGATGAGTGGCTGTTACACCTCACTGACTGAGCAGACCATTTGCAATCTTATAGACAAGGTACTCATTTTTTTTAAATATCTGGTGACTATAGAGGTTGACCGATCGTTTAGTCCATGACAGTAAAACAGGAGGTGTGAAACAGCACCGTCGACTGCTTTGAATTGAGGATTCACTGAAGAGTTATGCAGGGAGGGGATTCTCTCTCCGTACTTATGTCTGGTTTTTTTTAGCAATATCAATATCAGCAGTGTACATAGAATCCGATACGTCGATGATGCACTTTTGAACGATGATAAAAATAAAGTTTGCCCTGTTTGTTTGAGTACCACCGCTTCGTAATTCTTGTCATTGCCACCACCATCAGAGTCCACTGCTGTAAGTTTTGCTCTGTTCTCTGTACCCCTGAGTTTTGATGAGGGTGGGGGGTGGTTATCACTGGTCACATTTGGGTAGGGTTTAAATTGGTAGTTAGGTATAATAGTTAGCTTAGGTATATTAAAATTAGTAGTTAGGTATATTCGTTAGGTTAATCATTAGCTTATAGATCTAATTAGTTTACAGGGATAACATTATAGATGTTCATAGACGTAATCAGTTCGTAGATAGATAGAAATTTGACCAGTATCTGTCTTACATGTATGAGGTTGTACAACATGAAATGTATTAAGAATTGAATGTTTTTCTCACAGTGATACAAGACATGTAACTAGGAGCCTACCACTGCCATTTCCACAACTGCTGACATCATGCGAGTAACAGCTGTGCGTTTTGCTCTGTTTTCTGTACCAATGATCTTTGATGGGGGGGGGGGGGGGTATCACTGGTCACATTTGGGTAGGGTAAAAGTTAGTAGTTATGCTCATATTGCTCTATTTTACCTTCTGTACGTATTTTGTCTTTTGTTCCATACATATCTGTTGTCATACAAAATTGTCTGGTCAATGTCTGGTTTGGAAATCTACATAAAGCCAAGCAACATAACTTTGATCACGAGGCGGCAGAAGGCAACATTTGCCGCATTATAACAACAGGCAGTGTCCAAGAGGTCAAACCATATTAGACAGGACTTCCCCAAGTCCAGCATCAAGGAATTGTGAAGAGGCAATGTCTCGTGTTGAAGACGACACCTATGCCATTGACGAGAAGAACGGTAAAAGAAAGAGCAGAGATAGAAGAGCCATGTCGTTTATGGATAAAAAAGAAAGGCGTCGGCAGGAATTTGCGATCACACAGTTTCATGGATAATTCTATAGCCCTGTGCCTGGTCTTGCATAGGTATGGTTGTCTCGTCTATAGAGCTGACTTGTGACTTTCTTTCCAACTGACGATATCCCTCCAACATCACGTCCATAAGGATACTGACTAGCCTGTCCTATTTGTCAAGATTTTTTTTGTCTTGAAAACAGGTTACGTCATGATTTTTATATAGCCCATGTTCGCAGCAGGGAATAAGTTTGCGGTGTGATAAGTTTAGTAAGTGGCTACAATGTGATAAGTTAAAAACTTAAAAACAAAAAAAGCACAACCAAACATCTGTCTTGGGTTACAAAGGCAGCCTGAGCCCATGAAAACAAACAATAAACAAGGGCCATCGGAACAGGATAAGGACCCTCCATATATAAACAATTGGCGTCTTATCACCCTTCTTGTGATACACATGTGTTATCTAAATGCCTCGCCCTTCGGATGAGAAATGTTATGTCAAACTTCATATCTTATGATCAAGCTGGTTTCTTACAGGGGCGCTGTATTAGTGATAACATACGGAGTTATAGGGTTTATTATAAGAAAATAAACAAACAAGATATTAACGAAAGAAGAAGTGGCTTCTCTTGCATTAACAAGGCTAGGAATAGACTATTTTTTCCACTGCGCCCGAGAGATAATTACGGCACGGGGCTACGGGATTGATTTGAGAGAGAGAAAAAAAATGTCCTGATGTTTTCGTCCATTGACAAAATCGGTCTGTTTCGCTTCCCCTCCATATATGTAACGCCCAAGAGAAGTCCTGATGTTTCGTTTTAAGAGAGAAAATTGGACTGTAAAAAAAGAGAACCTTGACACACACAATCCTACAAGGGAAAGCAGAAGGAGTGCCGAGGGGTCGCCCTCGCCGAGCATGGAGCAACGATGTGAAGGACTGGACAGGAAGGACGTCAACCCAGCTGACTAGACTGACCGAAGACCGCCAGAAGTGGAAAGCCCTTGTGAACAGTCTGACTGCCCCTACGGTCACCGGCTATGGGACTGAGTGAATGTGAGTTAGTGAATGTAATGAAATATTTCGTTCCCAAGCCTTTGATAAAATCAGCCAGACGTTTCGTTCCCCCAAATCTAATGCCCGCGAGAACAATGTACTTAAGTACACGTCTAATGCTCCTTAGAAAATTAGGCTGACATTCCGTTCCCTGTTTTAGGTCACAAAGGCAGCTGAAGTTAATTTTGATTTAGCACACCAGATATAAACAAGGCAAGGATTTGCTCCCCTTGTAAGAGCTAGGTTTCGGAGCAGGGAGTAGAAATTCGCCTTAATGGCAGTTAGCCTTTACACAATACTAAAATTAACTCTTATCCAATGAAAGTGGACATGTGCTGTATACATGTTGTATTAATGATGCAGAAAAAAGAAATTCAATTTCTTTCTAACCACTGCGCTCCTGTCCCTTGATGAGGAAATTGAGTAAGTAAGTAAACAAGAATGAAGAATAAGTAAGTAAATAAGTACAGTGTAAGTAATTTGTGTCAATCATCCTCGGGCTTTGTATAAAACACATGTAGACATTATAAATTGGTAAAACATTTCCGCACAACTAATGCAGTAGTTGAAATCGAATCTAGTTGCCAAATATTTATTATGAACTGTTCAAACATTTTGTGCATTCTCGACTTCTCGAAGGCCTGTTTTGATTCAACGGCTGCTCTGCACTTAGTGGAGGAAAAACACCGGAAGGCTGATGAGTTTGAGGCTGCGGTGATGGAAGATACCCCTACGGAGGAAACTACAATGGAGAAGGAAACAACAGCACTAGAAATAACCGCGGCAACAATGGCAACGTACCACCTGTCATTTCAGCCCAACCACCTATTCAACCTCTGGTCCAACCCCCGCCCAACCCCTTGTACCAGTCCCTTTTCAACCCCCTCTACAAGACCTTTATGATCGGCAGTGACTATATGGCGAGGTAGGGAGTGGATTGTTTCTCAGAAGGCTCCGAAGAAGGTTTTTTTTAGTATTAAATGACTTTCTGTGCTTATCAGAGTGCAATTTACCGTAATGGATCGTAACAATTAGCCTTTATGCTAGATTTTTTTTCCTGACAGTATTGACCATTGCACCATCAGAGGAAACGACGGCAACGCAGGAGGAAACAACAACGCTGGGAACAACGGCGGCACAATTCGTAACAATTAGCCTTTATGTTAAATGTTTTTGCTGACAGCATTGACCATTGCACCATCAGAGGGAACAACGCCAACGCAGGAGGGAACAACGCTAACGCAAGAGGGAACAACGCCAACGGAGGAGGGAACAACGCCAACGCAGGAGGGAACAACGCTAACGCAAGAGGGAACGCCAATGCAAAAGGGAACAACAACGCTGGACACAACTGTGGCAACAATTGCAACGTACCACCCGTCATACCCGCCCTGAATGCATTCTGAACCCAGAATGTGTATTTTGTTTGTCTAAATGGTACGATCTTATGAACCTTTCACGATATCAAACCAGTTTTCTGTCCAGCTGTTCCTGATGACAGCGTTGCAGAATGCCATCAACTCCAACGGAGGAGAGATACAACAATGGTGGCGGGAACAATGGTGGCGGGAACGCTAATGCTACCCAGAATGGTGCCCTGTTCCTGATGACGTTGCTACAGAACGCAATCAACCCCAACGGAGGAGCGGTGGTGAATGGTACTGGGGAAAATTGCGGCGGGAACGCAAATGCAGGAGCTAACCAGGATGCTGCCGGAAACGCTAACGGAGAAGCGATGGTGAATGGTGGCAGGAACAACGGAGTAGCGGAGATACAACCATGGTGGCGGGAACGCTAATGCTAACCAGAATGGTGCCCTGTTGCTGATGACATTGCTATAAAACGCCTTCAACCCCAACGGAGGAGCGGTTGTGAATGGTGGTGGGAAAAATGGTGGCGGGAACGCTAATGCAGGTCCTGGAGCTAACGGAGGAGGGAACCAGAATGCTGCCGGAAACGCTAACGGAGGAGGAAACCAGAGTGGTGCCCTCAACCCCAACAGACCTGGCAACCACAATGGTGAAGGGAACTAAACGCTGGGCACAACGGCTGTAACAATGGAAACGTACCACCCCCGTCATACCCGCCCTGAATGCATTCTAAACCCAGAATGTATATTTTGTTTGTCTAAATGGTACGATCTTATGAACCTTTCACGATATCAAACCAATTTTATGTCCAGATGCTCTTGATGACGGCGTTGGGCAATGCCATGAACCCCAAACGGAGGGGAGATACAACAATGATGGCGGGAACAATGGTGGCGGGAACGCTACTGCTAACCAGAATGGTACCCTGTTTCTGATGACATTGCTACAAAACGCCTTCAACCCCAACGGAGGAAACGGTGACGGGAATGCTAATGCAGGAGCTAACTAGAATAGTGCCCTCAGCCCGAACGGAGGAGGAAACCAGAATGATGTCCTCAACCGAAAAAGACATGGCAACCACAATGGTGGTCCAGGAGCAAACAACAGCGCTGGACACAACGGCGGCAACAATGGAAACGTACCACCCGTCATCCCAGCCCTGAATGCATTCTGAACCCAGAATGTGTATTCTGTTTGTCTAAATGGTACGATCTTATGAACCTTTCACGATATCAAACCAAGTATCTGCCCAGCTGTTCCTGATGACAGCGTTGCAGAATGCCATCAACCCCAACGGAGGATCGGTGGTGAATGGTGGCGGGAACGCTAATGCGGGAGCTAACTAAAATGCTGCCGGAAACGCTAACGGAGGAGGAAACTAGAATGGTGCCCTCAAATCCCAACGGACATGGCAACCACAATGGTGGTCCAGGAGGCAACAACAATACTGGACATAACGGTGGCAACAATAGCAACGTACCACCCGTCATTCCGGCCCACCCAGTCCTGAATGCATTCTGAACCCAGAATGTGTATTTTGTTTGTCTAAATGGTACGATCTTATGAACCTTTCACGATATCAAACCAAGTATCTGCCCAGCTGTTCCTGATGACAGCGTTGCAGAATGCCATCAACCCCAACGGAGGAGAGATACAACAATGGTGGCGGGAACAATGGTGGCGGGAACGCTAATGCTAACCAGAATGGTGCCCTGTTCCTGATGACAGTGTTACAAAACGCCTTCAACCCCAACGGAGGAAATGGTGACGGGAATGCTACTGCAGGAGCTAACTAGAATGGTGCCCTCAACCCGAACGGAGGAGGAAACCAGAATGGTGTCCCCAACCGAAAAAGACATGGCAACCACAATGGTGGTCCAGGAGGAAACAACAGCGCTGGACACAACGGTGACAACAATGGAAACGTACCACCGTCATCCCAGCCCTGAATGCATTCTGGACCCAGAATGTGTATTTTGTTTGTCTAAATCGTACCATCTTATGAACCTTTCACAATATCAAACCAATTATCTGCCCAGACGTCTTGATGACGGCGTTGGGAAATGCCATGAACCCCAACGGAGGAGAGATACAACAATGGTGGCGGGAACGCTAATGCTAATCAGAATGGTGCCCTGTTCCTAATGACAGTGTTACAAAACGCCTTCAACCCCAACAGAGGAGCGGTGGTGAATGGTGGCGGGAAAAATGGTGACGGGAACGCTAATGCAGGAGCTAACTAGAATGCTGCTGGAAACGCTAACGAAGGAGGAAACCAGAATATTGCCGGGAACGCAAATGCAGGAGGAAACCAGAATGGTGCCCTCAACCCAAACGGACCTGGCAACCACAGTGGTGGGAACTAAACGCTGGGCACAACGGCTGTAATAATGGCAACGTACCATCCGTCATCTTCGTCCAACGTTTAACCCCTTTGGAATGTTGAAATAAGTTACCATATTCTAGAAGGATACAGACAAAAAAATATGTATTCCTGCAACGTTTTCGTGGAGAGTTTCCGTTCAACCCCCTGCACTATATATTCTTGATTATGATGATGACAGCATTGACCAATGCACCTAACGAAGGAAACCTAAATGGTGGAGGAGACAAACGGAGGAGCTAACAGCTACGGAGGAGGAAACAACGCTGGGAAACAGCGGTGATAACAATGGCAACGTACCACCCGCCATACCCTGCCCAACTCTGTTTTAGTCCCTGTTCAACTCCCTGTATACCAGATCTTCTTGATGACAGCCTTGACCAATGCAGTTAACGCACACGTGCAGACCTTCGACCTGGCGACCGGGCAAAGTGTCAGGACGGAGCAGACAGGGCTGGCGTCGTTTGTTCGTTCGTGGGCCCTTGACCTGTCGAATGTCCTCAGCTCTGACCTGTACAGGCATTGGCTGCCACAGTTAAGGGGTGAAGTCAGTGGCAGGGTGACCAGAAATAAAGATAAGCCTCTATCGGCCGGCTACTATCGACGCAGCAGGCCGTAAGACCGGGAAGGGTGAAAAGCCCCTATCGGCGGGCTACTATCGGTACTGGCGGTCGAGCTTAGCGCTCAAGGCTTGCCAGGCGCTGGGAAGGACCAAAAAGCCCTTTCGGCGCAACATGCACGGGAAGAATTGGCCAAGCATGCCGTGAAACCTGGAGGTTATCGGCGAGGCTACGTATACAGACGGCCGTCATACCTTGTGCCTTACACGGGGCTGGAACTATCGGCGCACCAGGCCGAAAAACCTGGAGGATAGCGCAGCCACAGACGGCCGCTATGGCCATGGTGCCCGAGGTTGAGGCACTGGCCCTTTCGGTGCAGCAGGCACGGAGAATTGAGGTAAGACCCCACGTTCTTTGCGCCAGGTGACGTTAAAGATTCGAGAACGGTGGAAGACTGTTCTCGGGGCTCCATCCATATTCAGAAGGAGCGGCAGCCGCCGTGCCACGTGGGCCGGTCTGTAGGCCGGTCGGGGTAATCGACATCTCAATTGAGCTGTAAGTAGATTACGGGCTCCGGTCGCTCCGTTATGGTTGCTCGGATAAGCTTCCATGTTGAACACACTGTTAGGCATGTTGCTCGGTATTGTTAATGGACCGATCCCGTAGCCCCGCCCCCTGTTCGATCATGTTCTATTTCGAACACCTCCGTCAAAAACAGCGCTTGTCGGACAGAACTGGCCGCCGCCGCTGTTTAGCTGATAATGACGACTGACTTCGGTTTAGTTTTTTGAGCCATGAAATCCTCTCAGACCGGGCCGAAAAAATTCTTTGTTAAGGGCTACATCCACTGCGTACTGTCGTTTGAGAATTGGGTTGATACAGATGAGGTAAGGGCGTTTTAATTTCAGACAAAGCGGAAGCGATAGGCGCTCCATAGCATTACCTTGTTGGTGGGCAGAAGTGCCCGGTTTCTGACATACGATCCATGCATGTGGATATCAGAGTACGTAAATCTGTAACAGGGTTTCTACCGCATTTGTTGCATGCATAAGAGCTGCATGCATGCTCATGATAAAAACAAAATTGAGAAGACAGAAGCTCTGGCACTCGTGGAGAGGGAGCTTGTACTACACGCCAGCTATTAGGACCCTTCTACAAAGACTGCTAGTGCAGAGTCCCGTGTCTTATACATACCCTGCTTTACACGTGCATTCAGCCAATCAACAATGTAATGCTATGCAGTGGCTCTGCCTCCCAAAACAACAATATTCGGTGGGTGTAACCTTCAACAAAGAATAGCATACCATTTTTCTTTGGCCATTTCTGTCCCACTGGGGCTGTTTTTGACGGAGGTGTTCGAAATAGAACAAGGGGTTCTACCTGTTTCTATTTGTTCGATATGCGTTCGATCGGGATCGGTCCATTGTTGATGTGAACAATAAACTAAGTTATCATTATGAATGAAGTTCTGCATCAAGACCAGCGGCCCCCACCTCCCCATTCTGGAGCTGGATACTTGTTTGGTGCTATGGCTTTTGACGTTTGATGTCCGCAGGATGGCAAATGGCAGGGAATAGCGCCCCTGTCCTTGAAGAGCTAGGTTCTCTTACTATCTAAACAAACACAATGAACCACATAAAACAATACGCTGGATACCATCCCGTCTTCAACAAAATATACTTGACCCAAAGCCGTGTCAGAACCTTCAGCCTATTGAAATTGACATGTAGGAAGAAGCAGGAAAGTGTCAAGATGGGTCTTAACCATCTTTTTCGTAAATATCACCTCATTTGTTTGTATAATATTCGCACTTTGAAATAACTATCCCTGAGCGGAACTTGTACTCAAATACAGCAGAATTCTTCTACAAAACTTTAGACTGCTGTACAAATATTTTACGTAGTACTTAAAAGTATCTGCAGAAGTACAAAGGAAATGAAGAATTTTTGTAAGAGCGAAGATCATGAAGGAGTCAAGGTAGTCATCTAAAAACACACCTGCTGACTCACACATGAGAGAAACCTTATGCATGCGGCACATGCGACAATGCCTTCAATCACCTAATGCCGTACAAACTGAACTAAGATCACCGTTGAAATCTGTCTTTATTGGCACGTATCAACGTAAATCAATAACAAGACATACTAGTATTTCGAGGCCTGCAGTGATTCCAAAGAGATAAATGACGAAGATATGATGCATGGTGCATCGATACATCTAAAGTATGTACCAAAAATTATATTGGCAAAGAAAGCACCAGACCAGACAGCATTGCTCTAAAACTGATATAAGAGTTCATTACTTGCCAACTTTGCATCCCATTTCTACCACATCCTCAACAGCTGTTTTGTCTCCTAGATGTGTTTTCCTGGCAGATTAAGAGTCACCGGTTTCTATTACTTAGGCGTCATTATGTACAGTGGATTTATATATGTTTATCCCTATCGCCACCAGGCATCATCACCAGTCTATTCCGGTCCTCCACTGCCGCAAGTTTGCACACTAGAAAAAGATATGACAGACTTGTTTGAAAATTATGCATATACTTGGACGTTTTAGTCCTGCTTCTTGAATCCAATGTCGTTGGCATACTGCAAATCCACAAGTTGTAAGGGGTGCGGCAAACTGTTTTTTGTGAGTACACTGTATCAAGTTTTCAAGTTGGAAAGAGAAACAAAACCTCATTAAAGAAAAGAAAAGCTTATTAATGAAATCCATATTTTGCAAGCTCAGATTCACAATACTACATTCTCCTTCACCTGACCAGCTGGATGACTTAGTATGTAAACAAAAGCTACTAGAATCTTTAGACACTGAACGTCTAAATGATATTTTGATCAGATCAAAAGCGCGGTGGATGGAATTGGTGGAGAGTTGCACAAAGCATTTTATGAATTTAGTACGTTGACATTATGCGAGAAAAAAATATTAAAGTTTGCAAAGAACCACTGATCATCTTTGAGGGGGAGGTATCACTTATTATTGTTAATATAATAATACATTTATTTTAATAGTATTACTCTCAGCCTACAATTTTGGAAGTAGGAAAGGAAGAACGATGCTGTAAGACGAGCCATCTCAGTTTTCAATACAGTATTTGTTTCATGAGACAGTAGGTGTACAGGTTGGTGTGAGGATTGGCAAATCTGCCACATGAATCCAACATAGACGAACAAGTATCAGAAATTGAAATTAGATGCTGGAAAACTTGAGAAGGTTTTGTTACATCACTCAGCCGTGTAGGCATTTTCTCAAAATGTAGAAACTGTCAAGTCCCATGGGCAACCTCAATAAGCACATCTGTTTTTCGTGCCACAGGTGCCCGACCAAAGACTTATATAAGAAAAACGAAACAACAGAAGGAAGCCTTGCAGAAGGCATTTGCAGCGTGCGAAAAGCCAACCAGAGAGGTAAGAAGTTTACAGTTCATGAGCTAATACT
The DNA here is from genome assembly GCA_019207045.1 of Branchiostoma floridae x Branchiostoma belcheri. Classification (NCBI taxonomy): domain Eukaryota; kingdom Metazoa; phylum Chordata; class Leptocardii; order Amphioxiformes; family Branchiostomatidae; genus Branchiostoma; species Branchiostoma floridae x Branchiostoma belcheri. Next base: position 3,603,735 of record CM033039.1, on the reverse strand, counting down.
TGACTTGGACAATTGTCTACAACTTATTTTTCCTCCACCCTGGATTGAAACCTTCCCACAATTTCGGGGTGTATCAGAACCAGTACTTCTGGTCTGGCTCCTTCCGTACTTATCGGCTGAACTACATGGTGGCCATGCCCAAGAAAGTCTTCCAGGCAAATTACTGCATTTATTCAGTTGTTAGGCTTTGTCCGTTTCGTATAATTATCTGTGGTGCGGTGTGTTGTGTCAGAAGTTCCGCACCCGATTGGCTGAACTACATGGCGGTCACAAAAGCCTACCAGGCAAGTTACTGCATTTATGTAGTTGTTAAGCTTTGTCCGTTTCGGACAGAATTATCTGTGGTGTTTTGTGTCAGAAGTTCCGCCTTGATGACTGCATTGATGAGCTTAAAGAGGACTTGAACAACGTAGAAGAGTTATGGCAACATGACGTGTCGTTCTACATATTTTCAGATCTCTGTTCATGTCCGGGCCAAGGCTCAAGATCAAACCGTAACACCAATCTGCAAACTGAGCTCTCAACACAGATGGGACACGTAAATCACTGCCATGATCGAGCACTGGACGCCCTACAAGCTCTAGAAAGGGAATGGGGAGAAGCCAGGCTCCCGAAAGATGTGACTTTATCTTGTGTCCCTTCACTTTTATTACTCCTTGAATATTATATTACCTTTTTATTCCATATAAAAAGAAAGGTGTACTTTTTTTATTGTGTTGCGCACTTGCAGCTAACTACACACGAAGACGTGACCCTAGGCTGGCAGAAATATTCTTATCGATGAAGGCATACTCAGCTATTTAAAATATTGCTTTATTGAGGGATTTGGTAGTTCCTCTTGTGTGAAAAATGTATCATAATAAATAAATACGGCCGGGTGCCTAAACACTAGGATATGGTATCCTTAATTATGTCAATTTGTCTAGACTCCACCTTTGCTTAAAGTCAAACAAGACTTTGTCCATTTCTTAAAGGCTAATTTTAAACTTTTCGTTGCCAAGAATCGTCATCCACAGGACCATTTTGATGAGGACATGAATGCTCTGATAGACGCCTTGGACAATCTAGAAGAGGAATGGCAACAGGACGTAATTGTCGTTCAATCAGTTCTCGGAATCGAACTGCAATATAAGTCTGCAACCTTGAGGATAACGGTGGAGCTACAAGCCCCTGCTTTTAAGCTAGTACATGTACAAAGAAAGTGTATTTTATGTCTTGCTCTTTTAATGACTACATATAGATGCAAGTCTAAAATAATATGTTTCTATGCTTCAGGTTCAAGACCAACAACGACTAGAAAGAGAGCAAGAGATTTGGGAACGAGAAGCAGTAAGACGAAGAGATTCGAGAAAAGACTAGGTCCTCCGCGAGAGAATGACAGATGGAGGAAGCGAACGGCTCCTGTGATGTACAAAGAAAAATGTATTTATTTGTTAATGACATAATGACATGTAGATGCAACTCTAACATAATCTGTATAAAAACACCAAGCAGTCCTAAGACGGGACGCACGAAGAGAATAATCTGTTTCTATGCTTCAGGTTCAAGAAGATGAAGAAGTGAGACAGAGAGAAGTCAATGAGAGGCTAGTGAGACAAAATCAAGCCGTATTACGAAGAGATGCCCGGAGAGAGGAGGCCCGCCGTGAGCGCATGGCTGAGAGAGGACGTTACCCTTTTGTACACGGCAGGCCGCTAGCGAATGCGAGAAAGAGGACGCTACCTATTGGTACTCTTCAACTTGCCTTATTGAAGGGAAGAAACATGATTCGTCAGTTTCTATCATTATGATGTGCCAGGCGCCTCCATGTATGTTCACAAGTCAAGAAATCAAATAGAACGTTTGAAAGAATTCAGCAATCGAAATATTGACCTCGGTTGGCTAATTAATAAGTTACGTACATATCTCAATATAAAACGAATAATAAAAGGTAGTCTCTTCACATGTACGGTATATGTCCCTTTATATATACCAATTTAAGACTTCAGGAATGTACTTGGCAATCATATTAACTTTTGTAAGAATAAAACTTCCAAACAGAGAAAGTCTTGTATTTACAACAATAAAGATGTACCTAACAGTAGAGGTTCAGACACTACTTGGAAGGGTCCGCCGGGAGAGAATGAGGGAAAGCAACAACTACCCGTTTCCTGTCGGCGGTTGCCCTACGAAGGTAGATGCCAGATTTTTAACATTACGAAGCTTTATTGTAACGAAAGGTTATCTGTAAATTCATGTCTTAAGTATCTTGTTTTTATTCCAATCATTAATTGGACATATCATATCTTCTGCATCGCTTTCGTGTACAAAGAAAAGGTTCTTCTGATGAAATGTTGCTTTAATTATTTCTATGAGTGACAATGGAGGCAAGTCGAAACCAAAGAATTCTTTGGTTGTGGATTCATAGGTTCAATACAAGTTATTATGCATTTTACAATTGTCGAAGCATGATTGATTGGTTTTGATAAGGAAGTTTTATCAGGAATGCTTCAAAAAGTAACTAAAACTGTTTCTATGCTTCAAGTTTAACAAATACAAATACTAGAAGACAGCGAGGAATGGAGGAGGCCCGCCGTAAGAGATTGGTAGCAAGAACAAATTATCAATTTCTTCCCAACGGAATCAGTCAGCCCATGCAGTTCTTCACCAAAATAGACGTCGAGTTGTAATAGTATTCACAGTAGCGACAACCTGGTTAAAACAAACACTGCTCAAGTCTCTTGGGAGTCATTGATGAGAAACAGCCTGGTAATCAATCTTCTAACAAGCTGATAAAAGTATTTTTGTTAAAATAAATCATTCATCTTTTCCATCCAGCAGTTGTACGATGAATTGTGTCACCATACTGAAGTGGCTTCACACCTTTGCTGTTTTAGCCATAGCGAAGACGGCGGTGGAGTACTGTAGCGTCGGATATTCCATTCTATTTTGAAAGTACTGTGTTCTCTGGTAAGATTTACTTCCTTGGACGCAGTGACCGTCACAGGAACGATGTTACCAACGACGTGCATGCCTATGACCCACAAGAAATGTCACTCAAGAAAGTGGGATTCATGACCACAGGGCTGTATTTCAATTTCTGTGTCACCATACTAAAGTACTACTGACTACATGACATAGAACTGTACAATGGACTACATGGACCCTAACATTCATCATAGGGTACGTCTGCACTAACCTATCAGGAGCTTGAACATCTTGAGAGAAGTAGAGCTAGCATATAATGTTGGATTGTGCCTTTATATACATGTACATTCATTCCATTAGACATTGATTTGATGAGATTGCTGAGATGAATTCAAAATGCTCCAACAACCAGCTGGCAGCGTTGTATGGGAAAGTGTATTCCGATTGAATTACTTGCCTAGTATATTATTCAAACAATAGCAAACACCACTGGAAGGATCATCTGCAGAGACACATGCAGCAGTTCTACGTCGGGATTAACTGCCGATATGTGAGGAGTGCAGCGTTGAATTCAAGCAGAAGTATCGTCTGCAGAGACACATGCAGCAATGGACATTGTATTGTAAATGCAGTAGGATGCAGGTGTTATGTGTGCGATAGGCCACTGAGTCTACTGGACAGTCTAAAAATAAGTGTGCATCATTAGCTTGCAAATATATTTTATGTACAAAGTATTTTGATGACTTTCTAGCGATTTAAAATGTATCAATGATTTCATCATTTCAAGGATATGACTATTTTTTTCGCCATATGTCAATGTTAGACCCGAGTAACTAAGCAACCGTTTGCCTCCGATGGAAGGTCGTCATTGAGAGTAACACACAACTATCAGTAATATTTAGGGTTTGTATTTAAGAGAATGGAATCGTTTGCCGGAACTAATAGAGCCAAAGCACATCAGGCATTCACAAATGACATGAACAACATGTAAATTACTACTAGAGTTATGGGTACTCATCCTCACAGCCTGTGAAAACATTTTCGGATTAATCATTCATCTTTTCATAAAGCAGCTGGAACTGAACTTGGAGCTGACCAGACAGAACAACAAGAAACTACAAGTTCACCAGAACAGTCCCAGTAAGCAGTTGTACGCCAGGTGTTATGTGTGCGACAGGTAGCTGAGTTGACTGGACAGCCGAAAAAGGCAATTGCGGCATTGTATTGATCATAAATGTCATGTACAAAGAAAAAGTACTTGATAGCGAATATTTAAATGTCTGAACACTTTCATCACTTCAAGGATATAATTATTTTTTTCGCCAACATGTTTGTCCGTATGTCAATGTTGGACCTGAGTAACTAAGCAACTGTTTGCCGCCGATGGAAGGATGTCATTGAGAGAAACACAGTATTATAAGTAATGCTTTAGGGTTTGTATTTAAGAGAATGGAATCGTTTACCGGAAATAATAGAGCCAAACACTCCAGGCATTCAAAAATGACCTGAACAGCGTGTAAGTTGCTACTAGAGTTATGGGTACTCATCCTCACAGATATATATTATGTTTTATCACACTTCTTGAAATTATTTTCGGACAATCATTTATCTTTTCCCTTCAACAGTTGTACGATGAACTGCCGTGAGGAATGCGGCAGGCAATTCCAAAGGGAGGACAGTCTGACGAGGCACATGCGGACTCACACGTACAGGGCAGTGCGGCACACAAGTTTCACTGTTCAAGCCTTATTCTGTTGGGAGCCATTGTTGCCATAAGCATTTTATGAGAAACAGCCTGATGATATTCTATCAATCTGATAAAATTATTTTCGGATCAATCATTCATCTTTTCCCTTTAGCAGTTGTGCGATGAACTGCCGGTGTGCGGCAAGCAGTTCCGTCGAGAGGATCGACTTAGGACACATATGCAGACTCATACTATAATTAAAAGACATATGGTGACGCACACACGTTTCACTGCTAAAGCCCAGACCTCTTGAGAGCCATTGTTGTTATGGAACTTGATGAGAAACAGCCTTATGATATTCTACAAACATGATTAAATAATTTTCGGATAACAAATTATCTTCACCTGCAGCAGCTGTGCGATGAACTGCCGTGAGGCAGTTCAATATGGAAGACAACCTCACCAGGCACATGGTCACTCACACAGGGGAACCCCACACATAATTCTTAGCTTGGTAAAATATTCCAATGTCGATAAGTTTTAGTGTTGCAGTTTTCTGCTTGGAGCCGTGAGGATCAACCAGTGTAGATGTGCCCCGGTATGCTTAAAGCACAAATCTCTTGGGAGCCATTGTTACTATAGAACCTGACGATAAAACGCATGGTGATCTTCTACAAACCTGATTAAATTATATTCTGATCAGCCATTTATCTTTTCCCTCCAACAGTTGTACGATGAACTGGGCATGTGAGCAGTGCGGCAGGCAGTTCAATAGGGAAGACAACCTGACGAGGCACCTGCTCATTCACAAAGGGGAGAACCCAGACACATAATTCTTATATTCCCATGCCGATAATTTGTGTTGCCGTTTTCTGCTGGCTGGAGCCACGAGGCCTAACCAGTGTAGATGTGTCCCAGTATGCTTAAAGCCCAAATCTCTTGGGAGCCATTGTTGCTATAGAACTTGATGAGAAACAACCTTATGATATTCTACCAATCTGATGAATTTTTTTCGGATCAATCATTCATCTTTTCCCGCCCTTCAGGATTAGCTGTGATGAGTAACAAGAAATTCAGTCGGCTGGACAGCATGAGACGACACATGCTGACCCACACGTGTGTGGTGTGCGGTAAGCAGTTCAGTCAACGATGTCATCTAAACACCCACCTTCGGACTCACACAGGTGAGTGTGAGGAGTGCGTAAGCAATTCAATGCACAGAACGACCAAAAGAGGCACATGCAGCAGTTCTACGCCAGGATGTACGGCAGGATGAACTTCAGGTGTGATGTGTGCGGCAGCCAGCTGAGTCGACTAGATAGTCATAAAAGACGTGTGCGGCATTATATCGCTCATAAATGTCATGTACAAAGAAATGCATTTTTGATGAGTTCATAGCGATTTTAATGTTTCAATAATTTCATCATTTCAAGGATATGATTATCTTTTCGTCAATGTTGGATCTGAGTAACTGGCCAACTGTTTGCCGCCGATGGAAGGACATGATTGAGAGGAACATAGTTTTATCAGTAACGCATTAAATCAAGAATTTGACGAGCCCCAATCAAAGTTTCAAAGCAATGAATGAAGATGAACACTTTACTCAACTGGTATTCTTCTGCCATGTATGCAAAAGGCAAAGCTAGTATAACAGACTCTGGTATCAAGAGCAAATACGCATTCAATCTGAAATTTAAAAAAAAGCGGCGTTAACATCCAGCAAACCCATCTAGCTAAGCTCACCCAGTCCCCATTGTACAAAGTACAATCCCCGAAGTCTGGGTTTCCAAGAGGCTGGTCAGCTGAGAACATATCCCTGACTAATACACCCCGGGTAAGCTGGATGTTCTGCCATTATAGAAAATAAAAGACAAAAAAACGTAGAAAAATGCGTAGCTATTTGCTCTGTCACCATTGCACATTTTCAAGCTTAACAGCTTGGTATTAAATCGGTACGACTGATACAAAAGTAAGTCGTAGACTCAGCATTAAGGCAGTCATATTACAAATAAAGAGGCCGACCCGGTGCCATTATATAAGCTCATAAATGGCTCATTTTGCTTGTAAACACTTTCCGTGATTCACCGTGAAGATGCCATGGAAAACAGAAAATCAACGTAGAAGTGATATGTTGCATTATTTCTGTTGTCAATAGGAAACTGCAAAATATTTAGCATAGCAAAGCAAAGAATACAGCAATACTTTACTGATAAAAAAGACAGATCAGTCACAGAATAGAAACAGACCGTCGAATTTTTCGACAGGAAACTCGGCAGAATAATAAACTAAAGCAGAAATCTCTGATAAAAATAGCTGTGTCGAAAATACATGTTTATCGCCCATGTATTATCACTGTCTCATATAATTAGTCATTGTACCGCATACCATCCATGCTTTTCATGGACATGTCATGTGTAGGTAGTCTGGAGACATGTTCAGACATGCTCGGAAGAGACACTCGACCAAACTGAAGCTGGCTTTTCGTGAAAAGTGTCATACAAGTAATGGCAAAGAAAGTTTCAATTGAAAACCTCTTTTCGTACTTACGAATTCAAAGCACCACAAAACATAGACCAGGCAATAAGTGGGGCCCCAAACACAAGACAACAAAGAAAGTGAATAAACAACCGCTCGCCACGACATGCGTCCTGACTAATGTGAGAAGGCTTATACTGCACACCCTTTATGCTTATCATGTGTAGGCAGTGGGGCAGACATGTTCAGACATGCTCGCAAGACACTCGACAAGACTGAAGCTAGCTTTTCGTGATAAGTGTCACACAAGTAATGGCGAAGAAAAAGCGGCATGCAGAAACTGATACGTTCACAAGCAAGCTCGGCCCTGACCAAAAGCACAGTAAACGGTTGGAACCTAATACGTCAATTCAAACCGCTGTTCGTAGCAATTCGAGGCACCACAGAACAAAATCAGGCAAAAAGTCCGACCCCAAACACAAGACAACGACGACAAAAGCCGATACACAACCGCTCGCCACGACGTGCTCTGCCAAAAAGGACGACTTCCGCTGAAGACCGAAGCGTCTTTGAAACACAACATATCCATCGGCCACAAAGACTGGCGGGAAAATAAGAGTTGAAGTTTTGTTCAAAAAGATAGATAGTCCTTCATATGTCCAATTTTGGTTATGCACGACAGCAAAAAAAAAAGAAAAAGAAATTAACAAAAGCAGGAAGATACACTTAGTTGGTATATCGAAGTCCTTTAAATTGTCATTAGTGGGGTACTATTTTCTGTCGGCACATGACTATTGTCTCGCCAGGAATATTGATACGGTATACTGGCGCCGATGAACAGGTGCTCATTAGTGAATGTTTGTATGGAACGTTTTATATCCATCCGCATATCGTTGGGGCGCGGGAAAATAAACCTTGAAGTATGGTGCAAAAATGATTCACATATGCCCAATGTAGGATTGTATGACAGGAAAAAAATAAAACCAGACAAATAGGAAGATGCTTGGTTTATATTTGATATCTACAAGTCGTGTCTACTTTTGGTAGTTGGGTGCTATTTTCTGTCGGCAAATGAATATCGTCTCGCGAGGTCAGTGATACGGTAGGCTGGCGCCAATGTCCAGGTGCACGTTGTAGGAGTCTGCATGCGGTTTTCTAGAGGCGTTTGATAAGCCATTTTAATTCTCAAGAAAAGGGGAAATACTTTTTCCACGTTATCCATAGTGACGTTGCAGCTTAAATAAGTGTATGGCGTAGCCGACCTCGGTGAATCCACTGTGAAACGTTGCCGACTTGCTTGAACTATAGTCTAAAGTGTTATCTGACTCACCCTATGCAGAGCTCCCGTCATATTATCATAACTACACCATAATCAGTTTATTTCTGGGATATAATTTGCTTGCATTATGCATACAGGTGTTGCACAACGGTGGGTTGTTGTCTGACCACTCTTTAGTTTTGGTTTGGGTTGCTTGTGTCCTGTATATCCATGCATACAGCTAGCTATAGGGAAATCTCATTGGCATAGTAACGCTGTGTTCATATGTGTAGTGTGTAACGTTAACATTGTCTCTCCTGTCACGATGCGTGGCAGATTTTTGTTTTCGTGGGTCCTGAGTCTAGAAATATATACTGTACAAATCACCTGTAATAGAGTAAAACGTCACGGAATAATACTGGTTAAAGTTTATTTGATTCTATATTTTTGTAAAGACAGCTCACATCGTAGACTTTGGGACTTTTTCGTGATCATTTCAGCCAGATACAGTACGTTGTAAAAAGCATATACAAATTGTATGGCTATAACATTTAGAGTTGAACCATGTGAAGAATTGGGCTACAGTTACTGTAGTATCTGTCAATCCTACAGTGAACAGTCTGCGGGTTAAATTTGTTGTTCTTTTTTCTTCATATTTCCCCCCTAAAAGGAGGGAGGAGAAGTCTGTATTGCTCAGATAATTGGAGTGACTTGGCGTGCTTTGCGGTCTCGGTTTGGCGACGAGTGTGCATTTGGGTACATTAAGATCAAGTTATAAGCTCTCAGCTGGCCGTCGTTCACCTATGTCGATGAGTGCCTGCTTTCGAACCTGCAGAGTAGCCTCCCCCTTCCTTGTCTCATGGAATTTATCTATTTACTTTCAAAAGCCGCAAACGTACGTGCCTGGGGAATAGCCTGAGCCTCCCTGAATTGTGTACAAGTCTGTTACAGGGATTATCCTATACATTGAACAACCACATTTTTCAATCGATATAATTTACACAGGTAGATACAGCCGGAGGGTTGGCAAGAGACATAAACAAGTTAATCGTTGTATAGTCTTACAGAGCTGTGTGCAATGACCTTCTTAGCCGTTCCGTCCTAGCTTTCGGCAAGGAAAACAAGCTGTTGTATCTTAGCTGTCTTTCCGTAGCTGTCGATCGTTTGGGGGTACTAGACAGTGGCTGCCTCTCTTCTTTCCCTCAAGGACTTTAGTTTAGAAACTATTTGCCTACCACTACAGAAAATTATGCGAAGGGCACGTCTTTGTGTGCGTTCCATACATGCGGAATGCTCTTCGTTACATTCGACCAGCAGAACGTGTCCATACTCAGGGACGGGACGGATAGGTTCCTCCACCTGTCCAGCATTTCCCAGCACCGGTGGTCATCGTCACGCTCCGCTAATCGGAGCACTTTTATCTTATTCTAATTGAACCCCAACTTTAGGGCCAGGTCAACCCACTTGCTATCGACTTCGTTGATGACTTCGTCAAAATATTTCCGAATGTTAACTGATGATGATTAGTTACAAATGGATTATTCAAAACACATTCACAAAAAAAAAATCGCAGCCAGTTGGCTTAAGTGGTGTCAGACTTCACAATGTCACACCAGTGAATATAATTTGATTATCAAACAATTAAGTGCTGAAAAGGACAGCGTGATTAGCTACTTGACGGTGGCAAGATTCTATAGTCAAAATGTTCGAAAGTCGGAATGGGCTGGAGTGCATATGAAACATGCTTACTATGTACAGTGCTGGTCATTCCACCGGGTTACAAAGTCATTCAAAAAAGGCTTAAAAGTCATATTCTAGGCATTCTGCAAATATGTGAGAGATTGCTTTATAGTGAAAAAAGGTGTCAGATTCTTTTACATTTTCTTTTCTTTAGATAACTGTCGATGGAAAGTTTTTTTTCAGTGGAAAAATCGGGAATACTGGAAACGTGACACGGTAGGGTTTTCAATTAGTATCGTCTTTCGTTGATAACATTATTCATTTAATTCTGTGAAACAGTTCCAACAATATGACAATTCTCTACCTTGCTTTTGGCACCTAACCTGAAATGTTAGTTATGATTATTAAGTGTTATCTTTTAGTATGTATAATGTAATATATGATTCCCTAGGTACAGTCATTTCAAAACCAGGAACACTCGCTACTATTGACATATAAGGAGACCAAGCGAAGTCATACAAAGTACAAGCAATAACGTGTAAAATGTACTTAAAATGAGGTAACAGAGCCCGTTTAAACTCCATTTCATTATATTTATAAAATTCTTACAATCATCTCTTGGAAGTTGACTTACTTGGAAGTTAAAGTCAGCAAATATTCGCCTCACCTGAACAACTATTACTTTCACAGCTGTTAGATTCAGATTCAGCTTTATTGCTTGGGCTTGGCATATGGCAGTTTCCAATACAGTGCTTTTGAAATTAAATGTATTCATGTGTTTTAGTAACCAGCAACCAATGTTAACTGATCGTTGATTTGATCGTTGACTGTAATCCGTTGGCTCATATCAATATCTTTGATGTGTCTGCCACAATAGAAAAGGAAAAAAATCAATACGACTGGCATGTTTACATCTGCGCCATGTGAATCAAGTTACTTGTGGGCATTTGAACCTCCATTTTCTATCTAAAGTCGACATCATGTCAGTGATCCTCTGTTGTGTGTGTGGGCCATATACTGTAGGATAAAGTCCTGCTCTGTCTAAACCAGCATCTTATACAGTGTGAAGTAGATTGTCATGTAATTTTTTTCGATGAGTTAAATATAAGTGGGTTATCATTGGTGCATTGGTGCAAGTATTTACGAAAATATCTACAATAAGCACTAGCCATCATTCTCGTTTAAGTTTAAGTTAACTTCCCGTTTACGCCTCGTACCATGGTTAAACAAGATTCTACCCGCCCCACCCCGTTCCACATATTTTCGCGTTTTAAGCTGGATACAGATAATATCAAAGAACTCTTCTGTCAATTCCAATTTGTTCTTTTTAGTTCATCGTGGTGGTTGTTGTTGATACCAAGGATTCTTGTCTTTCTCGAATTGATAAGTTAAAAGCAGATTTTAGCTACAGCAGTCACGAAGAGGTTTATAAACTTACAACAAAAATGACACACATTTCAATAAACAAGTCAATTATTTGTATTTATACATGTTAAAAAAGTTATGATTTCCACCTGGATCCGTGATCGACACACATGAGACAATAAATGACACACAAAAAATAACAGAAATGACAAGTTTGAAAACATGCTATTACATTAGTCGGCATTGCAGGAATGAACAGTGTCCTAACCATGGATACTTTGCTCCATCTGTAGTGACTATTCGTGATAGCTTATAGCCTTTATAAAACCAACAGGGTCCCCCCTATTCGTTACCCGAATTAAGCGACGTGGCAATGTCAAAATGTGAGTCCTCGACATTTATACTTCGTCTCACCTGTAGTGACTGTTCGTCAAAGATTAGCAAAGGCATTACCCAAATTCTTAAGTGACCTGGCAATGTTAAAATGTGCAATGTCCTGACCATGGATTGTTTGCTCCATTTGTAGTGACTCTTCGTGATATGTTATAGCCTTTCTGTATTCACCAAGTCTACCCCAGATTATTCCCAAGTTGTCAAGTGATGTTGCAATGTCAGGATGTGCAGTGTTCTCACCATGGATCATTCGCTTCATCTGAAGTGACTGTTCGTGATAGCTTATAGCCTTTCTGAGATCACCAAAGTCGCCCCAGGCTGCTCCCAAGCTGTTAAGTGACCCGGCAATGTCAGCATTTGCAGTGTCATTGCCATGGATCCTCTGCTTCATCTGTAGTGACTGTTCGTGATAGCTTATTGCCATTCTGTGATCGCCAAAGTCACTCCAGGCTAGTCCCATATTGTAAAGTGACGTGGCAATGTCAGAATGAGCAGTGTCATCACCATGGATCCTCCGTCTCATCTGTAGTGACTGTTCGTAATAGTTTATAGCCCTTTTGTAATCACCAAGGCCTCTCCAGGCATTACCCAAGTTGTTGATGGACTGGGCAATGCCAATATGTGCAGTGTCCTCACCATGGATAGTCTGCTCCATCTGTAGTGACTGTTCGTAGAATGTTATAGCCTTTTTGTGATCACCAAGGTCACTCCAGGCTACTCCCAAGTTGTAGAGCATGATGGCAATGCTAGAATGTGCATTGTCATCACCATGGACACTTCGCTCCATCTGCAGTGACTGTTCATGATAGCTCAGAGCCGTTCTGTATTCACCCAGGAGACCCCAGGCTACTCCCAAGTTGTCAAGTGACATGGCAATGCTAGGATGTGCAGTTTCCTTACCATGGATAATTCGCCTCATCTGTATTGCCTGTTCGTGATAGTTTATGGCCTTTCTGTAATCACCAAGGTTATTCCAGGCTGCTCCTAAGGCGTTAAGAGAATTGGCGATGTCAGAATGTGCAGTGTCCTCGCCATGGATAGTTCGCTTCATCTGTAGTGACTGTTCATGATAGCTTAGGCCCTTTCTGTAATCACCAAGGCCCCTCCAGGCTGCTCCCAAGTTGTCAAGTGACCTGGCAATGTCAGAATGTGCAGTGTCATCACCATGAATCCTTCTCTTCATCTGTAGTGACTGTCCAAAATAGCTTATAGCCTTTCTGTAATCACCAAGGTTTTTCCAGGCGTTACCCAGGTTGTTAAGTGAGCTGGCAATGTCAGAATGCGCAGTGTCCTCACCATGGATAGTTCGTTCCATCTGTAGTGATTGTTCATGATAGCTTATAGCCTTTCTGTAATCACCAAGGTTATTCCAGGCGTTACCCAGGTTGGTAAGTGAGCTGGCAATGTCAGAATGCGCAGTGTCCTCACCATGGATAGTTCGTTTCATCTGTAGTGATTGTTCGTGAAAGCTTATAGCCTTTCTGTAATCACCAAGGTCTCTCCAGGCTGCTCCCACGTTGTTAAGTGCGTAGGAAATGCCTGGATGCGCAGTGTCCTCACCATGGATCCTTTTCTCCATCTGTAGTGACTGTTCGTGATATCTTAGAGCCTTTCTGTATTCACCCAGGAGACCCCAGGCTATTCCCAAGTTGTCAAGTGATATGGCAATGCTAGGATGTGCAGTTTCCTTACCATGGATAATTCGCCTCATCTGTAGTGACTGTTCATGATAGCTTAGGCCCTTTCTGTAATCACCAAGGCCCCTCCAGGCTACTCCCAAGTTGTCAAGTGTTCTGGCAATATCAGATTGTGCAGTATTCTCACCATAGATCCTCCGCCTCATCTGTAGTGACCGTTCGTAATAGTTTATAGCCTTTCTGTGATCACCAAGGTTTCGCCAGGCTACTCCCAAGTTGTCAAGTGAGTTGGCAACGTCATCATGTGCAGTGTTCTCACCATGCTTCCTTTGTCTTATCTGTAGTGACTGTTCGTGATAATTTATTTCCTTTCTGTAATCACCAAGGTCTCTCCAGGCTAAGTTTTCAAGTGATCTGGCAATGTCCGGACGTGGTGCGCTTTTCCTGTTTAAACTGAGCATTGTCTTTAGTGACCCTTTATTATCATTTAAGGTCATTCTGGAATCTTTGCTGCTTATCAAACTGCCATCAATGTCAACATCCGTATAGGTAATGTCAAGATTTGCAGTTTTCTGCAGATGATTCCCTGAAGTGGTTTGTTGTGACTGCAATTTGTTACCGATGGTGCTGCTTCTGTAGTCATCAAATATATTTCAATGTTTGTCAGTTATTACAATGAAGTTGAATTTCATTTATTTAATATTGCAATTTTAAACATTTTAGCATTATCAGAGCAATATCTCTTTCGTAGGATAATTCCATACCTCGTTTGTATACATGAAATTGATATATACGGTTCATTTTATGGACCATACTAGGTATGTGTATTTACTAATCTATACGTTTGTAATACCTTGTAATGTGTAAGATTTCTAGCCCTTTTGTAGCATTACATCATGAACAAAACATAGACATGCCTATTCGTATACAATGTTAAAGGAAGTTAACTGTATGATATTCAAATGCAATTAAATCTCTACAAATACAATTAAATGTCTACAACTGGATTAAAAACGGAGGATTTTGATCTAGTTGTAGAGATTAAACTGTATTTGAATATTGTTTACCTGAATGTCTAACCTTCACAAACATAAACCGTATGATAATGTATGCATTGGTATTAATAAATGTACCCACCCCTGCTTCTGTATTTGATCGACGTCGTCACCTACTGCGTGACTTGCAGACGATGGAAGGGAAGGATTTTCGCTGTCGGTTTTCCTTTCAGCTGATGGCGGCATGTCATGTTCGCACTGAGATACAAATATAGTGAGAGGATAGCAAACGTATTATAGTTTTATTGAAAGTTACTGAAAATTAAAACTGGGGCTAGGAATAAAGTTTAACATGGCAATATATCTGTTTTTTGATTCTGCAATGTACTTCGAAATAACTATACATGGCAAGAAATTGGACATTGTGAAACATGGGGCATTTCCAAACCTAACAGAAGACCTAACGTAGAATGATATTGCACCCAAGGGAATTCACCGATTTTTGCAACACAATCCACCTTACATGCCAATCAGGTACTTGAATTTCATGTTGTCTGGGCTGGGACAGTATACACATTTTCCATCAACCCTTCGTCCAAAACCCTCCACAGCCTAACAAGGGACACACGCCATCCTGACACAAGAGGGACAACGAGTCTCAAGCAAACCTTACATAACGGCATTAGCACGGGTGGTCCTTCTTAACAAGACACAAGACACACGCAACCAAGTTTTTCCACCTTACGTTACGAGCTGCGATTTTTTCGTCAACCCTTACGTTACGGAAGCCTGGCCGCTATCTCGAGCTGCGATTTTTTCGTCAACCCTTACGTTACGGAAGCCTGTCCGCTATATCTAGCTGCGATTTTTTTGTCAACCCTTACGTTACGGAAGCCTGTCCGCTATATCTAGCTGCGATGTTTTCGTCAACCCTTACGTTACGGAAGCCTGTCCGCTATCTCGAGCTGCGATGTTTTAGTCAACCCTTACGTTACGGAAGCCTGTCCGCTATCTCGAGCTGCGATTTTTTAGTCAACCCTTACGTTACGGAAGCCTGTCCGCTATCTCGAGCTGCGATTTTTTTAGTCAACCCTTACGTTACGGAAGCCTGTCCGTTATATCTAGCTGCGATTTTTTAGTCAACGCTTACGTTACGGAAGCCAGTTCAAGCCAGTTGCGTGTCCGCTATCTCGAGCTGCGATCTTTTCGTCAAACGTTACGGAAGTGGTCCTGTGTGGCCCGTTGACGGAAGTGGTCAATTATACGCAAAATCCAAACACTCAGGGCCCCAACGAATATCGAAACAGTCTATATAAAGACACGAAAATATGAAAAAAATGGAGCGATTAATACCAGTCCTATAATCCTTTAAGGAGACACAGCCCGGTGTGATTCTTTTAGTTCATGTTTACCAGAATCGTTGGAGAATGCCCCACTGAGCATCATGCACGCCTGGCTTGGCACGTGTTGAGCAAATGTGCTTCCAAGTGTAAACTCGAAGGTCATACTACACATTTTACCAGAGAAACATTTTTTCGAAATGTTTTAGATTATGCTATATGTAATATTTTTACGAGAACTTTGCTTAACAGAAGCTCGGTGACAGCTTGTGTACTGATGACTGCTAAATTCTCCCAACAGCCGGATTTTTCCAGCTGTGGGCTCGCCGGCCTCACGTTTCTTCCCCTTTACAGCGTTCTTTAGAGGAAAATTGGACATGTAAGCTCCCAAAGTTCTGCACAACATTTTGAATGTCGGAATATTGGTTCTCCTTCTGATGGCCAAAAATCACTACCTAACAAATGAAGTCGATTTTGGTGGTCATTTTCAAAATCGTCAACCTCACACACGAAACAGCACCAAACTGGGTGCAACGCAGACGTGATAACGTCAGAGGGGACGTCACTTTATACAGCTTGGAACGCCGTGGTAGCCACACAGGACCACTTCCGTAACGTTTGACGAAAAGATCGCAGCTCGAGATAGCGGACACGCAACTGGCTTGAACTGGCTTCCGTAACGTAAGGGTTGACAAAAAAGATCGCAGCTCGAGATAGCGGACAGGCTTCCGTAACGTAAGGGTTGACTAAAAAAATCGCAGCTCGAGATAGCGGACAGGCTTCCGTAACGTAAGGGTTGACTAAAACATCGCAGCTCGAGATAGCGGACAGGCTTCCGTAACGTAAGGGTTGACTAAAAAATCGCAGCTCGAGATAGCGGACAGGCTTCCGTAACGTAAGGGTTGACTAAAAAAATCGCAGCTCGAGATAGCGGACCACAGCAGGACCTGGACTTAATTGACCACTTCCGTAATGTAAGGTTTGACGAAAACATCGCAGCTCGATATAGCGGGCAAGCAACGGGCCATGAACGACACCGGGCAACCTGTTAGTCCTCTGTACTGAAATTCCCAAGGGAGACATGAATGAACCCCTGGTGTACATTTTACTCGTAGCCACTGAAGGCAGACTGTTATGAAAACACAATGATGTATTTAAATCGATAACCCGTTGGTTTGTAAGCTTATTTGTAAGTTTTTGAAATGCCCCATGTTTCAGAATGTCCAATATTTTGGAAATAACTACTGGAAATAACAGTTATAAGCAAAACAATAAACGAAGTTATCAATGTATATTTTTCGTAGGGCTAATTGCAATATGGAACATACAGAATATATAGTAAACAAACAGAAAATAAAAGACATTGGTATAGAAAACAATGGTGACAATTGGAAACAAGTGACTATTCTAGCAATATTTTGGACTGCTGAGAGTTACAATATAAGCATAGAAATTGTTTTGTTTGTCTACGAGTCACTCTACAGTCAGTAAACGCGCTCATAGACCACGGGGTAGAAATATTACGACAGATTTTATTGATATGAATTCATAAAAGGGTTACATGAAGAAAACAAACACGTAACCAGTATTTCAGGACCAACGTTCGACATCTTTGGTGTCTGTTGTTCTTCTGCCATATTTGTGCTTCCTCGTTCACCTGAAGAATACAACCATTATTCAGACCATGCGCTTTATGTAGCCATAATGTACTTCTGTCTAGACAGTAAAAAAAGCCTTTGATAGAGTTAGGAATAACATATACTGTATCAGCTATGTAGTTGCATGCCATTGACATTTTTCCAGAGGTGATACTATCACCTTGGTAGATTTCATCTTATGTGAATACTATATCTACCGAGTACTCACATGCAACGACCTCAAGTAAACAGCCTTATCAATTTTTCGGTCAATCATTATAATTGTAGTAAGACCCATGTACATATTACTGACAGTGAATAACTGAGTGCTTATATAGTATCATGGTATCAGCAGAAGCGGGCATTAATCAAAGTGTCCCCTATGAGATATGTACTTACTATGTGTTGCAGTAGGAACTGAATGGTATTTCTGTAACACTCCTCCAGGGCCCCCACCTATTAAAGAGAGATAATCATACTCAGGTGTAATCAACATCACTACAATGTTTTACAAAGTGTATTTATTATCATTGTTGAATTTAAAACTGTTCACATTTAGTATTCTACCGCAAAAGCTATTAAAGGTTTAGAACGTCATGTAGGTAACCTAGTCGGCTCTTTGATGATGAATGACTAAGTAAAATTATCTTACCATCATCTGAGTCTCCATCCGAACTTGACCCGTCACCTTTACCACCTTGACCTTTCCACCCCGGTCCCCTTGACCCATCATCAGCATCCTTCTGGAACATTGCACCGGTCTCCATCTCATCTGAGAATAAAGCGGTTCAATTGCTGAAACGCAGACCTTTAACCCGTGTGATCAAACAATATCGTTTTGTTAATCTATCAAAGAGATTAGATTTCCTGGACCTACAGAATCAATAATTTAAACAACATCTTGTGCACATGCTACCTGCTATCTGGTGCAGCCCAGATGCCAACGCCTCTCTGCCAGTGTCGTCTGGTGGCCTTTCATTGAATTGGTCCTCTCCTATGAAGACAAGAAGCCACCAACAATAAGTGTTTGTGTAAACCTTTACGATTAAGTTAAAAATTTATTTCATGCCGATTGAGGGTTGAGTAGAAGTAACTTAACAGGTAGCAAACTGAAACAGATAACTTTATTATAAAAACAAATTCAGTATATGTCTATAAGACCATACCTTTATGATCGTAGCAAGTTAGCATTGATTTGAAGTCATTATAGCAGTCATAAAACACTTACCCTGTGTTGTACTTGGACGTAGCGCAGTTTTACGTGATGCACCACCTGAGTTTCCGTCTGAGAAACATAGGGAAATTTTACTAAATAAATATCAGTTACTAAGACTAAGTTATATTAGTACAGGTGTTTCTTCCACATACTAAAAATGTAAATATATATTTTCTTTTTGTTTATTTTTTGTTTTTTTCTTCTGAAAAAAAGCTAAATAGCAAATGGATTTAACACAATGAAGGTCATCTCACCGTCATCTGAGTCTCCATCTGAACTTGACCCGTCACCTTTATCATCCTGACCTTTCCACTCTGACCCCCATAAACCACCGTCTACATCCTTCTGGAACAGTGAACCGGTCTCCAACTCATCTGCAAATACAACAAACTTACATCAATGGTTGAAGAAGAGTTGAGATATTTCTAGGTCTTTGTTAATCTCCAAGCAGATCCACGGTGGCGTAATATCCCTTTGGCCGACTATACTCCTTGGCAAGCTTTGATACTATATTATGGAATCGTAGGATCTGCTTGCAGATTAGGTCTTTGTCTGTCTCACCAAGTATGAAGACAGGTTATTGACACAAAAGAAGACATGAAACGAAATGTACTATCACCTGCTATCTGGTGCAGGCCAGCTGCTCTCAGTCCCACCAACACAGCGTCAACTGTTGCTCCCCACAGTTCCCTCTGTACCCACTCCCACAGACACCAGTGCGGCTGGTCGCTGTGGTGATAGGTGCTGCTGATCCTCTCCACGTCTGCACTGGTGAATCCCAGCTGTAAGGCCAGCCATGTCCAGGAGGGACCCAGTCTGTTGGCCAGGAACATCAGTTGGTAGTAGCAATCTGGGTATAAAAAAGAATAAGATACGACACATTAAAAAGTGCATCACAACTATCATACCCAATGTCCATTTGTGTTTGGCACATGCCTACGCGACTGCTAATCTAGAATGACGACTTACCCAACCACCACCAGTGTGCTGAGCTAAGTATCAATGACTTTAAAATGTTTAACACATCCATGACAAATACTACAAGTAAATAAAAAACAATGTAAGATGTCATTACAATCACTATAGAGGCAAACACAGGGGAGGCCTGTAAATAGGGTTATGAGTGAATTCATGTCAGTAGCGTCTGTACTTACGATAGCAGAAAGGCTCCTCCTGTTGCTGTGCATGATGCATCATTTCTGCCTGTTCTTGTTGAACTCCTGCACCGGAACCTGTATCTTTCTGCATCTGGACGCTGTCCTCAGTTGATGGTGGGTCTACATATAGATATGGTTCTGTGTCCCTGCGGTGTTCTGTGCCCATGTGGTGTTCTGTGTCCATGTTGTGTTCTGTGTCCATGCGGTGTTCTGTGTCCATGCGGTGTTGTGTGTCCGTGTGGTGTTCTGTGACCGTGTAGTGTTCGTTGTCTGTACGTTGTGCTGTGACCGTGTGGTGTTCTTTGGCTGTGTGAAGTTGTGATTCTCTATATTCTTGGTGTTGTTCTGTGGTCAAATCATAATCAGGCTTTGGGATACGAAGTGGTTGTGTTTGCATTTTGTATTCTGATTTGAGAGGGTGGTGCTCTTCTGTTTTCAATGCATGGAATGGCAATGTTTGTCCTGTGCCAATAGAATGATTCTGTTCTTCCATCACATGGCACCGTTCTGTTTTTATGTGACGATGAGTCGCCCAAACATGCCGTTCTGTTTTTACTTTTCCATGTGTTTCTGTTTTTATGCGCGGATTCACTCTTCTTGATGTAATGTCGTAATGCTGATGTAATGTCAAGTGACCTTCGTGGTGTCTTTCTCTTTTCACTTGGATGTGTGGTTCTACCTTTAAATTGAGGCGCATTTTTTGTAGGTCTAATGGAGGTCGTCTGTTTATAAGTTCGGTTTTAATACTAAGTGGCTGTTGTGCTGGCATTGCTGAAACGTTTCTGTCCACTGCTTCCGTCGAGTAGCTACAAGATGGAAGATCTTCCGTCTTTAATGGGGACAATGGCTCCTCTTTGATGGAAACATCTAGAAACTCCGATGTTGTACTCCCCATCTTGCCTTTTCCCGTAGAACCTTTTGGCTCCTCTGTAATACGGTAAGGCAGATTTAAAAAAAACATGCACAGCTAAATGATAGTATTCAGTTTCTTTTTTCGCAGAAAAGTGCGGATGTAGTTGAAATATTACAGATAATAATCATTACCTTCATCAGATAAAGTGTCCTGACATTCCCCATCCTCTCCCAGCAGTGTGACGTGTACGTACAGATCCTCCCCTTCTGCTGCCCTCATGTCGTCTGTGATCAGTTCCCGCGTCAGGGTTTCTGATAAACGCCCGTCTCTGTAAGCAGCTAAAAATGTCCGATAGCAGGATGTGTCATCAAAGCCAAGGAAGCAGAGTAAACAGCCGCGCGTAATGTTTTCAATGATAGCTTTAAATTGCGCAAAGCAGCGAAGGATACTATTGTACGTGGGCAAATCACTTAATACTCTTCCCGTAAATGCTTCTTCGTGGACTTTGTCAACACACAGGTTAGCTTTCTTGGCGAGCCGTAGTTTTACTTTTACTTTACTTTTTTGTCGTTCTGACTCATTCACCGATTCTTGTTTCCCAAGCATTATCTGTACATGTTCACGGTAGAGTCCAACTGCCACTTCAAACTTGTCCGGGTCTCTCACATTGCCTGGATGGAAAACGTCTTTGCTCATCTCTAACATGGTGAAACGGATATTGCTTTCCCTGTCTAAAGCTTCTGCATCAGCATTGTCTGTTTCGCAGTAAGGAATATCGGTGTCTCTCGAAGGCGACTCTGTGAAGAAATCATATCAAACAACTATAATGACTCAGCAGTCATAGTCTACTCACAGGGAACACCTGCATTTTACGAATTTCTCCGTAAAGTTGAATGATAGTTACTTTTTCGAACCATGCTCGAAGTCTAATTGACATCATAGCATGTGGGTACAAAATTAAATCAACTTCACAGCAAAACTATGAGCTTTTAAAAGCTAGATCTTGAGATATAAAGCAGGTTATTTAAAACGTATCAAAGACTAGCATTTTATGTCTTAATGGCTTAGCCTATTTTACAGCTAGACTAAATGCAACTTAATATATGAACCTTTGCTCACATTTTTACACTTAAGGCACATGTAACGTTACCTCTATCAAAGCTTGCTTGATACTATTTACCTTCCACATGTGATTCTTTATCTTCATAATCTGATTGAGTCCTGGGCCGTTTCTTCGACGTCTCTACATGACTTTTTTCTAGATGATTGTCCCTACTTTTCCGTTTGCTCGTTGATGGCTGTGGCTCATGTAGCTCTGTATGATAAGCAATGCATGTATGTTAGCTAAAACTGATATAGATATTTCTACTTATACCATGGCATTTTTGCCTATATATGTTCTATTCTCACACTCATAATAAGGGCTTATAGATTGTACAGTCATGTGCAGGCATTCAAATTAACAATGGTCCATCTAAGTTAAAGTTAAGACGCCAACAAAACTATTTAATCAGACAGAGGGGGGAGCATAAGTCACAAACATTTTTTTCAGCATAGCAAATGTATTTTCTGTGTGTATATATAAATATATGTTTGCTTCCAGAAAACTTAAATCTGGAGCAGCTAATTTGACCACGCACTGCAAGTGCTTTACATTTGGCGTTAACCTATTCATATCATGTACCTATAATGTTATAAACTCCTAAATGTGGCGGTTAAATTGTAACATACCTTTTCTTTCATTCTCTGCGATTTTCTCTGCCTTCTCGGCGTAGTCATGTCTGCCGATTTTTCTCAACAGGTCCGCCAGGAGGGTGAGATCTCCTGCCTTTAACCTCTTTTCTTTCTCCAGTTGGTTACAGATCTGGTGTGCGTTGGCTTTTTGGACGAATCCTGCTGATAAGATCTTTGCACCATTGACAAAGTTGCGGAGATCTCTACGTTCTTCATGTTCAAGGTTCCGGGATATCTCCAGGTACAGTTCTTGGCGAGGATTGTCCGCCATTTTGGACAAGTTAGGGGCCCAGCACACAAGTATACGTTGGCACCTTGAATACCTAAGCTATTTCGCAAGTTGTGAAAGCAACTTGATGAATGGCGTGTGCAAATGTCTCAGAATATAAGGATCCTGGGCCGGTTTGATTTGGCACGATCCCGTTGTTATCTATGGTAACGGTACAGTATGCCAGGGCGAGAGTTCAAAGTTGGAAGTACCTGTACATGTGGTCTTTCATTGTTCCTTAGCCTGTTTGTTTAGCCCAGTCAGTAAACAAAACGCGTACTGCCGTTCTTAATTGGGGCCTGAGGGAAACAGACACAAGTCATTATCATAAAAATTAAATCACGGTAACACCGAGAAAGCAACGTTTGATCCAGGAGCCAGGGTTACTTAGCATAGAACAAGAAAATAACAGTTTGAAAATAGTCAATTTCCTTGATTGCTACATGTTTAATGTTGTGGTGATTGCTGTAAATGGCATCTACACCACGGCTTTCGCTTGAAATCAGCCATATAAAGAGATGTTCAGTGTAATGCTATTTTAGAAGAAAGACATGGGCACATGTGGCAAACTAAGAGAGTTTACCAGGGACAAATCACCACCGGGATTTTCTGCAAAGCTTTACATAAAGTCATGGTCTATTAGCACCATCTGCAAGTGGTCCCTAGGTATGTCGTCCATATGGCAGGCTAAGGCTGGGGTCTTTTTTTTAAATTTCTTATTGCAACAAATTCATAACTTAAAACTGACAGCTTACGTATGTATGGAATATTGTTGGAAAAATCAACAAATCAATCGTAAGCCGCTCTGGCGTCATGCGACATGCATTATGCGGCCTCAAAAGCCCCCCTCCCCGTCTGAATAGGATTAAGGTAGGCATAATTGTGTTTCTATGTACAACAACCCATTTCTTGAACGCTCAAAGGACGTCCCAAAACAAAGGAAAGTAAACATAACGTAAGGTTACAGCAATCCGCCACATGGTTTTGTGATTACGTCAATGGAAAGTACGTACAATAGACCAGGTTTTTAGACCCAAACATAGTAAGTACGAAGGACCCAAATACACACACTTCATGATCATGATCGGACAAATTATCATTAGTTGAAGAAACTCTTGCGATGCAGGAGTTAAAAGTTTTACCTTGACAACTTCTCTGGTCACCTAATCGATTGCAGGTTGACAGAGTAGGAATGTCGAGACTACAAGGCAGCATATGTTCTCATCGAGGCTTAACTTCCACCCCCTGATGACGACTAATACTATGTACCAACTGGCACCTCAAGCTATGTGCGGTCAAGCAGTTTCGTCGCACGAAGAAACCGACCCGATAGTCCTATTAAGACGTAGAAATATGCACACTTAACTTGGTGTTGCAGTCAGGCGTAAATATTAATTTAGATAGCGTCACAGGAAAGTACCCGGATGTAGACTTCGACCGGTCACATGCCTTAAGTAAACATTGACGAAAAGGTATTCAATGTCAGCCATCACCCCAGCTTTCACTCTGACAAACAAACCCCTCTATGCAGTAAAGAGAATTGGCTGTATTTAACGCAGAAAAGAGAGAAAATTTACACTTTCATGAGACTGTGCTGGCCTCATGCACCAAGTATGGCCCGTGGTATTACACCATTGGTTGATCTTTTGATAACGAGAAATTCCTCCCCTAAAATTTCCGGCACCGTGGTAGAGTCTAGATCTGTGTTAATAATTGTTGGAGTATGAGAGACGTTGGTTATTTATTGAGTGAGGACAAATACTTCAGTCACGTTGTGAACTGAACTTGAACTTGAACTTGAACTTGAACGTTAACTTTGATAACTTTATTTGCTGGTAATGTACATTCTGCGTAAAGTGCCTTTGGCACAATTTTTTAGCTTACATTGGCAGCAAATGTGCTGATTTATCACTGATGGTACATGTAAGTTTCTGTCCGCCTCACTTTTTAATGCCTGTGTTTCATTTGAATTTGTCTCCGAAAATTCGGCATCTGTGTCACATAGAGCTACCAAGTATCATTCGATTTATGCAAAGCGACATCTAACTTGGACGCATGGACAGAAGTAAATGTCCAACCCATGTAGTATCCACATGATAGTACATACTATCGACAGTTTTTTTTTAAATCTTCACATAGTCCCTAGCCATGGACTTTATTGACAACGTTACAGAACATGATATTTGTAACTTACTGGTGTTACATAAAACCTCTCAGCGCACACTCATGCTCAAAAATTAATGTCTTCTATATACTTGTCGTATGTATATTTGGAAATGGTATGTTTTCCAACCAGAATCAACAAGTTTAAATTTTACAACTTTGTAGATCTTATAACCTACTATGACGTCATGTAAGTCCAATAATAAAGAATCGCCATAATTAATATTATACAATTTTTTATTACACTCATAAAAAATTGTTCAACATAATTGACAAAGTCACATGACAGGCATCTGTCAGTATCTGTGATACCTTTACTTACACAACTTTTGTGATGCAGAATAAGGATTTCCACATTGTTTTCCATGTCCACAGTGCCCTGCAGTGGTGATCGTGGACCCTTTTTGCAACTATTGATTCTGAATTTGACGTTTCACTACTACTGGGCCATTTTAAGTCCAAATAGATAGAAAAGGTATGTGATACAATAAAGCTAGACACAACACCAAGGCTACAACTTGGACTAAGTAAACAACGGATTCAGCTTTATTGTTTTAAGCTTGGCATATTTTCACATATCATACGAAGTGCGCCAACAGATTATTGATACAGTATGTAAAAGCAACGATCAGGTAACATTGCTATCTGTTTTATAAAATACATGAATACATTTAATCTTAAAATATTTACACTGGTTAAGAATAAAAAGAGCCGTAATACGAATACAATCATAACTTAGGAGCACAAGGGACACAAATAAAAGAATCACTACCGTTATTGTTACTATTATTTACTACTGGTATTGTTATCTATTAGGAATCTGCGTTTTAGAGCGGTTTTGATACTCTAGGAATGAACGAGAGTTCATGTCTTTTTGTGAAGAATTAGAAAGGGACTTCGTCCTCGGAGCATTTTGTAAAAGCAAATCCTTGACATGATTCTGAAGCGCCCCTTACGATAACAGAACGTGCTGCAGTGAAATATTTGGCATGTTCGGAAACTTTATGTAAGTCAACCATGTCTTCGTAGATACTTGCTTGATATACCGTTAGAAAATGTTAATTGTCCTTTCCAATGATGCCTGGAGAAAGAAATTTCAATGTCCCCAATTTGCCTTTAAGGTTGATGACTTGTACTTTATAATGTTCGTGGGACGACTTACGCGTTATTCTGTAATTCCTGGAAAAGTAGGGGCAGATCAATCTTCTCTCTTCTCGATTCGTTAGGTCCTGTCGGTTTAGCGATCGTATTCCACGGAAGACGGAACCAAGCCTGATTGAATCGCGCTTATAGAGAGCCGCCCAACGTTTCCAGCCCCCTAGGAATTTGTTTGACAACTCAGCTATGCCCCTGGAACTGGGTTTTCCATATATAGATAATGTGTGCAACCGTCATAAGCTTGACTGTCGTTTAGTTGCTATGGACTGGGTTGCGTTGCTATGTGGTGATTGACAGTAGCACACGCATACTCTGTCACATATATGATTTGACTGCGATACAAGGCATTAAAATGTGAGCAAAGCGCATTTCCTAAGGGCAAAAAAATTACTAGCATGACTAGATTCCAAACCTCGAAGTTCTGGTCAAACACCGTGCAGTCACCCCAATTCAGTAGGTACACCAGGAAAAATGGTGCTCCATTATGGTGTCAGTGTTGCTCATTCAAGTAGAGATGACACATCGTAATGAGAACGTCATTATTTACTCACATTATTTCTCAACTAAATGAGCGACGAAAATTAGCGACCGTCCATGTTTCGTGACCCTTGACTTTTACATGTAGTTGCTATGGACTGGGTTGCGTTGCTATGTGGTGATTGACCGCAGCACACGCCAAATCTGCCACATAAACTTGATTTGACTGCGATACACGACATTGAAAGTAATGCAAAGCTCATTTCCCAAGGGCATAAAAATAGTAGCATGACGAGACTAGAAACCTCGGAGTTCTGGTCAAACACCGTGCAGTCACCCCAATTCAGTAGGTACACCAGAGAAAATGGTGCTCTATCATGTTGTCATTGTTGTTCATCCAAGTAGAGATGACACATCGTAATGAGAACGTCAGAGAAAGCAGTGGAAGATGAAATGCATTTCATTTGTCAATGTTCACATTACAGTTCCGAAAGAATCAAACTTTTCCTTGAAATCTACAAAAAATTCCCAAGCTTTTATAATCTTACCGACGAACAAAAATCCATCTTCTTGCTTAAGTCGTCCAACCCCTTTATATATGAAAATGTTGGACAATTCATCTTCTACTGCATACGGAAAAGAAGCCAAACCCATCAATTAGCTTAAGTAGAAATTGATTTAGTTTAGACGTTATTCCCTTTTTATTTATCTATGATTATCATTTCCCTTCTTTGTTAACCCTCAAACCACCGTACCTTTTTTGTGACGTAGATTACGTTTTGTACAAATACAGTTTTTTTGGTGACTCTTTTTGTGATTTGTATATATGTATAGTTTCATTAATCTATGTGGGACAGTTTGAGATGATTAGATGAGAATAATTCTAGCTCATTATCATAATTTATGCAAAAGATCATGAGGACCACATTTTGCACTAATGCTATTCAAACCGGGTAAGTTTTTTTAATGCCCACACCAACTTCAAAGTCACATAGCTTCTGAATATCTTACGCTAAGGCCACCAAACTTGGTCACTTTTGAGAAAATGTCGATTGCAAGCAATTTAAGTGAATAAAAAAAGTTCATCATTTTTCATGTTGCCATGGCAACGGAATTCTTACAGGCATATCTATTACGCAATTTTCTAATTTTGGCTTAAACATTCAAGTTTTAAGGTTTTCTTGTCAAACCACACTTGTTCATCACATCTTATCAAATTTAACGTAAATTTCATGATTCAATATTCATAATTTATGCTAATTTGATGACGTCATCAGTCAAATTCCAAGATGGCGGCCAATTTGAGCTAAATTACGTCATGGCGTCGTCATATAACATGATAATGACACAAAAAATTGTTACCATAATTTCGTTGCACATATACGTCATTCTCTGCAAATTTAGTGATCATACGATAAGTAGTTTAGGCGTGGGTCTCAAAAGTTTGTTTAAAAAAATGCTGGGGTCAGTTTTGACCCCACTGGACCATACATAAACTTTCTATGATTACTTAATCAGCAATGAGCCAATCTCAGTAAAAACGTATGAGAAATACGGTGGTTTGAGGGTTAAGTGTGTTTATGTATACCACTACTACCTTACCCTGTATGCAATTAGCCCTCGGGCATGAATTTGCAATAAAGATTATTATATACTCTCATTATTTCTCAACTAAATGAAGCTTCAATCCAGCTGGATTGCTCGGTAAAGTCGTGTTAACGCCATCCACATCCTTTCACTCACTTCATCTGACAGGTAGATCCTGTGACACATCCGTAAACGTGACAAGCTTTTAGTCTCTGCTAGACTAACTACGCTGACTATTATAGGGAGAATAATCTGCCAGGGGAGTTTTGCTACTGCCCCCCTCACATTAGGCGAAAATCGATCGGACGACGAGTCTGCGAGCTCTAAATTACGAGGAGGCATGACCCTGGTGCCGACGAAGAAATGACAAATATATTGGGATACGCTAACTGGGCTGTGATATTTGTTGACGGATCGTCCTTAATTATGATGAAGTTATCTTTTATATACAGAAGCATTTTGGTGCCTGCCACCAGGCATGGGCGGAACTCCACTTACCTTTCACAAACAGGCGAAAGTGGTGAACGGAAACATGGATTTTATCACCCACTCACTCCCTGTGTTTACGTTGGTTTGGCGGCAGTTGCCACGGAGACGTATGGGCAAAGTTCCTGTTGTTGATGAGGAGACGAAACTCTCGAGAATAATGAAGATCTACGCTTTAAGGTAACAACGTAAGTGTTAAGCCCTGTTTACGCTTTTCAGGTACATCCTGCACACATTTAAACTACTCTTTGAAGCAAAATTTCTAATTATACCTATTTGATAAATAATGAATGCAGTAAGCCCTACCTACTAGTATATATGGAAATTGGAATATCGGTCTTCTCATCTTTTTACGTCTTGTCTATGTCTTCTTTTCTTTATATGAATATAGATACACACACACAAGTTATATCTTTAAGATAACTTCGTTGCGCAACAATTGTACAAGGTGCAAAGCATGGGCATCTACTGATACATAAATGCAGTTCTACAAGGCTAATCTGCTCAATACAAGGTTGCATACTATTGGATGAAATGGTATTTTACACTAAATGGAGGTATTTTTATCGTCTAAAATTTAATATGTTTTCCTATGTATAATATGTAGGGATTGCCACATGTCATAATGTATAATATGAATATATGCCATGACGGAGAGAATCAAACAAAACGAAGTTATTTCAAATTTATCTTCAATGAGAAGTAACACGTGTATAGAACCTACGCTGAGGACATTGTCCGTCTACCTCTGTTTATAACGTTTGTCCCGAAGAAACAATAAAAAACTACACCATTTTCAGGCGATTGGTCAACCAAATGGGACTCAATAGATTTTGATACTGGCGGTTCATTCTTTTACGTAACATATTTTTTGACAGCAGTTTCTACAGATATTGAGGATTGATGGAAGAATTCTGATTGAATCTGTATCATCATCTGTATGTCTAGTGCCGGCTTTGATGTTGTTTGGTACCGGGCATTAAGCCGAAGGTGCTGTGTTTGAGGAGACCAAAATATAAATTTGTGCAGTTTGAAGGTAGGTGTAAGTGTTAGCCCTGTTTTATCATACATATCTGATGAATAGATTCTAAAACCCAAGTTTGGTAGGACAGAAGGAGAGTGGAAGAAATCGCAATCTGATTCTTCTGATCTTCACTGAGTAGTAACACGTATATGGAATCTACGCTGGGGTTATTGCCTACATGGATCTATCTATTTGTTTATTACGTTTGTGTCCAAGACAGAAACACGAACTAATGTTACACCTTTTTTTAGGCGCATCCAACGGTAACTTGTATAACCAAACTCGTTTTGATACTGGCGGCTCCCTTTTTGATGTTAACTTTGTTCCTCACTACAGACGACGACACGCTTATTATAAGATTTAATTTTGGCAGGATAGGAAGGGAGTTAAACAAACCGCAGTTATTTTGATCTTCACTGAGTAGTAACACGTGTCTGGAACCAACGCTGGTGATATTGTCTGCATGGATCTATATCTGTTTATTACGTTTGTCTCCAAGAAAAAAACGCACCTTCAACTAGTGTTCCGAAAATAGTTTCGTCAGGTTAATAGAATACAGGATATGGGAGATTTCTTTTTACACAACCAACAACCAGCATGTACGAACTAACGTTACACCCTTTTTTAGGCGCATCCAACGGTGGCTTGTGTAACCAAACTTGTTTTGATACTGGCGGCTCGCTTTTTGAAGTTAAGTTTGTTCGTCACTACAGACGACAACACGCTCGAAGACGCACGATGAACCGTGGTGATCTATTTGCAGTGTCATACATCAAACGAGTGGTTGCGTCAGTAAGCGAACATGTCAACCGCACAGTGTTGCGCTTCAGAAAGGTGGAACCAGATAAAGACAAAGACATTTAAGGTTGACCCCCCCCCCCCTTCCAGGTCATGAAATGCCCAAAACTCTTGATAGGGTTAACCTAGCACGTAGAAACCTACATATATATTTCAATGCATTTAATGTGAACTAGCAATAAACATATGAGAATCATAAAAAAATATCAAAACTCAAGACTGTCGCTCATTCATTGATGTCGTTGACTGGTAAACCAAAATTGTTTTGATACTGACTGTTCACTTTCTGATGTTAACTTTGTGGAAACAGATAAGACATTTAAGGTTGACCACCCCCCACATTTAATGTGAACTAGCAATAAACATATGACAATCATAAAAATCATATGTTCAAAACTCAAGAATGTTCAACCAGTCGCCCATTCATTGATGTCGTTGACTGGTAAACCAAACCTGTTTTGATACTGACGGTTCACTTTCTGATGTTAACTTTGTTCGTCACTATAGACGACAACACGAGAAGACCTGTAGTGATCTATTTGTGGTCTCTCACACATCAAACGAATGGTTGCGTCAGTAAGCGGGCATGTCAGCCGCACAGCGCTGCGCTTCAGGAAGGTTCGGAACCACTTGTAAAATCACATATAGCTTTCATCATCAAAGGGGTTATTAGAAGTCAATTTGAACTGTCATAAGTATTATTACAAACTGTTTGGAATGATACTCGCGGCAATCGGCTATTGTTTTTAGGACTTATAGAGAAAGCCACCAACCGTTGGGCTTCAAAAGGGTTCTGAACCACTTGTAAAACCACATATAGCTTTCATCATGAAAGAGGTTATTGGGAATCAGCTTGAACTATTACAAAGTATTTTGAATGATGCTACCGGCTATTGTTTACCGCTGTTGATGCATGGAACTGCACCACAAACCCATGAATAGTATACACCAATCTCTGTATGTCAAGTAATTCCCTGCTTTGCATTATTGATATTTTTGTATTGTATTTTATTTGTATTAGCACGTAGAAAAAAATACATGTTTATGTAAACGTATTCAATGTGAACTAGCAATAAACTTGCGATAAACTTACTGATAATAATGATATGTTCAAATCTTTTATCATTAATAGGTTATTAGAAGTCAGCTTGAACTAGCATAGCTATTACAAAGTATTTGGAATAACACTCTCGGCAATCGACTGCTGTTTGTCGGACTTACATAGAATATTGTTACATGGAATTGGACCACAAATCTAGAATAGAAAACACAGAACGTCTCCGTAACCCATGTACTTTTTTCTGCTTTGCATTATTTGTTTTAATCTTGTTCTGTTTTAAAGAGTTACACGTATCTGTAAACGCATTTACTGTGTATTGTAACCGTTTAGAGGTATAAGATCTAGTTTATTGTCTATTTTTGTGGCACTACCAGTTCTAGCCTCCGGCTAGTAGAGTAGCTCTAACTGTATGTCTTTTTATACTGCCGAATAAATCAAATCAACAAGGCTAATAACTTTGGCGAAAAACAGGAATTCTGAAGTATTAAATATAATAACTGTTCTTAGTTATAGATGGACAGAAAAACAAATTGTCATCGATAACCAAATCAGTGTACGTCTTTGTACAGTTCCTCCCATCGTCTTCTGTTTGCTGCTGTTTCTCTTAGATATCTTAACACATGAGTCTCAAGTCTAATGTTCTGGTTGAGATGTAGCTTACAGTCATCTACCAGACTGCTAAGGTGGCCTGAGGATTCTAAAGTATTTGTGATCAGAATCAAGTACCACTTGATGTTTCATGTGATGTTAAGAAAAGCATATTAGTAGTAGAAATATATTATATATCATTGCCATATAGCCTACACAAACTTGGTTTAACTCGTCCTTTTTCTATCGAGCCCAATTGGTTTTGATCGAGGGAAGCAAATCTTCTACTTTCCGCTTCTGGTTTTCCCTGATTCGGGTTGGCTTGGTGTTCTGTTGGTTCCTGGGCTGTCTGATCCTACGACTGCAGAATCTCATCCATGTCAGAATGAATCGACACCGGTGTCGATTTGAATCGACACCGGGCTGGCCGGAATCTATGTGTTACGGCATCATAAACAACATGCATGGAATGGGCCATCTGATTGGTCCGCGGCGCTTGGCTATATGATAATGGACAATACATCGATAGATGTTAGACACCAGGTAATGTGGGTACAGAAGATAGCGGATACATTTCCAAAGCTTTGATAACAGTTGCTTGAGTAACTATCATCTTGTTTAATGGAAAATTTTGCTTTGAAAATATTGACAATGACAATGATCTTTATTGCATATTCTTGCCCAACATGGGCTAAATGCATTGTGTCGTATAGCTTAAGTATGGGTATAAAGTGATTACAGAGTCTCTTCTCTCTTTTTAAAACTTGTGAAAACAAATTGACAGATCTTCTCCAGTGTGTTGTATATTGTTAAGTTTCTGTTTTGTAAGAACACTCTATACTGATCTAGAAAGTACAGGATCCAAGTTGTCAGCTTTTCTTACAAACGTGTGTAGCACACACGCGACAAGCGTTTCACAAATAAGCCATTTTCCCCTGTCAGAGAACTGATCTTTTACAGAGAGGGGCAGAAAGTCCATATCAGACCCGACAGTGGACTAAAATGACGGCTTTAGACAAAGGTAATAATTTTACACAGTGTAGTTTACCAGAGGACCTCGGTGCCAAGGGTCTATCACATGTTTTTGCCCTGTCAAAAACTTCTCTGGCTCTACATTTGCAGAGAAATGCATAAGTCCATATAAGAGCCGACAGTGGACTGTCACTACAATATGCTGAAATAACGGATTTGGACCGAGATAATCATTTTATACAGTGCAGTTTGCCCAGAGGCCCTCGGTGCCAAGGGTCTACCACATGTTTCTCGCCTCTGCACTTAGGCGAGCTTTTACAAATGTAATGTACAATCAAACAATTTCACATGTAGGTCCTGCGCTAGCATCGGCCTGTCCATATCTATGGAGTGGTCAAGAAGTCACACTAGCCTGTCTAGATGTATTCCGCACTGTTATTACGGTACTCTCTTTTTACGATCGTGTCTCTCGCTGTCCAATTTCACATGCATTTTTCCTATGTGTCTACCATATACTTGCAATTGGTCTTTCGGGAAAAACTTGCTAATAACTTGCTATAACCACTGAATAAGCTACTGGGCCAGCAAAGCAAACCAGTGTGCTTATGAGGTGTTCATAGGAGCCAACCAGGCCCAATGACAACGAATAACCCGTAGATAAGCGTCATTTAAGTCATTATCACTTTATCAAACTGCGACATGAGTGAGTCAAGCAATGTGAAACATTTGACTCGTTTATTCTTACGCAGCTGGAAGCCTTTGTCAAGCCACGTGCACAGATCAAAGTTTTATTGTGTCCTACAAACCACCCATTCCCATTCTTATTTATTCAAATAAAGAAGAACTGAAACGTTTTCTGATGAAAAATCATTAACCAGATTAGAAAACGTACAGTTCCTCATCAACACGGGTGTGTTGATCGGACCAGGGCCACTCTACGTACAGTACACCAGCAGGGAATAAATGTAGTAGTCCACTGTGTCCCGCTGATGCAGTGATCGTAGCTAGTATAGACAGATGCAGTCCTTTTGGGAATGAATAAATAAAAAAAAAATATGGGGATACATGCTAATGATAAATTTATAGTAGAAACCGGTTTATGAATGTAGTGTGTACTCAATCTAATGATTTCGGTACACATAAGACACCAAGACTGTAAGATTCCAAGCTATGAAAAAACAACGTATTCAGGGCAATTACATAAATATACACTACAGTTACCTAGGCCTTGAGTGTTTCTCGAGAGCTTAGAGGTCGGAAATTTTCTCAGAAACATGATATATATAGATAGATCAATTCTTAAGATCTTTCTTTTCCTTCTCGGGTTTAAATGCACCTTTTTGGCAACGGAACAACATTCAGATTCACTTTTACCTGACGGAAATTGTACAGAAATTAACCACTCCATCAACCATATTGACTCATATTGTCCATATCCAGAAGACTATAAGCATACGATAGTTGGCAGCTTGTAGTGCCTACTTCCGTCCCAAAACTTCTATGCACAGAAGGTTAAGTAGCTAAGTCGGCACCTTGTAGGTACCTACATGGTCTCCCAACAGGCATGACGGCGAAATCGGGTGTAGAATTGGTACTTGACTTTGCATTGATGTGTTCTAATGAAGCATGTGGGATGATACAGTGGCTGGAAGTGGTGAATGCGGTACAAAGTGATGTAATACATCACAGGGGAGTCTTACAAAGGGGAAGCAGACCAGGAAGAGATTTGCTCCTAGTGCGGATGAAAGAACGGGTCATGGACGAATCGGGACCTATCAGAACTAGTTACGAAACAGATCTATATCTTTCTAGCTATACAACGTACCTTTACCCTAGACCTTAGGTACTTCGCCTACAGGCATGGTGGCCAGCAAGTTAGCATTCTGTTCTGTAATTATTTATGAAAACCGCCGACCAGATGCATGTGTATTCTTAGTAACATCATTATTACACCATCGCTAGGGCCGTACGTCAATATTCCATTAATAATGCTTCTATTTACATACATAAATTGCATTTTATATTCATTTAATGAAACGCATTTCAGCCGTTAGTGAAAGCTACTCGCCAAATATCTCTCTAACAGCAAGACATAATCATTCATTTATATACATATAAATCACACTGCTCTCTAAAATCTTTCTAAATCTTTCACCAAAGGGGGAGCAGGACAGAAAGCAGACCCAGAATCTGTCGACACATTGGTGTGAGCGATGCTTATGTATACATACATGTACGTGCGGAGATGTTCAACAAAGAGCAACTCATAAACATTTGTCTTGGCATTAATAAGGGGAACATTATGGAATGGATCTTCAACAAGTTTAACTGGTCATTTTTTTAGTCTAAGCCGTGTTGAAAGTAAAGAACCTTCTGTCTATTGTTGTCTGGATCAACCGACCACCAATATGACCACAATTGGTCATATACCATAAATCTTTTGAGAGTTTAAACCTCCAAAATGGTGTATAACAACCATTTACGGGACATAGCTGCCTTACATGAAGGATCACACCAAGCAATGACATATTGTCGCTCTTACGGCACAGTTGTGGACTGGTAGAGCGATATACATCATCTGTTGTCGGCATAAGTGAAAATGGTTCAAGTCAATGGCCTGAAATGCCGATTGATGTTAGAAAGGGATACGAGATGATGGCAGAAGAGAGCCCGTGGAGGAGAAAACATTTTGAAACTGTTTTATTTCTATATTTTTCATTTGAATTTATCACAGAGTGGAGGTGAGGGCAAAATAGGTGCAAAATGCACATTTGAAGGCTGCCCTCCCGCACATGGAAAAAAATACATGGCACAACAAAGACCATACAATGATATGTACAATAGTAGCATCATCATAACAGTGTCAAAATATACATTTGTAACTAGCATTAGACATAATCATGGTACATTGTACAATGGCACAAAATGAAGAGAAAAGAAACGAGCAAAAAACTAGTGCGGCCAAGAACAGTGCAACCACGGCAAGTGGTCCAGGTACAGGGAAGATCGATACAGTAGATGTTACTGAAGGATTTCATCCTCCTCTGACGCCGTTTTGAAATCTTTATTCGTTATACCACTAAGCAGACACGGTCTCAGGTAGCTAACTGACAGTAGACTGGTTCATTAAATTGAATTCCATGCAGTCAAAAGGCTGAATTTTGAAATTTACAATTACAAAATAGAGGGACATTGCATAATTTAACATTTACACACGTATCCCCAATTTCGGAACACATAATAGACTACAATATAATTAACCCTATCCAGACTGGAGGGTCTAAAATTGCCTGCGCCAACTTTGACGTCGTGTAGCACCCAAGCGGCTTGTGCTAGAATAGCCAAACTTGGTGACATTCCATAGAATATTGTTAGAAACAATTTACAAAAAATAGAATAAGTATAATTTTTTTGTGTTTGTGTGAAATATTTAGATTTTATGGGAGTTCACCGTTTTAGCAAAAAAAATGAATTAATGACGTCATAATGACGTCTTATTGCGTCATAATGATATGAAAATTTCAGGAATTATAAAACTTGACAAGCATATCACCCCCTGCAAATTTGGTGATAGTACAGTAAGCCGTTTTGAAAATACGAGGGTGGGGCAGTCCAGTCTGGATAGGGTTGATACTCATCAGTGCTAAATAAAACTTATTGACTGCTGTTAAACAGTTTGACAATATAAGGTATTGGACTTTGGGTGTATCGGTGTGTTCGTACTGATATGAGATGTCGATTTTGTTTGTTATTTGTGTGTGTTGTTTGCCTCCCCGTAACTTCACTTCTGGTGCGTGGAGGCTTCGTGTTGTACAGGTTTGACATATATTTCCTGGCTGCGTATGCTTCTTTGTGGCAGATCACCCTTGCGTTATTGTCTGCACATATGTATGGCCTCCTTCGGTCAATATTAACCATGGTAAAATCCTAATTTATATCAGCCCTACAGCTTCGACTGTGGCTAAACAGTCCTATACGAGAAGGACAGTCTCTGCGACACAGGGCACATCTGTAAGCTGACTCAGGTCTGTTGCAGAGTTGCCTGGACAGTGTGCATCTCAAGCTGGATCTGTCATTTGCAAGGTCCTCCCAATGTTCTTCGTCAATATCCACAGCCCTGTGACAGATATTTCCTAGCTGCGTATGCTTCTTTTCAGTAGATAATCTCTGCGTTATCGTCAGCACAACTTATTTAGTAATCTGCGTCAGCGTCACGGGGATTTTTGGAGTACGCGTCATTTACTTGACAAATTTCATAGAAAACAGGAACTCTGGGAGAATCTGGTGACTCGTCCATAATGATAATGATAAAATATCGTGGTTGTAGTTAGGGAGAATTGCGGTTAAAGGGAATGGAAGGAACTTATTTTGGTGAGCACTGTACATACATACATACATACATCAACGACCATAGGTCGGGGCCAGGCTAGTTCATATTTCACTCCATAGAGGCCTATCTACCATAGCTTGCTCCAAGTTCTCAAAATCAATACCAGAGTCTCTAGTTAAAGTGTCTGTAAAAGTCAAACTTCTGCGATGTACCCGGCAACTTGGTTTCCATAGAAGAACGGAAGAGACTATTTCCTGTTTAGCTCGGCAATAATGAGCACTGTAATAGTTGAGAGATAGGTAAAGTTCACACATGTACCAACACAAAGATGGCTTTAACATAAAATTTCAATTTTAAGGTATTCTACACGCAATTGAATCAAACGTGTTTCTATATAGATCGCCTCTGTAAAAGAGATCAAACTAGTTTCTCGCCTTTCTGCTTGTCTATTAAAGTTACCTTAGTTTAAGATGTGTTGTAAGGGTCTCCCATCAAATACCAGTTTCACTGCAAAACTTGTAATTTGAAACATCTTCTGTCATTTTGCACTCAAACTAGTACCTTCACTACCACATGCTTTTAAATGTTTTTAGTGTCGGTACATACATGTGTACTTCACGTTTTACAGACGCGTTTAGTTGAATGCAGCGTTAAAAAGTAGCTAATTTTAGGCCTTGAATACATTCAAGTTCGACTCCATGCTTATAATGCATCGCACATACCATCAGATCCATCAAAAGAGCCAGCAGAATATGACTCTGCGCACTACTCTAAAAATGATGACTCTGCTCACGTGTTCAATACTTTGCAGATTGAATTAGAGTGCCTTTGCCTCGTGATTCTCAAATATTGGAGGTTGAACGTCGCCCCGATAGAAACGGAAATTACTGATGAAGTAGTGGAAGAAGACGTTTTCTCCTCACGTTGCCAAAAACGCGCACCAGGTAGCTTTGCTGTGTTGTAGCATTTATAAAAGCATTGTGTATATCTCTGTACATTGAACGCTCTGACACAACAGAACAAAATATCCTTAATTGCATCCGGCACGTATCTGTATCTATATAGCCGATGAAGATTCCAGGTAAATAAGATATGCCAAAAAGAAGTTACTCAGCATTTTCCAAAATCATATCAAGTTGCTTAAATAACTGCTTTTTGGCGTATATAGCCGATATAACCACCTACTCCGCGTAACACGTCACCGTCGAAGGCACGAGGCGCGCAACAGCTCATTTCATTTATTTATTTTACCAGAGTTACATCGTTCAGGCTTCAGCCTGTTTTTCAAGACTCCCTGGACACATATAGAAACAGACACAAACATACAATACTTGGGAACTACACAGTCACAGCTGGTTCTAGGACGTGGTCTTAACCTTTATGTAAGCAGCAATTAATAAGGAATAATCGCAGAATAATTGGAATCACTCATAAATAGATAAAGACGCAAATGCATCCTATCAATGACGTCGTTAGGCATGATCCCTAAGGGCTAATTAAGATTCACTGACGAAGTACTTAAGATACATTTATGAAGCTGTTACTGAGGGGACAAGAGAACTTTTATTTTTGTTTCAGGAAAAGACACGACGCCGGATCTGTGACGTCAGCACTTACGTCACACACGGTGACACCTCCTTCCTTGGCAAGCGTCATGAGTCACGCCCACGTTCGACCAATCAGAGCGCCGCGCACTCACATCACGTGACCTACAGTGGCGGTGGGACCAAGGTATGAAAGTCGGGTGAAATCGCTCCCAGGAGTTAAACCGAAGCGGCGCACCAACGACCGACACGTCTCCCGTTCCTGAAGTCTGCATCTCCCTGACAACGGCACCTACAGCCACCATGAACACCTTCTACTGCCTGACGATCCTACTAGCCGTTATCGCCACAACGCGAGCGCTACCCATGGCTGACTACCACTACGAAGAAGAGGTGCGTTGGTCATCTGTCTTTGGCTAAGGCTGCCCAAACAGCCATTGGCGATCACTAGATGGACTAGCCGAAGAGTAAAGCTCTGATGGTTTTGGCCGTTGGTCATCTATTAGTTATTTGCCATTGCCGATAAAGTCATCGTTGATGGTTTTGGCCGTTGGTCATCTATTAGTTATTGTCCATTGTCTGTGAAGCGCAAGAACATCGCTGATAAATTTGACAGTGATCGTCCATCTATTTTATTAGTGATTGCCCGATTCACATCTTTGAATTCCATCCTAAGCGAAAGTACCCTCCATAGCAGACTCTCTGTGGCCCTTTCCCGTCGTTTTTGGCTAACGATACACTTTTGCTGGTCATTTCTTTTTGTACTGGGTCGCTTGATTGCCAAAATGGCCAGTTACCCTGAGCCAACAAAAAAAGGAGAAAAAGGCTCCAGAGAGGCTTAAGCGAAAGATCTTAATAGTCAGTAAGTGTTGCACTGATGAGTTTGGCCGTGAGAACCCGAGGCTTACCCGGCGTATTATCGATAAAAGTCTAGGGGTGGCTTTCCTCCAACAATGGGCCACCGTTTTAAGTATACCGTCTCGTCTAAAGAATTGCAAACCCTACCAGTAGCACACAAAGCGGTACCGGTGCGAAAGACACCAATGGCTGATGCTCATTCACTCACTCAGTCCTTTTCTTTACCCGCTGGTACTTGAGGCATTAGGAAAACCCTCTATTTCTTTTTTTTCTGCAGCAATTCTGGGTGCCTCACCGCTGGTACAAGTACTTCTAAATCCCAAGGCTTCGCAATCTATATCTACAGCCTGATTATACCATGAACGTTGCTCTGAGCGTAGGATATAGAAGAATGCTTCTTTTCATAACCAGTCGGTACTTAACTTGGCTTACGTTTATCACACACCTTCCTCAGAGCTACCAACCTGATGAAATTTATCTTAGGAAGTATATAATAGGTATCTTGAGATCAGACAACCTGCTGGATCTGAATTTTTGTGACACCTGTATCACGACAGGCGGTAGAGAGCCCGACCACAGGAAGGCACTGACGAGGGATACATGGTACAGTCGATTGTTAAGTAACGATAAATTATGCTGCGTTCGAAGCTGATAAGATCTTAAGCTACTTACTTCGCGTTTCTATCGGTCCTTATATCAATGAATAAAATGGAGGGATGTCTTAAAAGATTGTCAGGTAACGTTTGATAACGTTTCTCGCTGCGCTCGTTTCTGTATCTGTACCTTTATACCCGGTATAACCGCCGTTCGTCGTAACACACCAGCTTTGCAGGCACGCGGCGCGGCAGTAGCATTGATACATATGTTTGATATATATAATATTTTTTGTCACAAGGGACTGTCCTCCTAGTTAAGAAGGTATTCTAACTACCGGAAAGCAACACACAGGAAAAGTAAAGTTCTGGCTTCTAAGATATATCTTTTAGACCTTAAAGATACGGTTTTGATGGAAGCACACTGTCAGCTCGTTATCTATTGAGACTATTGAAGACCATGTTGGCACTAATTTGTACAGACGTACTCATTAGCTCATCTTAGAGGCAACCTGGGCAATATTAGAGAGTTAAAAGTGGAAATATTCTTGATGAGGCAATCTATATGAAATTGATACCTACTGCACTATATTTCTACATTTACATTCCTCATTTCATACTTTGAACTTTTAAAAAAGTCGCAGAAACAAGCCGTGCTAGGATTCCCTAAATGTTGTAACCCACAAAAAATTAGACTTCAAAGTGCCGTTGTGCCACTGCGGTATCGAATATTTGCTCCTTGGATGTTGGTAGAGAACGTAATAGAGTTGCTTCATCTTATTGCGCAGAATAGGGGTCCAAAACTTAAAAATTTGACTTTGATAACTGAAGATCTACAACCCTGGCTCTAGCTAATAGTGCTTAGGTTGCCTTTAAATATTGTATGCATCTTGTTCAAAGCGGATCATAGATCAGGGGACACGGTACAAGCGATTAGCGCTACGAACCTCGTTGGTGCAATCGACCTGCCAATTAAACCACGCATTTAGTTTGAAGCCTTATCGCCATTTTTTAAAACATTCATAAGACACGCTTATGTGAAGTTGCCGCCCGTTCGCGGTGGGTGATTCTCTACAGCGGCTCTCCTCTTTGATATTGAAGTGATCACGCTGGTGTCACACAGATGTCACACTGAGCTGAAAACGTGGATAATCAACCAATATTAGAGCGTGTGAAGATCTCTGATGAGCTTGTAGTCGCTTGTGGCACAATTTACCACAGTTTTGTTTGAAGACCTCTTCAGGTCAGAAGACAGGTGTTAGTGTCCACTTAGGTCCAATTGACCTACACCGGGGGCTGTTATTTGGTATTTGGCTTGAAAAACATTCTGTATATCCGTATCTAGACTCTAGACGAGTGGTCTAATCTGCGAGCACAGGCAGGTTTTGGGCCTGCTTTGCAACATTAAGTACATCTTTCTTATGCAACACTTGCTTTTAGAATGACCAAAATGGTTCAATATATGTTCTAATTGTACACGTAAAACCCATATGTTGCTCCACGGACCGACGCATGCGATATGTCAATACACGTTTACAAACGCCTGCCGCCGATGTGCTGGTATTATCTGTTCATTTTTCAATCGGTCCAACATCGGTCTACTGGATTTTTTTCAGGTCCGTTTTTTTCGGACAGTCCAAGAAGAATAAAAAAAATGGTTTTGTACCCACCCCTATATCCAGGCAAAACTGCATGTCTAAACTACGACGTACGTGCCATTCTTACATCTGCACCGTTATCTTATTTCACACGGTATCTAAGTCCTCTAAAAAGAAGTTCTAACAGAAGGCATAAAAGCCATATTGAGCACCGGGCCAGATCCTGCATCTGTCTGGAGATTTCTGATTTCACAATAATGTAGACAAAACTGCATGTCGAAACTACAACGTACGTACCATTCTTATCTATAGACCGTTATCTCATTTTACACAGTAACTAAATCCTCTGAATAGTCCCACTTCAAACAAGCAGATGTGTAATTGGTGCTAGAGCTTTGAGGTATCGCGTCGAAATCTCTCTCCAACGTAATGTCATAATGTATGCGGACATAACTGTATGTTGAAAGTATGTGTCATTCTTACAAGTATCGTTGCAACGTTATGTAATAATGTATACGGACAAAACTGCATGCCGAAACTATGTACAACGTACGTGCCATTCTTATCGTAGACCGTTATCTCATTTTACACAGTAACTAAATCTTCTAAAGAATCACACTTCAGATAAGCAGATGTATAATTGGTGCTAGAGCTTTAAGGTATCGCGCCGAAATCTCTATCCAACCTAATTTCATAATTTACGCGCACGAATCTGTATGGTTAAAGTATGTGTCATTCTTACATGTAACTTTTCAACGTTATGTAATAATGTATACGGACAAAACTGCATGCCGAAACTATGTACAACGTACGTGCCATTCTTATCGTAGATCGTTATCTCATTTCACACAGTAACTAAATCCTCTGAAGAGTCTCACTTCAGACAAGCAGATGTGTAATTGGTACTAGAGCTTTAAAGTATCGCGCCGAAATCTTTCTCCACGTCTAATGAGATTGAAATCAGACGTACTTTGATGATTTGGCACGGACGTTGCCAGCGTGTCTTCAATGCTGGGAGATAATATATAAACGTTTGATTTCCCGTACAAGCGTTTCGTATTTGTGAAACGACGCCTCGGGCACTCATGCCTACTTTGATGTCATTTCAGTTACTGGGAAACAAAAAACATTATAGAAATCAGATTCAACACGAACTCTCGTCTCTATGGAAACAAATGTTTGATTGCAGAAATTCAAAGATTCAAGAATGATTTGCGGAATCATACTACGGTTTTTTAATGTTTTGATCCGTCGTGTAGTGATTAAAAATGACGATACAGTACAATAGATGGATTTCCAAGCATATTGACGAGGGGAGACAACAGCCAAGCTATGTAGTAGTCATATATAACTCTTTGATTAGGCAGAAATCAAACCACAAACGCATATCAATGCCCACAGGGCACACTTAACAAAAGAAGCGACG
Organism: Branchiostoma floridae x Branchiostoma belcheri; assembly: GCA_019207045.1. Classification (NCBI taxonomy): domain Eukaryota; kingdom Metazoa; phylum Chordata; class Leptocardii; order Amphioxiformes; family Branchiostomatidae; genus Branchiostoma; species Branchiostoma floridae x Branchiostoma belcheri. Next base: position 3,560,471 of record CM033039.1, on the reverse strand, counting down.
TCCCCCTAAGGCTTACATTGATATGATTTGTCTTTTTAAATGTTGGAAAAATTAAATCAATCTAATTTCGTATGTCTCTTGGCAGGGAATATCAATATTCAAAATGAAATACAAGATTTAGAAATGCAATTGGTCCCTTTTTAAAGGTATAGTGACCTCGGCAAAAGGCGATATCGTAAACACTTTGATCCTGATATTTTGTTTTAAAGGCTATGATACAAGATACCGCAGCAAACGATTTGAAATCTTCAGAACTGTCTAGTACTTCGATAACCAAATACAAGCGCTTCAAACCTTAGGTGTTAGGTTATACTTGTGGCCCTCGTGACTGCTTTCGGCTTTTGTTGGAAATACAAAACTGTTGCTGGCAACCAAATATGATTGTATTTCTTGTAGTCTAGGTGACAAGTCTAGTTTTGATCTCAGAAACAAAATGAAATGATGCGATTGAACGAAATGAAATTCTGTGATCCACGGACAACTCACAACCATTGTAAATTTGGTGACACCACAGAATTAACTCGTCTCTTCAAGAGGAAACAAACTACTTAAACTGTAAAAAAAACGCTCTTTCAGTAAGCTAAATTTGGTTACATGTATATTTTGCATTTTCCATAAATCAACGGAGCCTGGCTGTGAATAACTTGTGGGCTAGCCGTATTCGGGCAGCTAGGACAGTTTATTCGGTGGCAGTCAGGCCCGCCAATCTCTTATAAGCGCTCTGGGGAGTTTGAGGCCGAGGAGGTCCACCTGCCCTGGAAAGGGTAGCGACAACTCATTCGGGCTTAAACTTTCCGTAGTGCTAATGTGAGATCGGCAGGCTGACTGCCTTACGTCCCCGAAGAAAACTCGCTATCTACCTGATCCTGTCTGGTACCCAGGGTAGGCTGTGACCTAAAACTGCCAGAACATATTTCCTTCCTTTTCAAAGATTTTCAGCTTAATTTGACTTGGCCTTAATTAGAACGTACCCATATCCTGCTCATCCGGGATTTTCTCAAGGGAAAATCAATCCTTTCAAGACGAATCTTGTTGAGCCTAGTCTCCTTACCTTCATCTGTGTGAGCCTAGTCTCCTTACCTTCACCCATTAAATCTGCCACTCCGGATGCAATCAGTGTTTCCTGTCCCGGTCAATTGTTGGCAATCTATCATCAGGTAGATTCAAGTACCTGTGGAGCTTTCTTGGATCTGTTCCGGATGCAATTAAGGATATTCTGTTCTTTTTTTTCCAGAAATTGCCTGTCAACGCTTTTGTGAACGAAGCGCAGTTTTTTTCTAGATCTAGAATGTTCAATGTGCACTAATTGTAAAACAGAAATTTGAACACCTTTCAAAAGAAGATTTTTTTTTGTAATCAGGTAGATTCAAGTATCAGCGGATATTTCTTGTATACTTTCCGGATGCAATTAAGGATATTCTGTTCTGTGCAAGAGATTGCTGGTCATTGCTTTTTTTGTTAACGGGAGACTGGCCAGGTTATAGATACAGTAGATGGTTAATCTCCAACCAGATCCACGGTGCGTAATGTATAGTATCAAACTTCTCGCTTTCACTACCGCATAAGGAGAGGCAGAGAAACCTTTATTGAATAGAAATGCCCCTCCTTGTTCGGGTGAAGGCAGATCTCCGGTGCCCGTTTGACTCCCTTAGCCGGCTACACTCCTTGACCAGCTTTGATACTATCTTATGGCACCATAGGATCTGCTTGGAGATTAGTAGATGGTGACAATGAACATATGTCATATTTACAATGTGGATTTTATGAGCCTGTCAACACACACGCATGAAACTATGTTTATTAACTGAGCAAAGCCAGGAATGCCATTGGTTGAAAAAACGTTTGGTGATCCATCTAGATGATATGCACTCGAATCTATATTCCATCGGAAAAGTTACGAGTAAGAATTTGCAAGGCACTTATAGCATTGTTGCGTTGACCATTACGTGTTTTTGTTGATTTTCGGCGTAGAAGGATTGACTGTTTATGCTTTACCCATAGTATTCTAAGACGGTGTGCGAATACTACCACTTTTACCCAGTTACCTCTTCTATTCTGCTTCAAATGAACCGTTAAAGTGTTTACCTCATACCACATCTGCAAGCAAATTAAGATAGGTCAAAACCTCAATTATGTTTCTTCATATTTTCCCAGCAACTCTAATATATCTCATACAAATCTAAAATTGAGGTCATCAATTTGATGACATGTATAGCTTTCACGTGATTGACATACGCAAGGACTCGCAAATTCATGCGTCAGAGTAGTTTTATGATATAATTACCCGTAAGATATTTTATGTACGGTAAGTTTACGTGGTCCGGAATGGTAGAAACCAACGTCACACTTTTATGGTTATGAAAAATATGATATTTTTTACGCTTAAATCTCTAGAACACGTCGAAACTAAATCAGACCAGAAATCAAGTAAGCAACTGGGAACTCTCAGTCGTTCCTAACATACAAGGATTGGAGCATTATTACGGCACCATGAATGGATCATGATGTCTAAGAGCCTACTTCATTAATTATGACTAGAAATATCATTACATTAGTCTTAATCCTAAACAATGATGTACAAAAATGCTAGCCAAAATGTACTTCTGCAAACCATTTTTGATGAGTTCATGTTGATAGAAAACTAATGCAAGCAAATATAGCAATGTTCTTTACATAGGCACAACCAGGAAGTACTTACTACCAACGTTTCGATGTCTATCAGACACCATCATCAGAGTAGAATGAATGGAAACTGCTTCTTTCTGCTACTGATAGTGAGTACTCCCTGGTTGTACCGAAAGAAACTTACTACAGTAGAAACCAGTTAAATGCACAGCGGATAACTGCGCACTTCTGTTAATTGCACGAAATCCCAAAGTCCCGTAGTGATGTTGTCCAGCTGAATATCTTCGCTTTGTTGCACCATCCGGATAATTGCACAAAATGCACTTGCAAATGGGGAGTGCAATTAAACGGCTTCTGCTGGTCTATGAATAATTGCCAACCAGATGAAGTTATTTACCAATGCAATCACAGTTATAGTAAACTCTGTTTTGTTACGGAGGCTACACACACTACTCAACACGTTTTTACAAACTCGATACCAAAAATATGAAGACAAACATTCTTTTCGCGGAAAGCGCCTTAAGAGCTTTGCTGTCATTTCTTCTTCTTCTTTTAACTTGGCGAACTTAACAAACGCCGCCTCCACTGGGTCGCTAATATCCCCGTACAAGCTGAAGATGAGACGCTAGGCAGGATTTTTGAAGTACCGATTTTGCGATTAAGGTCGAAACCCACGTCACACATCTAAACAGAAATAAGGTTATGAAATGAATATTTTTTCATCCTAAGCAAAGATGTACAAAATGCTAGTCAAAATATAACTCTTCAGATAATTTTTGATGAATTGATGTTGATAGAAAACCAATGCATTCGCTGTTATGGTGAATCCTGTTCTGTTGCAGAGCAGAAATGCTAGACATACTACTACATGGCTTTTACACTTACTAGATACCGACAAAAATATGAAGAAAATCTTTAATTTTTGTGAAAAGCGCCTTAAGAGCCTTGCTGTCATTTCTTCTTCTTTTAACTTGGCGAGACAAACCGTACCGCATCCACTGGGTCTCTAATCTCCCCGTACAAGCTGAAGATGAGACGCTAGGCAGGACGTTTGAAGCACCGATTTCTCGTTTAATCAGCTTTCACATTCAGACTGACGGGCCCCTTTCAACTAACCTTTTATGGAATCAATTTAAAGCCTAAGACGAGGATGAGGATGCGACATAATGTGTGATTACGTGGTTCTTATGGCAGGGTCTGTCTGTATGGTGCATTACGGCTAGACCGTTGGAATCGAAATCAGTGATCCCGAGTTCGATACTCGCCATGCCCCTGCCCCCATGACGGTGAGTGACGCCCACCGAGCCTCACGGCTAATCTGTCTAAAGGTGCCAAAACACCTACGGATTTGGGGCACCAGTGTGTCAACATCTGCACACTTGCCACTAAGACCCATAATTTTTTTATGGCATTGTCGTATAAGAGGTACGAATGACTCGGTCAAGATGAAGTCAAATTTTGATTAATACTTTGTTCAATGAGAAGCACAAGCTGGTTAAATCAGTTGTCAACTCCGTGATATTCTTTAGTATCTAAAATTTGTAAAATGGTTCAATTATATTTTAAAAGATAATTCATTTTCAAAACAAAACAAAGATGGACCGCCACAAAGCCTAATCTCCAAGCAGATCCTACGGTAGTATAAGCTGGCAGAAGAGTGAAGCCGGCCTAGGAGTGCTAAGCTACCGGAGGGTGTCCGTTTCACTCCCTTTGGCCGGATATACTCTTTGGCCAGCTTTGATGATATACATGTATTATGGCACTGTCGGATCTGCTTGGAGACTAATCCTGACAAGTATATATCCTGAAGATGGATACAAAAATTTTGTTGGGTAGAAGTCGTATTGCATAATCAAGTTATTTCATTTGTCTTCTTTTTCGCATAAATACATTTCAAGGCTTGTTACAGACAACGCTGAGAGGCCTTAAGCTACTGATATTATCGTAAAAGGTCTCGAGTTGCCTTTTGATACATAGTAAAAATTCGTCCAGGCTACTACATGTATATAGCTGGCGCCTACTTCACTACCCACCCACTTTTCATCATAAAAAGCTGGGAAATATATTATGCCTCTAGTGCATTGTTCGCTAAATGTGTCTAAATAACCAGGGGTCTTATTCTTCCATACAATTTTTATCTTCTGGTTATGCATCATGTCTATGGCCGTAAGCAAGGCATGATTTATTATATTCCATTGTGTACATGCTTTATAGCTTTATCGCGAATATTTCATATAGTCATATCTCTGTAACTACCTTGTAATACTCCTGTAAACTACCGATCTCGTTTTACCTGGCCCATACGAGGGGTGTTCGCATGAGCGCTTGTCATGGTCCCATTAGCTCAATCCTTGTAACCTTTCCGCCGAGGTCATCACCACAGATCGCCCAATAATCCTATCTGTACTTTAAAAGAATTCTATTGACAAACAAGTGTATTTTGTTAATCTCCAGGCAGGATTACCAGTGGCATAAGTTAGTATCAAAGCTGGCTAAGGATTAAAGCCGGCCATAGGGACTCATCAGCCACTGGGAGCCAAACACACTCCTTGGCCGGCTTTATTCTCCTCTGGAGTGGTTCAAGGTAGGGGTTCTTCAGAGAGGTTGACAATGCCCTGCCATGAATAATGAAGCTTTTGATATCTTATGCTACTGTAAGATATGCTTGGAGATAAGTTTTATGCGTTTTGTATGTTTTCTTGTGTTTCTAACCATGTTTCTAAAATATATTCTAATCACCTAAAATTCTATGTTATACTTTTGGCCACTCACAGCCTCCGTCTGCTATAAGGGTCTTTAGTTAAGTAAGTAAACGCACTATGTGATAAGAACACACGGCTTAATATCGGTGTAACGGGACCATTATGGTACCCAAAGCACAATATGGAGGGAATGGAGAAGGTGATTATGACATGTTATTCATACACGTCCACTTTTGGTTGCTCACAGCCTCCATCCGTTATACATAAAGGCATTTAATAAACACACTATGCGATAAGAACACACGGCCTAATATCGGTGTTACGTGACCATTACGGTTCCCACAGGACAATATGGACGGGATGGATCTCATAAATGCCGGCCGTACGCCAAGTGTCAAGCCCCCTTATCCGGCTCTGTAATGGCCAGTTAATGCTTCGTGGTCAATGGATGGTTATGCGTGCATAACTCTCGCCCACGCGCAACACTGAGACGTCTTTACGTGAGAGTAGGGCTGGGTATCGGTACAGAAAACCCAGGTCCGGCGGATCAGGGCCAGGGTCGGACCCGTCCCTAGTGGAGAGTATTAGGCAGTGGTCTGCAAAAACACAATTATGGCATCGCGAACCTTTGTTGTCTTTTAATCATACTCATTAAGACCATACAGCTTTTGAAATCGGAGCAATATGTAGCAAACAGTAAATTCTGCCCCATTAACTTATGAACACTAGCACCTCTACAATTCTACTCACTTATAGAAGGACATAACTAAAGCATACCGTTAAATATTTGAGCCACCACCATATAAATTCAACGATGTCATGGAATCTTGTCATCGAGGAGCTTTATTACTACATGTTCACAATGACTAAGCTTTTAACACATCTTTTGTTGGGTTTAATCATTATCATGAAGACGATACAGCTTTCGTAATTGGAGTAAATTTTACTCACTTATAAAAACTAGCCAATGTTGTTTCTATAGCACTTCTATCGTTCTAATCAATGAAAGAGGAACATTACTGAAGCATTTAGTTGAATATTTGAACCACCACCATATCAATTCAACGATGCCATAGAATCTTGTTATCGAGGACCTTTATGACGCTTTTTTTTACGTTCTTGAATCCACAAAGAATGGGCGTACTGTAAATGCATTTAAGTTCACGGGGATTTAATTTCGCGGTAGCGGAAAAAAGGACTTTTCGCAGTGGTTTTAATTTTACGGTAGCACCATGCACTGTAGTATCTTAATGCCCTGGAAAAATGTTCGCGGTGGTTTTAAAAATTCGCAGTGAAATGACCGACGAGAAACCCGCGAACATTTCTGCATTTACAATATCTTTATTGATCGGTATTACCCGGATTACCTTGAAACATTAACGTGCGTAATGAATTGTTCCAATGGGACGATTACCGTTAATGGGTTTATGATTAGCAAAGTCACTCTCCGGTTTATAAGCCGGCTAATTTACCTGTCCAAATTCATCGCTCAAAATCATTAGCTTACAATAAATTCTCTTTTTTAACCTTCTCTTGCTCGGCGTGTTCAGCTGTTACAAAAAAGCTTAGCATAAGAATTATTAATAAATAAGTAAAAACCAATGCTTTTATGTATGGCTAAGCCGCACGAGTATCCATATCATATATTATACAAGGAACTCTTTTAATCAATATTTAACAGTACACAAAAGATACATTTGCTGCCATTATCTTTTATTGCTACATCCCATCGATTCCAGATTAGTGTTATTTAAGATAATCCGGCCGACTGTATAGGGTTAAATGTTGATTTGATAGTAAAAGTCCATAAACTTAATAGCTCAAATGTTGTCGAACATCTGATGTACCAGACTATAGTAGCTATCAAAAACTTTTATGTTATCGGCTGAGCAATTCTATATCAAAAATTGCCAAAGGAACATGTGTTGAAGATGATGAAAAAAGAGCTAACTTCCTTGAAACCTCGCAGTTCGAGAAGGTTCCAAACATTCTACACCAAAGGGCTAGCATGTACATGGTATTGTGAAAGATCATCGCCAAAAACTCACAGTACTACATATGCGGTTACAGATTGACTGGCTTGCTGAAATTGCTGTATTTTTCATCCAGACCTGATAGAAAAACATGTACTGCTGTAAAGTACCATTGTAAAACATGATCACAAATGGCATATTTGAAGTAAGCACTTGTAGAGAGCCATCCAGATTGAGACCTACATGCAGCAATCAACAATCTTTGATTGCTCCAACATCTATTAACAGACGCAATGACTTGTGGACGTCTTTAAAGCTCTTTTGCTCAATATTTCATCTGAAAGCAGCCGGCGCCAATCAAGCAGTAAGGGTCGGCCTTTTCCCAGCAATCTGACGAGGCACATGCTTAATCTACGGGGTCAAAAGTTCTGGGCAGTTATGTCGATGATCTATTGCTGATTGAGAGTAGTTCTTCACGCAAATGGGAACTAAATCTAAAGAAGGGCACGCCTTTGTGCAAGTTTTTGCTGGTTGAGAAAAGCCCTTTTTGCATATGTTGGAAAAGTTGTGCCCTGCCACAAGATGTCTACAGATCTGGTATCTTTTACGTTTACGCAGAAAGGACATATGAAGGATATGAAGAATCTATAATTTTTGTCACAACACTTCAATTTTGTATAATATATGGTTGCGCAACTCAAAGGCTTTATCAAAACCGACAGTTTCATCAGCAAAATTTACGGACTTCCATAGTTTTGTACTGACGCACACTACAAACGTATCTTCGGGGGAGACATTCAACTTTACTCATTGACAATCGAAAACCACCAGTAGTTGTATAAATCACATCGTGACCTAGATACGTCTTTACCACAATGCAAAACGAATCATACAAATGGTAAATTCTTGTGACATTCTCTTTCAGCGACATGGGGAATTTGCCTTCACAGGCGCATGTTCAAGTTGGACCGTTGGGAAGACGGGGAACAGCTGGATAATTGAGCATTACCGTGGAATGAACCATAGACCTCAAATATCTTATTGTGATGTTCTGAACTAAAATGAGAGGTAGATAATTGGCCATTACCGTCAAATGAATCATTGACTTCAAATATCTTACAGCCATCCGTATTGGGATGTTCTCAAGTACATTGAACACAATTCCTGGTTCCTTTATATGGTGTACTACACGCTGTAATGTACGTAGCAGACTTCTGAATAGCCTTTAACAGCCATCTCTGTCCATCGTGGCTATTGAAATAAAGACATTTGAAGAAATATCCTCACTGTGATGTTCTCAGTAAACAACCCAAATGGAGTGCTTCTTTGTGATGTAGGGACACTTCAGCTACTACATGCTTCAACGCCAGGCAATCATTACTGAATGGTCTTTTCGGTATAAACCGGTGCAATGGCCGAGTGGGTAGAATGTTCGCCTTGCATAAGGTAGGTCGTGAGTTCAATGCCCGGCCGAGTCATACCAAAGACTCTAAAAATGGTACATGCTACTTTCTCTGCTTAGCACTCAGCACTAATGAGGAAGAGCATGGAAGTTAAACACACATCACTACCAGCGGACCAGTCCCCTGCTGTGGTGACTTGCACAAATGTGTGGCCCACGGGCTTCGAAGTGGAGACGGGCGCCACCGGCCAGCTTTTTTCAGAAGCTTTCTTGTTTTATTTTATTTACTTAGGATCCACCGCAAAACAAGTCACATGGACCACTCAAGCGTTTTGGGTTACAATACTGTATTGTGAAGAAGGATGTCTGTTAAACCTTAAGCATGACTTAAACAGTTCAAGATTGTAAGTCCTTGGAAGCTTACTTTTAGTATTCCATAGCGATGTAGTTCTAGGAAAGAAGCTCTCAGCGTGGAACTTCCTCCTATTAAGAGGATTCTGGAGGGAAAAAGGATGCTTTGCTTGGAAGTGGCAAAAACTGGTTCATGCAGAGAAAGTTCTTATTGGAAGCACAAATGCTGCCTTACCGACAACGGGTCCGTTTGGTCCCCTTATTGTCTTGCAGACATATAGATTGACTTCTTGAAGACACATAGATTGATTCTTCTTAGAGGAACTCACCAGCTGTAATAGAGGAATATTCCGTTGAATAAGATCGATATTTTCATAAAACTTTCAGTGAAACAGAATAAGATAGCAGCCCACAAGATGGGGTAGTCTTAGCGGTATTACTGAAACGAGGGGTTTGAAATTGCTGCCTACTTTTCGATTTGGTGGTGCTTATCCTAAGCAGTGCGGAACACGTGAAGGATTTGATGATGTCACAATCGAGCACAAACTGCAGTATCTTACAGTTAACCCAGTTATACATTGTACATACGAAACGTTTTTTTCAACTACCTTGTAACCTGACTTATATGTAAATAGCTGTGAACTGTTTGTTTTGATATTGTCATGTATTTGTTCTTGTCAGTTATCTTTTTTGAGAGGTGATGTGAATATTAGCGTTCTGCTAGAGTGTATTACCTCTCTGTCCTGTTCTGTACTTTGATGTTGAATAAATAAAATTTAAAAAAAAAATCGAGCACACGTGCAGTTCTAGAAGTGCGTGGTCATGGTGGCCCGACCCAGGACTCAAACACAAGTCCTGAAATTTTGAATTCTTGAAACTGAAGAAACTAGAGGGGGAAACGTGAACACAGAATTTAATTAAGCCTTGTGCGCACGTGCAGTTCTAGAAGTGCGTGCCCGCGGTGGTCCGACTCAGGACAAGGGTACTAAAATTTTAAAATCTTCAGCTCTGCAACAACGCAGAAGCTTAAGGAGGAACGTGAGCACAGGATTTGATGATACACGTGACGAATTTGATGATGTCATGATCGAGCACACGTGCAGTTCTAGAAGTGCGTGGCCGCGCGGTGGTCCGACTCAGGACACGAGTCCTAAAATTTTAAAATCTTAAGCTCTGCAACAACGCAGAAGCTTAAGGGGAAACGTGAGCACAATAGTTAATGATGCCATGTGCGCACGTGATTTGTCTCAAGGCCATGATTCTGAATCCTAGTAAGTCTAAACCATGTGATCTTCAGCTCTAAGCCCGAGCATAAAGGAACACGTGAACACAAAAGTCGATCAAGACATTTCCTCGTGTGACCATGGCATTGTACCTATTGGTCGTAACCACGAGCCTAAAAATCTTATCTTGCCTCGCATGTAAGCAGAAAGTAACACGTTAACACAAATGTAGACCATGAAATATTCCCATTTTGGAAGTTTTTGAACACGTGAACGTAAAAGTTTGAAGCCAATCTGAAATTAAAGGAAAAACTCAACACAAAATCATGACATGTTTCCATGTCCCTTTTTGAAATTTCCTGGCCATGATCGTGTTATACTCAGTGATGGATTGCAAGTCTAAAACGTTACTCGCGTCAACTCTTAAGTTCAAACAGAAAGGCCATGTGACATGACGGGCATGTGAACCTTGAAATCAGTGGTGACAGGTGTGCACGTGTCTTTTACAGTGCCTGTCCATGATGATGTTAAAGTCACAGGTACAGACCACGAGCCGTGTACTTTCAATACGTCAGGTCTCACTTACATGTAAATGAAAACAGACAGCAAGAACATGTGTGCGCAGAAGTAATGTCGTTTCTTTTACAATGCCTGTCCATGCTGCTTTTAAAGGTACTGAGCACGAGTCATGCACTTTTCAATATGTCAGCACTTACTCAAGCTCAGGCAGAAAGAACATGTGAACATAGAAATCAGTGATGACATGTGCACGTGCGCACGTGTCTTTTACAATGTCTGTCCATGGTGCTTTTAAGTTACAGACCACAAGTTATATACCACAAGTCGTGTATTCTAATTCTAATACGTCAGCTCTTACTCAAACGCAGGCAGAAGGAACATGTGAGATGATGACGCGCATACTACAGTGCCCTGCTAATGGTGTCTCGTGCTCTGGTCAGACGTACTGGACATGCGTCAACTTTCCGAAGTTCTTTAGCCTTCACATTAAACGGAGAGGAACATATGAATTACACAGAATAGGTTGATTCCACGTGACCACGTGCTTTCTTGCAAGTGCCTTTTATATGCTTCAACTACAACTAAAAGTGTTCGCGTAAGCATAAGATGAGCATTTACGCGTTGAAAATTGAGTACTCCAGATGAAATGAGTACATCTTGAAATCCCTGAGGTATTTTTCAAGAGGTTCAAGTGTTAGACTGTTTTATAAGAGCACTCTACCAGCTTTGCTTGGCACATATTAGCCAATACTTTATCTACAATTACTGACCCGGAGGAGTCATGTATAGATCGTGAAATACCATGCATGCCAACAGCTAGTAACAAATGAACCACTCTGAAAACTGGTACAAGTGCACAAATCCTGACATGTTGACATTACTTATGAGAAGCCGTCTAGTCTGCAGACCACTTCACATGATGTGATGTATTTTTCATTGTAACTGCTCTTGGAAAAGGTCTTAACTCACGGGAGGAGCACAAACTTTATGTCCTTGTTGCATCGTTACTTACTATACTGTCATTGGTATAGTAAAACTGATCAAATGTTGTGACGTTCTTCAACCAGATTCGAGTCCATTTGATCAGCATAGAATCAGAGATTTCTGAATTTTCTTCGGATAAGTTCTACAGAAACAATTGATTCTCGTATCATCATAGAGAATGCCTGTGGTCAGGTTGTTGGGCATCTTTGACTGGGCGTCTGTGGTCGAGTGGCTGTGCTAACAGACACGGGATAGAAATCAGAGATTTCTGAATGTTATTCGGATAAGTTCTACAGAAACAGTTGATTCTCGTATCATCATAGAGAATGCCTGTGGTCAGGTTGTTGGACATCTTTGACTGGGCGTCTGTGGTCGAGTGGCTGTGCTAGCAGACACGGGATCGGAAGTGGTACAAGGTCCGATTTCTCGTTAAATGTTGTGTTCATGGGAAAGACACTTTGTCCTGGTGTAAATATAGAATACAGCACGGTGTATTCCGTATCACCCGGGGTCCCAGCCCGACCGCGGCTCGGAACACCCGTATCGAACGTTTTCGCGTCACAGGTATGACATGAATGGGTATATGATTTCGGTTGGGAGGTACCCTAGAGGCCTAGACCCATCCCTGCTTCTACGGCCTTACGAAAGTGTACGACATTTACCTGTTTTTGTTGTTGTTTTTTTGTAGATGTTTGAAAGCTGGCCATCTAGACTTTTCTGCTGAACTCCTACATTGATGACACATTTTTATTGCTCACTCAGAATCAGATCGAAGAAAGCCCGTAGCTTCACAGACAACCATCGCTCTTCACATAGCATGGATCAATATATCTTAGTGATTAGCATGTAAACCATCTGTGTTGAAACTAAGATAACGTATGATAAAGTTTTTGCTACTGCTTATATGCCTTTTGGATCTCTATTTGGCTACAGGGAATAACTTAATGACAATGAACTTTATTCATACACTGCGCATCAACGAAGACTTACTGTTGCCGTGACCAGTCAATTTTCCGATTACAACTCGTTAAACCTTGTGGTGCTGCGCCCAACATGTGTTGGTACTATGTCTTCACTATGCTATTTTTTTCTTACTTTCCTTCCAAATAACCGTATAAATTTATACATCATTACAAAGCTTTTAAAAGGCCTCTACCTTTCAAAAATGTAACATAGTGAAAACAGTACCCCTACTTTCCAAAGGGTCTAATACGACCAGAACTTGGAAAATGTATATTAAAAAATTGTTAGCACCACAAGGGTTAACTTAAGTACATTTCACGCCTTTCGCTCTCCCTTAAGGTTCCCGCTAACCGTGAATTGTATCTCTTTTCCGCAGTCATCCGCTAAGCAGCTGGCGGGAGCTTACGATCTTCTCTCCAAGCTGGGACAAGCCTTCCGCAGCGAGCTAGAAACGGTGAGGTTTTTTTTTTACTTCTTCTTTGTGTCATGTTGGTTTTAGTTGAGAATGCACACGTACCCAAAGGCTGTTATGTCTACTAGGTTTTTCCACATACTTACCGCTTATGTGGTCAAACAGTACGCCACAAAGTCACAGAAAAGTGTCACAGTAAACCTGTTTGGTGGTCAATTTAATTTGCAGAGGTGGTCACTATTATACTTCCTCCCTCATCCAACCACCGACGGTGACCTTTTTTCTTCTTCTTTGTGTCATGTTGGTTTTAGTTGAGGACGCACAAGTACAGCGCTAGCCAAAGGCTGGTATGTAGGATTCGCCACACAAGTCAAAAAGTAAAAGTTCCTTCCCGCGCCTGATGGCGCATAGGGCGGCGCCCATCTCCGTCTCAGTAGCACTGGGGCACAAAACGCAATCAACACAGCATGGGGCTAGTCCACTGTTTGATGTATAATGTTCATATCCATTTAATTGTATGTGTGTTCAACTTTCATACTCTTTCCCGAATGCTGAGTGCTAAGCAGAAAAAGCAGCATGTACCATTTTTAAAGTCTTTGGTATGACTCGGCCGGGGATCGAACTCACGGCCTACCGAATGCAAGGCGAACACTCTACCCACTCGGCCATTGCATCGGCCAGAGCACACCGTTAATATATTCGACACTATCTGTAGTGGCCACAAATATACTTTAAAGCGACCTTCAATAGCACACTTTACTAACTCTCTCTCTCTCTCTCTCTCTCTCTCTCTCTCTCTCTCTCTCTCTCTGTACTTTTCTCTTTGAATATCTTCTCTTAAGCTACCGACCATGTCCACATAAAGAAGAATTAACTCAATGCTCGCTACAAAAGATAACTTGTATTTCACCGGGATATTCTTATGCAGCGAGGAATCAATGAAGATCCACATCTGATTTTCCGCAAGGCAGAACTCGATAATGAAGCCGATTTTACTTGAAAGAAAACTCATGAAAGACTTAAGTCACTACATACGTTTGTTCAGTTGCTCTTCACACTATGATAAACACTCTGCTTTACACCAAACCCTTTACATTCTGATATCAAAAGAAGCCGAGTCTACCTAACAGGAAACCTAGCCAAACGTCCTGGAAAATTACATCCACCAACTTAAAGAAAGATTGTTGTTCTGATGCCCTTTACAGAGACAGTGCGCCTTATCCTATGCGCGTGCCTTGGGCAATCTAACAGGTCCTTTGACGAGAAGTATTGACGTATTCCCTGCGGCAGCCACACGGCTGACAAACGCAGATACGTAGGCTCATCCGTCCCTGGGGTATCATCGGTGGTGCACTCTGGTGTGACTAAGACTAGCGGACATCTGCTTTATAACCAGGGAGTGCCAGCCAGGGTTGTTGACGTAGCTTAAGGTGGCTTAACGTACTAGGTAACGTTGATGATGGGATTCGTACCTCAGGTCGCGTCATGTCCGTTACATGTAGATGGCGTGCTGCACTTTGCTTCCCTTTCTGTAAACGAAAGTACGTTTGGATTTATTGTGTGACTAAGACTCACGAACATATTCTTCATAACCAGGGAGTGCCAGCCAGGGTTGTTGACGTTGCTTAACGTGGCTTTAACGTAGCTAACACATTGTTGATGATGGGATTCGTACCTCAGGTCGTACATGTATCAGGTCGCCGTTACCTGTAGATGGCTTGCTGCACTTTGTGTTTCTGTAAGAGAAAGTACGTTTGGGTACGTTTTATCATGCCCGCAGCTTATGGGCTTGTATTAAAAGCCTGAGAGGTGTAGGGAGCAAGCCAAGGGATTGCGAGTTAGCTTGAGGTTTTACTAAGTACACAGTCACATACGCGGGATGGTATGGATAAAAGAGCATACAGTTCCTGAATGATAGCATATAGACACACCAAAAGGTAGTTACTCAAGCCACTTTCACACTTTGCACACTGGTTGTACAGTTTTTGTATCGATTTTTTGCATGGAAATGTCCCTGTTCTTACTCAGTGCATTTCTGCCTTATCATACCATTAAATCTCTTGATCTGCCTTGGTACAAACACCTGTCAAATCGGATCAGCAAGACACAGCTGCTCCTTGTTCAACTAAATCACATCAAACTAACCAATAAATTCAGTTTGCACAGTTCTGACCATTATTGCATACGCAAAGAAGACAACAAAATGGTTAGAGTTTAGGCACCCTGATCCTTCCAAAAAAGTAAGTGTAGAGTAAATGTCTAGAGAAAATTCACTACTAATACTTTGCGACTTTATTTGCATTTAGCAGTTTGCAATCGAAGGAAGACGATTCCGTTCAACTTTCCTCTAAAGTCGCAAATTCTCTACCTCGACTGTAAAATGATTGATTAGAAATCTCGATTTTTCGAGACATTTTACTGCAATTCATCAGGACCCAGGTACGTAACCACGTCCATCAGTTGGATCCATCTTGAAACCTCCTAAGCTTGAAATCAGCACAGAACTGTAAACCTCATTAGTCTCAGACGGTTGGCTGCAATCGCACAGGGTAATGACAACTCATAGGGCGCCTCATCACCTGCATGTGTGATTACACTCCACATGGTAATGATAAGACCTAGGAAAAAATGTTGTGCTTCCTGTTTGAGTCCTAAAAAAGGGTTGGTAGGTAGAGATAATCTTTTCCCCCCTGTAATTTGTTTATTCTACTCTAGTGAGACATACTGCATTACGGTTGGACAAAGTAAACTGCACGAGAACTGAAATGCACGAGGACACTTGTCTTTCAATGTATAACAATTTTGTGCATAATGGATACATTCATCCTTCATTGGATTGCAAGCAATGTTTTCCTTCAATGAGAAGCTAGCTGAGTAAAACTTATGTGACTTCACTGCCTACCCAAAAAAGTCTAAGGTCGTCACTCGTCAAGTTTTTCTAGGGTAACGCCAGTTCACCTTTATTCGTGGGATAACCTATATGCATTGCGTCCAAAAACACGGTATTTAGGGAGCGACCTACGGTGGTTTTAGACTGCAATATTTTGAAAATACATGTATGTATTGTAATTTAGAGCCACAGTCCGTAGACTTATCCCTATATACTGTTTTTTAAAACAACGGATATAGGTTACCCCACGGATAAAGGTGAACTAGAGTTAGGTAGGGAAACAAGAAACACGATATTTTTCCTAAGCCTAACTCACAGGGCGCCAACCCCCCGCATAGGTAATCACGGTAGAGTTTTCCACATCTTTTATTAGACTGCCATCAGCAATGAATGACATTTCGAAGCTAACCATGTACGATTTATACATGACAGTTGACATAGACCCTTAATGAGAATTGTATGAAATTGCCTACTCATCCTAGATGCTGGCGAAGGTTGCTTCAGGTATAATAGCACAGTATAGTTTGATTAATGAGACATATCAGTGAAATAAAGCCTAATCAATTAAAAAGAAAACAAAAAGACTTATTGCCTTAAAAGTAAACCTACTGTTCCCATACTGATTCCATCTCAGTATTCCACCATGAGCCTTCAGCGAAAAGAGCACTCAAAGAAATTCATCTAAAATATTTCAAATCTGATCAATCTCAGCCATTGTCGTTTTCGTTCAAGTAGGACAAAAAGTTTTCTGGTTGGTCACGTTGAAACAGTAGTCAGTATTACACATCAAGTAAGCACAATGTTACAAGGAAATTTTGTATCCTCTTCATGAATCTTGGAAAATCGCCTGATCCAATAATACACCGCACATGAACGCATAAAACAGCTCTGCGCCCAGTTACGGCAAAATGTCAAGCATGGCTTAACCAAGTTTCTTTTGACTGACTCCAAAACTTTCTAGTGCCACATCCAAGTTCACATGTACATCAAAATAGCTTTCATTGCTACCAGAGGACCTACTAAGAGTCCCGAAGGGAAAGTTAGCTATTTGTATTTAAGAACCTTCCCCATTCGCTGCCGCCAGTGAATGACCCAAATGTGTTCACAGGATTGGCTTAAGACCTTGACTCCAAGAATGTGTCCCTTGTGACGTTACCATATTGCCTTGGATGTGCGGGCGGATAGTATCTGGATGTCTCTGGCTAGTGAATAATAAAAACAAGAGGTCTCCCAACTAATGTTTGCTTCTTTCTTATGAAATCAATCATGTAAATAAATACTGCTGAAGTTCGAATCAAAGGTTTGTGGAAAATAACGGCATTCGCTTCCATTCACTGGTAGTATCAAAGATGCCAGTACAAACATCTCTCCTTGGAGCTTTTGAAAAAGAGTTAACTCTTAACCAAATCTCTCTCTGAAATAGCTCTTGGGAAAACACGTTTGCTTTTTCCGAAGTCTTCACCATATAAGTTGACTTTCATGTATTTCGTTCCCTTAAATGATAAAAAGACATCTCTGAAAGTCAAACCATTCATATCAGGCTCTATTGTACAAAGTACGTCACATTTCTGTTGGGAACGTGTTTTTCATCATGACGCAAATGTCAAAAGAAACGTTAAACGAAATTACTATTGAAGTGGCAAAGACAGCTGCGCTGTTGTTTACGCCGTGCACAGCAGTAGGGTTCACGCCCGTTTATCCACTTACGTACCCATTAATAGAAAGAAGATTGATAGACAAGATGACAGCGCATTGAACGTGTGTGTGTGGGTAGAACGCACTTCTAAAAGACACCTGCACATAGCATGTTTTCTCCTTCTCCACAAGCTACTGTCATCCAATCATCAGAGTGGTAGTGTTAGTGCCATCTCCTGCTGCGGAAAACATTGCCCTCTTAAAACCAAGAAAACAGAATTCAATATGTGTCGTGATCATATCTTATGATGTTTACGTAAGTCTGTGTAGTATTTACGTAAAGTATTGTTTCGTTAGCTGTTCTTTAGATTAGATTTGTTTTTGTATGTGAAGCGATAACGTTATGTGATGTTTTGAATGAAATAAATTATCGCAATTCACGGACACGTAGCAACCGGAAGGATATATCAAATGGAAGCTGGTCAATGAAAGTGTACTTCAGCTTTTTAGAATTATTTAAACACTTTAATTAAGATGATATTAAACTTATCGAGGATTGCACTGTTTTCTTTACTCTATTATCATCGGCAGCTTGAGAAGACTCCAAAGGGTTTTCCCAGTCGATCACATTACTTGCACGGTATCTGACACATTGCTTGAGCCAAGGAAGTTCACAAGCTCAAATGGCATAGATAACAGCACGATGCGCCAAAAGCAACTGGGTATGGTTTTGGAAACGGTCAGACGTTTCAGATAACATCCGGTATCTTTCGTCAGTGACTTTGGCGTATCTTATTACCAGGCCGTCTAAACTTCATCGACGTATCAGTACGATGGATTGTGGACTACAGCAAGCGTTGGTGGTGTAATGGTCAGCATTGTTGCCTTCCAAGCAGTAGATCCGGGTTCGATTCCCGGCCAACGCAGCCCTCGTTTTTTTTTCTTTGTACATTATACAGTAGAAGCCAGCTAACTGCACAACGGATTACCACACACTTCTGATAATTGCACGGAACCCCCAAATCTCAAACCAGTGCAGTGCAGCTAGGTAACTTCGCATTGTTGCATCACCTGAATAATTGCATTAAATACATTGGCAAATTGAGTGTGCAATTAAACGGCTTCTACTGTACGGTCAAACAACCTGTACAAACTCTGTCCAGATATTTCAACCCACAGATAGGCCGACAAAGCCTGAAAAGTACAGCTATACGAACTGTAACTTCTCAATTTTCTATGCCCAAGCTGGTGTTATCCATCTTATCCAGTGAACGTTTTGCATATTTTATAAATGAGGATCTAAACTTCTCCTGGTGTGACCGGACATGTACAGCAGAACGGCAAATCACAATCACGCGCTTGGAGCAGGTGAGGCTGGGGCCATTTGTAGTGCAAAACGAATCGCCTCAGATTAACCCTCAAGCACCCGACCTTTTTTTGCGACTAAAATGACCGAGTGGGGTCCAAACGGACCCCAAAATGTTTTGTTCATAAAATCTCAGTACCATTTCTTATCGGCGATCATTGTATATACATTGCTTCGTCAATGTAAGAGGAAGATTTTGAGATGTTAAGGTGTTGCTAATTCCAACTCATTATCATAATTTATACAAAAGTTAGGAAGGACCACGTTTGGCACTAAACCTATTCCGACCTGATAGGGGAATTTTGAGGCCCTCAGCAACATTTATGTCGCATAACTCATGAACGGCTAGAGCTAAAGCTACAAAACTTGGTAATTTATCACAAAATATTGTTTGCAAAAGTTTTTAGTCAATAAAGTAAGTTTATCATTTTTGGGGGTTGCCATGGCAACCATATTCTAACAGGCATATTTTGGCCAAAATTTGACAATTTCAATTTAAACAAGGTTTTCTTAGTAAACTACACCTGTTTTCTGACAACAATTAAATTCTATGGAATTCAATGTAATTTTCATGACTTAAAATTTATAATTTATGCTAATTTGATGACGTCATTGGTCAAAATCCAAGATGGCCGCCCTGATTAGGCAAATGACGTCATAATGGCGTCACATTACATGTTGATGACACAGAAATTATTGTGATGATTTAAGTTTACATTCTTATTATTGTCTAAAAGTTTGGCAGTCATACTGTAAGTGGTTAAGGAGTTAGCCTCCAAAGTTTGTTTTAAAAACTGCACATTTTTGCTGGGGTCCGTTTGGACCCCAGAGGGACTGAATACAAACTTTCTTTATAATTTCCACGCTGTTGTACTAATCTTTGCGAAAACTTAGGAGAAGGTATAAGACATATTGACTGACAAAGTCACGGAAGGATTTTTTCTTCAGATCAAAAATGTTTAAATGGCACTTCAAAATGTACGCCTGGGGTCCAAATGGACCCCACTCGGGTGTTTGAGGGTTAAAACGTTTCCCTTCTAAATTAAGTGGTGTTCCCTCAAAAATCGATAAAATGTCAACGAGCTTGCCCACGGTAATTCGTCTCCTGACAATTTATACTGCTGTTGCATGAGGCAGAGGAAAATAATGCTGTGTTCCCGGAGAAAAAAATCCCAAGAAATACAGTGTACAGTAACACGAAACAATTTTAACAACAGTTAGCTTTAATTTTACATGGCATTGCAAGCAGAGTTAGCTTAGACATTGTACAGTAAACTTACCAATTACCTCTAGAAGTTAGCATTATGAGATCTTATGATAAAAACACAAAACAAGGGAATACCCTGGCCTTTTTTGCATCGACTGTTGGCAAGACATTACATTTTAGATGTAAGTGATGACATCTGATACAGGCTTCTTGTTCTTTACCCTCATGTTAAGGTTTTGAACAATGGAAGAAAGAATGTGTATTGAACATTCCACATCTTCGGGTCATAATAAATGCATGCTTGTTCAATGGATATCTGTAAGGCAATTTCAATATGTGCCCTAATGCATTTTATTTTGATTATTTTAAAGTTGAATCTGTCGGATCAACAAACGTACCGAAATCGTTTTTAATAAGTATCCTGTCCAAATCCATATGTATTGTCTCTGTGTTTGTCAGCAGGGCTAGCCCTTTGTAATAGCCATAAGCTAGTTGGGCAGCCCTGGCTGTGTGTCCTGAACAGCCAAACCAATAAATTAGAAATTAAATTACTCGTACCGAACTTAGAAACACAGCATTTTCTTTTGCTAGAGCTGAGTCAATCTAAAACCGTCCTGGGGCGATTTGTACGGGTCCATACTGCGCAGAACCTGCCCAACTACTGGCTGATAACATTCTACTTTTGTTCTCCTGGACGTCTTTTATCATTCTTAGTTCTTACAACCTTTTACGGCATTGCATTTGATACAAAAAGTACGACCAATTGATTAAGGCGGTGCTATAATTTTTCCTCTTAGATTTGAACATTCGTCATCAAAATAAACTGTTTGCATATGGCATGAATAAAGTAGGGCAAATGGAAATTAGTTCCGGACAAACTTGTAAGAATCTGTAGTGTCAAAACAATCTATTATTTCATATCATAAGGTTTTATGTTTTTCTTGTCGTACATCTGTGACTGACTGCAAAATTTATCTCATTTGGGACATTAGGGTCTGCCTCTGTGAAACTTTTATCAAATAAGTCAATTTCGCAACGCGGTTTAAAATCACTTCAAAATTCCATCGATCTACGCTTGACACTGATTTGGTTGTTTTATGATATTTGTATAAAGTACAACGTTAAAACACAACGTTCGAAAATTTTGACTCTTACTAGAAAATGAATCAATATCAAATCACCTCGCAGCAAATCAGAAGGATAAAACATGTAGTTGACGTCCTGATCAAAGATTACAATGAACGCGTAATCAAGGTGTCAATCAAAGACATGGTATTACAAACGGTGCACTTCATTTGGTATTCTGTACGCGTTCCAGTACCCAAGTCTTGCTGTCTGTCTGTGACAGCTTTCTAATGATCGTAGGTGCTTTTTTGTTGTTGATGAGCTGTTTTATTTAGCTTTGTACGTAGGCGGCCTGCAGGACAATTTGAGCTTTCATGAAAAAAGAAAGGTTCAAACAAACAATCAAAAACGTAGTAAACGGTTTGGGCGTGCTAGCAATTATTAGAATCAAAAATACTTGCGAGAAGGGTGTGTGTGTGTGTATCTGTGTGTGTGTTACATTTTCCATTTGCAAGAGTATTGTTATAAGATTTTATTTTTGCTAAACCGCATGATATTTCCAACATTTATTTAAGCTTCGTCAAATAATTTAACTGAACGTGCTGTTGCTACATTTCTACTTTCAAACCAACCCAATACCAACGTGATTCGAACGGTGAAAGTACAGCTATATGTCTTCTCCAAACTCGAACGAAATAGTTTGTGATTTCAGGGAAAATTACTTTCAGCCTGAAATTGTGTCGATCCATCTAAACGGAAAATGTTGAAGTATTTTCGACTTCAATCAGAAGGAACATCGCAAACTCAATTTCAAATCTCTCTAGAAAATTAAGGTGCGCTGGATTCATCTCGCAAATGCTATTTACTTTCGAAATACAATCATGTTAACGTCATGTTAGTTAAATTGCGTAGAATTAGATCCCGTGGATGCGCTGTGACGTCACTGAGAGTACATTGGAAGTTCTCGAAACTTTTGTAGAATGGTACGGGACTACTTTACGTTTGGGAGGATCTTCGTCTAGACTCTAGTGGATGGCTGGCACAGATGAACAGCTAACAGTCAAGAAGCTCAAGTGCACTCTTATCAGAACAAACCACTTTCATGTTTCAACGCACGCAACAAAAATGCCATAGCAAGTGTAGATAACATTGATAATGTATACTACAGGTTCTGTTGTCAATAGCGACACCAATGACGTCATACATGTTTATGGCGTCCTTAACGACGTCAAAACAACAAGTTTTTAGAAAATTTTAGAAAGATTCACCAAATTTGGTGGCTCTAGTGTAAGTTGTTCGGGCGTTATACGACATGAAAGTTGGCGTAGGCATCAAAAGCCAGCCCCCCCCCCCCACCCCAACGGTCGTCTGAAAAAAATAATGGTGAAAAATAAAAGCCCTTCCCCTGCATACGTCAAAAGTATGCTCTCCTCGGCAAAGATGCCAAGCCTGACGTCTGCGTATTGTGGCATTTTGCAAGTTGCGAATTATAAGCTAATTTAACCACTGACCGCAGGCAATTCAAAACAGATCGCAACAATATCCACCAAGAACACACTTGTGCTAGGTGATAATTTTCCGTGCGTATTGTGACATTTTGTAAGTGGCGAATTAAACAATGATTTAGCTAATGTAAATAGCACCATCTATCAATTGACCGCAGGTAATTCGAAACAAAGTCCACCCAGAACACACATGTATTAAGTGATTATTTCCCCTGCATACTTCAAAGGAGTGCATTCCTCGGCAAATATGTCAAGCCGTACGTCGTGCGTATTGTGGCTTTTTGTAAATGGCGAATAAAAAGCTGATTTAGTAATTGAACTGTGCAAATACCCTATCTGTCAATAGACCACAGGCAATTCAAAACATATCGAAACAAAGTCTACCAAGAACACACTTGAATTAGGTGATCATTCTCCCTGCATACGTCAAAAGGTTTGCATTCCTCGGTAAAGATGACAAGCCTTGAGTCGTGCGTATTGTGACCTTTAGTAAGTGGCGAATTAAACACTATTTTAACCGTGTAAATAGACCCATCTGTCAATAGACCACAGACAAATTAAAACATATCGAAAAAAGACTACCCAGAACACACATGCTGTGATCATTTTCCCTGCATAAGTCAAGAGGTTTGCGTTCCTTGGTAAAAATGTCAAGCCTTGAGTCGTGCTTATTGTGACCTTTAGTAAGTGGCGAATTAAAAACTATTTCAACCGTGTAAGTAGCACCATCTGTCACCACAAACCGCTGGGTAAGAAAGATAAAGGCTCGTTGAACTGTGCCAGTGCTCGAAAAACCACCTGCATGTACATGTTAGTGCAGGTTAAATTGGAGCTGTGCAGGGATTTCTGGTGTCTACCTGCATCTAACCTGCACTTGTCCATATACTGGGTTTTATACATAAATGTGATATGATGTAGGTGTATAAGGAATGAATGTTACAACCAAGAAAAAAAACAATGATTGAACAATCTAAGTATGATCCATACTTCATAAATTCAGAGTGGTGCAGGTAAAATTTGTCTCGTGCAGGTAATTCTTAATGTTACGTGCACCAGTGCAGGTATGCAGAAATAGTACTATTTCGAGCCCTTTGTGTAAATAGAACCACATGTCACCACAAACCGCAGGCATTAATCTTGTAGGGTAAGAAAGATAGCACGCGCCAGTGGCAGAGAGTGATGATGTCATTACATACTCCAATACTACACAAAGGATGACATCTAATATACGAGTATTATAACTCCATCAATCACACTGCATTGATAATAATCATTATTCTCGCGCTTATTCCCGATACTGATTCCAAGCAACAAGTAAATACTACTAATAGTTATAGTGTATTAATCTCCAAGCAGATCCTACGGTAGCATAAGATAGTATCAGAAGCTGACAGAGGAGTGAAGCCGGCCTAAGAGTGTGTATGTGACCGTTTGACTCCCTTTGGCCAGTTGTACTCCTTGGCTAGCTTTGATACTATCTTATGGCCCGTAGGATCTGCTTGGAGACTAATGGTGTATAACAAACGTGCCACGGCTCTTGTCCATGTAAGTTTCTTCCTCCAGCATTCTTCTGGATGTCATTTATGTTGCCAAATTTCTTAATGTGTTTTATGTCATGTGTTTAACGTGTTTTTAGTTTGCCTACAGTTTTATTTCAGCACTATGTGATCTAAAACTTTCATGCCTCCATTTTCTGAATGACATAAAGACAAAATTTGAAACCTGCTAAAATTAAATTTACCCTCACAGATGACATTTCATGCCAAGTTAAGAAAGTGATTAGAGTGGCAGCCTGAAAACAACTGAATAAAACATTATAAGATGAGTGGATTCTCTGTGGAATAAACTCGTCTAAAGACAAACAAAATGCATCACAGTTGCCCTTTAGGTTGAGTTCGGAGTATAATCTTCATGGAAAACGTCATTATGTAAGTCACTTTCGTTGAAAAGAGGCTCCCACGTTTAAGAAGTGATGTTTTTGAATCTGCGTATTAAAGGATTTAACCATTACTCTTGAAAACCAACCATTAAGTCCTAAAGAACCAACGTAAACGATGTTACAGAATGATATACATCATATGCCGATCAATAGTAACCTGTGTATTCCGGAGTAATTCGGATAGTAGTTCGCTCCTATGTTTGCTCCTGCTACCGGTCTGGAGACCTGCACATTCAAACCGTTTGGTGATAATGTGGTCAAAGATCCCAGACGATCCCGTACAATTCAATCTCTACAACTGGATGAAAAACGGATGTTTACGTCCGGACGTTTCGAGTGGCATCCATCCAATGACTCTTCCTCAGCGTCACCAGTCAGTGTAGTGACGCTGAAGAAGAGTGGTGGATTCACTCGAAACGTCGAGAAGTAAATATTCGTTTTTTATCCAGTTGTAGAGATTGAATTGTATTTGAATATTATTTACCTGGATGTCTAACCTTCATAAACGACTGTATATAATGTATAATACACGCCGGAGCGAACTACTAAGTACTTTCCGGTTGCTACCCTGGCTAAATCAAAAGCCCATATATGAGAAACTCCAGGTGGGCAATGTCATCCCACTATTGTAGCGGTTTGTGGTTTAATCTTAGTGTTTTATGGTCGTGATTTTATGAAAACCGTTATCACATCATTCATATTCGCAAGGACGTAGAATTGCTATCTACAGTCACATTATCGTATATCAAAACGGTTTGCCGCTGGAATTCGGTCAGAGCAATGAACGGTAAAGTTGAAGATATTTGTCAAATATTTTTTTTTTCTTTTTGAATGATTACAGCGTGGGCACTGGATGCGAACGAGTGACGTGCAAAGATATCACGTAACAATAGTTAATCGCTTTATCATCAAAGAATATTGTGCATGTCTCATAATCTTATATTATATCTATATAAGTCTACCCACACGGCATTGCATACGGTAGTCGCCATCAAACTGGTAATGGTACGAGCAATATCACGTTTAAGAACGATAAGCCGGCCTACATTTTATCATGGGGCCTGTTTCAAACTCGGCAGAATCAAGGGTCAATGCTGAAATAAACACTTGAAGCATAGCTGGACAAAAAATCTGACAGTCTGTACAAAGTCATTTGTAGATTTATTCTTAGATGTTTAGCAAAAGGTGAGTACTTAAAAATGGAAATCGAAACACTTTTTTAAGGAAGTCACCAACAGTAAATCTAGACAAGTCATTTTCAACTGTACAAAAGTCTTTGTCTCACCAGGAATGCCACGAATCAAACGAGTCACAGATCGACCTCTCGCCCATTATATTACCATAGTCATTCTACTCCATCCCTTTAGTATCACAAGTAGACGTCAAAGAATGACACAGCAAATAACTCTATATGCACATGAGAACAAGTCACACATACAATAAACGGCCATAAAATAGACGAAGCTTTGTTAAGACCTTTATCACTTTGTTGGTCTACCTCAACAACCGTACCAAAGTGATGTTTAAATACACCCACATGATATCTGCCCGTTTACTGTGAGACCCGTTACGAACCTGGTCTCTGCACAGGAATATCTATAATAAGCATGACAGGCTCTAAAAAGTTATGGTTTTGATAAAATTTATTCTTACATCTAGAGCGGAATAATATGACCGATGGAATAGAAAAGCCCTTAAAATACCCACAAAAACACCTACCGAAGGAAGTTTTTTTTTTCTTTTACATCTCAATGGTTGAGTCTCGGTTGCTATTAATGCTTCTATACACTTCCTCTGGCATACCTTATATAGGATATAGGATTTTCGGAAATACCCTAATATAGATATAAATCACATACACATTTACTGGTCGTAAATGCCCACCTGTATGGTACTTTATGTGATAGGTCATTATACTGCGTATACCCAGGCCATGTTTAAGTATTAAAGGCCAGAGGTATCAGAGCCTAATGTTTCACACTGACATTATTAGTGAGATGTATGTTATGATGTGTGCTGATTCGTGCTCAGGCATTTTAAGACATGTTTGGCTTGGTTTGGTTTAGTTTGGTACAGATCTCCATTAGTGACTGATATGTCACTATTCTTCCTGGCGTCCGGGCGATTTGAAGAGAATCACCAACTCTAAACGGAAGAATTTGCACCATCGCATCTTCGCACGTGTGGTGGGTTCTTTAACGTGAGTGGGATGTGGCTTTCCCCAAACACGGGACCTCAATTTAATATCCTATCACAGAAGCTAGGTACTCATTTTCCCCTGAGTAAAGTTAGAAAAGCAGTGTAAAGTGCCTTTCCCAAGTTCAGATAACTAGCTCTATTAGTTTGACACGATTTGTGACATGGTGAGTGTAAATATATAGACAACAAGAAACTTTTTTGGTTATATAGGACTTTTAAAAAGATGACAAACGTCATAATCGAACAAAAGTACTTAATTAGGTGTTGAACTATACTCGCAGAGTTCTGTTTAGCTGCAACGTATTTGTTAATTACGTCGATTGATTTTTAAGGTAGCTTCCAAAGTAAGTTGTAACGTAATCTTTTCATGCCTCTCAAAGGACCGCTTTGCGATGATTTCAAACGTATACACGTACGCCCTGTTCAATCTTACTCAGTGAACACCAGAGACGAGTTGGCAAACACCCAAGAACCGTGCCCTTTGTAGTGTCGATAATTACCGATACGGAGATTAGGCAGAAGGAATTGAACTGTCTTGTGGGAAATGTAAGACTAATTGTAATACAGTCTCGTCGATAAGTCTTCAGAAGAGACGGAGATTGTACGCTGCGATTGGAGTGACTCAGAGCATGCTACAAGTCGCGTACACTGGTCAGGAATTTTAAAACCAGCTGACAAAAGTCTCATAGCTCAAGCTGAGATATGTTTTTAGAGCCGAAATGTACGCACAGGGCTTTCTTAAGTCGTGACACTGCATGGATAACGTCGATCTTTGCTTATGTCTTTCGATTTTTTTGCGACCTGTACCCTTTTCGATGTTGAAAGTTTCCGATAAAGAGATTGAACTGACGGCCCCAGGCTCACACACGGGAAATGTAAGAACGGTAATAACGGCAGACTCACTCTAAAACTTAAGACTGGATCACCTTCAGGCAGGTGTTTCAGCATGTTCATTAGACAGAAGCTAATCAAGGTTTCAAAATTACTGACACGTGGCTCTAGAGGTTAGCGTGGAATGGTTGGGTGTGCTTTAATTTCAGATATTGGTAATAAGCACTAAGACCAAACATCAATTTAGATAGAATTAGCTGCGAAGAATCCTTGACACTCCATGATGAAGTAGGAACTAATTATCTTTATCTGATTTCTACGAACCTGACTCCAGAGCCGCATTTTGTTGCAGATATCTGAATCTGCTAGTTGATGATAAGATGGAAAGAATACTGTTGGCTATATATACCTGTGCACACAGGAATCAGTAACACCTCTCACGATGGTAAAGCCGACGAATATCAAGGAATGATGTGATAATCATATAGAGTTTAATATGATTGAGTATCGAATTAGCCTAAAGGTTACCGACAAATAGAACAAGTAGACACATTTGGGTTGTAACGATGTTCTCTACACTAGAGCTAAAACACCTGTTTGAAAATTTTGCACTTATGAACTATCCATAAGTGAAGTAGTAATCTAATTATCCTTAATCTGATTTCTACGAATCTCACTCCAGAGCCGCATTTTGTTGCAGATATACGTGAATCTGCTAGTTGATGATAAGATGGGAAGAATACTGTTGGCTATATATACCTGTGCACACATGAATTAACAACTCTCACGATGGTAAAGCCGACGAATATCAAGGAATGATGCGATAATCATATAGAGTTTAATATGATTGAGTATCGAATCAGCCCAAAGGGTAACTAAAGATGGAACAAGATACATTTTGAGTGTAACGATGTGGTCTATGCTAGGCATAAGGCTCAAAAGATCTGTATGATAGTTTTGCATCTATGAATTCGAACTGATGTCTATCCTTAGGCGGCATCGAAATAGAAAGATTTGTATCATGTGCAATGTACAAAGGAGATGTGTTGGGTCCAGTAGGCCACTTTAACTGTTAATTTTAACCAACAGCACACTTCAGTGGATAAGATATAGGGAGAAAGATAAGATCTGTTTTACTATTCAGCCACAAGTAGAGCAATGGCAATCACCTTCAAGAGTCTTTAGGAGAACATAAGACGCCAAAATAAGAATACGAGACGTCAAAATCTTATTTGGGGTATCATTTCAACAAACCATAAGACTATGGTCTTATGACTAGATGGTAGGTAGCTGCAAACACTCGCAAGCTTGGGAGTTAAAGACAAAGTCTTTGCAGTTCAAGTATACAAAGCAGGTCCAAAACTTCACGAATCTAGAAGCAAACATCTTGAATGAAGAAATGTTCGTATATATTTGCTTTTTTTTCATTCCTGTAAACTTGAAGTGGAATGTCCCGAAGGTACATTGACCCATGTGGGTCATTCATCAGACAATAATGTGCTTCTGGGTCAGTCAAAATCACGCTGAAAGACCTTAAACACATCCCCAACATCTTTAAGATAACGTAATAGATGAAATAGCACATCAGGGGATAGGTCTGGGCCATTATAGATTCACATCAGCATCACCGGGAGATGTTCAGTGTCGTCAGAGACTTAGAATCGTCAAAGGGGTGCCAGCAGATGGTGCGTTGGTCTAAGATGAGATCAGTACTGGGCAAAGCCTAAAATCTGCCCCCAAAGACATGAAAGCTTTGCACAATGCTTTAGAGCCAAGCACAAATTTCACAAGAGCACATAAGGAACTAGTCAAATCCAGAACTTGCCAACAGGCTCCCAATCTAAGATGTGTTGGTCTAAGATGAGATCAGTGCAGGGCAAAGCCGAAAAGCTGCCCCCAAAGACGTTAAAGCTTTGAGCAATGCTTTAGAGCCAAGCAAGGGACGCCAAAAAACTTCACAAGAGCGCCGAAAAAGCGATTCCAACCCAGAACTTGGCAACGGGCTGCAAATCCAAAACCACACAGGTTCAAACTTGGTCAAACAAAGTTTCTAAACTGGAGGTAAGCGTCTCAAGCGCCCTTTCCGAAGATGTGGTATGCGTCTGAGCCATCCTTCTATCTATCTATTTACTAATCTATACTCTGTACCTATTGTCCTTGTAGTGCAACCAAAAAGTTGACATGGTCTACTAGACCAGAGTTGTAACATTAGTAGTACGCTCTGCGTTGCATGATCATGTATCTTCGGTTTCTTATAGCCTCCTTCACCGGCGTCTCTAGGGCCTTGGCGAAAGTTGTTGTTTTTTGGGAGGTGGGGGGGGGGGGGTATGTGGACGCCGATTTGCGATTTTTTATCTGGGAATACGACGGGAAAATATGCCGGGAAAGGAAAATGCCGGGAGAGGAATATATACCCGGGAGCTTGTAGTGCTAGGGCCGGCTACAAGCTCCGGGTATATATTCCTCTCCCGGCATTTTCCTTTCCCGGCATATTTTCCCGTCGTATTCCCAGATAAAAAATCGCGAATCGGCGTCCACATACCCCCCCCCCCACACCTCCCAAAAAACAACAACTTTCGCCAAGGCCCTAGAGACGCCGGTGAAGGAGGCTAGGTTTCTTAGACTATTCTAAGCACACTGAGAACGTTCTACTTTTCATAGTTATGTACCTTCTATTGCACAGTTTCCTCTGCTAATGTCCCTATTATCCTTGCAGTGTGACCTAAAAGTGGACTAGGTTTGTCAGATCAGAGGTGTAGAATTAGTATGGCCTACGTTGCACTAGTATGTATCCTAGAAGAAATTATTTTGCAACATATTAAGCCTTTGATATTCATGTTGTCCTCACAGTGCGACCTAAAAGTGGACAAGGTTTGCCAGACCAGCTACGGCAAGTGGAGAGGGCGGATCCCCAGGATGGTGTGCAGATGCCCCGCCAGGACCATGTGCGACATGGACGGTTTTCCCGTCGGGAAATGTGTGGTGAGTGTCTTGGCAATCATATGCATGATACGTCGATAAAGCTCAGAATCCAGGTAATAAGATCATTTCTAGTAGGCAGACGACATGGCTTCAATTTGGAATAAAATTCTAGCGCCACTTAAAATAATAAGTGCCACTTAAACTCACTTTTGAAACTTTTCAAGTTTGAAGGAATGGTTAATTTCTTTCGTATTTTGGTCAAATGTATTACTCCCTGTATTTTTTTACGTGGTTGTTACTTGCTGCTCTGCTACTTGGGAAAAAACATGATATTGAAAGTTGGGTACAAACTTCAACGAGTTTTCTGAATAACAGAATTGTCTTGAATGTGTTTTTGTCATCTCCAGCTGTTTTTGGCTGCACGTCGTGCTCACCAAACTCGCCCCCTCATAACACTTAAGTCAAAAACAACCATTCAGGACCACAATGTCTTCTGTTACAACTCCTCATTGATTTAATCTTACCGCGAAGTGTGGTAGCTACTTGAATATTCCACTGGCTGTGCATATTTCAGGTGTTCCTTTGTCTTTCGCCAAGTCGTGCCTGGCAAACTCCCTCCCTCATGATTATGAAAACAATAAGAATCTACATTCACTGTTAGCAACTATTCATTGAAGCATTGAAATCTTTCTCCACCTTGCAACTGACACAGAGAGTGTGGGCTTATTCTATCACTCAATCCACCCACAGACATCGAATGTGTCAAGTTCTTCTGTTGCCTTTGCTTGAAGATGAATACCGCCCACTCATACCCCAGAACGCAAAAGAAAAAAGCTTCAATCGCAGCGATCGTATTATGAAACCTTTAATTGATGTATTCCAAACTTTTATATCAGAACTACTGTAGCGTGTGGGTTTTGGCTGTCACTCAATCAGCCTAGAGGCACATGGCATAGCACGGGCTCATCTTTCTGCTTTAAAATCGTGATGATCATGCTACTCAATACGCCTACTCAAAACCCATTGCAAGACGACAACAAGCAGGCACCGATAAAGTTGATGTAACCATCCGATAATGGATGGGATAAAAAGCCTTTTTCCGTACAGAAACGTGTTGCGTCTGCCTCTGCGTCTTAAACCGAGGCCATGTAAGGGCCTTATCTTACTTTTTCTAAATCTTGAGATAAATACGGAAGCCCTTACCGCTGTAATTACAGACCGCCCAATCTGTAAGGTGTTTTAAAGTCCGACTCTGCGAGCTGTCGTCTTCATTTTACGTAAACACGCTCTTGTAAATAATGATTGTGAACATTGAATGAACTTCTGTTATTTCATTTACAGATGTTGTGATGTTAAAATGTCCATTAAGAATAGGGTGCACCACTAATGTGTTCTCTTTGATGAGAGGAAGAACCAATTGCAACAGAAACGATTAAAATGGTTTGATGCGTACGCAGAGCTTAATTCAACATATACAAAAAAGCTACTTATTTCCATATGTAGAGTTTGCTATCATTAACTACAGTGGACAGTCCTTTTAAGAATGCTAAGCCTTGTAGAAATGCAGGATGTTTGATGTAAATTCTTATAATTCAAAGTGGACAACAAGGAATTTAAAGCGTTCTCATCAAATACGTCCTTTAGTAAAACTGCTTTAGACCTTCGTATTATTAAGAAAACACGTGGGCGTATAGGTGAGAGAAGCCATCTCCTAACAGCCTAGTAAACAATGAACGGTTTAATCCTGTTGGGGTGTTTCTTTCGTCAGATACTTCAGAAGATAGATCCAACACATACATCAATCATGCAGATGACTATCAAATGTAAGGAAATACATAAGTTTTAGAACCGAAAGAACATAAAGTGCCCTGGGGTGTAGCTTTATGAATATATGTAGCCTTAAAAGTAACGAAAACGGAGCTAAAGAAAAGTGTATCATCTATTTTTTTTGTAAATTTCATAGTCCTCAAAGCATGGGAACAAATAAGATTTTGCTGTGCACTAGCGACATAAACGTTATTTTAACATCTCATAAATCTATAGCAACTATTCCTTTATGACACGAGAAGAATATGAACCATTCCCTTAGAAAACAGTCATTGGCGATTCCAATATTAAAGCATTTCTTAAAAGATGTAGATGAAGAGAATCCAGTATCATCCAAATTACGAGAACCTGCGTCCGCTATGATAAAATTACAGGAAAAACATAATGTATTTGTCCTAATCTGTTTTATATAATCTTCAACCAATAAAGTTATCTTACGAAACAGGCGGCACTGATTCTTGCTAAGTCGATTAAACTTTGCTGCAAGGGACTATAAAGACCATCAAACAACTTTATCTGAAACAGTTGTTTCTGAAGAAGTTGTCAAACGCTATGTTCCCGACTTTGTTCTCAAAAGAAAAAGAAAACGTTGAAAGAAAACGTTTCTTCACACGCCGCTGCCCAAAGAGCAGGTTTGCCACAAGTGATCCGTCATATCCCCTCCTGTCAACTCTGACTAACACAAACAAATAAGTGTTCTGAAAGATGAATTGTAAATAGCTCAGACTGAAGGTAACTCGATGACCGCGTGTTCTCTTCGGGGAATTCATGACCATGTACACTTTACGGTGTCAAGGAAAGGTAACACCTTATGTAGGCGGAGATTCCTCAACATCAGTGGCAAACTCACCTTGTACCATCCCCCCAGGTGGAAAACACAGTTGGTGCTGGCATCTTAAGACGAATGACTTCGTCTTGCACGATCCATCAATGTCAAGCCATTCTCGTGCGGTTGGAGATTAAACAAATCGCCCACCTGTTACTTAAAGATATGTCAGACAATGTAGAAAGATAAAGGCAAGCGAAGAGAAGAAAGAGAAGTAGAAAAGGCACCCTTCTGTTTGTAAGGGACTTGTCGCAGGCTTCCTGTCGGTCGTGCTATTCAAATATCAGAGTAGAAATTAATCAAACAGGGGGAGAGCTCACTAGATAAGTAAACCGCGTACTTCTCCTGAGGAACAGTATCCCTTTTTGCCCCCCCCCCCCCCACACACACACATACACAAAAAGGAATCTGGTTGATAAAGTACATACAAGGGATTTAGATCATCATGTTTCGGAATGTCAAGCCAAATCTAAAGCAGGTTTTGCTACTGCTTGTACAAAATTGAGAGTGAAATTAATCACACAAGGGAGATAGCTCAACCCATCATTTAGCTACCTTACTCCTCTTGCGCAATAGTCTCATTGTTTGCCTACACCCACCAATCCTCCCCCACCTCACCCCTCTAAAACGTGCATGTTTCTTGATACAATTTTTTTTTTAATTTCGGCGAACAGCCCGGCCTCATTTTTGCTTATGAGTGCAGTCCACGAAAAAGTCTCCATCGTCTACCTTGTGATTCATTTCGAATCTCATATGTTTCTTTTCTCTTTTTCAGGAATACTAATTCTAATTGAGCAGAGGAGAGAGATTATTCTAAGGCACGTTTCGTCAGATGACCCCCAGACTTCTTTCTAGACATCACGCTCGTCACCTGTGGTCACCCTGCTGATAATTTCTGCACACCATTTCCTGTTATGCACATTAAGTATCATCTGCGTATTAGTACTTACGTTGACATGCATCTCTGTGATAAACACATTAGTTTTCGTGCCAGACATACATAGAATATTAAGGTCGT
Source organism: Branchiostoma floridae x Branchiostoma belcheri (assembly GCA_019207045.1). Taxonomy (NCBI): domain Eukaryota; kingdom Metazoa; phylum Chordata; class Leptocardii; order Amphioxiformes; family Branchiostomatidae; genus Branchiostoma; species Branchiostoma floridae x Branchiostoma belcheri. The sequence goes on along the minus strand of CM033039.1, from coordinate 3,526,087 downwards.
ACTTGATTTCTTCACCAAACGTAGTGTGATCATGATATGCTTACATCACTTGTTAATCGTTTACTGTCACAAAGATTTAAACGGAATCGTCAACAGTAAATTCAAACGCTGAAAAATTCTCGATTATTTGACTGGACACCTTAGCCTTTCTCGAATCTTTTTCTAAGACCTGAGCTCTGTTTTTCTTTATGACTTCTGCGTAATGAATGGTGAAGACATAGGATAACTAACATATGTATCACATATGCTCAGATTCACAATGTGTATCAAAATGAAGCTTACCAGTGTTCGGACAATGGAAATCGTACTTCTTGCATTTTTAATTAGCATACGCCTCAGAAAAATGCTAGACCAGATGCGCAGCTACTACCACATGCTTGTAACTATTACTGCACATTCTGTTAGATCTATGTTAGGAATATTACACTCTTTCATTAAATCACTCTGTGTGCACAATATTACATCGTCTGTGCATTTCTTTCATTTATTAGATAAAACACACACGAGAGAATCTAAAGAACTGATAAGTAAAACAAAGTGACCGTAATGACAATTCATCATCATCATAATCAGTCACTGCATTCTGCATGGATAGTCTTGGGAAAGTCCGTAATGACCATTGAAATTTATTAATCATGAATTTCTTGCTAGCCTGATTAAATCCCGCTTATAGCAGCCCGCCTAACATCCAACCGGCCTCCTGTGGAGAGGGGACAGTTACAGCCATGGAGTTTGTGTTACATAGACTATATTTCTCGCCTACTGAAATAAACTGGATGTTGTAAGGAATTACAAAAAAGATGCCTCCTTTCGGGTGGCGTTATACTAGGTCCCACAAGGAAGAAGAGGAGAGAACATCAAATGAACAGGAATAAACAGTAATGTTTGGGTGAAGCAGAGTTTAGTTAAATCTGGGAGACATCAAGAAGGCACCCACCGCACAGAAGAGAGTGTAGGGCTATGGGTGATAGCTGAAATATGGCGAAGAAAAGACGTTGACAAAGTAAGACTGTACACAATGACTAATAGAAGCGGTACCAAATGTTCAATACGTTGGAGTTTTCCATGCACTTTGGGTGAATGATTTTCCCACTTCAACGCGTCAAGGCGATTATCTTAATGCATATAGGAGCTAATGGCTCTGGGTGATGGGATGTTAGTAGTTCAAACAACTCAATCATCATGCTAATAAAGTTCAAGATTGAGAACTCGCCTAAAACCATTGTAAGTATTGTAAGGTTATGGGGAGCTTTCTTAGTGCCTAATGGGTCAGGAAAGATTTTACGAATGGCTATACTTACATGTAAGACCATTACTCCAAGGCTACCTTTTACGCAATGCAAAATTCACTGTCAAACCTTTTACACTAGAAACCACTCACAATGATCAAAGTGACTCCTGTAAACTACATTCAATATATATGAGGTTCACTTAGCAAAAGTGGACTACACTTTGACCAAATGTATTCCCTGTGCACGCTTCGCTAAAAGGTGAGACCTGTGGCGATGTGGGCTGGTACGAATTTATACACTGCAGAAGACACCCGAGCGAAAATTACAGCTTGAAAATTATTGCCTAAGCTATCATTTCTAAATGGACTTTCAACCCAGCTGGGGTAAAACGTATACTTAACATAAATGTGTTTACAATTGGTATAAAATTATATTAGGGAGCATCACCCTTGCCCTCAACTTTCCACCAATATGACGCATTTAGCATGTACAAAATGATGTTTACTGATCAACATATAAAAAGTAGTGAGATGTCCCTATAGTTTGGGTTGTTGACTTCGAAGTTAAGCTTCTGGTTTCCTTGACAGGCCCGATGTGGTGCCCTTGGAAAATGTACTTCACTTGTGCAAAGGACAATCTTAACGGGTTAGTAAGTAAAACATTTACATATTTACAAGGACGTGTAGGAGTGGTACAGTGCAGCGGGGCCATCGACAGTTCAGCTTGAGATTGTATAAATAATAAAACAGGGCACTTCAAATACACGATCTTCGGAACTTCCATCCAATACAATACAACCACCCACCACCTCAACCCCGTTCTTTAAATACACGACCCCCCCCTGAAAATAAAGCCTTATTAACGAACTTTCCCTGTCAGCCTCTCTGAAAATTTTATCTTCCGAACCTTAACTTTCTCTGCAAGCCACCTGTAATGTATTTATAAGTGAAAGTGAACGTGAAATACAATCCGTTAACCCTTTGTTCAGCTGTCACGAATGACGTAGACAGAGGACGACACGACGGCCCTCTGTTGCATCCTAGATTGTCAAGACCGGCATCCAAAATGTGCTTCTATCCTAAAAGTGCTTCTGGGATATCCAGAACACGTCGCAAGCGAGGAGCGCATTCTGGATATCCTGAATGCGCTTCTGTCGGAGCGCATTCAGGATAAGCCGGCGTGTTTATCCAGAACGTGAACTTGTGGGAGGAGCTTAATGTCTTAGGAGGCGGAGACTACTAGTATGTTGCATGTGATTTTTCTTAGTCAAAAGGCCGCCATCATTGTTCTCCCCACGCGGTCACTTCCGGGTATGATTGTGATAGTTTGTGATCACATTTTATCCCAGAAGCGCTTTTCAGGATCGACGACAATCTACTATTCTTGTTAGACGAACATCCGCTTCTATCCCAGAAGCGCTTTTGCGATAAAATACGACCTGGGAACTGAATGGATTGGGGAATTGATCAATGTGCAGCTGGACGTTTTCATTGACTTTCGTCATGTTTTATGGTACATTTCGTATATATAGTACATTTTTAATGGTACATTTTGTAGTACATCTTGGAATGCACTATTGAGAAGTGCTTTCTGTGTCCTCCATGCAGAATTAGATGGATAAATATCATATAGTGGGAATCAAAATGATAAAATAGTGTTTAATCTGCATGGAATTAAGTTTGATAAATTTTCCACTATCTGTGTACACTGTATACATATTGTATTCGGCAGTGTGTAATTACCTCTGTGCATTAACTGAACACGAGGGCGCGAGGACGTCTCTCGATCGCGAGGTCGAACCAAATATGGAAACCTTGGCGTAAACAATCGCCGCTTGCGGTCCTGTCAATCAACATGACTGACGGCGACAAAGAAGCGCGTCTGGGATATCCAGGATGCGCTCTGATTTAGAGCGCTTTTAGAATAGAAGCACATTTAGGATGCAGGCCTATCCCAGAAGTGCTTCTATCTTAAAGGCGCTTTTAAGATAGAGCACATTTGGGATAGTACACCCTCATTACTCGCTGCCAAGCCGCCATTCTGTACCAGATATGGATAGACAGAGGTCGCCGGTGTTAAACGCTGGAACCCTGAGCTGACAATGGAGGAACTGGGGATCGATTCGTCACCTCTCGTGCGTGTCGCCAGACGAGTGGACGTAATTTTAGGCTCGACTAATTTTCCGTTTTGCGGAGGACACGTGTTCGTGAGCACTTCGGACGGTGAATCGGAGAGGGTGGATGGTGCCTAGGATTGACTTTTACACAACATTTCAACATTATAGTTATGAATAGATTATCCACAACACTGTACGAAAAGTGTGATTTGTCTATAGCCGTAAATGCTAGGTAAAGCCCCGGTCACAAGAATCGTACGACGTCCTTGCGATGGCATATTACGCCTATCGCACGATGATCACAGTGGATCGCAGCTAAATCGTAAGCAAAATCAGCCATCGCAGAGCATCGGATGATGTTCAAAATTTTTCCAGCGTCGTACGATTTTTCACTTGTGTCTCTTCTGTATAGCCGTCTGACCGTTTTTGTGCTTCTTTAACCAACAAAATGTGGACATAGCTGCTGAATATCTTCCTATAATATCTTTAACTGTAAAAATGAATTAAAAAAGACCATGACAACAAGAGTATTACAAGCAAAAGTTCAAATCAAGCGTGAGTACTGGTATGGTTATCTCGGCCTGCTTGCCGGCTATACGTGTCAGGCTCTTTCGAAGATCGTATCATGATATGCTATCAACAAAAAGATGCCATCATACAAAAATCATATCATAAGCATTATATAAAATATTTCCGACTCATAGAGCCTGCCTTTATGTTTGAGTTGTCCCCATGGTTATTACGATTATGGTAAACTGACCCAAGACCGACGAGAGCTGAGATTTGATCTAATTATAAACTCACGTGCATGAAGCGATCAAACAATTGTCTGCATCACCTGTGCGGGGCGCGCTGTTCTCTGGTTGCGACTGTGGCAGTTGCGACTGATATATTTTCCCTTTTCGTCAATATCGACAATATCAGGGAAAACTGAAACCATCACAACATGCTAAAAATTCATAAATCTAAAACCTCATCAGTAGACAAAAATTGCCGAAATGAAGTCTGCTTTGGGGGCAAATAAAATCTTACGACGATAGCGAAATTTTGAACATGTTCAAAATCCATTTCAGCTCTATTTTCGTCATAGAAGGCTCCCCGATTTACTATGATTTACCTGCGATTGACGCAGGTACGCTCTAATGACCTCATCGTACGATGCACTACGATTCTTGTGACCACGGCTTTATATATTTAAACCATTGCTTCCGATTCTTCCCCGACTTACGACGTACTGCGCTTATGCCGCGCATAAAACCTCCATCGCAGTCAATCGTACGATTCTTGTGACCGGGGCTTAAGACGTTGCCTCAGCTCAAGTAGAGGTTTGTTCTCAAGGCATTGTATAGTCGTATTCACATTACTGAATATGGTCGGGTCTCCATATTTTCCATTTAGAAGTTACTTTCAACCAGTCTGCGTCACAAATTTTGTTTTGCTGACTCAGAAGTCGGTCTTTCGAAGATTGTACAATCATATTAGGGTCTAGTCCTCGAATGAACCATAGAAATGAATAGTAATGGTAGATTCGTACAAGTTTTATGTTCAAGCCTCCGAACGTACCGAGACCCAAACTCCCGTACCAAGTTTCCAAATTTGCTACTTCCATGTAAGTTACAGCGATTGTTAACATGATGCAGAGGTGACTAACGTTTGAAAGACAAGTGTTGGAAGCACCAAAGCGTACAAGACACTTAACTAAGTATAAATGCAGATGAAGCAAGGGCATATGACGGTGCAATATGGAAAAATATTCGCCCTAACCATGGGTGGATTGCCTCAACACTAAGGGGTGTTACCCAGTATTCACACAAGAATAAGAACAAGAAACCTCATAGAGGAGCATGGGGCCAGTCCCTGGTCTAGGTTAGAAGGTAGGGAGGTGAGGGAGGTGACCAATCATTAGATAATTCGCAGTCATGCATGTGCACAGTCAGTAGCATCTATCCAAGTGGTATCTAACTCAATATAATTTTTGTCATAACCACGAAAACGGTTACTATAATTACATCTAACAACACACCAACAAAATCAACAGCATAGTAGAATGGCTAATCCTCAACAAAATAAAATGCCACCATCCTCCATTCAGGTGAACCATCAGTTACTCTCCAGGCATAGATTTGGCCCCTGCTGCGTTTGAGGTATTAGTCAGGCATTTTCTGTCAAGCCCTCTATTTTGTAGCGTTTTCCCTGTGTTCAACGGCCAAAAAACTAAAAGGTACAATGTAAAATGCATAAATGTACCCCCAGAGTAAATCATCTTTCCTAGAAGTACTAGTAGTACAATGCGGTCTCCCTACGGCTCGAATTTTCTTGATTGGGTTCTTTTGAGGTTTGATGCTGGAGAGCCTCACGCCAAGTTACGGTGCTGGTATACCCCCTGATTAATGCTAAAGCTCTTAATCAGCGCACCAACACCTACTCCTTTATTCTCATCCGACAAATCTTAATTAATTGTCCTGTGCACAACGCACCGTGAAATGACTGAAATGTTCTGGATTTAGCCAGTATAGCCAAATTGATACCATACAATGTTACAATAACGTCCAACTTCTTAGAGTCTTAAGATGTTATGTCTACATCATTGTCCGAAATTTTGGTGGCCATACAAAAAATTATTCAAGAGTTACAGAAAAGGCCCGGTCTGAATAGGGTTAACTTTGAAGTTTGATGCCGGAGCGCCTCACACCATAATTTGTATACCCCCTGAGTACTACAGCTCTTAATCAGCGCACCAATACCGACTCCTTTATTTCCATCCGACAAGTCTTAATTAATCGTCTCGTGCACAAAGAGCCGTGAAATGACTAAACTGTTCCGCAGCGGATTCCAATTCATTTTAAGACACGCATCCGGAAATAAATAGTCATTATTTAACGACGTAATTAATCGCCTTAAGATCGCCGTTCATAGCGTGAGACTCTCAATCAGTGTTTGAGTGTTGCTTGCTGTAATTTTCCACCGGAAACGCGGCATGGGCTCTCCACATGTGACATGTAGTGTCAGATATAAAATGGCACAGAAAAAAGGTTCTTTTCAGCTACTAATGATAAAGACATTCATAGAAGTAGTCTCCAAGCAGATCTTTCGGTGCCATAAGGTAGCATCAAAGCTGACCAAACGGCCACCGGTCGCATACACACACTTAGGCTGGCTTCACTCCTCTGCCAGCTTTTTATACTATCTTATGCTACCGTAGGATCTGCTTGGAGATTACATAGAAGCACCCAACTCAAACGGCAGTGTTGTGATGAGCATATTCATATCTAGTACACTTGTGGAATAAGTGATCCAGTGCACTGATCTGAGCACTGCGCTGGGGACATGTATACTACACTCACTTTAATACACATGATGACTTATTCAGTCATTACTCTCATTTACTCACTCACTTATCCTCTTGCACGTGCTACGTACTAGGAGCATACTACATTACATGGAGAGCTTTTAGCTACTATATATATACAAATATATATATACAAATATATATATATATATATATATATATATATATATATATATATATACATATTCCATTGCTACTTCCCCATGACCTCAACAAAAAGCGGCCTGCAGCTTGAGCTTTTATGAATAAACAAAGGTTCAAACAGATACGAACTTGAAGTACTGAGAACGACATTTTAAAGATAAGTGCCTTTCAGTGTCTAAGCGACGCTTTAATCGTGACTTAAATTGTAAATTTTATAGACCTAATACTGCTGATAAGTCTGTCAATTGTATATTAAAGATCCAATCCAATCTAACATCACTCTAGCTATATATCACTTCTGTATAGATCACCATCTGTAAAGAAGGAAGGATGCCTACCTGATAGATGACTTCACACATCCGGAGTTTTCAGCCCAAAGTCAGATTGCGGATCTAGATAGCTTCTAGCTAATAATAGCTGGATTGGCGTATACAGATAATCATAAGTCATTTAATCAGATATGGACAAACTGATATTAGGTTTTGCGGATGGTAAAATATGTTGGAATGATTTCAAGTCCAATTGTAAAGCAGTGACACTTGGCTGGGTAAGCCTGATTAAAAATGACAGGAAATAAAATCAAATCTTTGCTATTTTTTCAAGCTTTATTCATATACCAAACAAAGACATACACATAGGTTAAACATGTACAATACAGTTGTGCTGGCAAAAATCATGTGCCATTTTAAAAAAATACAGCTGTTCCCATTTTTTTATGTGTGAGTACAGTTTGTATTGGCGTGTGTCTATATGTTTTTTCATGCTGGGAAAGTACTTAATAAAGGTAATAATCTCATTGAATGACAGTTTTGATACCTGACGATTTCTAAAGATAAGGTTTCCTTTAAGTTAGCAAAATAACAACATTAGACGCTATTTCTGTTAGTTAAGCCGTAAATTGGAGGCAGTCGGCGAAGTGTATCAGAATGGACATTACTAAAAAGGCAATAAAATAACAAGAGGGCAAGGCTTAAATTACAATCAGATCCCTTCATTAGGATAAACTCTCCACCCAGTACATGACTATTACATTAGCGATGTCAGAGCTCAGATAAACCAGTATAAATACTGACCTAGTTCGGTATCTCCCGCCTGATATATTATGAACGGCTCAAGCCATGGGCACAGGGAAACATTTCATCATTGTGGTCGACTCATTGGCAATACAGTCAAACCTGTCTATAGCGGCCACTCAAGGGACTGGAGAAATATGGCCACCATAGACAGGTGGCGACTATAGAGAAAATGTTGATCAATTGACCATGAGTAAGCTACACATGATTTCAGTTCCCACTAATCTTTCTCACCAAGTAACATTGTCTCGGTCTGTAAATTCACCGACAAAGACTTATACTTTAATGCTCAAGGCATGCATACCTTCTGCTACCGCCAAAATGACCCTGTTAGGAACTCCAAATCCTCGCAAACTACAATTTCAAACTCGGTGCAGGATGACATAATGCTGCAGTATGGTAACAGTTGCAATATGCAATGTTTCTGTATCAACGGGACCGGAAATCGTGTGGCCGTGGCCGGTTGGACAGGTGGCCACTAAGCCTATTTCTTAATCATTACGAATCCAAGGGACCGACAAAAAGTGGCCACTATGGCCAGGTGTGCAAAGGTGGCCGCTAATACAGGTTTGACTGTATGCATACGGCCATTGCGTCTCTATGAGATTTAAAATCTTTTGTAATGATTTTAAGGTGATGTTGTTATGAGGGCTGTTGACTTGAATGTAGAGAATGTAAAGGTACTCGGTTCAATTCCCTGGAACTGAACATGGGTACTTGGGTCCGACTTAGGGCGTCATCTTGGATGGGACGTCAAGCTGGGTGGAGGCTTAAAGAGAGGCACATCTCGAAAACGCCACAGTTATGGAAAATAACAAAGTGGCCATTCTTGTGTGAAGGGATTAAAACTTGCGGTGCATTCTAACAAATCTTGTATTTAATGTACAACATTTGGTGTATATGTGTTAAGCCTAAAGACTGTGTTTGAATACATACCGTTTGGCTCATTTACAAAAATCATAGTCCTGTGACCAAATGCACTTTGGTCACCTTTTTCTAGAGAAAAATGTGAAATTGACAAAGAATGCAAGCACGCAAGACAAAACAAGATTGGCTTAAATAAATACTATCCTACCGCTTCTATCTTTCTAGTCAATAGCAGTCAAATAATTCCATAAAGAAACAAAAATACGTATAGTGCATGTGACAAATAAAGTAAAAATCATGGACACGCGTTCTGTAAATGATGTCTCCACAAAAGCTCTTCTTTTAGAGGCTCATTTTTAGTTTGCCCTTGGATATAACTTATATAGCACTACCACACTCATTCCTCTTACCGCATTCCTCCTTTAGTCTGGTAGAGTCTTTGAAGTTTATTAAACATCAAAATAAAATCTATTTGAGGAACACCACTTACGTGCAGCTGCATGTAAATATATACATCTCGTCGAGACATGGAACAACTCGCTGCACCGGAAAAAAGCGTCCCCCTGAGAAGACGTAACCACATGTGGCTTATTTGTGCCTTCTATTCTCATTGTTGTTCCGGAGTCAGAAGCTGCGGTTGCTTCGTGAGAACATCTACTACAAAGCAAATCGTTCCAAAAATAAGACATCAAAGACACAGCCTCATACAGAGCTTCGCACGAACACTTGGTACGCGACGCGTTAACTACGTGTCAGCTTCATCTTGAAGATGTTGAGATTTCTCTCTGTCTCTCTCTCACTTTGTATCTCTTTCTCTCTCTCTCTCTCTCTATCATCAGGAGGAGTTCGGTTATATCTACCAGCTACCAGAGAGAGAGAGGTAGATTGATAGAGATGCATAGAAAGAAACGCAGAGTAAGAATAAGAGAGAGTTACAGAAGAACAAAGATAAGATATAATTGCTTTCAACAAACGTTCAAATTTAGCAGCACTGTGTGTAACAGAGCCAACCTACGGGATTGCAGTTCAGGAGACTATCGCAAGAGGACGCTTCGGCACTGAGCAACCACAATCATCACCGCAAACATCACCGCAAACATCAGACAGCTTTCCCAGTATTGAAAAAATCAAGAAATCATGTCTTGAAAGCCACAGAAAATAAACAGGAAGTATATGACGATCGCGAAAACACAAAAGTACAGGTGGCCTTACAGACAACATCAGCATCTCGCATTCACAACTCTTGTGACTAAATGGAACAAACTCGACGTTTCAGTCCTGGGCATAAAGAATCTGACGTCATAACAATCTAAAATCCTGTTCCAAACGTATGCTACTGAAGTCTGGTTCAATATTCATGGAAGGGTCATATCTGAAGTTCACAAGCGTTTGTGTGTGTGCGTGAGTGCCTGTGTATCTGTGAGTGTGTGTTTGTGTGCGTTTGTGTGTGTGAGTGTGTGTGTGTCTGTGTCTGTGTGCGTTTGTGTATGTACGTGTGTGTGTGTGTGTGCGTGTGTGTGTGCGTTTGTGTGTGTGTTTGTGTGGGGTTGTGTGTGTATGTGTGAACGGCCACGTTGATTGGTTCCATACTTAGTGTGTTGGTAGGGTATGATGAGGGCTGAAAATGATTACATTTTTGGGTTTTTAAGTCACAGATAGCTCCTGTGCTCATATAAGTTTGGGCTCTCTAGTTGTTTTTTTTTTAAATAAATAAATTGCTGATACCTTACATCGTTTAAACGTGAGAAGTAAGTGTCAGTATTGGTTAATCGGATTCTCCTGTCGAATTTTCCGACAGATTAGTACTACTAGGTAAATAGTATCACTATGATAAGGAAAGACAGTTTACGTCAAACGTTTACGTTAGGCTTACGTTAAAATAAATAATCTGACATCCAGGCCACCGTCCACTACTTGATCACGCACTGACAGCCTCCCTCTCCACCAGTAACCATTCCGTAATCACGTGCGCCCCTTACAGCTCTGTAACCGCCTGTGCGTGTGTAAACTCTTCACTGTGATGACACACAACTGTCGTCTGACATTCGGGATGTTCCATTTCAACAGCTCAGGGGGTGGGGATGGTACCGGATGAATATGAATCTGCCTTGTTATATCAACAGTTGATCATTATTTGCTCGTTTGTAATTCATCATATATAAGAAGGCAATAATAAGTTAAAGCATTAGCAAACTCAGATTAAAATCAATTTACAAACACGCAAAGATTAACATCACAAAATGATCCTACCTATCTGCAATGACCAACATGGTTTAATCCTGACAACGACTCTCTTTCATCTTTTAAGACGTGACTATTGTGTGTTAAACCCATTCGCACCTGACGAAGACCTGAACTACTTTAATTAGTAGTCAGTCCCTTGAAGATACAACTCTTTAGTTTGAGAGAGCCCGTGTTTATCCAAGGCCAAGGTCAAGCCCTGAGCATCCCGGCAGAGAGGAGCCTTGACAGCTCCGCGCTCACAGCTGCTCAGAGCTCGTTAGTCTTCACACCACATCGGACGTTTGGTAACTCAGTGGTCATGGAACACTCGCACGGGTTTGCAGTCTACATACTGGTGATGTTCGTGGTTTCAGGATGGTGCAAAGGTAAGCATTTACGTTAACACTTATCACATGTACCTTATCATGACAATGTAAGCCTACGTCGCAAGATTTGCTGTCTATTTTCAGCGGGGTGGTTGCTGAATCAGTGTCAGTGATTGACAAGGACGGCGTTTACAAGCCAATGTGGCATGTCTACGGGTGCCCTATGGCCCACTTTCCACTAGACGAATATGGCTGAGTGACTGTACAACGAATAACATTAGAAATGTGAACCTTACAGTACAATGCTCAACTTTCCTCCAACCTTTCATCAGTATTGATGAGGACGACTGTGGTCGTTGAAAATTTGATCCTTGTATACCGTTATCATTGTACTATGATTACTACCAACACAGATGAGCTCCCATAACAGAGTACGTGTTTCTTGGTTTTATCTTTTAAAATCTGCAGAAGTGGTAGCCTGGTATCCAGTCGTATTATAGCTCCCGAGTCTCTTTCGTGTATCACTCTTCTTAGAAGAGGCTTTCACACGGCTGAATACCAGGCTATAAGTCTGGTGCAGATTCGTCATCTATGAAGTTTGTTGAGTTATCCATCAAATCATTGGTCGCAACGTGGTCGTAGCATCTAGTGGAAAGAAAGGAGAGCTCCCAGTTAGCTGTTCTGACCTACTTATGTCGTATATCGCATGCGACAGGACGTTATCGCACTATCTTGTGTGCTAATATGTGATCAGTGCAGATCGGGCGCCTTTTATCGCAGAGGAATGTGTACATCGTCACAAAGCTGATCTAGCAAGCACCACTGTGAACAAAGGTGAAAGAAGGTCTGCGTGCTATTTTTTCGCCTGACTTTTGCTGACCCGACTGACAGTTGACCCAGTACAAAAAGAAACGGCCAGCAAAAGTGTATATTATGAGCCAACAAAAGACGAAAAAATGCTCAGAGTGCCTGGTATGGAGGCTAAGTGTTGGCAGTCTGTTTTGGTTCTCAGTAGTCATTCGAAGGGAAAGATATCTTGTTCACCTATTTTGAAGTGAGGTGACCAAATTTTTCATATTTGTCTTCCTTGATTTTAGCGTAGGATACGTAGAATGGTCATCTGAATTCAGCTTAAAGTGTTGTCGGGTTCCCCATGCAGACCCTCGTCGAGACTGTGTCATACCATAGTCCCTACTACGCTAACCTACAGTAGAGTAGCTGATGGGTGAGATGGGTAGCCTTGCTTCCAGTTTGCGATCATACTATGTTCGCACAACGTATGTTATCAAGCCCATAGTCCTCGTCAAGTAGTCTCCAAGCAGACCCAACGGTGCCTTAGAGATAGTATCAAAGCTGGCAAAAGGAGTATAGCCGGCCAAAGGGAGATAGCCGGCCAAATGGAGTCAAACGGGCACCGGTGCCGCTATACTAAGTCTCTTGCCAGCTTTGATACTATCTCTAAGGCACCGTTGGGTCTGCTTGGAGACTACTCGTCAAGTACTGATTCAGAAGTTGTTGACTACAAGTCTGGCATTTATAAGACAGATGGTGTCATTGCCAATAGGGTAACCAGGTCAAGGATGCTTACAAGCTTTTGCAGAAGGGTTCACTTACCCTCTTTCGTTTAACTCAAAACAAAAACATTTGGTCAACAGGCCTTCCATTGTATCGGGTTGGCAGACATTCAGCGATGCAGTCCCAACTGTTCGTAGGAACATTCCCTTTCTGCTAGAACTAAAAGCTTCGAGTGCAAATTGGCCTGGTTCTTTGTTTATCAAACATTTTTAGAGAAAGACATTCCTGTGTGTCCGGTCAATGACATGCACTATATATACAAATATGACCACAAAAATTAACACTCTTCACCACACTGGCTAGCCGGCTATGCAGGCTCAAAATTAGTCGAATCAAGTCTCTTCGTCCTCATTTGCTCGGCTGCTGTAGTATAGATAGGTTTGGATACCCGACTGGGCAAATTATTCACCCTATCATCGCCGAGATCTGCTATCCATAGGCTGTGCCATAGCCTCTTAGGAAGGCCTGGTGGAGACTCGGACTATCCGTAACCCCATAGGAAGGCCTTAGGCTAGGACTTTCCGTAGGAAGACCTGGTGGAGGATAGGACTATCCGTAACCCCCTGGGAAGGCCCGGTGGAGACTAGGACTACTATAGTCCCTTTAAAGGAAGGCCTGGTGGAGGCTATGACTAATCATAGCCCCTTAGGAAGGCCTGGTGGAGGCTAGGACTATCCGTAACCCCTTAGGAAGGTCTGGTGGAGGCTAGGACTATCTGTAACCCCTTAGGAAGGTCTGGTGGAGGCTAGGACTATCTGTAACGCCTTAGAAAGGCCTGGTGGAGGCTAGGACTATCCTTAATGCCTTAACAAGGTCTGGTTGAGGCTAGGACTATCCGTAACGCCTTAACAAGGCCTGGTGGAGGCTAGATCTATCCGTAACGCCTTAACAAGGCCTGGTGGAGGCTAGATCTATCCGTAACGCCTTAAAAAGGCCTAGTGGAGGCTAGAAATATCCGTAACGCCTTAGGAAGGCCTGGTGGAGGCTATGGCTAATCATACCCCTTAGTTAGGCCTGGTGAAGGCTCAAACATGAGAAGCGTCGGGTAGGTTGTATTACCAAGTTGTTTGGCACTTAGTGAGGCTAGTTCAGCAAAAAATCGCTGAGAAATCAACAATGCGCAGATGTGAGATGTCCTTAGCGGTACACAAACTGTCAGCCAGGAGACGCTCTGGGATCGGGATCATGTAAACAGCAGTAGTGTGGTGTATACAGGCCTCCTCTTTAGCATGAGCTGTCCAAAGAATCAGGGTCACTGGAATGTTTCAAAGATAATGAGTTCAGATTCGGCGCTCATATCATGTTGGTCTCTTTAAAGTCCTCAAGTACACCATGCATATGTTTACGACGTTAAGAAACAGCCATGACTTCAAGTACCAGAGTTACCAACCTAGGATTGATGTGTTCAAAAATTCGTATTTTCTCAGAACTATCGTAGAGTGGAATATGTTATCACCAAGCACAATAGGGGCATCATCTCTGGATTCTTTTAAAGAACGCTTGCAGATAGATGTACAGAAGTTAGGTGTGGCGGATCGTTCAGTGTAATATAACCAGCTGCTGCCGCACCGCGTGCCTGCGAAGCTGGTGTGTTACGCCGAAAGGCGTTATACCGGCTATTTAGACACAGATACAGATACGACGTCGTTGACTTCTGTGTATATCCTTGGAGTTCTAATAAAAATCATTGCTGTATGGATCGCCATTGTATTTGTAATATGTTGTTTCACCCTTGGATGAATCTTGGTCTTAATATTTTGTTGCCTTAATCATGCTTAATTAGTTAATTGATAAACAACATATAGGACCTTGCTGCTGAAATAGATCTGTGTTATTCCTATGTTTTTAGAAACCAAGACATCAACATTTGATATTTGATTGTGATTTACCTACATGTAGTCCTTGACCGGGATGGCACCGCGTGTCCGGAGCGGCTCCCTCGGGGCCTGGTGGCGGGGGGTGCCGAGGGGCGGCCGAACCAGCTCCGGCAGGGCAGCAGGAAGCCGCTGTACGAGCTGGACCTGTTTGACGTGGTGGACGGATTCATCCCGAATGGGACCTACACGGGTACGTATCAACATGCACTGAATGACTGGTTCCAGTACTATCTATACACATATGCATGTCTAATAATTTTCATTGCATGTTCATACACGTAGGCAAAATGCACAAATGACCACAACTGGCCTATTGGATGAAAAAAAATTGATTTATACAAAATGTACAATAATTTTAAACTATAATGGTCATGGCTGATAGCTTGTAGATACATTTTCAACTTTGATATGCATCAAATCATAAACATTGCGCATGTTAGGATAGTAACCGGAGAGTCTTTGCATCAAAAATGAATCATTGCTTTGTACAATCTATGTAAAACATCTTAAAATGCTTGTAAATAGACTAGGTTTACATGTTGTTTTATATGTGTAACCACTGGTATCGTATGCTTAGTTACCAAGGCTTAGCCCCTAGTAATAGTCGGCCCTCGGTCAATTGGGTAGCATTGGCTGTTACATATCATATAAAATCAAACAAACAATGCATTTTTCTTTAGCAGGTTGTCGCCAGTTAGCTAAATCACAACGCCTTTATACACAGTTTAAAGACAGTCACCTAACACGATACGATTGCTGGGGTTAGGCCTTAAAGCTGCTCTTTGAAGTTAGGCTATATAATAGTGTTTCCACCGATTACTGTAAAGTAAACGCCATTTTTTCTCGTTCAGTCGCGCTTCGTTCGAACGACCGGAAACAGCCATTCACAGGCTTCCACGTCAGCGTGACGTCAGCCATGGCAACGGGGTGCTCCGGGGGCGTCCTGTCGTCCATACACCTGGGGGTCACTGACCTGAAGAAGTGCAACATCCTGCTGAACGCCATGGACGACAGGAAGATGAAGATCCCCTTCAGGTGGGAGGCGCCTACCTGCGGATGCGTCACGCTCAGGTGAGTAAGTAAAATTTTGAAAAGAGTAGTGGTTCTTCCTGGTGTGAGTGGTACAAAATCTAAAGTCCTTTGGCCGCACATGGGGCAATTACTGTCGTATTGATGTCACCTGAGTGGCGCCGAATGGCAACTCGCTCCAGACCCTTGCGGCAGTCGTATGGAGGTCACCTGAGTGATGCCGAATGGCAGCTCTCCCCTGACCTTTGCCTTATAGCCCCATCTATTGTAAGCTCCTCACAATTCAGCCCCTGGCTGTGATGAGGGAGTAGTCGGCCTACCCAATAACAAATAACACTATCGAACCAGTTTGTAGATTAAATCAAGTCAAAGAGCTAGATGAGCTAATGTTTCCCTGGTCGTGACGGAGTTTTGACTTTCTTAATCTTTCTTGTTTCCTGCAGAGCGACTGTCTGGATGAACAATGTGGCCTACTACATGGAAGACGAAGCCATCACTTCCGGGTTCTTGACCAAGACCATCTGCGTCTACAAAGGCGTTGGTAATTAGAAACGCCCTTTTTATGTGATCATATTGGACAACAGTTTCCATATAGGGATAAACAACATCCTAACAGATTTATCAAGGTCTGTTAAAGATAATAGGGCATAATAAATGAAGACCTTTATTGCACATTTTTACCACAACTGGTCACAACAAGACAGGTTGAAAAGATACTGTTAACAGATACAGAATGAGACTATTGCTGGATAAATTCAACTTCTCCTCACCAGTTCTGTTTCTATCAAACCATTGCCATACAAAAGTAAAGTCACCTTGAAAAAAGAAAGATGATGTTACAGTATGAATGACAGAATAGAATCACCCTTACCTTCCTTCTTCCATAAAAATGTTGTCTATATATTATATAGCTCTTTGATTGTGAATTAAGAACTTTGCTAACTATATATATGATTATTTCTGATTTTCAGTTTCATTTTAATCAACCTTTTACATTTGTTATCCAGAAGGGCCAACGGGAACAGAAGGAAGTAAAGAGGTTTTCATCACTGAAGGCGTCGACAGCAGCGAAATCACCATGCAGCCATTGCCGAAACAACCGCTGCCAAACGCAACTCCACCGAAACAAACACGCCCAAAAGTTCCTCATGGGGCTTCCTTTTCAATAGGCTGGCATCCATTAGACGAGAGAATGTTAGAAAGGCATCCATTGGACGAGAGAATGTTAGAAAGGCACCCATTGGCTGAACGCCGACCAATCAGACCGGGCGCGTCATTTCCCGACATCGTTATGAAGCCGTCGCTCGGACTACATTCGGGTATTCTCGGCCACGATCGGCAAGCGTCGCCTTCGGCTTTTGCGATCCCGAACCCGAAGTGCCCCGTCGAGATTCTTCCAAGAGGCATGGACCTCGCAGCGGTCGAAGAAATCTGCAACGCGACATTGTTACAAAAAGAAGCAAACTTTTGGGACGTTGCTCCGCAAAGGAGGCGTCGTCCGCAAGAAAGCGGCAGAGGACTCGAATGGAACGTCCGCCTCAAAAACCTCGGTAGGAGACTTTCCGGTGGGGGCTCGGAGGAGGCCGGAAGTCGATCGCAACGTCACATCCTGCAAACGGCAAACCTTCAACAGTGTTGTCAGCAGAGCGGTGTCGATCGCATGATGTGTTTCGAGTTCCTGCGTAGGGCTAAGATGGACGAAGTCTGTCAGGAACCGATCCCTCACATCGACGTCATTACTTTCGGTATCAGGCAACCCTGTTGCCGGTACACCGAAGAGGAGCGCTACACGTGCTTTGACCAAGTACGGTACGGCTACCAAAGACTCGCACATGCAGCAGACTACACGGAAGAATTGGCCAACTACTACGGCAAATGGGAAGCTTTCAATGCCCTGAAGAACACACAGCTGCAACGGCCTCACCGCTTCACTCCACCGGAGGTTCGGCACCTCTGTTGGCGGGACAGGCACTGGATGGTGCCCGAGGAGCCAGTGGGAGCGGCCCGGTGCGCGCCGTTCCTGAACAGGACGGACTCGGAGTCCGTGGCGCTGAAAAAAGAGATGATAGGGTGCTGCGAGGACATGGAGTCCGGCAGGATGGCGTGTCTGGACGCTCTGAGACGGAAAAGGTAAGTTCTAAACGTAGTGACAATTATGAGTGGATATTAAAGGAACTTATAATATTTATCACAATTGGACGTCTCTGTTTGACTTTGAAGCTTATGTTTTCGGCGTGTTTGTTTGTAAGTGTGTGCGTGTGTGTGTGTGTGTGAATCTTTTCGCATAGGGTGTTATTAGCATATTCAACAGCAAACTGCAGTGCCCTTATTAACTACTAGTGGGCGCTGCTAGCCTAAAATCTACGCTTGGTCGTTCAGGTTGGACGACTACTGCATCCGAGAGCCCCTGCCCAGCGAACCGAACCACCCCTGTTGCCAAGCAACCTCAAACGAACGGTACGAGTGTTTTGACCAGGAGGAGGCGCTGTTTAACCCGGAAGTACATCAGGACGACTACAGCAAGAAACTGGAGGCGTACAGGGAGAACTTCCGGGTCTGGGTCAACAAACTCTTCAGAGAGGAGCCGCAGGTGAGGAGAGGCTATAGGTTATCTCGTCATACGACGTTTTTTAACATCGATGATGAATGAGGACTATCATTGGATTCTCCATCTCTTCGGAATATTTTTCATGACCTAAAATGTGTTTCAGTTTCTTGTCGGGCTTCCCCCACTGTTTTCCACCCCTCCCTCTCTCTCACTGTCTTTCTCTTTCCCTCTTTGTGTGTCTCTTATTTTGGAAGCTGAGGATGCCCCTAACGATATTCATTGGTACTACAGCAGAATCGTTGCATTCATAATCATCCCCGGAGGTAACTTCTTAGGCCCGTCCTACATTGCCGCGCCCATCCGCTGGGTGGAGTTTGCGTTACACAGAATACCCCAGAAGCGTTTATTTACACAGCCCGTATCTATATCTACATCTACAGAAAGAGGCCCCAAATGTCCCCAACAGGGACAAAGTGTGTGTGTGGGGGGGGGGGGGGGGGGATGACAACGTTGTAGATTGCAGCAAATCAATGTGTGTTTTTATTCTGCAGATAACAGACGAAGACGAGGCGATCTCTACCCTAGCGCCCCAGACAAAGAGCAGAGCGATCGCCGTGAACTCTGCTCTTAACAGCAGGGAGTTGGGTTAGTTACATCACTTTTACTAACCTAGTTATTAGGTTAAGTGTTAAGAGGTTATAGATCATCACAAATAATGGCAACAGTTGCACTGTCGCCTTTTAGTAGGAACATACGTTTTTATCAAAGTTGCAAGTAATGGAATTTCATAATTCTTCTCATTTTATAATTCTCATTCTGATTTGTGTGGAAAAAGCTTTACATTCTGGTTGCAGTGTACGCTGAAGGGTCATGTTTTCGACAATAGGTACTAGTAGATCTGCTTTGCATTATATCGGATAAACACTGCTTTATGCTACATATTTTCCCAGCGGAGGAAGATGAAGAAATTGAGAGTGACAAGGCTGAGGAGGAGACAGAGGACGAAGAAGAAAGTGTTCTCGTCAAGACCGTGAAAAAGAAGGTTTTACAGGCAGAAGTTGACAACCGAGGCGGGAAGAAGACATTCAAGAAAGGCGACATCAACCGCAAGACAGGTATTGAACTATTTTCCTGTTGCGCATGTCAGGTTGTCATTTGTTTTACAGTAAATCATTTAATGCCAATGTTTTTTCATTCTTAGTCCAGCGACATATTATTTTTACTCTTTTCCATAATGATTAGCCTACTCTATTGCAATGCTATATCAAAGAATTATGTTAGCCTTTATTGTAAGCTTTATCCTATACCTCTATTTTATACTTTGTGCAAAAGTTGTTGCCAATTGTCGTGCAATAAAGTTCTTCTTCTATAATACGTTTAGTTTCGACAAAAATAATCAGTTTGAACGCACCAACCTTTCTGCCCTTGCAGTCAGAGACAAGAAGCGCCTCCTGTCGAAATGCTGCAGAACTGGACGCCGACGCTCTGGGGTGTCTCGCGCATGCGCCGACGAGGCCCAGCGGTTCGTTCGCCGTTTCCATAGCGACTATCGAATCTCGTGTTCTTCTGAGTTCGTGCGGTGCTGCGAGGAAACAAGGAAATCGGACATGTTGGAGCTGTCAGACATGTAGAGACGAAGATGACGTCTACACAGGGTGTCATGACGTATACACGTTGACGCCATGACGTTTACACAATGAATTGGTGTCATCAACACATTGCCATTATTTTCCTCATTACGTATACGTAATCGTTGGTTATCCGATGTTAATGGAAAAACAAGGGATCGTACTAAAAAGCAAGGATGTTATATAACGTTATATATATTAACTAAATTATATAATGCAGCTGATGGAATAGAACAATTTTGTAGTGTTTCGTTTAAAAACGAGACTTTTATGACACAAGAATAAAGAAGCTTAAAAATCCTTGCCGTCTACATTTAATATTTGTGTGTTGTAGTTACGTTTCAATGCCCTGTGACAGATTGATGACATTCACGATATAGTAAATGTGACAAATACAAACTGGAATTGTGTTGAACCTTATGCGTGAGGAATAAAAGACTAGTAGGAATAATTTGCCTAGGAGTGACTTGATCGGCCGGCGGATAGCTGTATACACCAAGAAGCTTTCATCAAATGTAGTCTCCAAGCAGACCCTACGGTGTCTTAGAAATAGTATCAAAGCTGGCCAGGGACTTAGTATAGCGGCTCCGGTGCCCGGTTTGCTATCTCCCTTTGGCCGGCTATACTCCTTTGCCAGCGTTGATACTATCTCTTTAGGCACCGTAGGGTCTGCTTGGAGACTACGTCAAATGTACACATAGCAACTTATTTGTCCCTATTTGGCCAAATTCTTATCTTTTTTTTTCGTCCAGCTGGCACAGCTGCTCGGAGACTAAGTTATGAGGCAGTCTTTACATCTGCATTGAGACATCCGAAATGTAATTCTGCCCCCCAAACATAATTTCCAAGCAGATCCTACCGGGTACCAAAAGATAGTATAAAAGCTGGCTAAGGAGTATAGCCGGCCAAAGGGAGTCAAACGGGCATCGGAAACATACAGACTTCTAGGCCGGCTTCAATCCTCTGACAGCTTTTGATACTGTCTTATGCTACCGTCGGATCTGCTTTGAGATTGAACAAGACGCGAAGGAAGTCTGGTTGCAAAAACACTACTAAGACTCCCAAGCTTGACTAAAATCGCGCTCCTATGGGGCCGGCCCCACAGTTGTTTGGTCAGTGCGTAACGTCCTTGGTCAGTGAGAGATTTTGTATTACACCAACACACACCTAGGTCGGTTTCACTCCTCTGTCAGCTTTTGATACTGTCTTATGCTACCTTCGGATCTGCTTGGAGATTGTCCTAAAGCGACCTTACATATATATGATTACATGTTTCTACCAAGTCAGTGAAATCCTACCCCACCGCAGGCATGGCGTGTTGTTGACCACTTCCTGTTTTGCAGAGTCTGAGCAGACTTGTCGGGCGCCGGAGTTTAATTAGAACTTCCTCCGCGTGTTGTTGTGAACACGCCAAGGTCAATATTGTATTTGTGGGGTATTTCAGGCAAGGAGATACACCACTTCACTCTTCAAGCAGAGGTTCGGTTTCAGCTGGTTTTGATGTGTTACTTTACAAGGCAACTTTGTCAGTATTTCTATTTTATACAGTTTCCGTCATGTACAACGGCCAAAGTCTCAAAGCAGAGGTTCGGCTTCGTCTGTGTTGGACGTATTTTGCGGCATTTTTGTCGGCCCTCTTTTCAACCTCCTTGGTCAGCCTTTCTATTTATTTTCTTCATGTCCGCCTACCAAGCCTCTGCCAACAGACGCATTTGGCATCAATATCATATGATTATATAAAAATCTCGTCCTTGCTAAACTACTTGAAACCGGCCAAATAGGAAAATTGACGATCGTGTCCGTTAGTCGGGAATAGTGGCAACTGTGTAATGTGTATCTTATTTGACCCCGGGCCCCCATCGTGAGCTCAATGAAAAGCGGCCTGCAGGACGATTTGAGATTGTAATGAATATGCTCCTGTCTCAAACCAAGGCCATTGATGGCTTGATAACGTCCTTGATAACATCAAGGAGGTTGAAAATCACCTTTTTTAAACCTCCTTGATAAAATCGTCTTAATAAGACCTCATAATGTCAAAACAATCCAAGCTAGCGACTCAAAGTTGACAAGTCCTATGTATCAAAAGGATTGAAATAGAATAAATCAATGCATTTTTCTACTATTTTTACAGCATCTCTGGTGGGATTTTGTAATTCTGGAAGCATACATAAATTTTAATTTTCATTAGCACCTTGTTAAGACTGACCTCTACATACAATGATGTCGTTAGCACTTTTATCGGGCCAAGCTAATTGATTAAACAAAAGAGTGTTTTTTTTCGTTCTCATGGAGATTATGTAAATGTAACCTCCTTTCCCTCCTTGATCAGAAGGACGCGTAACTCAAACGGATATTTCTGCTTTGTGGAGCCCCATGGAGAGAGGAATATGCACGATTTAGGTACTTTCTAAGTAATAGATAGATCATGGGAGTGGCCTGACTATGTGGATTTGGTCCTGCTCCGCCCACCCGAGGAGTTTGTTGGGGTCCCCGAGGGCGAAGCCCGAGGGACCCCAACAAACTCCAAGGGTGGCGGAGCAGGACCAAATCCACATAGTCAGGACACTACCAGGATCTATCTGACTTAGAACATGGCCATCCTTCCGAAGCAAAATACACTTTTCTAGTCATTAGAAACATGCAGTTTGTTTTCCTAGCAAGCGAACAGACAGGCTATATTCTTCTCCTATTTCCCATTCATGACCCTGGTGATGGCGCCTCACACCTTTCCTCATGAGGCTTGTGTGAAATTCATGTCTGGTTTTACAACACTTTTTTGCACCACAATGCCATTGTTCTGTGGGTGTATGTCAGATCAATCCCAGTTCCCAACCTGACCTCAAATGAGCAGGACGTGGCATGTCTTGGAGGCCCATTTTCTCGAGTATGTTCAGCCGTTTTCACAGTAATTGTTCAGGCGAGTTCCGTACACAACCCGACATGTCTGAGTTCCAGCTCGAGCTGGTGTAAAACGTTTTGCTGCGGCATGGTGGCATCTCTGCCGAACTGTTCTGTAGTTTTGATCCTGAACAGTTCTTGCCAGGCAGACCGGCCGATGTCGCTGCCTCCTCCCCCATTTCATTCGCCCTGCTGGAGCAACAGTTCTGACGAGCTGTCCTGTTCCCAGTTTGACCCGTTCCTGGTAGACCACATCATGCATTATCTTCCTGCATTTTTAGTTTGTATCTCGTTTATGGAAGTATTGATCGTTTTGATCAATTTAACTCGCATGTTTTTATGTAACATCTCTACTAGTTTTTCTTTACTATCTTGGAGCCTGTTCCCTAGCTTGATCAAGTTGATGTAACCAAGGAGGTTATATTTTTCATGTCTTTGAAAGTTTGATGTAACGCTGTTTGTATGTATTTTCTTGTTACAAGAAACTCTTTATTATTGTCTTGTTCGTTTTCTGACTTTCTTTCATGATCGTAAGAATTTCCTTTGTTCATGTTATGAATAAAGATGTTCAGTAACATAGGTTCATTTGCTGTTTCCCTTTTTGTTAATTCTTTAATTGCTTTTATTTGCATGAGAAAGGTGGGCGTCTCCAACTTAGTCAATTTATTCGTTGTTTGGTACACCCCTACCCCAAGGGAGACCATTCAGTTGAATGGTGGGCGTCTCCAACTTAGTCAATTTATTCGTTACTTAGTACACCCCTACCCCTAGGGACACCATACTATGTGGATATAGTCACAAGAAATACTCGCTCCTGATTGGCTGAGGAAAGATGGCCATGTTCTAAGTCTGATTGGTTCTGAATAGGTCATTACCATCCGAATGCGGCCGGCCAACTCCTCTGGTAGCAAAACTCCCCAGGAAAGTTATTCTCCATATAATGGCCAGTGCAATCTGTCCGGTAGAGACTGTTGTTTATAGCCTCCGTCACAGCAAGGAGGTTGAAAGAGGTTCTCCTTGGTCACAGACGTCGTCGAAGACGGGGCAAACTTCTAAATTCCACGGCAAGCTCCCTTTCCCGGCATAAGAGATCCTTGCCGACGTTGAAAATCAAAGCAAGTCCCGCTCGAAATCTGTGACGGAGGCTACACTAGTAGTGATCGGTTCTGTCACAGGCCACTTTATGGCACCAAAATCCTAGTCTCTACCAGACTCCGGATCGCTGGAAAATCGTAGAAATGGAACAAATAGAGAGGAATATAACCGGCCAGGGAACAGCTCGCGATCCTAGATCCGCGGTCGCGTTACTGTTGCCTAGCCGGTTACATTCCTCTGGCCGGCATACTCCTCTATTTGTACCATTTCTACGATTTTTTCCAGCGACTCGGAGTCTGGTAGAGACTACCAAAATCCTAATCTTCGAGCAGATACTGCGGTGGCATAAGATTGTAGCATAGTATCATTTCTGGGGAAGGAGCTTAGCCGGCAGAGGAGATTTATTCCACTGCGAAGGGGACTAAAACTCCTCTGGCGGCTAAACTCCCTCCCCAGCTATGATACTGTCTTTAATATGCCACCGAAAAATCTGCTTGGAGATAACCCAAATCGTACGACGATCGCACGACATCTTAGAATTCTTAGGATAGAGTTCTTAGAATACCTCGACGAATGCCTCATGGTCGCAATATATAAAAAGCGACCTGCAGGACTATTTGAGCTTCTGGTGAATTAAAAGACAGCTCAAACAAACCAAGGAGGTGTTATCGAGATAAAAATCTCATTGGCAAACAAACAAGAATATCTGCAGCAGGGTTGTAGCCAGCCCGAAATTATTTCCCGTTCTGATTAGGACCAAGGAAAAAGCTCCTTGTTAGGACCAGAAAGCTGAGTGGTTTGTGTTTGTGGTTGTTCATAGGGGGTGTAAAGTTGGGACTTTTTTGTCCTAGCACATGGCCTCCTTTTTCTCCTCTTTTTTTGTATAGGCTAGGGAGCCATTGTTTAGAGGCTGTATATTGAATGACTGGTGGGTACCCTTTTATTCCTTCTCAATGAGATTATGTAAATTTTTAGACCTTCTTTCCCTCCTTTATTAGAAGGACGCAGAACACAAATGGATATTTCTGTCTTGTGGCGCCCCATAGAGAGAGGAAAATGCACTACTAGATTAGGTATTTTTCTTAGTCTGATCCGTGAAAAGTCTATTCAGTGGGGTTGCAAAAAGGTTCAACCTCCTTGGTCTATTCAAGGAGGTTAAAATTATAAGGTCCTGTTTTGTCATTAGCTACGGCCGCGTTGGTACACCCGATCCCTCGATCTCGGAAGTCAAGCAACGCGCGGTACGGACAGTTCTTGGAAAGCTAACCTAACCGGACACAGCAAAAAAAATGACAAAATAGAAAGCCCGATAAAAACGACTAAAAAAACGTAAAAAAAACAGCCGGAGCCTAACCTCTGCTTGGAGAGTACTTCTACCGTTTAGCTTAACTCTATCACTTGCAACATTCCTCGGCATACTCATCACTCTACATTACAGCAATTTACACTAGATCAATTAAAAGAAAAACAAACGCACAACCCCCATTGGCTAAGGTCACATTTCCACAAAAGGGCCCGGCCGGGTAGCTTTCGGGAACGATAAATATGATAATAATAATAATAATCTTTATTGACACGACAAAAGTACAGCGACTTTCGTAAGGTCTACATGTATAACAACTACTTACAGTACAACTAAACACATATATATGGATATCTATAGGTATGGATACATCAACATAAAGGGTTTAGCATGTCATTTACACTATTGGTTCTACGGTATAAACAATCGTGGATATATTTGCCTACTTGTACACAATGTGGATTATCGCTTCCCAGAATGTACTTGAATTTATCTATCGAACAGAGAGTAGCAAAGTCTTTAGAGGAAGCGGAAAGTAATGTGAACAGCTCTGTGCGTTTATCATCATATCGAGAACATTCCATAACGAAGTGACGTTCGTCTTCGATCTCATTTGGGCAGAATGGACAAAACCTCTGGTCACGGGGAATTTTAGAATATCTTCCGGCTTCTATATTTAGTTTGTGACTACAGATTCTTATCTTTGTAATTGCCCTACGAAGTTCGAAATTGTGTACATTCGAAAGATACTTCTTTTGTCCGTATCTTTCCTTTAGTGTAGAATAAATGGAAAGTTTTGAGTTATTCTGGATAGAAGAATGCCATTCTTGAATGTATATATCCTGTAAACGGAGTCGTAATTGGTCGATTAGCGTATTAACATGATACAACCTCGGGTTTGTCCATACATACCCAAAACCATTATAGTTGAGAATGTCAGTTACGTGATTTGTCCAATCGTATTCACCGGAAAGTACAACATCATATGCTTCACG
Source organism: Branchiostoma floridae x Branchiostoma belcheri (assembly GCA_019207045.1). Lineage (NCBI taxonomy): Eukaryota > Metazoa > Chordata > Leptocardii > Amphioxiformes > Branchiostomatidae > Branchiostoma > Branchiostoma floridae x Branchiostoma belcheri. The sequence goes on along the minus strand of CM033039.1, from coordinate 3,499,809 downwards.
TAGTAAAGAATCTTCGGGTAAGTTTGCTAGACGGTGCCAGTATTTGATTGGCCTGTCAAGCCCCTTTGTTTCCACATGCGGAGTAAGACAAGGCTGCAATCTCAGCCCATTATTATTCAACATTTTTATTAACGACTTACCTCAATGCTTTGATGATAAATGTGATGCCGCAATTTTGAATTCTAAATCACTCAACTGTCTATCTTGTCATGATATAAATGACAAAAACAACACAAAACGGACCGAAAATGATTCAACAGCATGCATTGTGCATATTTATTGGTATGAACGTAAATATTTCGCAAACAACCCGGCCGGGCCCCGGGTAGGAAATGTGACGTAGGCCTAAGTATTTAGTATAATGAATGGAACAAACCAGTGATTGGTGTATTATTAGTTCCTGATTAGAGAGTCATGTCCATCCGTGCAACCAGCACGCCCGGATGATGGTGATGATGATTAGATATAGTATAGGTCATTACCATCCGGATATTTCCCATGGGCGGCCGACCAACTCCTCTTGAACTTGAAGCAAAACTCTTAAAACTCTCAAAATCGTACGATGTTCGCACGATGTATGACCTCGTTCTTTTCAAGACAGCTCAAACAAATCAATGAGGCGATGAAAACCCTCAACAGCAAACAAACAAACAAACTGATCTGCGGTTCCGAGAAGACCCGACTGAGGTTGAATCCATCCGACAGTATTTAAAGTGTATTTGGCTTTCTGCGAATATATGCTCATACATTGGAGTAATATACCGAGTTAACTATCACTTGCAACTTTCCTCGACATACATATCACTCTACATTACATTTTCAACAATTTACACCCGAGCTCTTTAAAGAAAAAAAAACACGACCCCCATAAGCATTTACTGTATTGAATGGACCAGCCCACTTACGTTACTTGCGTTTACCCCTTATGGACGCACTGATTGGTGCATTGCCCCAGTCAACAATCATCACGTGATTTTGGAAAACAGCTGATGTTGTCATTCGGGGTACATAAAAAGGTGCATTGTCCGTACTTTAGCCCCACTAGATCAGAGGACCCCAGAGTGAGAGGAACCCAGTCCCAAGATGAAGTGGACCCTGGTGTTGTGCGCTGTTCTGTTCGCCCAGGCATGGGCAAAAGGTAAGGGAACATTTTCTACAAATTTGGAGCATTCATTCATCATTATAGTACTTCCATGAAGATATGAAAATATTCTTTGTTTTTGTTTGATTTGTTTCGTCAAGAAAGTTATCGCCAGCAGGAAATTATCAAGCAACTGGCTCTATATAGCATGATTCCTAAATCTTCAAAGTCGCTTGAGTAACGGTTGAGGTCACTGTTATCATGCCTATCCTCTTACCTGGATGTTTGGCCTTCATCAAAGTCTCGTTGTTTTGACCAAGGGTGGTCTTTAATAGGTCTTGACAACTTGCCAAGAAGAGTGTTATGTCAACTCATGGTAAAAGTGCCGGTGGCGTATTGTCTACCAGACTAGTTATGCCGGCTGAAAAAAGAGCTCAATTCAGGAATGCTGACTTCACTTTACGGTGAATTCTCGAGTCAAATTATCACGCTTTACAACCCTCGGCGTTGAATTGTCGCCCAGCTACAAATTTGGTGTTATTGAAACGTCTGATAACGCTCTAAGTCAAGGGCATGCGATGGAAATTACCAACTTTCCGTTACTAGTAATAGTAATTCTCGATTCAGGGGCGTAGAAACTTTTGAGAAAGATAAACTCATATAAACATGTCAGACAGCTCACATCTGCTTGAAGACAAACTTATTTGGACTCATGCCACATGCATGACTAAAGACTAAAGTTCGACATTTTGTAGTCACAAAGGTCGGAGAGGCGCTTAGTCAAAAACAGGGGTGATCTGTGGTCGGGGTTACGGCAAAACAAACGCTGACAAAACTGTCTCTAATTAAAGTAACATCAACTTTGTTATCAAGGCCATGAGCAGTGTTAAACGGATGTATAGCATAGACTCTACTATGGGTCAGGTCGATAACACCACCTTTATATCTTATGATGCTCATTGGAAACATTTTCTCCTTTGTAGTATGCGCAATTTGTAATGATCATGTGTTCATGCGGCCAAGGCGAATAATCTCGAAGCAGATTCCTCCGTGGCAAGACAGTAACATAAGCTGGGGAATGACTTTAGCCGGCAGAGGGGTAAAATTGGCCACGCGGTGGCCAATTATCCTTCTCTGACGGCTAATACCTTCCTCAGCTTATGTTACTGTTCCAAAAGTCAAACCCAACCTGTTTAGAAATAGCCAACACTAGTATTAGATTAGAGTACTGTTTCTGACTGTCCATTGTCACTATGTGTATACCATGTACATGTACTTGCAATTAGCCCTCGGGCACGAACTTGCAAATAAACTTCTCTGTTATGTTACTGTTTTAATGCCACGGAGCAAGGACGTTACATCAGCTGATGTAACGTCCTTGCACGGAGGAATCTGCTTGGAGATTACAAGGCGAACACTAAAGTTGAATACGCGGAGTCAGCTGTGAACAAAATCCTTTATCCCGGGGCCCAACGAATAATTCACGCTCTATTCTCCTGTTATTCCACACTCAATTGCCAATTAGCCAAGGCAAACAACTTCAATTAGCATTTGACTTGGAGGCTTTCGGCATCAACAACAATAGCCAAAATATTCATTATCGGAAGAGATAAACAAAATCCTATCAAGCTTAGCATGACAATAGGTCCTGTTTGTTGTATTCATTGGCACCTACGTCAACGGTAACGGGAGATCAAATGGTGTATTCAAAACTGAATACTAGTACTAAAAGCACATTGCCGGGTAAAGTGCATTGTCATGATGATAAAGCTAAATCCGTTCTTATACCGTTTCAAAGGTGGACTGAAAGTGTGAACATGGTTGCGGTCACGTACATTATTCTTTGTGAATTTCGCATCCTTACGAGCTGCGCAAAGTTCATGACTTTTTGATGACGCAAGCTTCCGGTCAGCGCCGTACCAGGTACCACATCACGCGGCTTACCTAAAGGAGGAAGTAAATAACATTATTAAAGAAGATGACGCAATGTTTGGTTTTCAAAATTCTTCAATTTCTTTACCCGACTTTGAGTTATCTTATTACAATATGGCATAAACTATTGCATCTTTCAAAACCTCCTGGGTCTTCACATAAGGAAGTTTAATCAAGATCGAGCTGGAACTCCCAGCACAAGTACTGTAATTCCTGATTTATTTTCAATGTACTTTTATGTTCATGGTTTTCATGGTAACGACTCTAACGCGAACTTATCATTACTGATAACAAATATTTCGCCTTCGTTATGATAGGAAAAAATTCGTTCACTGTGAACATGTATTTCCGAGAACAAGTTAAATTTTCTCAGACCGTGAAAGTTTGGTGCAGACAAGACAACTAATAGCTTGGGTTTGGGTTTAATATTTCGCTGGTCTTTTCTCTTTATGATAATCTCCAAGCAGATCCTTAGCCTGGATACCATACTCTAGCCCGATCTCAAAAGTATCTATTGTTTAGGCTACACGATAGATATTTTTTGTGGTACTGAAAAATCGCGCTAAATGTTACAAGAACGCGGGTAACGTACCGAGGCCGACTCTAACATCTGCTTGGAGATAAATGTTGCAAAAACACGCGCAAGACCAATCATTACATCTGCTCGGAGATGACCACCAGCACCCCGCAGGTTACCTTATTTTTGGACTTTAATCTTCCGACCTCCGCCGCAGAAAATCGATCTTTCCACTCGAGTTGTTTTGTCGTCAAACAGAACCGCTGGCACGATAATGTGAGGTTTACACACGGTGATATGTGTGATCAATGTGGTTTCACGGGGCGGTGCAAAGATCGCGGTTCAACAAATAACAACTTCATGCCCGGAGGCTAATTGATGAAATGACATGAATAATTTAACAAAAACCAACCAGCAAAAACATGTTGACAAAACACAGTTGAGATAATTAGGCGATTATTTCTAATCAGCCGCTCTAGATCAGAACGCTAAAAAACACGGCACGGTAAAGCATAACAATGATTTACAGATAGAAACCATTAGAAAAACAACGAAATGATCTGTAACCCTCACTTAATCTGTAACCTTGACATCATCAAAAGCCGCCTGCTGGTCGATTTGAGCTTCTCATAGATAAATAGATTCAAACAAACAAATAAAACAAAATCATGTAATGCGTAAGAATCCCTTTCTTCATTACTTCATTCATTCATCCATTCCTTCATGCATAATGAATGAATGAATGACCTTTATTGTACATTTGTGCTCAAACAAGCTAAGTACAGGTCGTAGCGCTGGTGATAAGGTACAGTTTTGACAAAAAAGGTATCTTATCATCTCTACATATGCTAATACATTCTAGTATGTACAAGTTCAATTTCTTCTCGCTTCTTAAAACAGTTATTAACATAAATGTATCGTTTTTCACTCCCGCCACCCAGAGAACCACCACGACTGCCCTGACCGCTACCCCTCGGAGCTGGCGAAGGGTGGCGCCGAGAAGACCTACAATGAGCTCTCGGAGGGAAAGCCGCTTTTCCAGTTCGATTTGTTTGAGGCCGAGAAAGGCTTCAAGCCGCTGGAGACCCACACACGTAAGGCAGTTTTTACTTTTGAAGTTTTGTAATAATAATCTTTATAATTATAATAATTATCTTCATTGCTAGTTCATGGCCTAGGACTAATTACAAACAAAGTAAAACAGCGGTATACATAATTGTTTAAGCAAGAAGATTGTTTTTTGTTTGTCGGTAAGGTGCAAAAAGCTTGGGAAAGTTTTGTAGATTTGAGGAAAAGTTAGCGTCTTTCGGAATTGCAATGTGTACATTGGCATATAAAGGTTAGTTCACCTTCCACTGCTTTTCCTGAACAGCATTTACATGCTCTCTCATCAACAGTTTAGTCATACTTGCCCCTCTCTGTTTTGTATGTTATGGGGTAGTTACGAATAAGGACGATGAATGACATTATTTCCTGGGCATCAGTGAAACGCCGTGCTAACTTTGAAAGAGTTCGGGAACCTCATATCTCCATGAAGTACTTAGTATTCTAATTATGCAAATGACTTCCATATTTACATTATCTGTGCTTGGTTATGCACACCTTTAACTAACTTACACAGGTCACAATGTTGAAAGTCCAACCATTTACCACCTAGGCACACACACGTAAAATGCGTGTTACCTTGATGATTTCAACTTTTGACCTCTTTGTTACAAAGGTCAATTAGCACGGACCTGATTATCTGCACCTCCTACTACATGTCCAGCATTTGACTTTCTCCATATACACTCCCGACAATATAGCAAGGTGCTCTGTACCTGTTCGGACAAAAAACGTCCAAGATCTAAAAAAATGATGATGATAAACACAAGAAAAAGTATGTTTGGTAACTTGGTAATGAACTTAGGTTATTATAAAAATCTAGCCTTACATCAAAAAGGTTTGGGTGGTGGAAGAAGCCTCCCCTGGTTGTTGTTGCGATAGAAAAAGTATTCTTTTATTAATTTTTTTCTCTCAATTATTCACATCCTCCAGTGGGCCTGCGCAGTAACGACAGATCCCGGATGTTCCGCGGCTTCCACGTCAGCGTGACGTCAGATGACGCGAAGTGCACGTCGGGAAAGCTGAAGGCGTACCACAAGGGTGTGAAGGAACTGAAGCACTGTAACGTCCTGGTCAACAGCAAAGACGAGCCGACCGTCAAGGTGCCCATCACATGGAAAGCGCCCCCTTGCGGCTGTGTTACTTTCAGGTAAGTCATAATGATATCGCAGTGTGTGTCGTTAAGTAATTAAGTAGAAACACTCAGTCATGTATTTTATTCCATATCAAATGCAGACATGCAAAACAGCGTCGCCTCTCAAGCTTCAGTTTCTTTAGCATGGAAACATCGCATGCGCAAAGGCAATGATCAAGCTAGTGACTAGTCTAGGCAAGAGCTTTATTTAACCTTCTTGGTCTAAGGGATCTAATGGACATGTGTTCGATGCCTAGCGGTTTCCTTTGGGAATGGAACTTTACACGACTTTTATCACTACAGTGGAGTGATGTGCTCCGCCTCCCAATATCGTATCATAGTCACAGTAGATAGCAACATACTGTCAAGACGGTCTCAAAAGGCCATGAGACTTGTACACTTACCTTTTACCTACCTGACGCTTTACCTGTACTTGTTACTTCCGACTCCAGAGCCACTGTGATTGAGGACAAGACCAAGTACTACCTGGACGACGGGCGCCTTGAGGACGGGCCCCTGACCAAGACGGTGTGCGCCCTGGAAGACATCAACTTCGACGTCAACGACAAGAACGAGATGGAAGGAGAGAAAGGTGAGAACTCTCACGTGACGATCTCGTTCTCATGATATTTATTAGAAGCTCAAAGTCAAGGATATGGTGTTTGTTTGCCTAGGTGATCTTTTTTCTAAGTTGGGATTTTGATGATGTCAACCAGGAGATTGTTGCTTATTGCATGATGCATATGGTGTGTGAATAAAGAAGATTTCTTACTTGCTATTACAGAGGAGATGGAGATGGTTCCATTGGAGAAATATCAGCCAAAGAAAGGTAATTCTGGATTATTCTAATGGCCGGTTTGAGAGAGATAGTAAGAGAGTGAGAGAGAGAGAGAGAGAGAGAGAGACGGATGTCACTTAAATAGATACACATGTATTATCTTTTAAATGTTTGCCTTGAATGAATGAACGAATGGCTGGTTTGTTATGATACTTAGATCACTCAGTAGTACTTTCACAATTAACAACATGCCATTGCAGCTAAATTAAGACATGATCTACAGTTATGATTTTCTCTAAATACTAATATATACATGTACACGATATTAGCCTTCATTAACGTGTCGTTCTTTTTTTGATAACAGAAATGCTGACCGCGGTGAAGGAGATTGCCGAGGACTTTGACCCCGAGATGGAGCCCGAATACGATCCCGAAGAGTTCGAGCCCGAATCTGAGGAGGATTTGGAGATGCCAGAGTCCGAATCTGAGGAAGAGGAACTGGACGACGAAGAGGAAGACATCGAAGACATTGACGGTATGGTCTCATTTTCTTGCCACAATTGTTCGGTATATACATGTATCTGTCGCGGAAGGAATGTATTTTTATCAGCACGTACCTTTTTTTGGGAATGGGTGTATTTGTCAAGTGAAATTTAAGATTTTTAATTTCAAATTTGTCGTATGAAATCTCACTCTCAGGTCACATGGACAGCGGTTCCATTCTAAAACCACTCCAGTTCAGTACTTTCTACATCAATTATACATGCACGACTTTATAGATTTTGTATTTCTGACTCTTTTGACACTCTTAGTTATTTGTTCGTATGTTTGTTCATATTTTGTTTGTTTGTTCCCCAGACGGTGAGTTCGACAGGCTTTGCAAGACGTCCGAGGGAAAGCTGGGTCGCCGCCCGCCAAAGCGCATGCGCTTCTGGAGCATGATGGGACTCTGCTGCCGTTACGAAGGTGAAATATGATCTTCTTATGCCCGTTTATGATTGGATGTTTGTAGTCACATGGTTATGATTCGATTGAAGGTCTGCCATGTTGGCGGATTAAAAACGTGAGCGAAGAATTCATGTGACGTTTTCCTAAAGCATGAGGTAGCCAACCCACCCTGTTTTTCCTTTTCTACAGCCAACGTAGTCAACGTTATCATTCTGAAAGAGTATATTTGCATGTAATAAGAGCACAATATTGTTGATTTATTTTTCACGAAACTGTTGCCCTACTACAATGTGAAAAGATGTTGCTGGGTCGAAAGATCGTTAATGTTTCTATACAGTAGGGCTTTACAGGTGACAATATCAATCCCAGCAGATATACCTGTTTGCCAAGACAAGGATACTTTCTTTTACCTCAACTTCTGCTTAGACGTCTTGTCCTGATTTTTTTTCTTTCTGTCTAACAGGAGACGAGAGGAGCGAATGTGTCACCAAGGCCCGTGCCCATGTCCGGGAGCACAAGGAGGCGCGCCAGGACCGCCGGCGGCCCGACAACCGTCCCCGCCCCGCAGGGCGCGTGCAGCGCCCCGGTAGGAAGCCCGAGGAGGGCACGAACAGGCCGAGGATGGTTCGCCCTGGCTCAAAGCGCGGCTCCATGTTTGAGGATCGGATCGCTCTGAGCGGTGGGTTTGGATATTAAACTTTATCGACAGAAACAGTAAGAACACCTTCTACTGACTGTTTGGTAGTAGTACATAGCTTTCCCATTAAAAGACTGTAACTTGGGTGTACGGCTAACAGAGAAAGAAACAGAGGAGAGAGAGAGAGGGAGAGAGAGAAAGGGAGATAGAGGGCAGAGGAAAAAGAGACGGAAGAGAGATATGGAAAGACAGGGAGAAAGGAGAGACAGAGATGGAAAGAGGGGGCTCATCACACCGTGATTAACTGAAGTAATTTAATTGGATGCTTAATATTAAGATAGGCCAAAGTAAACAAAGATACACAGCAAGCCTCAATGATTAGCGAATTATGTACCACACTGTTGCATATAAGCCCTCAGACAAGAACCTGTAATAATGTTTTATTCCTTTTCCCAGTCGAGGCGTTCCGTGATATCAGGAAGAACCCCTTCACCTGCCTGAGGTCCGCCAGCTTCATCGCACCCAGGCAGACTGACTCCGAGGGCATCAGCGCCCTCTGCCAACACATGGAGGAAATGCAGGACTCCCGTCCGCCCATGCGCAGACCCCGTCCAGGTATGAGGGGAGAAGAAGAGCGCCGTCCGCACATGCGCAGACCACGCCCAGGTATGGAGAAGGAAGGTCGCCCCGGTCCCCGCCCGGGCATGCGCAGACCTGGCATGGAGGAGCACCGTAACCGTCCGCACATGCACGGACACCATGGCGGCCCCCGCCCCATGCACAAGAGGCCCGGCATGGCGAAACCGGAGCGCTACGCTGAGGGGATCAAGCAGCTCGGTAAGGCTAAACCATAGCATTTTTTCGACCTTTAGTTAACCTTGAGACAACTTCGGCCTAAGTCGTTTTTCAAGACGTCTATCAAGGGTGCAAGGGTGGAGGAGGTCAGAGGTCTTTCCTACTTAATACACAAACAATAATTTACAATTGAACATTACGTGTTCGAAGTGGTCAACATAATATCAGTCCTTCTCATAGTCAGTCCATAGTTACATAGTTTCTAGTCGCGCCATGTTCCTGAAAGAAATGACTGAAGGCGCCTGTCTCAAGTATCGCATCAGTCATCTAATTAAATGTGCGGCTTAGATGTCATCGACTTTGTGCCCTTGGCGCGACTTTGCCCACTTAAAACAATTAGTTGGCTGATTGATGAATTGATTCGTTCATTCATTTATCCCTTCATTCACTGACGCATTCTTTCAGCCCACAAGGTCCGTGAGGGGATGGCCATGACACGTACTCAGCGCAGCGCAGAGGAGGCCAAGCCTGCACTGCTGGGGCACGAGCATGAGCAGCACAGGTTCGACAAAAGCTCCGATGAACAGGTCAGTATCTCATCTTTCTTCGTCTCCTTTATTCATTCATTCATTCATTCATTCTCTCTTTTATTCAAGCAATTTTAAACGTTTATGTGTGTATGGATTCATTAGACTATCGATTTACTTTCACTCATTCATTAATTCAATCGATTATTCGTTTATGTGTATATGCATTCATTAATCGATCGAGTTACCTTCATTTATTTATTTAATTTACTTAATCATTCATTCCTTTCTTTCTTTTCTCCCAGAAGCCTGCCCCAGGACGCCCCATGTTCGGACATCATCACGAGAAGCACCAGTTCGACGAGGAGTACCAAGAGGTAAGTTTCAATGTCAATTAAAGTTAATGCTTATATTTCTGATAAAAACGCCATAACTCTATGCCTGCTCTTAGTTTAATATATTTCTTAGCTGTTTTTATATCATTTCATCAAGTTTCATCTTCAAAACATGTTAGTGTTTGGAAATAAACAATAGTATTACCTTTCTCCACTCAGGTGCTTCAGGATCGCAAGGAGGGCGTCTCCAGGTGTTGTTCTATGGAGGGTGAGGAGCAGGGAGACTGTTTCAGGTGAGCATGTCTTAACGTATACCTGTATTACCGTAACTACCTTGTCTCGCATCAGACTTGAAGGTGGTTGACGGATAACAACCCACTATCCCTACGGCCTAAACAAGGCAATGGGACTGTCTTTACCCCTTTTATACATAATATTTGTATGGTGTTACCGTTCTTCTCATCATACCAAACTAGAATATGGTTATTGAAAAGTATCTTGTCCTTGTCAAATTCTATTTGTATTGTCTCTGTTTTTGTCACCAGGGCTAGCCTTTTGTAATAGCCACAGGCTAGTTGGACTGTGCGTATTAAACAGCCAAACCAAGAAATAGAATTTCATTCGAAAAATAGAATTATCACCCCTAACGCCTTTCCGGTAGGTCCCAGCAGAAGACCGACATGGAGACCCTGTGCGCACGTGAGGACCTGACCACTCACGGCAAGTTCGGGCTGAGCCACCCCTGCTGTCAGGAGGAGGAGGAGGGCCGCCGGGCAGAGTGCTTCGACCAGGAGAGGTCTGGCTGTTTTCTGTTGTTGTTTCTTTTAAGTCAAGACTTTTTAGGCACGATCTAGACACAGTTTTTCCGATATCGGCGAGCCTACAACCTCTCACCGACAGCTTTTTTTCAGCGTCTAGATGGAACTGCAATATCGCCATTAAGATATCGGGAAAATTTCTCCCGAAAGGTCCGGACCATTCGCCCGATAGCTTAGCAGGGGTCCCCGACAGCTTCCGCGCGCGTGTTGATGTGTCCCGACTTCGGGAGGGCTCATTAGCTTATAACGCGAGCTCATTAGGCTATATAACTGTTTATGACTGCAAGTGCAACGGGTGTCCCGCGGCCAACGTTCCAGATCCCTCCCGACATCTCCACAGATATCGGCAAAAACTGTGAGTCTCTCGCAAAGAACAGGATTACTTTGTAAGAGGTACAATAGAGAGGGTGGGCGTCATTAACTTTCTGGCACGATTGACCTATTGTTGACGTCACGTATCCGTAAGATCACGTGTCTGTAACTCTCGCACCTGGCAGAGTGCTTCGATCAGGAGAGGTCTGGCTTTTTCTGTTCTTTCATTAATTACAAGTAAACCTGGCCACAAACCTATTGCAATCACCAAATGGTCACGGAATTGATCATGAAGAATAGAAGAAGACATTCTCTTAATTGTGACAGTCATGCAAATGCCGTACAAAATTCAGCTGTCTTGTTACGGTAGTGGATGACTGAGACTTACTAAAATCGTTGCAACTAGTTTCACACTATGTCTGAGAGTGTTTCGACATCCGAATCGTATGATAGCCTAGGCTACCACCACGATGTCACCAATGACAGGTTTTGTTTTACCCTTATCCTTACATGCTTATAAAAGACGATATAAGTAAATGTAACAACGAAGTCTGAAAAAAGCTAACGTACATCTTTTTTGACCGCTGTGTTGCAAAGATGCACTTAAAATAAATACCCCGTTTTGCGTTTGAAACGGAGATAGGCATCTTCTGATGCACCATTTGGTTCGGGAAGGACTTTAACGAATGTTACGTTGCGTTGACAGATATTGGTTCGATGAGGAGATTCACGAGACAGACTTCACCCCTGACCTTGAGAAGTTCTACGACACCCTGCAGGACCTGATTGACCTGAAGAACCCGTGGAGAACCCGTGCCCTCGTTACTCCGGAAAGGGTAAGTCTCACATTTCAGCTAACAGATACTTTCATTAAACTACATGTATAATATATTAACTTTATACCAAATTCATGCCCGAAGGCCAATTAAATGTATACAAAGAAAGGTATAGAATATAGGAATAAGGTATAGAATATAGGAATGAAATAAACGTTAAGCGAAAGGAAAGTCACAATCTAGTGCTACTACGAATCTAAAACGGTTGCTCTCTTACATCACATTTCTGGCCGGGGAGCTTTGAGGAACAAAAAAACACACACACAAAATGGACCCGAAATAATTCAACAGCATACTTTGTGCAACATATTTATCAGAACAGACTTGAATTTTTCGTTTCTCCAAACAGCCCGGCCGGGCCCGGGGTAGGACAATGTGACGTAGTCTTTAATACTTGTCAACTCCAACATGTGGGTCCGTTAAAACATTGCTTCACATGTATACGTACTTCGCCCTTAGTGCTTAACAGACTAATATGCATGAGGATGAAGGCATTGGTTAACACGGTAGTTGTCTCCATGTGCAGATTGGGCGCTACTGTGAAATGACCAAGAAGTGGCAGGCCCCCGCAAAGGAGGATGTGCCGAGCCAGTTCGGCGTCTTCTACAACTGGTACGAGAGGGTGCAGCGGAAAATGGTACGTTGAATTATCTTTAATCTGTTTCTATATAGCCGGTATAGTTGCATTTCCGCAATAAACACACTGTGGGCAGCTTCTGTTCAGCCGGTGTAACCGCTCTTTGACGTACACATGTAACACACCAGCATCTCAAACACGCGGGGCAACAGCAGTTTGATATATACGAGTATATGCACAACAACCTGTTACACTTAACCTTTGCACATTGAGCTGCAGTGTTGTTTAAAAGGACAGATCATTCTGGAAAACTTGTGCTTTGGACTATGGCTCACCAGTGTAACCGGATGAATTATGATGATGATGATGTTGTTTAAAAAAATAATGAAGTCTTGGAGCTCATGAAGATTGCTACTTAATGTAGACTTTTTCGACAGCTTTGGCAATGGTGAAACCAGGGTGGTCGATTTAGTCATCTACCTCCAATTTGTACACCACTCTATGCATAGGTTAAGACTCTGGATTAAAGAAACATTTCCTCGCCACAACAGAATCTCGTGGAGTGCTGCCAGAACGAAGACGAGCAGAAGGTGAAGAACTGCATCTCTGAAGAGAGCCGCCAGCGTGTGGACCGGTACTGCAGCACGGACCCTAAGTTCGCTACCCAGCTGCAGCCCGCTCATCCCTGCTGTCAGATGTCAATCAACGAGAAGTACCAGTGCTTCGCGCAGGAGAAGATCGACTACAACGAGGAGGTGATTACCATTATTAATTATCGTATTGTAGAGTGGGCTCAGTTCATGATAAGGTGGCTTGCTGTTTGGGAGACACTGCCAAAGTGTCCGACACTGCTCCACATGCATGTACTTTTAGTGCGTACAAATTATAAATTTGCAGCTTCTGTGGTATGATTTTAACGTGCATGGCCCAGACGCTATATAGGTCTTGGTCTCTTGGATTAAAGTTCTGTCATGCTACGGATCTTGTGCTATTGCATGGGAAAAGACACTTTGCACGACTTCGGGTAGGGAGTTAAACATGCAGTCCGGATGGTGTATACTATACATCCTAAGAACCGTTCAGTGGATTGCGATGGTTTTTGGTAGGAGGGCAGTAATCTCCAAGCAGATCCATAGTATCAAATCCACCGCCGGTGCCCGTTTGACCGGCTATACTCCTTGGCCAGCTTTGATACTATGTTATGGCATCGTAGGATCTGCTTGGAGATTAGGTTGGCAGGTGGTTGGGTTATTGTGACGACATTTGTTGACCTTGGTCGACAGCAGCATACTACATGTTTTTTAATCAGTTTTTTTTCATTCTTTCAATGATTCAGATCCATTCCAAGGACTTTACCCCGGTTCTGTCCGATTACATGGAGGAGTACTGGAACTGGCTGGAGCAAAAGATGGAGAAGGTGAGTACAGTATAGCTAGCTTACAAGGCTTGTGGGGTCGAGTGGTGCAACTGCTCGGTGTTTGGCTCAAAGCCAAGAAGTCCCGGTTACGAAACCTGTCCTGATCTTTTGCCCGTAGGAAAATCACTTTGCATGACTTTCCTCACTCCACCCAGGTGTAAAAATGGAGACATAAGTTTTGGGGAGGTTAAAGGCGATGGGAGGTTGGAATTGGGTTTCTATACCCTAGAAACGACGTTACACATAGTGTATAACCAATTTATATATGTTATACTAGTACGGAACCTTTGACCGATTTTGTTGTTTTTCCAGGGTTTCGACAAAGACCCGCGTATGCTGACAAAGAATCAGACCCCAGACATCCCATCAGGTGTGTGTCTCATTTTACATAGATATAATTTAAATAAAATGAATAGAATTACTTAGCTTTAAGGTCTATCACAGAGATAGTAATAATGATATAGTATAGAGAATACATATAGCTTACCATATGACTGCAAATCAGTTCAATCGTGCTGCATAACATAACCATCCATTTGCTAAGATATGCACTCCACCAAAGCGATGAAAATGCTTGGATTATTATAGATCACTAGTGGCGTGCAATGGTACTACAGCTTAACTGCTAGGTTTGATTTACTTTCATATCTTAAGTTGAAGTGCAGTAGTTATGATTTTTAAGTGGTAGATAGCTCCTGTCCGATGTACTGGTTAATCTCCACGCAGATCCTCCGGTAGCATAAGATAGTATGAAAAGCCGGCTATACTCATTGGCCAGCTTTGATACTATCTCATGGCACCTTAGGATCTGCTTGGAGATTATATCTTGGTGTCGTTAGGCCGTTAGGGGGAAGAGGGCTGTACCTTGACAAAGAATAACCTAAGAACGCTTTGTTATATTTGTTGACGAGAATCATATTTCAATCTGTCCTTTACAGAAGAAGAAGAACTAGAGGAAGAGCTGGAGGAGATCGAGTTCTCCGACTCTGAGATGGAGGGCCTGAGCGAGCTGGATGATGAGCCTATCGAGGAACTGGAAGAGGAAGAGGAGGAGGAGTCAGAAGCTCGTGAGTCACTCTCTTTAACATACTGTAAATGCAGAAATGTTCGCGGTGGATTAATGTTCGCGGTTTTCGCGGTGACCCCTTCACCGCCAACTTAAAACCACCGCGATCATTTTTCTATTATGGTATTAGTCTATGGTGTTACCGCGAAATTCAAACCATCGCGAAAAGTCCTTTTTCCCGCTACCGCGAAATTAAATCCCCGCGAACTTAAGTGCATTGACAGTATTCTTAGACCTAGTACGTTTATGAAGATTAGACATTCAGGTAAGCAATGAAGTCAAATACATTTGTACAATGCAATCTTTACAACTGGGAAAAACAGAGATCTACTTTCGAACGATTCGAGGGACAAGGATCTTTGGTGATGTGTGGTGTGATGCTAAGAGAGGAGCAGTTTCCTTTTTGTATGTAAAGGTGGAGAGAATAGGATGGAATTCGGTGGGCTCTTCATACCCCTGTCACATTATCCATTGGCCATATTTAAGATCGACAGAGGGTTGCGCGTATTTTTCACCTGAAAACCGTCCCTGTCACATATAAGCCATACTTTGTACCTTGTACAATTGTTGTGCAATAAAGTTATCATTATTAGCGAGACTCGTCGTCCGATCGATTTTCTCGCAATGTGACAGAGGTATAAAAGAGCTCGTTTCTTTCTTGATCGTAGATGGGAACTGTCGGAGCTAAATATAGATATATATATATATAGAACCCACTATCCTTCGTCAGTGACACTGTGTCACCGACAGTGTCACTGACGAAGGATAGTGGATTCTATCCGAAACGTCTGACCGTTTCAAAACCATATCCAGTTGCTTGAGTGACTACTTTTTGGCGTATCTTATTACCTGGATGTCTAACCTACATCGACTTAAATATAGATTATATTAACCAGTATGGCGCATATCTGTTGTTTCCCCAGTCCGTCCGCTCGTGCCCCGCCTGGTACGGAAGGTTGACTGTTGCAAGGCCGGCAAGAACGCCGCCAACGGGCCGCGAACCTGCCGCAACAAGGCGCTGTCCTACATCGGGTCGCTGCCTCTCCGCACCAGCAGGGGCAAGAACATCTGCCAGAGAATGTTCTGGAAATGCTGCCAGCGGGTCAAGAGAACCGTGAGTGTAAAATTATATAGTAATATAATAACATAGCAAATATAACAATAACAAATCACAACGATCCGTCAACACGTTTTTTTAGTTATTGCAAGTGTTGCCAGCGGGCCAAGAGAACCGTGAGTGTAAAATTATACAGTTATATAGTGCAAATTCAAATACATCATGACATGTGACAATCCCTGCATGACAGATATAGGAAAATATATCAAAGAAGGTTTAGACATTAGAAATTCCTCCAATGATTGTAAAAACCTCCAATGACTGTAAGAAACTTATCCCATACTACAACTTCTGTATTAGTTAGATAAGCGTTAAGTTACAGAACTGTAGTTATGTAGATACCATACTTTGTACCCCGTACGATTGTTCTGCAATAAAGCTATCTATTCTTGTCAATAAAACTATCTATAATAACATACCTAAAGTCACGACGATCCGTCAACACGTTTTTGAGTTATTGCAAGTGTTGTCGAAAGGCCAAGGGAACCGTGAGTCTTAACTTTTATTCACAAACATACAAAAAATCATGCCGATCCGCTGACATGTGAGTCTTCAAAACTAAACCTAAGTTTACAACAAGAGCTGTGTAACACTCATTAATTGTTTCCGTTGCATGTACGGCACACGAGATATAAAAACGGATTTTATCGCTGCAGTACCTCAAAAACCTCTAGAGGGCTCAAAATGTAATCATTTTCAGTGTTTATCACACGCCACCAACACACCAAACATGAAACCAATCCATTCAGCCGCTCTTAGGTTATCTGGTCGACAAACACACACAAACAAACGACCAGCTGAAAATATAAACTACACGTTTTTCAAGGAGGTAATAGAATTACTGCAAGTTCATGCCCGATGGTGGAGTCTAATTGTCTTGTTTCCCTATTTAACAGGGTCAGACGGCAGTCCCTCAGCCACCACGTGTGCCCACCAGCGAGGAGTCAGAGGAGATCCTGAAGAAAGAGCCTTACGTCATCAGCGAGAAGACTGAGGAGTCTATGGATAAGAGTGAGTACAAAACTGTCAACTTTACAACGCTACAGTAGTTCCTATTTTCTAGTATTCGGAAAAAAGCTTATAAGTTATTATAACATATTGTACCCTCTATATGAACGTCGTGCAGTTAACCTATTTTTTTCTAATAAGTTATTTGTACCTTCTGCAAATACTTAAATGTTTACATAGCTTGACCATATTCTATGTTCCTTTCGCAGAGAACATTCCCGTGGATACGACCTCCTCTGAAGAGGACATGGGAGACTTCGAAGAGATGGACAACAACGAACTGGAAATGTATGTAAAATCATAATGGCACATTATCTCAGGGTACCGTTATAATATGAAAACGATATTACCAAGAGTAAAACGGCCTTATAAAGTTTCACGTAAAGAGAATGAAAGGAGCATGCAGGCCCTGATAAATGACGAAATACTCAATACAGATCAAGCTATCTACATGTATGTGGTCTCTGGTTGTCTGTCTGCCCATCTCTCTCTCTCTCTCTCTCTCTCTCTCCCTCTCTCTCTCTCTCTCTCTCTCTCTCTCTCTCTCTCTTTCTTTTTCTCTTATACACGCACAAGATAATAACAGGTTGAGATTCCCATATCTCCCGCTCTGTGTGTCTCTCTATCAGTACGTATATGAATATATATATATAGTGTATATGAAAACATGTTAATGTATGATTGGTTTCCATGTTGACCTGTGTGTTTTCTGTACCAGGCTTGAGAACGAGCTGAGTGACATGGATATCGACAGCGTGGTTGAGGAGGCAGAAGATGAAGATGAGGAGGAGGAGGAAGAGGAGGGATTTTCTCCCCGTGCTCCAGGAAGACGTAAGTATTCAGGGGAAGGTGGCAAACTAGATATGCAGGTATGCAGGTAGATTTCAGCGTCCTTGCTGCTAACCCCGCCCGTTACAAACTAAAAAGGGAACCTCCAAGCAGATCCTAGTACGGTGCCATAACTTGCATTAAAGATAGTATCAAAGCTGGCAGAGGAGTGAAGCCGGCCTAGAAGTGTGTATGCTCCGGTGCCTGTTTGACTTCCTCTGGATACTCCTTGGCCAGCTTTGATACTATCTTATGGCAACGTCAGATCTGCTTAGAGATTAATATTACTAGAAAGCTTAACCAGCGGATCGGTAAGAAAGTAAAGATCTAGTCCATTGACACTTGTTACTGCAAGGAGTAAAGTTATGTTTTGACGGTTTGTGTCTTTTTGCAGCGCAGTGCTGGTGATACATTGCCTACCAGAGGGTACATTTCCTGATACGTCAGCCCCTTCTGAGCTTCAAGTGAGGGTGAAGTTTGCCATCTTAGACTCCCTTTAACCATACCTCTCTATTTCCCATGACCAGGCCGTGGCAAGCCCGGACGCATGTTCGTGAGGACTGGTGTTGTCGTGAGGAACCGGTGGCGGTGCAGTCGCTATATGTTGCTTCTTGCCATCACTGCCTTTTCCGTTGACAATATTTCTCTATCTCCCCTTGACTAGGCCGTGGCAAGCCCGAACGCATGTTCGTGAGGTGGTGTTGTCGTGTGAGGAACCGGTGGCAGTGCAGTTGCTATATGTTGCTTCTTGCCATCGATGACTTTTCCGTTGACAATATTTCTCTGTCTCCCCTTGACCAGGTCGTGGAAAGCCCGGACGTATGTTTGTGAGGAGATGTTGTCGTGTGAGGAACCGGCGGCGGTGCAGTCGCTATATGTTGCTTCTTGCCATCACTGACTTTTCCGTTGACAATTTTTCTCTATCTCCCCTTGACCAGGCCGTGGAAAGCCCGGACGCATGTTCGTGAGTTGGTGTTGTCGTGTGAGGAACCGGCGGCGGTGCAGTCGCTATATGTTGCTTCTTGCCATCACTGACTTTTCCGTTGACAATATTTCTCTATCTCCCCTTCATCAGGCCGTGGAAAGCCCGGACGTATGTTTGTGAGGAGGTGCTGTCGTGTGGGGAAGAGGTTCGGCCGGTCCAGCCCCAACTCCTGCGAGTCCAGGGCGGCCCAGTTCGTGCGCAGGATGAGGCGGCCCCAGGTCCGCCGGGTCTGCAGTCGGGTCCTCACCAGGTGCTGCGAGAAGGTGGGTTTGTTTGTTTGTTTGTTTATTTGTTTATTTTCAAAGACCTGGGTAGCCTATTCAGCGCTAATACACTGGTTTTCGATAGGGCCCAGTTTCACATAATATACATACAAGGAAATAAAAAAACAACTTACAGAGAAAAAAGTAGACATACACGTCGGAACATATAAGTACAACTGAAACATGAAAGACACAGATGAATCAAAATCATAATCCGATCCAAGGTCAACAGTTTAGGAGGTCAGTGGTCACTATTCAGTACTGAGACTATGTTACGTTTTGTGTTTTTGTTTTGTTTTGTCACGACGTGTTGGAAGGGTGTTGATCATTAATCTCCATGCAGATCCTAAAATGGCATAAGATAGTTCCAAACTGGCCAAGGAGTGTAGTCAGCCAAGAGGTGTCCATTTGCCATCTAGAGCGGTAGCGAAACACACTCCTAAGCCGGCTTCACTCCTCTAGCAGCTTTTGATACTATCTTATGCTACCGTAGGATCTGCTTGGAGATTAGTTGATCATTAGATGATGTCCAAAAGGTCACTAAACAAAAACGAAGCTTTACATTTTGAATGTAGGTTTTGTGGTTTCGACTTTGTCACATTGTATTTGAGACGTGTGTGAACCAGTTACAATTTTTCTTTCTTATGTTTTGTAATGAAACTTTTTTGTGTAATACTTTGACTGACAGTAGTATCTTTCTCACGAGGGGCTCGAACATTTTAGGGGCGTTTATTAGATAAAAGCTAAAAGAACAACTAAAAACAACGAACTTATACCTTTGGAATGTTCCAAACTTAGTGGAGGGGGAGAGAGAAAGGGGAAGGGGGAGGGAGAGTGGGGGCGTTAAAGAGTATGTGTGTAAGAGAGAGGGGAGAGATTATTGAGTGGTAGAAATGAGATAGGTTATACATGTTTACGGCAAATCTGACCAGTGAAAAATATTCATTTCATTCAGCACAAACCATATCGAGTAACGTTGTGTTTTCTCTGTTCCCTGTAGATGCCCAGGCCTACCAAAGTTCCCGAGAGCACCACCGCATCCGAGGAGCCCGCAACGACCACTCCCTTCCCCCTGTAAGGAGGCTTCACCCTACAATAAGCCACCAGTACTAAAATTACCCATCTGATTGTTGCTTCAATCAATCCACAGCCATTTAACTACTTCTTAATCAGTCAGTAACTTCGGCCAACAATCGTTGACGTGTGTTATAAAACATTCTGTAATGCAAATGGTACAATTAAAACATCCTCTTATGCAAATGAGATACAACAAAAACTTACTGAATCCCTTGTTTCTCAACAAGAAGAAACTTTTACCAGTTATGCCTACCTGATGTTTATAACGATTGACATGTCAGGAACATGTACACATTTAGATACATGCAGTCTCGTAGCCATAGCTTTTTACCGTTTGTACTGACAACATTTACAAAAATTACTTTCTTTGCTTTCCGTCAATTTTCGTGCAATTGTTTACCTAGGACACAGTTGATGTTGATGTGATTTTTCAATAAAGATTGAACTTCAAATGGACGTCTTTCTCCATCAATGTTATAAGTTAAAGACTTTATAATAAAAGAAATAAAGACACAAAGGCATTGATGCTATACAAATACAGTATTTTACTAATCTACTTGTCACGAACAAATATTTTTACGGAGATGAATAGATCAACGGGACACGTGTACATCTATGAGTGAGGCAAAAGGCTGCATGCACACGTATCACTACACGGAAAGTGCGATTTAGCGATAGCGATAAATGCTAGGTACATGTATGCCTGGTAATGTTTGCTTTATGGTAAAAATTACTAAACTTACTTGGGATTTACCGGGATTTACCTGTTCATCTTAAATAAAATAGGTGTACATTCAATCTACTGCTTTTGCAAAGTACAGTCTAAAGATAGCATTATGTCATGATCACAATATTTCTAATGTTGGCACAATGAAAGCCCATTCTTAAAGGATAAGAACCTCTTTAAGCAGCAGATGATAAGGTCTGGCTGCAGCCTAAAGATGGCATTGTTATGATCACTAGATTTCTAATGTTGGTACAATGAACGCTCAATCTTAAACTATTGGAACCTCGTTGCAACAGCGTAGGAATTCGAAGGTCTGACTGCAGCCTAAAGATTGCATGCTGTTATGACCACTAGATTTTACAATACAATGTAAGGTGCAATGAAAGCCCATTCTTAAACGACAGGAACTTCGTTTCAACAGAAGAGGAAGGTCTGACTCCAGCCTATCAAGATGGCACATATATAGTTGTGATCACTAGATTCTTAATTCTTCTAATATTGGTTCAATGAAAGCCCATTAAACGATGGGAACTTCGTTACAACAGAGGAGGAAGGTCTCGCTGCGGCCTGAAGATGGCACATATATTAGTTGTGATTACTAGATTTCTAAGTCTTCTAATGTTGGCTCAATGAAAGCCCATTAAACAATGGGAACCTCATTACAACAGCGGAGGAAAGTCTGGTTGCAGTTCTCCGAGTCCTTCTTCTGGACCCTGCGAGACCGGAAGCGCGTCTTGCGCGTCATCAGGCGAGCTCGAGACGCACAGGACCCGGATGTGGCCGCCGCGCTACGCTTGCCTGCATTGCAGCATCTCGCCGTCAGGCGGCGCTTCCAGACTGGCTCCGTGGCTGCGAGAGGATATGTAAAAATAAAATCCTAACTAAATGAAATTGTAATCTTTAAAAAAAGAATGAAATGAAAAGTATGATTTTTACTTACTGATGCCGTTTTTACAACTAGTTTATATAAGATATACCAGGTATAAAGGTCCCACAGCTTAGTAGTACCACAAGCCATCTCACTGTATCTCGAAAGCACTACATTAGATCTGTTTACCAGTTACGAGACGAAAGACTATAATAGTATAAAAAAAACCGTCTCGATTTGTATAACAATGTCCGGACCTGCAATGTTTATTTTTTAGAGGTCATCGTGTTACCCACAATTAACATGTTACCCACAATTCCTGACCCCGCACATGCGTAGTCGGAAGTGTGACTCCGAAAGAGCTTCTTTTTGGTCTCGCGCATGTAATGCTACTTCACCTTTATCCGTGGGGTAATCTATATCCGTTGTTTGATAAAAACAGAGTATATAGGGATAATAATTCGACGGACTGTGACTCTGAATTGCAATACATGTATTTTCAAAATGTTGCAGCTTAAAACCACGTACAAATACAGTTTTTGAAAACGACGGATATAGGTTATTCCACGAATAAAGGTGAACTAGCGTCACAGTCCAAAACATGATCCGACGTTTATAAACACCGCCATAATAAGCCCTTTCACAGAGATAGGGACGCATTTGCGGCGACAGGAATTCTAGGTAGTATTTCAAAGGTAAAAGGTGAAGGCTGGACATTGCTATGCAAATCGAAGCAATGGTTGAGACATTAGGATAGCCTCTACCAGGCTCCGTGGATCGGTAGAATCATTATCCTCACCATCGTGGTGAGGAAACGTACTCTTCTGGCCGGCTAACTCCCTTAGCGTACTGTACTATAGACTCTATTTGTCCAATTTCTACAATTAGACCACCGATCCACGAAGCCTGGTAGAGGCTAACATTAGCACAGTTTTCTTTTTCGGGGACATATTTCCTATAATTCCTGTCGCCGCACATGCGTCATCTCTGTAAAAGGGCTTATTATTTATTTCTCACCTTTCTGGTCTGTGTCCCCTTCACCTGGTGAGGTACCACCAAGCTGCCTTTCCTCGGCCCCTTCGATCTCTTCCCCCAGCATTTTTGGAGACTACATAAGAAATCAAATACATCACATACAACAAGCTCAGAAGTGATACATGATCGACTATGTTGGCCATTAGTTAAGGAAAGAATGTTTACAACAACAATATGTGCCTTCCATAAGATAGTGACGACTAAAGAACCAAAATGTATGTATGACAACTTAAGAAATATAAACACCGCACATCACCACAACACAAGGCTATCACAGAGAGGAGGCTACGTACAACCTAAACCCCGTACAAATGCATTGACCAGAACATTTCAATACAGATGTATAAAGACCTACAACACACCCCCTACAAGTATTACAACAAAAAAACAGGAAGTATTTAAGACTAAGTTAAGAGAGTGGGTAAAGGCACAGAAAGACAAAAACCAGCCACTCACTTCATGGTGGTAAAAATGAAACCCATCTCTCGGTTCCAATTATGTTTTGTTTTATTCATGATGTATCAATGACTATTATTATTATTATTTTTGCTATATGATTTATATGCTTTCAAAATACTTTTTGTTTCAATACTTCAGTTCAAATTGTATTTGATTTACTATGATTTTGCTCGACCTCCGACCTCTCCCACTCCGTTTTTTAGTTGATATTACCAAGTTTTGTTAATTCAATTAGACATTTTGTTGTATATATAAGAACTAAGTTGATTTATTTTATTTTACTTCACGTATGCAAATCACTGTTTTTCAGTTTACCATATGTTTGCTTTCTGTTATTTCAAAGTTATAATTTGTATTATTTGTACATTTCTGTTGCTGTTATTTCTGTATTGTTTTAATGTGGACTCCAGGAAGACTAGTGTATTTCACTAATGGAGATCTAAATAAACCAAACCAAACCAAAAAATAAACTTGTGAAACAAATGTTAGAGAACACAGCAAAACACGCAAAAGTCAAAGCGTTGTTTCATATACATAATACACATTTACACCATTTTGTCGCTGAAGTATGTTGTGCGCTTTATTGTGCTCAAAACATGCTATCTAAGCTTAGAAAACACTAATCTCCAAGCAAATCCTATTATAGCATAAGGCGATGATAAGCTGGCAGAGAAGTGAAGCCGGCCTAAGAGTGTGTATGCGATTGGTGCCCGTTTAACTTCCTTTAGCCGGCTGTACTCCTTGGCTACTCTCCAAGCAGAGGTTAGGCTCCGGCTGTTTTCTGAAGTTTTTTTAGTCGTTTTTATCGGGCTTTCTATTTTGTATTTTATCTTGCTGTGTCAGTTTGGCTGGCGTACTTCAAGAAAAATGACAAAATAGAAAGCCCGATAAAAACGACTAAATAAAGGTTGACAAAACAGCCGAAGCCTAACCTCTGCTTGGAAAGTACTCCTTGGCCAGTTTTGATACTATCTTAAGAGACCATAGGGTCTGCTTGGAGACTACGAGAACACTGCTTTAATCCAATTTTGACTAAAACACATGTATGGAAGAAAGACGCCGGCCGTGGGACCACGTGGCGCGATCGGCAGCACGTTTGAC
This sequence comes from Branchiostoma floridae x Branchiostoma belcheri, assembly GCA_019207045.1. Taxonomy (NCBI): domain Eukaryota; kingdom Metazoa; phylum Chordata; class Leptocardii; order Amphioxiformes; family Branchiostomatidae; genus Branchiostoma; species Branchiostoma floridae x Branchiostoma belcheri. Next base: position 3,475,526 of record CM033039.1, on the reverse strand, counting down.
TCCGGTCCAGAAGGTCCTGAGTTCAAATCCCGCCGTGTCACCGATCTCGTGCCCTTACACTACCACTACCTTGGGAAATGCACTTTACACGACTTTCCTCACTTCACTCGAGTGAAAAATGAGTTTATAGGCTACAAAGGTATTCAGCAAGTTGGAGTTGGTACCCTCAAAAGACAAAACGAAAGAAGAAGAAGACGCACCCCAGGTTTGGCGACTCTGCTAGCCCGGTAGCAGCACGCCCCGAACAGCAGCCGGCACAATTTGGCGTCACTCCTGCCCAGGTTTGTAGTACGAACGTACTTACGGGCCTTCACCTGACAGGGGCCCTCTTGCCGGAGGGACTGGTGGCCGTTGTCACAGCACGACTTGCGGAGTTCGTAAGGACCGCTGGGTTGTTGGGGAGCTGGCAAAGAAATCAAATGACTTTTAATCGATGCCTACTACTGCAAATGCAGAAACTTTCGCTGTGGTTTAATGTTCGCGGTTTTCGCAGTGGCCGCTTCACCGCGAACATTTTTCCATGGCAGTAAGGGACTACAGTGCATGGTACTACCGCAAACTTAAAACCACCGCGAACAGTTTTTTTTCCCGCTGCCGCGAAATTAATTCCCAGCAAACGTAAATGCATTTACAGTATCTTTTTGTTTTAACGAGTTTGCTCATTGCAAGGCCATTAACCACTTCTAGACACCGAACTGCGCTCACTATGGCAGCATCTCTTCTGCCTAAGTCAGAAACATCGAGCTTCAGCAACCTCGACTAACTGACGCTTAGCAGGGATTACGAGACTGTTCGGGAAATTGCCTACCCCATTTAGCCGGGATGGCTTGATTATTTTGATTCACTCACACCGGGAAGGTCCCGTTTTCGACAAGTAATTACCGCTTTACTTACAGTTCCGTGTGTTACTAATACTTTAGTTGCAGTTAATTTGATAAAAAGTCTCAACTCAACTCAACTCGCCATTACGTTCCAGACGTTTACACATAAATGAAAACAGCGGTCGAGAAGAGGTTGATGACATCTGATGGACCATCACCTTTGACATATTACCCAGAATTCCTGTCGCTCGCACATGCGAAGTGAACTCTCGGAAAGAGTTTAATAATTATGTAGTTGGCGAGGTTATAGTATCAGCAATGCCTTACGAGAGAATTCTCAACGTTATACACTCGTTCTCATTGAAATGTCGAAAATGGCATTTTTTTGGTCGAAAAATAAATCCGCTTTATTTTCAGTAAAAACTACCTGGTTGTGTAGGAAAATTCCTCTTTTAACCATAGGCAAAAAATGGCAACTTATTATTTTCGGTCCCATTGGTAATACATTACAGGGCAGGTAACAAACGTTACCGGTAACGTTTGTTACAACAGTAGACTTTACCCTGTTTTCTTCTAAAGGACTCACCTTATTGACTACATCATTTAGGTATAAGTGGATGTCCCAAGGGGCATTTGAAAAGTGGGCAGCTTTTTTACACCAGGTCAAATAGAAAGCTTAGACAGTATCAAACAATGGTAACGTTTGTTACAGTCGTTTCTGTACAACATTTTGTTAAGCAAGGTGGGATACAGATAACAGTCAACAACCCTTTTTTGTTTCTTTAGGAAGTCGGAAAAACTGTACAGCGTCACAAAAACGGTCATTTCTAGTCTTATACGTGGATAATAAAACCGTGGCAACCATCGTACTAGTGGTGGTAACGTTTGTTACAGAATCTGGCGACAGGCATAAACCACCTCACACAGCCTCCAAGATCAGTGATAGTAGCGATCTGACGTGATCGGACAGAGGGCCTGGGTAGCTGGTTTCACCTACCGAACTATTATTCTGGGAACTGAATTGTTACATTTTTGGCTACTATTTGAAATCTTCGTTTCTTCTCAGGCGACAGCCATTTTTTAGGGGTTGAAATCCCACCCGAGGCTGTAATAACCTTCTAAGCCATCAACCAATACGAATGTTGTTGTGCATCTTTTGTAAAACATTAATGGGGTTGTGGAAAATGAAGGAACCAGTGATGTTATCTATATTTTGCTCCATATCAAGGCGTAAAGTCAGGCGACAGCATTTCGACATTTAAATGAGAACGAGCCTATATCGTGCCAGCAACTACATGTAGGCACTACCTGACTTTACTCTCTTCTCTGTGTCGCCGTCGCTTGTTGTGGGACCGCCGCCAAGTTGCTTCTCGTCTTTGCCCGGACCCTAAGGGCAAACACACAAACATCATGAAAAGGCTGTGTTCATTATTTTCCAACTCTAAATTCAATAATCCTGTTGTCGTTCAAAATGCACTTGCCCAGCGAGCTGCATTGTGGGTCATGTGTCAAAGGCATCGACAACACATTGCCTCCTAGATCTGACCAACGAGGTTTTCAAAGCCACCGACAAACCCGGCGTCCTGTGCTCTCTTGTGTCAACCGATTATAGCAAGGCGTTCGACCGTGTGTGTCACAACCTCGCTATCCAACGTCTGCTTGATCTTGGCCTGCGCCCCTCTGTGACAAGATGGATCGTTGACTTCCTCTCAAACAGGAGCCAGGTTGTACGCTACCATGGAACACTTTCGGACAGCTTGAAGGTTACCTGCGGATTACCCCAGGGCACTATACTCGGGCCGTTGATTTTCCTTGCGTATATCAACAGCGCCGCACATCAGGCTGCCTCCAAACGCTGGAAATTCGTTGACGACCTGAATCTCTTGGAAATAAGAACCCCCAACCTAAGTATGTCTCATATGCAACAGGACTTGAACGACCTGGACCACTGGTCTCGCACCAGCCATATGAAGTTGCATCCCAAGAAATGTCAAGTTATGTACATCCATTTCAGGAAGGTCCCGTACCCAACACCATCTCTCATGATCGACAACACTGAGCTACAACAGGTGCCAGTGATGAGGATCCTGGGCGTGTTTCTGCAGGCTGACCTACGTTGGAACTCTCACGTTGACAACATTTGTAACAAATCTAGCCGACGCCTTTACCTCCTCCGTAATCTGAAACACTTTAACGTGTCCATCGGCGACCTAGTCACAGTGTATGTGACTTACATCCGACCAGTCCTGGAGTATTGTGCCCCCGTCTGGCACTCCGGGCTCACCACTGCACTTAGTGACAGGATCGAGAAGGTCCAACGGAGTGCTGTGCGCATAATACTGGGACAGAGCTACACGTCTTACACTGATGCCTGTTCTGACTTGGGTCTACCTTCGCTACAAGCACGACGTCTTGAACTGATCACACACTTTGCTAACTCTCTCAGTCAGTCCGATCATTTCTTGCACTTACTGCCGCCAGCCAGAGGTGAGATCAGTGGTAGACAGACAAGGTCATCCCACAAACTGAACACTACTCGCTGTAGAACTGAACGCTATCGCAACAGCGCTGTACCCTTCATGGTCCGTCTTTTGAACAAGTAATTGTAACCTGTATGTTTGTGCTTTGTATCAAATGGTAAGTCATTGTGTATTTTAAATATTTGTTTACCTTCCGATAAAGGGATATGCTGATATTACTGCAAATACTAATTTATATGCTTTATCCCGATACTGATTTAATTCGTCTGCAACGATTTTTAAGAGCTGTACTATTGTAATGATTCATGATATTCGATTTTAACTACTTTAATGATTGATGTAATGACATGTCGTAATTCAGCCTTGTGGCTGCTATATTACTGTCAGTTTTGTTTTCGAAATAAACCAGTCATATATCATATAGGTCTATAAGCCTTCTCACATTAAGTCAGGACGCAAGTGCGGCGACAGGAATTCTAGGTAATATGTCAAAGGGTAAGGCACACAAAAAGTAAACAGTCATTGTCTTGACCATTGTTTCGATTTGCATAACAATATCCAGACGGGTTTTGTTTAGTACTTTTTGTGTGCCTTACCCTTTGACATATTACCTAGAATTCCTGTCACCGCACATGCGTCCTGACTTATGTGAGAAGGCTTATTACATTATAGCCATGAAGCTTAACAAACAATACAAGGAAACAAAACAAATTAGACTCATTAAAGTCTATATGAAGGAAACGAATAATATAAGGCAATTAAAATCTCTACAATTGGATAAAAACCGAAGATTAACGCCCGAACGTTTCATACTGCGTCACTAGAATTCATGGACTAACAGAACAAGTCAAATACTAGTAACATTAGTTTATCTTCATTCAAAGGGTAACCTATATCTGTTGTATCTAAAAACAGGGTATTTAGGGATATCACGTTGATGAACGGTGGTTTTAAATTGAATTTGTTTCAAAATAATGCAGTTTGAGACCACCGTCCGTGGCCTTGATATTCCGAAATACCCGGGTGCTGAATACAACGAATAAAGGTTACCTAGCGAATAAAGGTGAACTAGCATTACATCCAACTGAAAAAAAAGTTGAACATGTCAAATTCTCACTATGTATTATGTTTAGTATGTTTATGGGTAGGAGGAACCCCTTGCATCCTTGGTCGGAAGTCCTCCTAGGAGACGGAAACTCCAATAAACAAACCTGCATCTGCTGGGGCCGTCTTACACGTTGCATACAGTTGCCCCTGTAGGACTAGTGTGCCAGTGGACGAGAGGGTGGAGAAGGACGTGCACACCCCTCCTTCACCTTAAAAACCCAAGTGCAGGCCAGGCAGACGGGTCGCCTTAAGCCTACTATTGTCTTCCGAGACAGACGGATGCCAACAACAACAACAACAATGTTTAGACTGACCGAATCCGAAGTTGCGGCAGCATTGCTGGCTCTGCTACAGCAGCCACTGAAGGCTAGCCTACACGTCTTGGCATTGTCATCGTCCAGGGAGACAGTTTTCAGGTAGCGTAGGGCCTTCCCTGGGCAGCTTCCCCAGCTTCTGGCGGCCCGCTTACCCTGGAGACAGCACTCCTGGCGGAGATGATCGGTATCACCGCTGGGGTCTGGGGAAGCCTGATCGTCGGTGGTCTGTGTCGAATCCTGGTCGTCTGTGTTCTGTGTCGACTCACCCTGGTTGTCTACTTCCTGGAAGAGAAGGGAGGGGTGTGAGAGTGTGAGGCATGGCGTTCCATGTTATAGGACGACCTTAAAAACTCAAAGGCGGTAATAATTATACCGGTTATATCGATACAGATATACCGGCTATATCGATACAGACATACCGGCCATATTGATACAAATTTACCGGCTACATGGATACGGATATACCGGCTATATCGATACAGATACAGATATACCGGCTATATCGATACAGATATACCGGCTATATCGATACAGATATAAGACAAACGACTTACCGCGTCCTCAGCAGTTCCTTCCAGACATGAGGTGGCGACAAGAAGGAAGACAAGGATCGACACTCGACTCCAAACCCTCAACGACATTGTCACTGAGATCCCACTTGCACAGTTGTTGAGAACACGTTTACAACGGAGCTCCCTAAAAGAGCTTCTTTCTGCTCCACTAAAATGTACCGGGGAGCTTCTGGTGGTATGTCAGCTTGCGTGACAAAAATGGTGTCTGTAGCGTACGCGTCACGATGACGCACACCTGACGGTAAAATGTCGCACCTGCAACGCTGGAGTTTCTACCTCCACCAATGAGATTATCGGATAAAAGGTGTGTTGGTAATCATAATTACCTATAGAAGCGCCACCTAGCGGAAAAAGTTGTCTCTCCAGATGTCAAAGCCGAAGAAATAAGGCGCCGTCTGGCAGATGACATCAAAATTGCATTACAACCTCAGAAACAAACAAACACACAAACAAGCAAACAAACAAACAGAAAGGGTGTGTAAAAGTCAGATAGAAATCATTCCGTTTCGGTGAAACAACAACAAGTTAGAGTTTTCCAGTATATAACCAAGGTCTATATCAGCTTGTCTATGGCTTCCTCGTCGCTTCTGTAAACTCGCCGTTGCAGTTTTACTACTAATCTAAATTTTAGACCGCACCTTGACTACACTGGACTCAACAGTGGGTGTGACTTTCCCCATACACGGGACCTCCATTTAACGTCCTATCCAAGGGATGGCCCTAGCCGAAGCTAGGTATACTCATTTTCACCTGAGTAAAGTGAGGAACGTAGTGTAAAGTGCCTTTCCCAAGGGCACAAGATCAGTGACACGGCAGCCGGACTCGAACCGGAGACCTCTCGGTCCCGAGGCAAACATGCTGCCGCCGCGCTACTGGTCCCACAAAAATTTGGTAAATCATACAGTTTTATGTTCTTTTATTTCTTTACCCAACTAGTTAAAGTTTAGAGTTAGCTTTTAGACTAGAGTAGACATATTCTATACTGTCCTACACTATTTGTTTGTTTGTTCCTTTTCATGTCACCTGTAATTAGCCCTCGGGCAAGCATTTGCAACAAACTATCAACTTTATTTTTGCTGACGAGCAGAAGATTTCAGAGTTGTTAAGGACAAATGTTTAGTTTTCACATCCACAAAGTGGGTCATTGGAGATAACAGGTAATGAGATGTAGGCAAAGACCTCACCTTTCGGATGACATCTTTCATATCCAACAGTCTTATCGAACTAGCACACAAGATAAGACACGCGTGTTTGAACTGAATATTTGATTGCTGCTATTTTAAAAAGAATGAGTCGCCAGCTGACAGATTTGGGTTAAGGAGTAGTTGTACAGCTTACAGAAAACAGACACGGAAAGTTTAAAATGATTCCGTTGAAATAGAAACAGCAGGTATGAATAAGAGCCAAGTGTAAACGAAAGTTTGTTTTGTGGAGATAGATGTAAAGTTAACGTTACGTGTCATACATGTATTTTACATTTTAATGACTAAATCGTATTGTATAATCTCTGAAATGGATACGGAAATGCCATGAAAGAGGACTCCCTTTACTATATTCGAAACAAAAACAGTAAAAAAAGACGGAGAGAGGTCACAGCAAGTGAAATTGTCATGGCAATAACACTGGGAAGGATATACATGTAATAGCTGCCTTGTGATAAAAGATGAGTCTAAGTCTAAGATGAAAGATGAGTGGGGTCTTCTCTTCTCTCATAGAGAAGTAGAAGAGTTAACAGATTAGGACAACATAAGCCTACACAAGTCTGTATGGACCAATAAAAACAATGTTTTATGGACCAATTTTGATCCCCCGGCCGCGGGTACTGATCATATAGACGCAAAATAAGCAAACCCCTGTTCATTGATAACATTGTGTTCTGTCCCCCTTGCAGATCATCTTTATTTGTGTGTGCGTGATTTGTTTGTTTTCTGACCGGCCATATGCCAGGTTAACAGGTCAGGGACGGACACGATATACGATTCATTCATAACGTTGCCTAATGCCATTTATAATAGTAGTATTGAATAGGGCATTGGTATTGAATATGCATTGTATTCGTTGCCATTTGGATATATAGTTTTATACAAAGTCTTGTTGATGATGCATCCCTTTGCCCAAAAACTTGATGAAAAAATGCTATACAGACCCGTTTGCAGCTGTTAAGATAGAACAATAGTAACAGTAGAATAATTCGTAGCTGTTAGAAGAATAAGAGAAGATAACGATAATAGAAAATACTACAAACTATCCGTAGTAGCGTTACAATACTATTGAAACCTGTACTAAGAAAAACTCTGCAAAAGAACGTCTTTCTGTGGGCTTGTAATTTGACGGTAGTATGGCCAGACGATGCCCAGATCCCTTTCCGTAGTAAAAACGTGAATGTGAATTGGCATAAGTTAAATTAGTTGTAATTACATCATTGATATACTAATAATTTTATTAGTTGCTGGGGATAGGTGTAATTTTCATGGGTTTTGTCAAGTTGACACCGCGTATATCTTCACCCTATATAACAGTTCTTCAGAACAAATAAAATAATTTTCATGCTTAAGGTTTTGTATTGTACACTCAAGGTCTTGACAACACGTACTGTAAATGCAGAAACTTTCGCGGTGGTTTAATGTTCGCGGTTTTCACGGTGGCCGCTTCACCGCGTACTTAAAACCACCGCGAACATTTTTCCATGCTACCGCGAACTTAACTTAAGACCACCGCGAAAAGTTCTTTTTCCTCCTACCGCGAAATTAAATCCCCGCGAACTTACATTTACCTTTACATTTACAGTATACTAATCTCCGAACAGATGCTACGTCGGCATAAGATAGTACTAAACTGGCCAAGGAGTGTAGTCAACTAAAAGACATTTAGCTAAACACACTCCTAGACCGGCTTCACTCCTCTGTCAGCTTTTGATACTATCTTATGCTACCGTAGGATCTGCTTGGAGATTAGCCTATACCTTCACCCCATAAAACAGTTCTTCAGAACGGTTTTCGTGGTGAGATTACTGCAAATAAATGAAGTACTTATGAGAGAAAGCAGTGCTCTTTAACCCCATTGGGCATGTTATTTCATACCTCCTACAAAGCATTAATTGTATGGCGCGGGTTGCCTGAACAAACGCCACACCAGCAGTAGGTAAAGCTCAAAGTACAGACATTACTGCGTCAACCGGTTCAACCTGGTGCCATCCAGTTTTCTGATGATTCAGGTCAGGGGTGTCGTAATAGCCTCCAACGCAGGCTTCGAGTGAGGCTCGCTTTTATTCAAAGGGGGCTGGTTGGTTAGTTTTAAAGTTTTCTATGGCTCTCTAATGTCCCTAAAGGAAGTTTGCCGTGGAAGGAATTTCGTAAACTCCCTTTACCGTTATGGACTAAATACACTGTCCAAGGTTCAATGGATGATTGATCAGTTGTCAGTTGTACAAGCGATTTGGGATGTCCGTGGGGTAATGGCGTGCCCTAGTGACCTATTCACCCCTCTTCATCGTCACTCTTGGCCACGTGAGGGTCAGGATCTGCTTGGAGATTATTGATACTATCTTATGCTACCATAGGATCTGCTTGGAGATTACACTGGTTGACCTTTAGAGCTTTTGCCCCGCGCCCCGCCCCCAACCCGCCCTAAAGTTAGAGTCCGATATCATTCAATAAATAGGCTCTTTGAGGGGTTACGAAGACTCATGATCACCAATTTGTGAATCAATTTTAAACAATTGATAACTTTCCACATCTCCGCAACGCGACACACAAATAGCAAATAAACGTGAAAAATACGTTGTCATAATGATCGAAATTAGCGATTTTTGTCAAAATGTCTGTCAACAAACGGTTGCCATGGCAACATGAAAAAAAACGGAAAATTTTTCATACTTTGTGAATTGGGTTTGAATAGGGTTACTGAAAATCAAGTTTACTCCATTGAAAGCAGTCTCGGATCGTCACAATGACTTTGCATTTCACAAAGAAGCGGTTCCCCAAATCCCTCTTCAGACCCCTTCAAGTGAACAATCCCTAATCGCCAGGGCCACCACGTGACTGCAGCGGGTGTATAAAACATATCAGGCCTTGTGGTTTCCTTGAAATCTCGGTGGACCACTTCTGACGACGGTTTCAAGATGAAGGCGCTTACAGCGATCTGTCTGCTGCTGGTCTCACAGACTTTGGCAGGTGAGAGGAAAATCTACCTCCTTTTTTAGTTGTTAACAGGAAACTACAAATAGTATGTGACTTTATAAGAAGAATTTCTGCGTTGTTGACGGTTCTGAAATGAACTTTGTCTATGACACCGCTCACATGAATGAGCGTTTGTCAGGGGTTTCAAGTTAGTAAAGCTACGACAGAACTAAATGCAGTAGTTTAAGCGTTGTGGTTTTGGAAGTGGTTTGGCAATACATATGTCAACACTTGAAACACGCGAATGCTACTTTTCATAACGTCTTCCCGAGGTTAGCCAGCTGATACCTTTACTTAGCTACCGCGTTCTGATTACGTAAGCGCATGGACTCTTTGTCGTCGTTCCAGTACGGAAAGGGATAGAGCCAGGACTTTTGTACTTTAGAATCCGATTTGTGTGTTCGGATAAAACTTCTCCCTGCCCTGACCATGGAGCAACGACAAAAGTGCTTAAAGATTGCATACATTACTGTCAATGCCCCTTTAGCTTTTGGAAACCTGTACTTAGTTGAGAACATTAAATTGATTTCGTTTGAAGAAAAGGCTCGGTTGGGGTCGGAAGCTGAGGCTATACACAGCCAATCTCATATATGATCCTTGTATTTTTCTGATTGAGGCCTATTGTATCGTAACGGCTTAACTTAACACCACGTCAAATGACAAGCCTGTGTTTGATAGCGCTATATAGCGTACATCTTTTCCCAGGAAATAACAGAAGACGCTATATGTACTGACCTGCGCCCTACGTTGTTAGATTGAGTAGATAACTTGTTGTTGAAACCGACAGTGAGTCAGCAAAAGCCAAAAGAAATCAATAAAGTATATAGACTTTTGCATGCATATGATACAGCAGTCATCTATGAATTTCAGCTCAAATCTTCTCTCCCTCTACCTCGGGTGTATCGCCTATTGAGAGTTGCTTTTCCACTCGATATCCTTTTGTCAGTGTATTGCAGTGGTAGAAACCAATTTTCCAAGCAGAGGTTCACTGTACGAGTCAGATCATCTGTTTTTCATCACGGTGGTGTGGTTGATTTGTTCATAGGCAACGATTTTGATACATGAAGACCAATGACTAGTTGCCAAAAAATAATCCACAATCAAAACCATCTCTATCTCGGAAACGCCTTATCTAAGTCCAGATGGATGGAGTGTAGGGACTTTCCAATGCTGTCGCAAGACAAGGAATATAGAAATCACGTCTGTGCATTAGCTCTTCAGATCAGGCGAAAGTTGATAACAAATGAAAAAAAATAATATTGATAACAGCATAGGATTGTGTCATGAAGGAATTAAATAAAACACAAAACCAGCTATCAGAACATAAAAAGAACAGCAAGGCAGAAAATTTACCTCTAAAACTCGCCTCCTCCCTTCCTATAATTTTTGGTTCGCCTCTTACACAACATTCGGCGTTACGCAAGGAAACGTGATCTGGATAAAGAAAAAAACCCGAGAAAAACAAGTTGCGTAAGGACATTCTCAGCGGGAAGCTTTCAGTCTCTTTGCAGAGTCGGCATGACCCTTTTACCCCCTGGGAGATCGTAGACATTGGAAGACGCTGACATGGTAAAGTCACAAGAGACAAGGGGGTTGAGAAATCTTACGGTGGAGAACTAAGGTTTCATCCCGACTGTCCAACCCGCTAAACACAGAACAGTCGTTTAGAGCAAGCTAGAAGGGAACAAGATCACACAAGATGGAAAGTTTAGTGTAAATTGAAACTCTCGAACAGCCAAAGATAGTTCAGCAAAGGGGAAGCAAGGAAATCAGCAATGATGATAAAAACATTGCATGGACCAAAATGGCGCGTTTTTTTTACTTGGCTCGTCCGTTTACCACGCTTTATGACGCAATCATTAGTGTCCGAATGAGGTACATGCGCGTCCTTGTTTTACCTATTTCCTAACCGCTACATTAAACCAAAAACTATGATTTTTTTTCTGTAGTGTTGCTTTAGTTTCATTTAGTTTTACTTAGGAGGTTGCAAAATACAAGTAGCCATGTCCATAACTAATGGCAACTTTTTAACGAGTTTGCTATTGACCACTTTTACGAAGCGAAGAAAGTAATGAAAAATAACAACGTAACATCATTAAATCTTAAGCAATATCAACCTAATGAAGATGATGACAGTGTTTATTTCTAGACGTGAACAAACAAACAGTGCGTTTTGTACCTTGCACTGACGGTGGCGACTTTATTAAATGCATAATAACTAATCATTAATCGCCCCACCTTGTCACCGGTACAAGGGAGAGACTTGTACTGGTTCTGTGGTTTTTCAGCTGGGCAAATATCTACACGAGGAGAAAAACACGTAGGCTTTCCGTTGCCATGGTAAAGAACATCGTATGACATACCCCTACAAGGTTTAACAGAGGTCAGGTGCACAAGTAGTCCGTATGACTGCCAGGTACAGTGTGGCACCTTGTAAGGTCACCAACCTAGCGGGTGACAGGACATGTGACACTGGTCTCCAAGCAGACGTTGGGGGGGGGGGTGCGTTTTCTGAGGGTGGAGATTCTTTGTCGTCTGTAGGGCTCTTTGCAGCATGCTAGCAAATGTGTGAGCGCTGTAAATCCGCAAGAACAGTATCAATCCCCTCCCTCTGATTAGCAAGTGGGGTACTGTTTTGGCCCTTGGGATATTGTTTTGCCCGCGTATTCGAAGCTAATCATCAGGAAGATGTTAGGCCAGTTAGGGTGAAACATCATGGTCGCTTCGCCACCACTATTATCTGACAATGGGTTGAAGACCAACACGACTTTGTGATGGAAACAGACTCTTTTTAAAAATCTTTTTGTGACCCTTCTAGTAGTGTCTCATCAAACAGTGATGGCGTGGGCAGACTATGACTCCCTACAGACTTGCATCGATCTATTCGTAATTTCTAAGCAGTTTTATATATAGCAGTTGGGCTTGTTTTGAGCATATTTTGTGGCGTCTTATACGTTCTTGGCACATTTGTCGCATCCAACCTCTGCTTGTAGAGTAACAGGCTACTATCACACACCCCCCACACCCCAATCTTGTGCAGACCATGAGCAACAGCAGGTCTTAATAACATGTTTTGTACATCGTACCACCACCCCTTTGTCACGCTGCCAACGCTCCGGCGCTTCCGCACAAAACGATTTCTACGGACGGAACGCGAGACGAGCCAGCTCAGCACATTTCTCCGCTATCCTGTGGATTTCGATGGTAACCTCGTTAGCCTTTGAATAACCCGAGAGTTTAAGTCTTTCACAACGCGGCCAAGAACATAACAACTTAGCTCCCCGGGGCAAATGGGATGCGAGCTAGCTCAGCACTTTTCGCCGATATCCTGTGTGGTTTTTCATAGCCTGGCAACAGGCTTCCTGTTAAGGCTTCTTTGACCGCTTCTTGTAGCGGGGCGAACATAATCTTCAAGCAGATCCTTGGGTAGCATGATATCAAAAGTAAGAATCAAAAGCTGACAGAGGAGTGAAGCCAGCATCAGCGAAACACACTCCTAGGCCGGCTTCTCTCCGCTGCCAGCTTTGGATACTACCTTATGCTAACGTAGGATCTGCTTGGAGATTAAGACGAACTAGTCTTTACCACTCTCTACATGTCGCTGGAAATTGGCCAGATTGAAAGATAGCACACCAGATGGGTAGCCGGCCCAACACATAGGGAAAACTGTAGTTTTGGGCCGGTTAACACCTCTGGTGTGTTATCTGTTTTCAATGGCCAATTCCTACTGCATGTATTGAGATTGCGAACAAGTGTCAGCTGATTTTCAGGAGGACGACATGTCTAACCCTTAACTGAACAGTTAACAGACACAGAAAGTAAATGGTAAATCTTAGTGTTAAAATTTGCATTTTTTACGAGAAATGCATGTGTCAACTACAAAACGGGACCATTTGCATCAACCCATTTAGTCCATACTCTATAGGCTGGGATACGAGATTTGCCGTGTGGTATTCTCATTATCAAACAGGCCACCGCGGTGTGTCCTCAAAGCAGATTGGTTACGTCAAAGAGCAGTTATATATCTGTTGACTCATATAGATAACGCCAGCAGTCTATTCAATCGAAAAGAGTAGGAGACATTCCCGATGTGAGTGGATCAAACCATTTCGGCTAACCTGAAATGGGGTAGGGAATTTCCCGAGCAGCCTCGTATTAAACCCCTGCTTCGCCTATTGAGTCAGTTAGTCGAACTTGCTGAAGCTCGATGTCTCTGACTTAGGGAGAGGAGATGCTGCCACAGTGAGCGTAGTTCAGCGCCTAAAAGTAGTCAATGGCCTTGCACTGAACAAACTCCTTAAAAAAATCAATGCATATATATACGCACACGGACTCAATGATGATAGAGTGACAGACACAGAGCCTATCGCCTAATCAATACAAATTGTGTGCCAAAACACATAGATTGTGGCAACCGTGTGGCAACATCTGCACATTTGCTACAATGAGTCATAACTTTTCCATGCAAACAAAGGTTTTCAAATATTGTCCAATGATATCTTTTAAGTGAGGCATTGTTATTACTGTATATTTATCTACTTGCGTCCTACCTAAAAACACACACTCAGTTGGCCGCAACCTTTGTATGACTAATACCGTTATTGTCTTATGTCACCACATTCGGCCCAAAGGTCCTTTTCTGCACATGTTGGATCCACTTGTGTAAAGTGTTGTTATCGTGAATCTACCTGTGTAAGTTTGGTTATCACCTGTTGTCCTACCTGTCAACACACCTGTAACAACACTGACCTAAATATGCGTATGGTCAGCAGGATCGCAACGTCAGGGATCGAAATCCACCAATGTTTACCTGCCTTATTGCGTAACACACCACATTACGCCCTAAAAGGCAGCTGACTATATGTTGAAACTTTGCCAAGAAAAACGCTTAAATTGTTAATGTTAGAAATAGCACTAAACAAACAAGTGTACTTGTTTGGGAAAACCTTAAAACTTTGAGTTAGAAGTGCAAAAGTTAGGTGTGAAATATAACCAGCCGCTTTTGACATCAAGTACCAACCCTGTGAGGCTGATTATGCCGAAAGGCAGTTATCAAGCTATACAGATACAGAATATGTTGTGTTACGCCGAAGGGCAGTTAAACTGGCTATACAGAGACATAAGTTCAGGTGTGTTATGCCAAAGGGCGTTTATACTAGTGCTGTACAAATACAGAAACTGGTGTGTTACGCCAAAGGAGGGTAAAACCGCCTATACAGATCTAGAAGCTGGTGTTTTACGCCAGAAGCCAGCCATACCTGCTCTACATATACAGAGACAATCACTGTTTCCCTTTTTGTGCAGAAATCTCTGTCGATGTTGGAGAGGCCGAGCGCGGCGTGAACATCCTCACGCCAAGAGGAACTCAGCCGCTGTACGAGCTGCAGGTGTTGGACAACCAGGAAAGTGTCGAGAGTGATGACGTGGTTTATGGTACGTTCCCGTCTGTCCTTTTTTTCATCTTCAATAACTTATGGCAGCAACCTACAGTATTCGACACCATTGTGTTGATGGTTAACTATACATTGTCTGTCAATTTTACAAAGAAAAGTGCTTCTCTCCAAGCAGAGGTTAGACCCCGGCTGTTTTTGACGTTTCAGGCGTTTTTATCGGGCTTTCTATTTCATACTGTTTTCTTCAGGCTTCACGGCCACAAGACATTATATTAAGAGAACAGTACATAAAAGAAAGCCTGAGAAAAGCGTCTAAAAACGTCAAAAAACAGCCGGAACCTAACCTCTGCTCGGAGAGTGGAAAAGTACGTCCACACACAGGTACATGTACATACAAATACGTGTATCAAGCAAACCCTGGATATTCATACTTTCATATCTTAATATGAAAGTACACAATGTATAATACACTTTTCATCCTCAAAACACTCTCAAATTTCATCCACTTACATATGCTACGTAATAATTATAACAGTCGTAAGACTCGTATCACTTTTATCCATTCAACAGTAAGCCTTGTCACCAACGACGACAACCGACCAATCAAAAAGTTCCACGTCAGCATCCAGAGCCCGGATGAGTGCGGGTTCGGCCAGATCCGCGGTAACCATGACGACATCCTCAATAAGGAGGAGGGCGCCGTGGTGACGGCCCAGGTCAACGTGGACTTGACCAAGGTGCCTCTCCGGTGGAAGACGCCTTCCTGTGGATGTGTGACCGTCAGGTTAGTAGCCACCGCCATTTTAAACTAAACTCCAACTATTACCAGTCAACTACAGATGCAGTATGCAGTGACTGATGATGATGATGATTAACGTTTAATAGTTATTGAAATTTATAAGTATTATCTATGGAATTGTTATCACAATTTCTTTGCTATTTCAGTTGCTTAAGTATAAGTAATCAGATACTGTTACTTTTTTTACTTAACATGTTATCACCTTTCTTTATGTAACGTAACGTTAACTTATGAACGTTAGATGTTATTTATCTATCATGTTACTATACTATGAGTTTCTAGTTTCAGTTTAGGCCGCTTGGGGGTTGAGGTTTCTCCCAATTTGCTTAGCTGTAAATAATGTTACATGTCATTGAACTAAAGGTAGAATACCTACGAAGAAGAGAAATTTTGTTCGAAAAGTTAGTCAGCATCCGCCATGTTTTATCCCGCGTGGTGCATCATGGTCTCTTGATTAGTCGCCGGATGACCTATAACCTACCGGCCCACAATGCACCACGCGGGACAAACATCGCGGGAAAAGACTTCATATTTTCATATCTCCAATATAGGTGAAAATCTCCTTCATATTGAAACTGTTGTAGTGAGTATGAAGGCGATGTAAACTTGAATTAATTATCTATTTGTTCTAAAGCCTCGTTGTTAAGCATTTAGTGAAAGAATTAGCTTAAATCTTGATTAAGCTGACGCCCCCCTCCCCACTTTTTACCTGGGAAGCATTTTTGTCTACACAGTTGCTGAAGAAATATTCTAAGGGTCAGAGGACTTGAACTTGTAAATTATCCGGTTTCTTTCTCAAGTCTATAGGGTATTTTAAAGTCACTGATGCTTGGAGTCACCGTTGGAGTGGCAGAAACTTTTATGAGGGTCTGTATGGGGTTTCCGACAGTTCTTTACACTGAATTCGGAAGAACCTTCGTTTTATGTTGAGTTATCCTCCGTCTGTCTCGGAACACCATTTATGTAACGTAAACAATATTGTGATTTTGTAAGTAACTTAACGTCACATAACATAAGAAACATTACCCCACTCCCCCCCCCCCCCCAACCTTCGGAACAGATAACGTGAGTTCACCTTTATCCGCGGGGTAACCTATTTCCGTTGTATTTAGATCAGGATTATTAATTCGATGGATGGCGGTTTCAAATTGCTTAGATACCTGGGAGTTTATAGAAACAACGGATATAGGTTACCCCACAGATTAAGGTGAACTAGCGTTACAAGTAGGAATTTTGTACAAGAGGTATCAATTTATTGGTTGACTGATGTTGCCTACCAGTGGACTAGCCCCCTGCTGTAGTGATTGCGTTGTGTGGCCCAGGGATACTGAAATGGAGATGGGCGCCGCCCTATGCGCCATCAGGCGCGGGAAGGAACTTTGACTTTGACTTTGATGTTGCCATGACTACAGGGCGACCATCTGGGAAGCCGAGGGTCTGTACCACCAGGATGAGAGTACCGAGGGCCCCCTCACCAGAACCCTGTGCATCGCTGTACCAGACCTGGAGGAAACCGGTAAATTGTTTTGACTAGAGCTGTGTACCTAAACAAATTTCAGGTACAAGTAAGTATATGTAAACCAAGTATATGTAAGTTTAACATGTAGTTAACTGTCTATTCTAGTGATGAATTGTCATCTTTGTATGGGGAATTGCATATTTGAATCTCAAAACAATTTCTTTGCAAGTTTTCTTAGTTTCAACTGCAAGATTATCACCATTGTCATTGTTGATTTGGGATTTTAATTTACTTGTCCAGCAGTCTTAAAAAGTAGTGTTTAATAGTGATTTAGTTTGTTTAGGTACAGGTACAGTCAAAGGTACACAGATGTTTAGGTCCGTACTTGTACCTAAACAATTTTCAAGTACAGTACAGGTACGTGTATTTAGGTACACAGCCCTAGTTTTGACATTTGCCAAAAAGCTGTCTGGTAATTCGTCGATGAAGTATATAGTAGAGTAGATTCATCCCTCAAGCTACCGACATGTTGCACACTGCAGTCGTCCCTCAGAAGGACATCTGGAGCCGCATAGTTCAAGTTTTGAACTTTTATTCAGCCTGTCGGCCAAACTAGTTTCGCAATGTACAGCTTCTTCAGTGGCTAGAGGCTAAATGACACAAGTACAGTGAAGTTTGCACTTTGGACACCCGAGAAACAAACGTGAACATTTGGCCTCACATGGGGCAATTGCTGTCGTATTAAGGTCACCTGTGAGTTAGCGCTGGCGCCGAATGTCATAATAAACATAGTAGATATACAAGTGACAATATTCTACTGTAATACTAGTGTTGCTATTTCTAAACAGGTTGGGTTTGACTTCTTTTTTGGAAGCAGAGGGAGACGAAAAGCCCCAAATTTGTGGGTTCAGCGATTTCAAGAGAAAAGTGGCTTTCTGTTCGTTTGTCAATGTGGGGAAGATGGGATAAGTCTTTGTGGCTTCTCTAAACAGAGTGATTCTTTCGGTTTCGTTGTATGAACATTTGGAAATAAAATGTGTTTCTTTTCCTTTAATTTCCAGTGGAGAACATTGACGTTGAGGATGAGGTTGTCTCTGAACCAGCCGTCGGAACCATCACCACTGTGGAGGGAGGTAAAGCTCAATGTGTTCCAGACTTTAAACAAACCTGAAAATCTTTTGTTAACATTTGTACATCTTTAACTTTGCTTTTCTGAATTTTTAAAAATAGATAGTACCTGTTGTATGGGCAGGGATCGAAATACCCCCTGCATATGCAGGTTAGTGCAGGTAAAATTGGGGCTGTGCAGGTATTTCTGGTGTCTACCTGCACCTAACCTGCACTGGTCCATGTACTGGGTTTTATACATAAATATCCGATGGTGTAGGTGGATGTGGATTCACTTTGTTATTAGCTGCATTGACTGTTACCATCTATCAAGTATAAAATGATGGTTCCTGAACAATTTCAGTATGATCCATACTTCCTAAATTCAGAGTGGTGCAGGTAAGATTTGTCTGGTGCAGGTGATTTTCAATGCCAGCTGCACCAGTGCAGGTATGCAGGAAAAAGTGTTTCGAGCCCTGATGGGTGAAGTAATTAAAGAGGTTGCGTCAAGTTAATCAGATAAATTGTAGAATCTGTAACTTTCTTTGTTTTTACTCTTGACAAAGATTTAAACAATACACACAACTAAAGTTCAATTAGCTTGGGAAACTTTCGAGACGTCAACTCTGTCTCCTTGTCATTCCGGAGGTCTCATCTTGGAGTTTCTTTGTCACGTGACGTTTGTTTTTGTGACGTTTGTTTTTGTTTTGCCCCAAGGCTGTCTATCAGGTTTCACCCCCTTCAGGGACAGCTGCTTCAAGGCCTTCGAAAGTCCGGTGAAGTATGAAGAGGCAAGCAGCCACTGCAGCAGCCTGGGGGGGTTCCTGGCCCTGCCGAAAGACCAGGACACCGTCGACTTCCTTCTCAACGATGTGGCAGATAGTCTGCAGAGCATTTCATTTTTCATCGGCCTGAGTGATAAAGAGGAAGAAGGAAGATGGATATTTGCTGATGGGACCGATCCAGGTGCTTGCACTGCCTGCTGCACTACCAAAAAACTGTTTTCTTATCTTTCTTGTTTCTTCTTAAAAACAGAAAAAAATTCTTAAAATAAGAAAGCTTTCTGTATTTAAGAAAAAATTTTTTTCTTACTATCGTAAGTAATTTTTTTTTAACAGCACTTTTCTTGATCTGAGATTATTCTTCTCACAAGCTTCTAGTACGTACACAAAAGCTACTTCCAAAATGTTATTCTTGCAGTAAGTTTTTTTCTAAAAGCAGATATTTGCATCTGGCTGATTTCAAAAGAAAGCCTCAAGAAATATAAAATCCTGACGAGTTGACAGTTACAGATGTATGCAATTACAGGAAACAGCTCTGGATGCTTGCTTTCTAACGCTAGTTCACCTTTATCCGTTGGGTAACATATATCTGTTGCTTTTAAAAACAGGGTATTTAGGCACATTAAATCAACGGGTGGTAGTTTTAAACTGCAATATCCTGAAAATATTGCAATTTAAAACTAACTATCGTCAACATGATATCCCAAAAATGTCCTGTTTTTAAGAGCAACAGATATAGGTTACCCAATGGATAAAGGTGAACTAGTGTTACCAGCTTCAGTGATTCTGTTATTTAATTTATGCTTTTCATCCTTTATTGATTTCAACATAGCAGACATAATAGCAGCCTGAATAGCGTTGAAATTTACAACATAAAAACTGTATATACAATAAGAAACAATATACTAAAGTAGTAAACAACATCTCCGACGTTAAGTAGCCATTGTTAGTGTTACTGCCTACATGTCTACAGTCTTGTTGTACAGCTTGATGGCTGTGTGCAAGAAAGAGTTCTGAATTCTTTTTGTTCTAGCTGGGGGGATGGAGAAAGTGTTTTTGTTTCTCAGTGATCGTCCTGTGGCAGTTGATCTGGAAGGTGGAACCATGTCGTGTAGGGGATGGTCAACATCCAACATTTGTGTGAAAAGTTTGTTTGTTTTGTTATGTTTTGTTTTGTGCCCATGTATGCAGGTTGGAGCAACTGGGCCCCTGGCGAGCCCAACAAGCCTGGGAACGAGAGCTGCACTGAGTTGTACATACAAGATATTGCAAAACGCAGCAATGCACAAAGGGGACAGTGGAACAATGTGATCTGTGGACATTGCGAGCGCCCATACATCTGTCAAGTCCCACTACCAGGTGGGTGCTGAGAGTCTCTCTCACCATTTAAACATTCACTGTTAGACGGCCTTTGTACAGTACTATCAGGGCTTGAAATACCTTTTTTTGCATACCTGCACTGATGCATGCAGGTAACATTGAAAATTCGTCATCGCGTTCGTCTGTAAACGAAGAACGTGACAAACATTTTACAAAATCGGTCAGTGATAAGGAAACCTTTTTGGATACAGTCCAGAGGCGGCGGCACCATTTTTTAGTTGTGGGGGCGAAAATTTTTCATATCACTAAATCGAGGGCCGAAGGCCCGAGGCGTCGCACCGGAGGCGCGACCCTTCTAGGGGGGTCCGGGGGCATGCACCCCCGGAAAAAATTCAAATCTAAACCCTCTGAAACGCTATTTCCTGTATTTTGAGAGACAGATTTTGCTGCCAGACTAAGCTAACTTCAATGACATTTCTATCAAAAATTCACATAGTTTTAGCTTTAGTTATTGAGGGCGACACCCCCAACATATTTTCACCATCTCGAGCGGCGAAGGTACGAGCCGTTGCAAGGTAGGTGCTGGAAATTTTTGAAATCTAGACCCTCTGAAACGCCATTTCCTGTATTTTGAGGGACAAATTTTGCAGACAGACTAAGCTGAATTTAATTAAACTTCTAGTAGAGAAAACGATTTTTGAAGGCGACGACCCACGCACCAACATATTTTGCACTACGTCGTCGTGAGCCCCGAAGACGCAAGCCGCCGCAAGGGAGTTTGGGAGAAATTTTTAAATCAGGACACTTTAAATGCCATTTCCTGCATTTGAGGGGACATTTTGCTTGTAAACAAATCTAAGTTTGATAATGAAATTTCTACTAGAAAAAGGTCGTGGGGGACGACGCTCCGGTAGCATTTTCCCACCATGTCCAGTGCCAACGGCGCGAATCCTCACAAGGGAGGTCCTTTGAAATTTTGAAATCTGGACCCTCTGAAACGTCATTTCCTGCATTTTCAGGGCCAAATTTTGCCAGTAGACTATCAAGATTTGATGAAATTTCCATTAGTGAAAATATACACAAGGGTTTCAGCTTGATTTTGAGTGTTTCAGCTTAGTTGCCCCCACGACCTATTTTTTGTGGGGGCGGCCGCCCCCACTGCCCCCATGGTGCCGCCGCCACTGCAGTCAAACCTGCCCAAGACGACCGGGGGACCGGAAAAAAATGGTCGATTTGGACAGGTGGTCGCTGAGAAGAGTATCGACTCAAAACATGCCCGATGCAAAGTATAAAGGGTTGCCGTTGTGTTTAATGGCAAATAGCAAGCACACTGCACGCACGCAAAGAAGCGAGGTCTTTAATGTCAAATACAACACGCACACTGTAAACTGTAAATTTAACCCCAAAATCCGACGCAAACTGGCCGATTTTGGCACAAAATCGCGCTAGTTATAATAAAAAATCGATAAAAACCTCAATCTTGAAAATGATGCGGTCGTTATAGGTCCCAATTTGGGCCGGTCGTGGTCGCGTTGGCCAGGTGGTCGTTGAGAAAAGGTCGCTTAATGCTTACGTCAATGGGAAAATAAATCGGGACCGAGAAAAAGCGGTCGAAATGGCCAGGTGGTCGCTGAGAAGAGGTGGTCGCTCGGGCAGGTTTGACTGTACTTACCGCTTACCGGTCCCTTGACCGGGGGTAGTCGTGGGGGCGCTTTGCTGCTGAGCACACTGCCTCCCTCCATTTTGGATATATATCCTCCAAAACAAACATTAGAAATCCTCTGACTGCTGGGTGTGTTTCTCAGGTGTTTTCCCTGAGTTTCCATCGTATTGAACAGTTTACTGAGGTTTAGAAGGGCATGGTGACCATAAGATTGGTTTATGTGTATTCAATACAAACATTGTACAAAAAAAATGTTTCCTTATCAGGCCTCGAAATTAACTTTTCCCCCTACTGTCCCAGAAGTGTTCCCAAAAATAAATTCCAATCGTCCCGAAGTGAGGATGGATGGTCCCACGTAGGAAGTATGTATTACAACAATAAATATAATGTTGAGTCAGACTCAGAGTACAAAATTTCTGTATAACTAATTGTCAATTACATGTATACATTCAATAAACTCGAAATCAACGCAGATTCAAAAAACATGTCTTGTCCAGAAATTTGAGACAAACCAAACATAACAAGTGGAGATTGGGAAGAAAAACTTTTTAACTGGTGATTTTGGGCCATCAGAAGGAGAATTATTATCTTCTGACATTAAAGATGTACACTGTTTGTGTAGAACTTAAGGACTTACATGTCGAATTTCCTTCGGAAGATTTTACTCCATGTAAATAAACGCCGTGGCGCGCAGCTGGGAAAATCTTTTTTTCAACCTCCTTGGGGGAATCGAGCAGATCATCAGTAAATAAGCTGCCACCAGGCTCCTGTAACCCCAGTTAACTTCTCAATAAAACTAAAAATTACATTCTGATGTTGATTATTTTTTTATCGTCCCAAAAAAGGTCCCAAAGTGATTTTCTAGTGTTCCCGGCCTAAATTTTTGGTGCCCCGGGCCTATGGGACGATGTTAATTTCGAGCCCTGCTTATACAGGGCTCGAAATACTAGGTGCATGTGCATCCAGGTGCACCCAAAATTGGAGCTGTGCACCAATATTTTCTTCATTTATGTATGTAGAGATATCAAAGTATAGTATACATCATATTCTTGACATCTAAGTGTTAGAAAGATGATAAAAATGTCTGTCATGGTACTTGTGTAAGAATTTGAAGCTTGTAATTGTTGTTAAATTTTATTATTAGGATATTACTTAAATTTAAGTGGTGCACCCAAAAATGTTTTGGTGCGCCCAACTTTTTTAAGCTTGGTGCACCAGTGCGCCAAATCCCAAAAATGAATTTCGAGCCCTGTCATATATGTTTTATATTTCACCCATTCCACTGAAGTTGTCTACGAACCCACCCTCGGAAACATCACCATCTTCGATGTGGAAGAAGATGAAACTCTAGGAGAAGACATTGATGAAGATGAGGAGGAGGAAGATCCTGAAGAAGTCTTCTGGAGGTCACCTGCTGCTCCCAAGGTCAAGAAAGAGTAAGTTGAATTTTTATGCCATTTTTTTGTTGTTATCTTAGCTGTTGACTGCAGAGTGTCAAAACTGGTTTGTGTTTTGGATTCTTATTGCTCATTGAATTTATCTAGGGAACAGAACGTGTCAAATTCTTTCGAGGAGACAGAAAGAAATGTGAACAGCTTTAAATTGAGCGTTTATCTTCATATCGTGAACAATTCATGATGTTTATCCTTAATCTCGTTGGGGCACAGTGACCTCTCTGACAGTCTCTCTGTACTCAAGCTAAATTGGATTCAAATTATTATCACTTTCACTGTTCATGGATGTAACACTAAGTATAGTAACAGTGTAATTTGATCTCTATCTTCCATAGTGGAGCTTGCCGTGGCGGGGAAAGCTGTCCCCTGAGCCCCGTGTTCATCATGGATGTAACACTAAGTACTGTAACAGTGTAATGTGATCTCTATCCTCCATAGTGGAGCCTGCCGTGGCGGGGAAAGCTGTCCCCTGAGCCCCGTGTTCATCATGGATGTAACACTAAGTACTGTAACAGTGTAATGTGATCTCTATCCTACATAGTGGAGCTTGTCCCCTCAAGTTACAATGAACCTGTTAGATACTGTACTGTCTGTCTTCTCTGCCACGACCAGTGGAAGAATAGCTCTTCACTTCAGAGATCAAGCTACAATTGATCATCTCTTTCACTGTTCACGAAACATTAAGTACTATAACGGTGTAATTTGATCTATATCTCCCATAGTGGAGCTTGCCTTGGCAGGGAAAGCTGTCCCCTCAGCCCCGTGTTCATCGCTCCGCGTGGGAACGATACTGAGCGCGTGGACCAGATGTGCTTCCAGCTGACGAACAAGCGACCGATCGCTTCCGAGCTGGACGCTGAACAGGAGTTTGTCTCATTCATCACCAACAGGGTCCAGGTTAGAGACATTTCTTCCTGTACGTCGATGAAGACTAGACATCCAGGTAAAAAGATATGCCAGAAAGCAGTTACCGGGTGTCGGCATGTTGCTTCTTTCTGTTTCTACTCCCTTCTTAGTCGAAACATATGCCGAGATGCACAAATATATCAGAAAATAGATAAATAAATGTATGAAAGGATCGATTGTAAAAGAGATACAAGCTTCTTTCTTAAAGCCATTGCAAAGTTTTGATAATAAATATCATCATCATCATCGCGGGCTGCTTGCCCGGACCAAGTCCACCCTCTCCTTCCAGACATCTCTGTCCCCCATAGCGTTCTTTAGGTCCTCGACCCGAAGTCCCACATCACGGGAAAGTTGGTCTATGTAGGTTAGTCAAGGTCGCCCTGCATGTGTATACCCTTGTGCTGGCTTATATATTGATTGATGTATTGGTTGACATATTAATAGATATATTGGTTGATGTATTAATCAACATATTGATTGATACATCAATTGATATATTGGTTGATATATTGATCAACATATTGATTGATGTATTGATTGATGTATTGATTGATGTATTGATCAACATAATGATTGATGCATCAATTGATATATTGATTGCTGTATTGCTTGATCCCTGGTGCACCAGAGCCTGCAGAGTTGTTGCCAGATGAGCGGAAATCCGCGTGCCAAGTGCATCAACGCCACCCGCGAGGTCCACATCATCGACATGTGCGAGCGCATCCACAAGTACACCCCCCACGCCAAATATGGACTCTCCCAACCCTGCTGCAGTCTTCACCATGGCCAGCAGCTGGAGTGCTTTGATCAGGTCAGTCTCTTAATCAGTACGTAGTACATTGTAACAAAGGCACACACAAAACAGAATCTAACTCATGAGGAAGTTTACTGGGGCCTGACCAGTAGAAGGGCTGCTCAAAGTGTTGTTTAGTCAGGCTACATGTGTCATAAGTTACACATTTCTGTAATACCATAAGGAATGTGACATTTTACACTAATAACTCTAATAATATACTTTTTTGTTTGGTTCTCCTTCTCTAGTATGGCTTCATCAGTGCCTGGTACATTGTAATTCATCAAAGGTGCACACAAAAACCACAAACAAACAAAAACTAAACCTTAAAAGTTGTGTTTGAGGAGAGCCACATGTGACTCATTGAGCAGTGGATCATAGTAAGTGGCAGGAAGCCTGTGGCGCCCCCCGTCTCTGTTGTAACATCTGTTTCTCCCCGACAAGGAGCGATACGGAGGCTTCAACAAGACCTTATACTCTGAGGAAGGTCATAAAAAGTTTCAGAAAGCCTATGGCGCCCCCCGTCTCTGTTATAACATTGTTTTTTATTCCTTTCCAGGAGAGGTACGGTGGCTTTAACCAGACCGTGCACTCCGTAAACCGTACCGAGGAGCTGGTGAAGTTCCACATGGCGATGAAGATGATAAAACGCCTGCCCTACATGCCCAAGATGGCTGCCTCCGTGGTGGAGAAGAAGTGTAATTGGATCCTGACATGGTCTAACCAGAGTCACAGGTCCCCCCATGAGTTCATGAAGGGATACTTCAAGGTGGGTGACGGTGTAGTTAAGTCAGTATGTATAACTAAGGCTACACCAATTGATTTCCTTTGTTCTCGGATTTTCGAAAACAAAAAGTTAGCAAGCGGACATCATAAAAGCACAAATTTACACAATATAAGATCAAATGATAAATGTTATAACTTAGTGTTATGCCCCAAATGATGTAGCAATTTAGGGTAGCATAGACTGATGCAAAGTGAAAATAATGCAGATATTTGACAGACATGTATATGTAGCTATAATCTTTAATTTTCTATTTGCTAATTGTGATCATTGGTTAAACTGCTAATTATGATGGACAGTCTTTTGTTTGCCTCATTGACCTTGACTATCAACTCCTGTACTTCGCTCTTGTTATTTTCTTTGATTGGTAAACCCCAAAACAAGTGAACAACTTCCAGTATAATCGGTATATTTTCCAGTCTGTCCAAATCCGGTCTGCTGATTTTTTTCAGGTCCAACAACTTGAGCAAGAAAAACTGGTTTTGTGCGGGTACCGGTGCCCATCCCTAGTATACTTACTTAATATCCTCTTCGTCCCTTGTGAGACATAAGGCCATGACTTTTTTCTTCCATCTGGGTCTGTCCTGTGCTACAGTCTGTGCTGACCGCCAGGATAGACCCATGGACGCCAGGTCGTCTGACACTGTTCTCCTCCACATGGTTTTTGGTCTTCCTGTATTCCTTAGTATGGCCTAGGCCTTAGTATCCCTAGTATAGCCATGTGTAACGTTGTAATGTTTACTTGCTTGTTTCCCAGTCGCACATGGTGAAGTACGAGAGTTGCTGTAAGAAGGAGAGTCTGAAGGCCAAGGTCAGCTGTATGGAGGAGCTCCGTAGAGAGAAGGTGGACAAGTACTGTGTGGACCGCTCTCTGGACAGGTAAAATAACTTTCAGGATCAACTATCCGCCTAACGCCCGGTCCCCAACGGCATTAGCCTATGTTGCCCTGCTATCCCATGCCCTATCAGTGGTTATTATGCTTGTTGCCACAAACCAGCTGTCAACCAATCAGAGAATAGGTTTTTCTTGGGCTTTTTGTTGTCGCAAGCTGTCTCGCAAAGTCCGCTGGGAAGCTATCAGCCAATCATGTTACGTATTACATGGCTGGTCTGAGTGCACAAGATAGCAGAGGTAAACACAAGGAGTTTTGACACGACTATGGTCCCTCTGCGTAGGAGAATGGGATCAACATCTTCTTCACATTTGCAAAACTGTAATATCTTTGACATTGTCCATACTTATATCCATTGAACAGGCAGGTTCTCCTAATTGATTCAGCACCAACTTGTCTTGTCTAGATTTACCTTTCTGTTATGGTCCATTTTGTATTTATTTATTTAATCCTAATGTAATATGTTGTGTACTACTCTTGTTTTGTGCTTTTATGTTTTTGAGTAGAAGACTTTATAATAAGCAAATTGTGCTTTTTGCCTAATACTCGCAAAATATAATGTAAATAAAATTTTAAAGAAAAATTATTGTCTTCCAAAAATCAGGATAATAAGTTTATTGCAAATTCTTGCCTGTGGGCTGATTGCAGGTAATAAGAGAGATTAAAACAGTGTAAAAACCAATATCACAAGTGTCTACTCTGAAAGCCAAGAGTTGTCTGAAAGCTAACTCTAGATCATGCATTGGGTTTCAACTTCTTTTTCGGAGACAGTGGAAGATCAATGATCCCACCTTGGGTTTTGTGATGTTAGAAGGAGAATTGTTTTCTTTTTGTCAGTGAATGTTAAGAAATTGGTGAAGGACATGCAGATACAGGTCCTTTGTTATAATTCTTGCACAGGGAAAACCTCACCAGTCCCCGTGCACTAGAACCCATCAACCCCTGCTGTAACCAGCCTGGGAACGAGCGCTACGAGTGCTTCCACCAGATCGCCAACTCCACCTGGCAGGGCAAGAACTTCACTGGAACCTGCTACCAGTTTCTCATCAAGAACTACAGGAAGGCTCGTCAAGTCTGGCTGGACACTATTAAACCTGTGGTATATTTTTTTCTACTTTGTTATGGTGTTTATGAATGGATGATTGAGTGAATGATTGAATGAGTGAATGATTGAATGAATGAATGGGGGAAGGAAGTAGTGAATGAAGGAAGGAGATTGAAGGAAGGGAGAAAGGATAAATGAATGAATGCATGAATGAATGAATGGATTGATGGATGAAATTAATCAGTGAATGATTTAATGACAATGAAGGAATGAGTTCTGGAACTTAACTGGAGTCTGCTATCAGTTCATGATCAAGAACTACAGGAAGGCTCGCCAAGTCTGGCTGGACACGATCAAACCTGTGGTAGGCTGTCTGGGGTTTCTTGTACTTTGTCATGAAGTTCATGAATGAATGATGAGTGAGAGAGTAAATGAATGACTGAATGAGTGAAGGAAGGAAGGAAGGAAGTATGTTCTACTTTAACAAACAAACAAACTTTGTTATTGAGTTGCTCAATGAATGACCGATGAATGAATGAGTGAGTGGATTAACGGATTGACGAATGAATGGATGGATAGTTGAAGGAATGAATAAATGAACAAACAAACAAACGAAAAGTTAAAGTATTTGAGGTCTAGAAGCTAAAAGATTGACTTAATTTTGGTGCAGTTATGTACATACATACTCATGCAACTGGATATGATTTTGAAAGCATATCCAGTCACTTGAGTAACTGCTTTTTGGTGTATCGTGCATAAATGGATGTCACATTCAGCACCAAGGACAGGTTATGTAGTTCTTCTTCATGTGCACGTCCAACTTCATAAAGCTGAAGACTCCGGACGCGGACAAGGGTCTTTTGGTTTGGTGGTGGTCGCTTTTTACTTCGGAGCTTTATGTTTGTGTGAGTGTGTGTGTGGTAACAGCTGGGGAGCCTAGCTCCTCAAGGGCAGGGGCGCTAATCCCTGTCCGCCTCCCTGCAGCTGGGAGGCGGTGAGTACCCGTATCTCTAATAGAAGCTTACATGTTGGTGATGGCATTCTTAAAAGCCTGTAGTGTTTGTACTCTGACTATTGCTTCTGGTAGGTGGTTCCATCATCAAACTGTCCTTGGAAAGAAGGAGTTCAAGTGGTAGTCTGTTCGTGAAAAAATAGTGTGGTACGATAGAGTATTTTCCGTGCTTGATGGTGTGGATAAGTTCTTTCTTATAAATGGCATTTGTGTTGCTACTAAATTGTTGTTTATCTTATAGAACATGTGTAGACGGGCCCTGTAGTTCCTGAAATCATACTGATCTGGAGTACAAACAAATGGAGTTATCATTCAGCACCAAGGACATGGTATACCTGGATGTTTCTCCCTCATTGACACATTTTAATGCTGTTTCCTCTGTTTTTGCAGCTTACCCCAGAGGAGTATGGAGTCCTGGCTGCCACCAAACTGTGGTGCATGAGTGAAGCCAAGGGTATGTTTTTTGACTCACATGTAGATCTGATTGATGGTAAAAGCAATCCAGGGCTTTAGCCAGCTCGATTTGTTTTTCCGTCAGCCAATTACAATTGTCGCGAAAACCGCAAAAATGAATTAGAAGGACTGAACTGAGACCTTGAAAAAAAGGTTTTAATGAGATTATCGTATGCAAAAGGTTGCCGACGCACATGGTCAACAATCATAACAATAGCAAAACAAACAGTGTGTGGCTTTTATGGCCGTGGACAGCGTCTCCAAGCCGCATGTAGCTTTCACCAAGGATTTTTGGTTTTAAAAATTTTCCGTCAGATGCAGCAAATTTCTGTCAATTGACGGAAAAACGGACGCTGGCTAGAGCCCTGGAGCAATGCCTACTGATGGTAGATAGCTCTCAGGGCAGAGAGTATTTTAGTGGTGAACATGTAGGTATGGACCCTCCAAGTGACTTTCTTAGAACTGCAGTAGCTGGTTAAGTTCAGACTCTATCTCAATAAGAAGAAAGAAAAACAATCTTGGCTGTTCCATTGACTTGTGTATTGTGTATATATATCATGTATTGGCTGTTCCATTGACTTTCATGCATTGTGTCTATATATTAATAGTATGACTGTTTCTAATTGACATGTATGTAAATATTGACTATTGTATGTACGTTATATTATTATCATATTCTGCAATTTGTTTGTATGAAGTCCAGGAAGATTAGTGGCGTGCCCTAGGGCATGTCACTAATGGATTTTCAAATAAAGTCTCAAAGTCTCAAATTTTGCCTTTACTGCACAGAGAAGCGCACCGTGCCATGGTTCATCGCCTACAGCAAGTTCATGGCCCCGCGAGGCAGCGACACCGTTGCCGTGGACAACATCTGTCAGATCACCGCGGCAACCCTGTCTGAGGAGGAGCTTGATATGGAGGACATCCCTGTGGAGGCCTTCCAGGACGAGCTGGAGGAGGATGGGGCTAGGTGAGCCAGTTTTGATACATGATGATGATAATGATGATAATGATGATGATAATGATGATGATGATATTGATGGTGCCAGGTGAGGCACTTTTCTTGTGATTTTGGTTCATTTTATGAGAGAGTACCACTGAAAGGCTCAAGGCTCCATGCTCCCTGCAGCAAGCGGCCTGTGAGTCCTGTGAGAGAGTGAGTTTAAAAGGTCCATTCTCTTGCAGGGTAACTATTCTAAAATTCATGTATACCTCAGGATTACTGAATAGATGCTGCATTGGTACATATCTTCGAATCATTTTAAATTCATGTCTTTTTCTCATGTGGTGTCTCTCGATGTTAGGGCATCTGGTGGGTTATAAGAAAATTAATGGCATAGTTGCTTAACATATCTTTTATCACACTGCAGCTCATCTGAAGAGAGTTCTGAAGAGTCCTCTTCCTCTTCTTCTTCCTCTTCATCTTCCTCTTCTTCTTCTTCTGAGGAGTCATCTGAAGAATCCCATCATGGGGTAAGCCTCAAAACTAGTGTATCAATACAGAAAAGTTTCCTAGCATTATCGAAATGAAAGTACTGTACATGTATGTGATTTTTATTTTGAGCCGGTAAAGGCCTGACTGAACACAGAAACGTACCTGCCTGACAATCACTTGCATTACGAAACTTTCCCACACGATAAGGAAAGTAATACAGTCACAAGCTTTCATCGCAAATACTTTTTATATCAGGTGGGGGCAATGAAAGGGAATTTATCTTCCACCTAGATCATTTTTTGGACGAGGAGTATTTTAGAGTAATACAGGAACAATACCTTAAAGTCTAATCATATGTATTCTTAATTTGTCATTTATTCAATCCCATATGTAAGTATGATTTAGCGTTACCATATAATGTTTCTTTGCTATGATTTGTAGCAAAGGCAACCCTTGGAAATCAGTTAAAACTAACTGAAGGGACTACCCTTAAGATGCATAATTAGTGAATCTACTTTTTTGTCATCTTCGTCTTATCTCAGAGGCCCGGTTGGAGGATGTGGAAGCTGAAGAAGATGATCAAGAAGGCTCCAGAGGAGATGAGGACCAAACTGATGGGTAAGATGAAGATGATGATGATGAAGAAGAAGATGGGAGGGAAGACGATGAAGATGCGGAAGCTGTGGTTCCAGAGGAGGGACCAGCTGCAGGCCTGCTGTAACCATGACAACCGTGAGGCGTGCTTTGATGAACTCCGCAGCCAGCATGCCAATGAGGTGAGCCAAGCAGTAGCAGGGTCCACCCAAACGTCTCTAAGCATAAAAAATAGATAAAATCTTTAGATTAGGCCACACCAAATTTATTTGTTGCTTCTAGAAATTTTTCAGAAAAAATTGTACGGAGAGGTAAAAAAAAAAATAAAAGTTTAACTCAATTTTTTTCAAAATGGCTGGAGTTGGAGGCATATGGTTTAGATAACAAAAAAAGACAACAGCCTGTCGTGAGGAGTTTAATGGCACGTTTTATACAATGAATCCCTTCATTTGATTTGTAAACAATATTCTGAATAAAAGGCATTGTTTTTAGACTGAACTTATGTGTATGTGGCTCTGAATGGTAATATATTACATGTTTGTGATAGCAAAACCTGTATTAGTTTTTTCTCGAGACTTTTTTATTTACAAATGAAAAAAAAATGGACAGGCGAATCCGATAAGCAACAAATGAAATTTTTGTGACCTTAGGTTTGTGAATTTGCTTGCAAATATTGCTTCTCTGAGTGTACGTGTCATTGTTGTTTCCATCCCTAGTTGTGCATCCTTGACGAGATCTCTGTACAGTATGGGCCCCTTTTGTAATCAGTATATGAAAATGTACTTGGCTGAAGGGCCACTCAGATGTCCTGAAGCATAAACGAATAAATAAAATCTTTAGACTAGGTTTTAGATTTGCTTTTGAATATTGCTTCTCTGAGTGTCATTGTTGTTTCATCTCAAGGTGAGTAAAATATATACTTTGCTGAAGGGGTCATCCAGACATCTCTATGCATAAACAAGTAAATCTTTGAATTAGATTAGTTTTTAGATTTGCTTGGGAGTAATGCTTCTCTGACTTTCACTGTTGTTTTCATCCCTAGGTGTGTGTTCTTGACGAGATCTCTGTGAAGGCGAAGGGAGGCGTAGCTAACCCCTGCTGTCTGAAGTCTGGTGTGGAAAAGAGCGAGTGTATGGACCAGGTTAGGAACGGCACCCTCGCCAAAAACAGCCAGAGCAACCATACCGACCTCATCGCTCAGTACAAGGTATGACAGGGCCTTTGTTTCTATAGCTGTTACAGTTTACTAAGTTAAACAGTAGCAGCTACATGTAGAAGAAGTTCAAACATTGGGAAATGAGTTCATAAGTTGTGTATGGACCAGGTCAGGAACGGCACCCTCGCCAGCGACAGCCAGAGCAACCATACCGACCTGATCGCTCAGTACAAGGTAGGGCAGGGCTTTTGTCTTGAAAAGGATACTGTGAAAATTTTGCATGTAAGTTTGCGGAATCTAATTTTGTGCTAATTAGAAACCACTGAACTAAGCATGGCAATTTGTCTTTGGACCCAAGTGCTCAGACTGCAAGTGCCATTCGTATGCTCTCATGTTAAGGAAGCAACCAACCAGTGTAAGCGTACTGTGTCATGTACATTGTGTTACCCCTCCAAAACTCAGTTCAATATTTGAAACACACCCAGCAGAAGAGGAGATATATCCTGTGTGTATCCTCCATTTTTCCCCAGTCAGGGCTTTTTAATGTTTGCCTCAGATAAATTACATGTACAAATGCCATGTATATCTGGCAGATGGCTTATAATCGCCAATTAGAGACTGTGATTCCCATGTGTTTCTCACAAGTTTCATGGTAATCACTCCTACGACATGTAGGAGGAGAGCATAGCACAGACAGTAGGTTGGCAGGTTCTTTTGTTTCTGTGGGTGGAGTAGTTGGTCACGGGTATTTGCTATGTTTCCAGTGGGTTTTACATATGTATTGGAATCAGGATCAAATCCTTTGGCACGTTTTTCCTACCACAGACTGAGACGACCCTGCATGTCCTGAGCAACCCGGAGATCAAGGGGTGCCAACATGCTGACATTAAGGACCAGGGAGCCTGCTACTGCAAGAAGATGAACTCCTACAAGAGCCATAAGTCCTCCAGCTCTGGCAGTTATGGTGGCAAGAGTGGGTATGCTGGGGAATACATGAAGAACCTCATTACGTACATCTGGGGCCCCATTGATGTAAGTGGATACATTAGATACTTTCACCTATAGAATAAATATGTTACATGCATGAACAGTTTTCCCTGTCCAGATTGTAAGCCACTGGAGAAAGTGGCCCTCGGATAGGACGTTGAATGGAGGTCCCGTGTCTGGGGAGAGCCATACCCCAGGCACGTTAAAGAACCTGGGGTATGGGGCAATTACTGTCGTATTGAGGTCACCTGAGTGGCGCCGAATGGCAGCTCGCTCCAGACACTTGCGACAGTCGTATTGAGGTCACCTGAGTGGCGCCGAATGGCAGCTCGCTCCAGACACTTGCGACAGTCGTATTGAGGTCACCTGAGTGGCGCCGAATGGCAGCTCGCTCCAGACCCTTGCGATTTAGCCCCGCCTATTGTAAGCTCCACGCAATTCAGCCCCTGGCTGCAAAGAGTGAGTAGTAGGCCCACCCAATAACCAAAGACTAAGACTATTTTTTTACACTTTTTATTTCCACCAATGTTTTGGTGACCTGACTCTTACAAACCTTGGAGCAATGAAAGACTTAGTAATACATGTACCATGGACCATGATCCTCTTTTCATCCACAGTAAGTCCAATGGTTTGAAAATGGACTTACTCTGGAAGGACTGAAGATGGATTTACTACCTTTATTGGTGTGAAGGACTTACTCTGGATAATACTGTTCACCAAAATTGAATTTAGTCTAACACAAACAGTCCTCATGATATGGAAGACTTAGTCTATGTGATACAACTAAGTGTGTGAACTGTGTGATATGGAAAATTATCACCCGGTCCAGGACACAGGTATTGAACTTCATCGTGCCCCAGGTATGACACTCACATTTGCACTCACACACTCACTCACTCTATCTGCTGTTCTGTTCTGGTTAGATGTTCTTGTACATAGATGAGGGGGCATGATTGCAGCTCTCCAGCGTCCTCTATCATTTGGGTTGACACTGTGTAGGTTGAGGAAGTGTATGTCTTCCCTTATGTTTAAAATTTAAATATTTTTTTTTTCTTGTCCAACCAATAGAAGAGCACCTGTGACATTGGGAAGGAACTGAAGGCCTGCTGCAGTGCTGAGACTGTGGATGAGCAGAATGAGTGTTACATTGAGAAACGCACGGAGCACATCAACTCATACTGTCAGATTCTTCAGGTGAGACGCAGTCCTGTTGTGTTGGTGTAAATGTCTTCTTTCTCTTTGATAATTCTTTGAGTGTGTGTAGGCGTGTGCGTTTGCGTGTTTGTGTCTGTCGATCTGTGTGTGTGTCTGTGTGTGTGTGTTTGTCTGTGTTTGTCTGTGTGTGTGTGTGCGTGTCTGTGTGTGTCCGTGTGTGTCTGTGTGTGTGTGTGTCTGTGTTTGTGTTTCCTGAGTATAATACATACTTTTAGATATTCTGTAGTCTAAGAATATTCTGTTTACCGCAAACTCTGCTGATTGGCCCCTCCCCGCAATGTAGGATGGGCCAATAAGAAGCACGATTAAATCAGGCTAGATATTCTGAAGGTTGGACAATCACAAAGCCTGAATTTTACACTTTCTACCAACACAAGCATCCTTTAATTTCATCCTGAACTAGGAATGACTGGAGATACTGAATTCTAGTTTTGCTGTTTTGTTGTTTAGGATGACGCGGTGTCCAAGGAGGCTGTTGAGTGCTGTGAGAAGGACGGAGAAGAACGTCTTAAGTGTGTCGAGGGACTCAAGCCTTCTCCTTGTGAGTAGTCTTTATTGACACAACAAAAGTACAGTATAAGGTCTCTAATAAAACGTCTACACAATACAATATACATACAGTCAACAGGTGGCCTCAAATGTAGTAACAAACAGGTGTATTATGTACATGTTGGGTTTAACACATTTGTTTGCACCACTGCTTCTAAGGTTTTAAAATATTTGTACACATCAAGAGTTGTGTCGTAGAATTTTATTAAATCTATTTATAGGATGGAATGTACTGAATTCTTTGAACAAGCA